>CM060932.1:860107395-861307395 GCA_030765085.1 Allium cepa | reverse complement strand
GATTAAATAGATTTATCATATAGAATTGAGACTAACCTCATGTACACTGGGGTTATTTATTATAGTGATGTCCCGCATTAGTCCACAAAGCCACACCACTAGTATCCATATTTAACCAGCAGACTTTCATGTAACTTTGGACTGACCTCGCATCCGTATAACTTAATCATACTTCATGTGTATACAAATTGGATAAACTATCCTACACAATTAATAATTAAGGTTATATAAGGTAACTCCTTATTACACCTTTGTTCTGAATTAATTCCCATTATTATCATTAACTGCCTTCTTAAGGAATTAGTTATTTTCTACGCTATTAATTCTAATCAATATGTTCAATACATTATAACTATTATGCTATTATTACTTTAATAATCAATACGTAAATTATATATATATATATATATATATATATATATATATATAAGCATGCATGCACACAAACACGAGATTCGAATAAAATATTTCTGGTCACATGCAAAGAAAACACATATTAATTTAAATGTCAAACTCATACAAGTCCCAAAATCCAAATAAAAATAAAACTAATATCCTTAGCTAACAATTGACTTGTATACTAAAATACATAATACCAAACTCATCTTATATATTAACATATTAGAATCCACCTGCTCTAATTTAAGGAAAACAATTATTATAGTTTAGATCTTTTATATTCCATTCAAATTTTGCATAAAACATCTTGCCATATTCTTACTTCGCACACCATTTCTAACTTTATTTGATTTTTGAACCCTTTAATACCACAAGTGAAATCAAAAGAAATGAAGTGGAATAGATTATAAATTATCTACATCTAAAGTGCAGATCTGATTTTACTATGTTAATACAAACAGTTGAAATTCCAACATACTCAAATATTGACATTTATTCGGGGAAATTCCGAGGGTTTTAGATGTATTTTCGTTTACCAAAATTTCCCAAGGCATACACCTAATTGAAATAAATACTATTCGGTTACAAAAATGTGAAAAACTTGATATTTCCTCTCACAGGGAATTGTTTGCTTCCTAACTTCCACCATGCTTAATTCTCTTTCAGATCACCCTCTTATAAAACAAAGTGAATTGTATATAGAAATTAGTTTTACAATAGAATCAGAAATCAAAAGATTTAAACATCTAAACCTCTTACCTGAAAATCCTATTCAATTCTAGAATCTAAAGAAGAAGAAGAAGATGATGATGAGATTTATACCACTTATAATTCTTTGTTAGATCTTCCCTTTTTGAATATACAACAATTAGATTGTATATATAGGTTAGATTTCAGAAATCGGAAGAGGAAGAGAATAAAGATTGGGAATTTAATTTAAATTAGAGATTAGAGACTAGAATTACTTAGTAGAAAGTTTACAGTTTTGAAAACCTTAAGGGAAAGAATTCGATAGAGCTTCGTCGTTGCTATAGAATTCTATGAGGAAAAGTGGGAAGAAGGGAGTCCAGGGGTCTATTTATAAATGTAAGAAGAAACTGGAACTGTCAAATTAAAATAGTTAAATCCAGAATGTTCACTTACATCAAAACCCCAGCCGTTAACCACTCAGACCATTAGACTGCTAACCCCTCCGATCGACCACTACTTGCCTAAGGGTGCGGTCGACCAGTGGAGTTGATTTTTGAGAGTGTTGATTTCTTTCCATTGTTTTGTTATTTACTAATTTCGTTAATTCAAACGTTAACCAGGTTAGCTCAAACATTCAATATCCCTTAACGTTGTAGAATTTTAGATTCAAATATCTGAATTTTAAATTAAACTTATTTGAATTATTTTAAATTTGAAAACTTCAAACGTCCATAACTTCTCCATTTTAACTCTGATTTCAACATATTATATGAAAATTAATCCGAAAATAGCCGTGGACGCAATGATGCAACTTCCGTGATCAAATTCTAACATTTACGGAATTTCCATTTTTAACCTTATTTTAGTTATTAGTTTTCTCATTAGATTTTATGTGGTGTTACAACTCATTTCATATCCCGATTCATCTTTTTAACACTAGGATGAAGACTTAGCTTGGATTGATGGCATTCTACAAATGCTTCTTACCCAATACCATCAACATTCAAAACGTATATCCTTCCGTTCGTCCACATTATCCAATGATGCTCACTCACAAAGCTTGAACAATATCCCTCGCCTGTGTCCTTGGTGATCTTCATTAAACGACTGTCTTCTTTTTGCTTGTAACTAATTTTTTCGAGAAGAGTCAGAGTAACTTCTAGATGAGCCAAAACTGCATGCTTTTTATTTTGCGCATTAACTGCTACATTGCCTTTCCTAATCATATATAAAATATCAAGGTCTTATGCCGCAAGAAATTCTAACCAACTTTGTTGTCTTATATTCAAGTCCTTCTGCGTGAAAAGATACTTCAATGATTTGTGATCCATGATGAGCTTGAACTTTTCACCTAGTAAGTAATGCCTCTATATTTTTAATGCAAATACAATGGCTAATAATTCCAAGTCATGATTTGAATAATTATCCTCATGAGGCTTCAGCTGTCTACTGGTGTAAGCTATAACCCTTTCATGTTGCATTAGTACCGCACCCAAACCTACGCTACAAGCATCCGTATATGCTATCGACCTTTCACCTCCATCCGGGATAGCTAGAACGATAGTGTTGGTTAATCTCTTTTATAACTCATTGAATGCCTTCTTCGCACTTCGGAATCCAGATAAACGTAATATCCTTCTCTGTCAACTTTATCAGGTGTGAGGCAATTTTGGAGAAGTCTTGACCGAATCTCTTATAACCCTTCCAAGCCTAAGAAGCTTTGGACCTCCGTTGGAGTTTGTGGTGTCTTCTAATCTTGAATAGCAGCTACTTTTTCTAGATAAATTGAAATACCATCCAGTGACACAATATGTAGAGGAACCTTTCTTTTGAATTGCCAAAAATGATGTTTGGAGAATTTAGCTCTTAAAATGTGTTTGCTCAATGTTTCTGTCATGATTTCCAAAAGACGTTTGTGTTCCTTCTTGATTTTGGAATCAATAAGAATATCCGTATGAATACCAACAAAAATTTACTAAGCACATCCCTAAAGACTTGGTTCATATAATCCATGAAATACATGGTTGCATTAGTTAGCTCAAAAGGCATAACCAACCACTTGTAAAAATAATCTGGCCCTTTAAATGTTGTTAAAGGTACACTGTCTTCTGCTATCCTTAATTGATTATATCACATGGTAAGATCCATCTGTGAGAGTAACTGAGCACTATGTAGTTGGTCGATCAAGTCGTATGTACGAGGTATAAGATACTTGTTCCAAACCGCTTGCTTGTTTAGCTCATGGTAATCAACACAAAGTCATAGGGAACCATCTGACTTTGAAACTAAGACTACAATTGCTCCTTAACTCGAGCGATTTGGCCTAATCAGTCACTTTCTCAACAAATCATCCAACCGATTTCTTAACTCCAACTTCTCTCTCGGAGCCATATTACGAATAGGGTGAATAATGGGTTTCCAACTGGTAATTATGTCAATACGGAACACAATCTCCCAATGTGGAGGTAAGGTGTTAACTTCTTCAAAAATATTTGGGAAGTCCTTAACAATTAATACCAACTCTAACTCATTTTGTGACGCATCAAGTGCATACAAGAAAATACTTATTAACTTGCTGAGCTCTTCACATGGCACTTTAACAACTTCCCAAATTTGGTTCTTAAAGATACTATACTCCTAACACAATCTAAGACGGCTTCTTCTTTCATCAGCCAATCCATATCGAGTAAAACTTCAAACCTTAAATCAAGAACAAACATGTCACGTAAAGAATGGAAGGTAAGGTAAGTAACTCATACATCTTTATAAATCATATATAGATTAGTCTCACCTCATATGGGATTAGATACACAAATAGGGGCTCCTACAATCCTTAAGGAAAGTTTTAATTTGTCAACCAATCTTCTAGAAATAAAACGTAGGAAGCCCCAATATCAAATAATGCTCGTACTAAAATTCCATTAACATATAAAGTACCTTCAAGAATTCCTTTCCTCTTCACATCCTTTGAGGTCGGTGGTTTATCTTTGATAAATTAAACCTTGACTTTCTGAACCTTCTTCATTAGCGGACAATCCTTTACCATATGCCCTGGTTGCTGGCAGTTGTAGTAGAGTGACTTTTGAATCATCGGAGAAATAGGTTCTGTTTGTTGCTTTTGAACTTCGGAATTCTTACAAAATTTTGCAACATGGTCTTTCTTCTACAAACATTGAAAATATAATCCTTGTAATGGTTTTCCTAATCCCCCCATCTTAGCTTTCCTCCCCACTGCTTCTTTCCTTGCTAATTAAACTTCCTCTTGTTGGGATTGTTTCTATTATTTGGTGTAATTGTTGGCTTCTTCATACCAAGGACTTTACAGTGCAAAGCCATGTCTGTAAGGTTTACAAAATATCCTTTCAGGTGTGCAGTCATTTTCTCATGAAATTCTTCCCTCATCCCTGCTACAAACATTTCATTCTTTTTTAGTGGAGTATTCATAAGCCCCTTCCCGAAGCACGACAACTCATTGAACTTTGTTTCATACTAAACTACAATCATTTCCCCCCTTTAAGACTAGAAAGCTTCTATAAAGACGGGTCTTCCTTACAGCATGACATATTGATCTTCAAATACTACTTTAAACCTTGCCTAAGAAAAGCTACCCTCCGGGACATTGGCAGTAATTGAATCCCACTATGCTAAAGCTACCTCCTGCAAATTGCTAAGATACCAGGAAGCACTTTTGCTCATCATTAATACCAAGCCCCTTAAAGATATTCTCATAAGAACAAAGCCAAGCTTGGACATCGATAATAGACTATGTGCCTTTGAATGACTTCCTGCCCAAATTGTATAGTTTTTGCACAAGGATGCAAAGTTAACTCAGGATTGCACATGTGTCATCTCTTCTACAACTCCTATCCTACCAGCATTTGGAGCTTGACCATAAGTAGTCATAGTACAACTATTTCCCCTTCGTTATCTTCATTAGTACTCATCTCTTGCTACCTGAATTTGGTATGACAACTTTAGAATATATCGATGAGATTGCTTAGGGAAAATGGTATTAAATCAAACATATAATTGTTGATTAAAAAAACTCGAATATGCATGCGTGCACACGCACACACATATACATATACATATATAAATATATCTGGATAAAAATTACAAGTACACTATCATAAACTAAACTCATTCTAGGGTATTTCCCACCCTATCTCTAATGAGTCGATCCTAACCAAGGCCTAGGTGTTCAATCAACCTAGGCCTGGACACCATGTGTAACGATTCACCTTTCTTAGTCCTAAAGACAACACTTAATACATCCACGATACTTGTTGCTACTCATCTAGGCGTTTGAAAGGCAAATCATTAAGGTAAAAGAAAATGAAAGACAAGAAGAAAGAAACATAGAATCTTACATCGTATGGAAACCATATATAATAGAACATAAGAAAGTACATACAGTCACTCCAAAAATGAAACATCAGAGTTACAACAAGTACCAACTTCAGCCACGGACAGTTATAATTGCCTACCCGACATAAGTATATATAAACAATAATGGAAATAAATAGATAACTAGATAACAGCGAAGCCTCCTATTCCATGCTCCTCCAAAATGCATCCATATGAACCTGGACAACTTAGCTACTCAAAAATTAGAGTACCCAAGTGTTTAAGGTAAAGGAAGAAAACTCAAGGTTAGACATGAGTCTAATGTGAGTAAACTCAAAAATATGCTTTTAGGAAAAATAAAGGTATCTCATAAGACCACGCCGCACATAAATATGGATGGATTTTAACCTTATATTGAAAATAAATATATAATTATATCTGGAATGGTTGAACTAATTACATTCAACAACATATTTAGTATACAACTTAGCCCGTACGATACGTATTGGAAAATGGATTCCATACAACGAAAAAACAACGAACTACCTTCTCTTCCGTACAGTCCACCTCTAGAGAAAATATACCAAGGCTACAAACATTGCACCTCTACCAACACATATCCAGCTTACCCCTTCCTAAATAGTATCGAATATAATCATCCCTCGGTTGCGATCAGCAAACTTGAGCTAATGAAAAATCATCTCCTTTATGCAGATGATATTCCTATCATTTCTAAAGCTTCTATCAAAAATGCAAAAAGCATAAAAAAATTTGCAACTACTTAAAGCTAAAACAGGACTTTCAGTTAACGAGTAAAAGTCTAACTTAATTTTCTAGTAAAGGCGCTAAAAATAAACCAACCATTATGGAATCTATAAAGGTATATACGAAATATCTTCCTATCTTCTACCTTGTAATCCCTTTGTCACAAAACAAACCTAAAACAAGAGATTTTGGCCCTCTAATAGAAAAAATTAAGAAGAAAATAAATCATTGGATAAGCAGACAATTAAGCATCAATGGGTGAATTGAATTAATCAAGGCTGTTATATACCCAATAACAAATTTTTAGATGCATTACCATCAATTTCCACTAGCAATTATCAACATATTAAATTCTATTTGTGCTAATTTTATTTAGAAAGCAAATTCACATACAATGTCATAGGACGATGCCTGCAAAACCAAATCTAAATGAGGGATAGGTTTCAAAAGACTGGGTGATATTGCTAAGGCTACAACTGTCGAATTGGTGTGGAAATTCTTAAAAAGAGATAGGCTTTGGGTCAATTGGATGTACAATAAATGCCTCCCTAATAAATTTTTTGGATCATCCAACAGGATAACAATGCGTCTAACACTTGGAAAATGATGCTTAAAGCAAGACAATGGTGCGAAGGGCTGATAAACAGGGATATTGTAAATGGTGAAAAGACAAGCCTACGGTATGACCCATGGGTCAATGGTGGGCTTTAGTTGACAAACTGTGATGGCAATATATAATAATGGCTAGGACCCCAACAACCAAGTCTCTCAACTTATATAGTTAAATCCCAGCTAAAGCCCTGCAAAATCCACGCTATAGCACGTAGCGCTCATCTACCGCTACGCTTTTTCAATATAGCGCTACTAAACAGTAGATTTTCTTTAAGCCCGGCTATTTTTGTCTACACGCACTAAATCAAGACTTTTTAGCACCTGCTTTACCAATATTAATATAAATAGGTCGATTTGATTACTTCTCTTTTGAACTAAATCAAAAAAGTTAGGGTAAAGATCTAATTTTAAGGAATAAGTGCTCAATACAAGCTAAAAATCTATTATAATCACCGAATATGGACCACATAAATCATGATATTTTTCGGTTTTGTTATACAAGTTTAAACAATATTTCTTTTTCCTACACAAATAATTTGAGAATAAGAACAAAGTAAATTTAAATATTTGGTTTTATATCTAATGAAGTTTTTGCTCCATATTTTGCGCTGTATCTCCTCTTTATCTTCAATATAACTTTTTGCACCTCTACCGCTATGGAAGCGCTAAGCAATTTAGCTGCACTATTCTCAACTTATAGCTGACAACAACTTGAAAAGAAACTTGAATTATTTTCCTTCTATTATTGCTCAAACTATTCAGTCCGTCAAAATTCATGTGACAATAATGAGAATGACGACTGATTTTGGCTTCCTAATGCTACTGGGAACTTTAAATTCAATTCTGCATGGAATCAAATCAGAATCAAAACAACAACTGGTGTAAACTAATTTGGAATAATCTCTATGTCCTAAAAATGTCACTTTGCACTCTAATGGAAAAATCAAACAAGCTAAATACCAAAGAAACAATATGCAAATGGAACAGAGACATAGATCATAAATGTATTTTTTGCAACAACCATATAGAGGACTAAGAGAACATTTTTTTCAACTGAATTACTCTAAATAGATTTGGCAAAATCTATGCAGTAAATTAGACATCCAACAACTAACTAACTTCACTTTAAATTAGATTTTAGAATCATTGTCCAACATACAGAGTTTGTTAGAATTCAAGAATTTATTATGCATAACTACCACTTGCATGGTATGGAACATATGGAGCGAAAGAAATGCAAGAAATTTCAAATAATTAGTATGCTAAGTTATCTTAGAACTCAACTAATTATCCAGGATAGTAAAGAGCTAATGAAAAAAATTTAAAATCAACCAAATTGATACTAAAGGAAAGAGGTTATTTCTGCTGCGTTTGGTCTTATCCCCTCGCCAAATCTGTAATAAAGCTCCCTCTATTCTTCATTGTTCTCATCGGATAGCTTTCACTTTCCTTATTCAGCCCTGTTTGTCATAATCTGAAGCATCAGGGAAGCTGAGGTTGTCATTTCTCTCCATCTTTTAGATTGATTTATAATTTGGGAAAATGGAGTTAGATGCAAAGCATAGCTATCGGCCTTTAAGTTGCAGTAATAATTCGAAGTTGCTTCCTACCAGTTAATCTAGTCAGGTAAAGAGTTGCTTTTGTTTTTGTTTTTTTGATTTTTATGTTACAAGGTTTTAGTCTTATCTAGGGGAGCAAATCATATGAGTGGTTTTGAGAGATAATTTCTTTTCACCTCCTACACTTACTTAATCTTGCTCTCCTTTGTGGTGTGATTGGAATATTATTTTAAGTCAATATATAGAAATAATATGTACTCTTTTTCCTTACAAGGTACCAATCTAGCTTAGGAGGTTGCAAGATTTTGATAAGGCATATTATGGAAGTATATGAACTTTTTTATAATAAAGTATCATTTCCTAAAAAAACCGACTTGGATCAGGGATAATCATATTCTAATGGTAGCAAGCCACATAGCTCTGCTACATCTTCCTCGTTTTTGTCATTTTCGAGTGTGAGGCATGAGGCATGAGACAACAATTACTATTTTAATCAAACCCGTCTTGGAATGCTAACACTTCCCTCTAAGGAACAATGAAATGCTAGCATGCATTCATAAAAGTTTTTTTGGGATTGAACAAACACACTAAACTTATTGCCTTCCATTTTAGAATCACCCTCAAGGTAGGTAGTACAACTCCATAACATACTTTACGATGATCTAAAACACGAAGAGTTTGTTGGTTTGAAGTGGTCTGGAAAAACCATGTTTATCTAGAACCTATGTCCAAACTAGTGCGATGAATTATCAGCTAACTCAATTCTAGTTCTTTTAGAAGTTTGGGAACAAATATAAGAGTCCCCGCTAGGGGATCTTGGACATACAGTCTTAAAAGCGAACTACGTTTCATAAGAATGAGTCCTCACCATGGAATCTCAAACCGAATAAAAATACAAAGATTTTATATACTTTCCAAGTATAAATAGGTCAAAGTTATCAATAGTGGACAAACCATTATTTGGTGTAAGTATATAGTTTGCATATGAGAAATCAAGCATCCAATACTTATTACCACTCTTTGGTTTCAACCCGTACCGTCACTCGATTAACAATGAAGTCAGATAAGTTAGATGACTTACCTTGGCTCACTAATATTCTTAATTCTCATAAATAGAAATGGGCTTCCATACCTCGAAATTTAATGTCAAGTATAAGATGAAGTATCTTCCACATACTTAATTAATCATGACCTATTTATAGAAATTACCCTCTTATACTTATTACGTTTCCAACATTTTGATTTCTCTATCTCTCATTGAGTGGTAAGTCAGGACATTGGTTGCTCTTAGCCTTGCTTTAGTTGAAACACTCCGATTCTAGATCTCACAAACAGAGGAAAGTATACTCATCGGCTTTTAGTGCTAAATATAGATGACTTATTTTTAATAAACGTGTCAACATCTTATCACTATATATCATATTTGTTTTATGTTACTTAATGGCACCAATAAAGAAATCCCTGGTTTAAAATAAAGTCATTTTTAAAACAAATCTAAAAACCAAATTTAAAAACTTATTTCTAGTCTTCGATTTCAAACAAGTACTATTCATTGGTTAGAAATGAAGCCGTTCAAGTTGGGGTATTATTATCGCTCAAACCTCAACTTGTCATTCATTTCTAATCTTCAAAATAGAATAGGTTTCCATACCTTGGAGTCTAGAAATAAAATAGGATCCAAGAGTCCAAATACACTTGTTATCGAAACATTTTCCAAAATCGTTTATTTTAAACCAAATCTTGATTTAAAAAGGTGACATCTTTCCTTTATTTAAGTAACCACTTTTAAAAATAAATTTCAAACTTGTTTAAAGCACCTTTGTAAAATGTTTGAGAACTAGAGTGGAGTTCGGGGAAAATCATTTAAACATTCTTAGAAAAAAAGTAGTAAACCATTTGAAAGAAACAAAGGGATTTTCTATGTCGCATAAAAACAAAACAACAAAGCAAGTGAATATGGCGAAGAAACATATATAATATATTACACCATACATAGCATCTAATAATGAAATTAAACATCAACAAGGCATAGAACTCCTTGGAGTCCCTCTGCAAACGAGTCCCCTGTAAAACATTGCACATATGCACTTTGAAGTGTATCATCACGACCTATTTGCTACGACCACTTCGACTTCCTTTTATTTAGCTTATTCCCTATCCAAAACCTATGTGTCATCCACATCTAGGTGGAAAATAATCAAACCAACCAATTATAATTATTACATACAATAATAATTACAATTGAAGAAAGAAACAAATAATTATTACAATAATAAATCTCAAACTTAAGTTGGTTTAAAGTGAGCTTAACTTGCTTTACAAAGCACGAAATTCAACCAAGAGCTATAACTACTTCTTGCAACCAAACAACTACTCAAGAACCTAACTTCCTCTTGCAATACTTAACTCACAAGATCCCAGGGAGCATAGGCAGGCTTGGCCATGCTTCAAGAGGTGGATTTTAGGTTTGATTTTGGTATGGTAGGAATGTTTGTAATATTATTAGAAGTATATATAAGGAATTTGAATGAGTGTGCTATGGTTTTAGTTAACAAATATTCGTAGTAGAAATGAATGAAGAAAACAAAAGTAGAGAAATGATAAAGTGAAAAGAGAAAATAAGGTGGCATATTTTTAGAAAAAGAGTTGGTGAAAAGTAGCATATATCCACCCCCTCTCCTCCTAACCATGCTAGGCTGGGCAAATAGGTCATCCCCCCTACCTTAAATTTTGGCCATAGCCCCACGCTTGTCCCTTCTGCACTCAGGTGCTTGTTCTCTTCCCTTAATACTAGTGCAAGTCTTCCATTGTACACAAAAATCCACTTAATTAATTGCTTTTTAAACTTTTTTTAAGTGCTTACATGTACTTATTTCTAGTTAGTTGTTTTTGCACTATTTGACATCTTATTATATGTGTATATGTGTGTTTAAAATCATAGAGTTAGAGTATGCCCTAGGGAAAATTATGTAATTTATTACTTATATTTAACTCGATAACCAATCTTGTTCGAAACAAAAGGTGTTTTCTTTCTATTATATACTTGATATGATGTGTTGTATTAATTAATTAATTAATTAATTAAATTAGAATTATACTTAATAGAAAATCCACAAATGGTATGTTTTGTGATAATAGTTACAAAGTGTTGTAACCCGTGAGTAATTTATCACCATGAAAATAAATATACCATTTTAAATATTCATAGTCAAGATGCATTGAGACTGGATATGGATGTATTTTATTGAGATTAGAGCACGTAATGGTCTCCAAATGTTGGCAGTGTATTACACATTACTGTTGGAGGCATCAGGAGATTATGTACTGATAATCATTGGATAACTATGGAATGGCTAGCTCAATAGTTTTGTGTTGGTTAATATAACTAAGGTCAAACAGAAAATATTGATGTTACTAATTTATATGGTTCTTTGGATTTGAGAATGCTATTAATCCTTGGAAACACTTATATACTTATCTCAATGGTATAAGTATATTACCAAACCATTTTACTTTTCATGCCTTGAAACAAAATCATATGCTTATCTTATTAGTATAAGTATATTTACAAACTTTTCAATCTTTCCTTCTTCCCAATTCCAAATATTTCTTCCAAATAAAACATTCCGCTTACCCTTTATCAAAAATCCCCTTTTTAAAAGCTCTTCTCATATTTCAATTAAGTTATAACTTTTAAATAAAATTATAACCCACTTTAATAAAGCTTTAAGTTAATTTATAAACCTCTTTCCAAATCTCTAAAATGATTTATAAACCTTATTCCTATTTTTAAAACTCTTTATATAAACCTTTCTAAACTCCTTCATAAAATATCCTTTACAAATATCATTTACAAAACATCATTTGTAGAACACCTTAGTAAACCTTTTCGTTCTCAAATTGATTAAAGAATTAAAGTAAATTCAAACCATACTTTATAAATTTCAAACGAGGCTTAGCGGCCCCAATGATACTAATTTAAGTTACCATTTAATTTCAATTCGATTCCTAGACCACATAACAATAATTTACATAAGCTACCATATATGTAAATACAGTTCATATCCAATCAGGGAATAACACGTCAATAACTATTTGGCATATACAAGTCCAAATAACATAATAACATGATGGTAATTTATCCTGCTAATAGATGTCCAAACAATTCAATCAATTTATAGTAGAACAAAGATTTATTCTGTTAACACATGTCTACACAATCAAATCACCTACACTATAGCAGGATGGTGTTTTGTTCTACTAATGGATGTCATTTAATTCTCCTAATCATATGGGTTACTTAAGGGTCCAAACAAGAGATCCATTAATATGGAATCGATTTACTTTGAAAAAGAAAAATGATTAAACACATCATGTTTATTTTAAATCACCTTTGAAAAGTTAAAATATATTTAATTAGCTTAAACCCTAACTAAACCTTAATTAATCCAATTTAGATAATGGTTAAATCATAATTGAACTCTAATTAGGCTAAATGAACTTGATTAAGTACTAATTAACTTCCTAATGCAACTTGGTTAAGGTTAAACCAAATTGCTAAGAGTTAAACCCTAATTAATTAAATATTAATTAAATAACCCATTAATTAAATTAATAAATAATTAAATATCAATCTTAATTAAATAACTATTAATCACTTAATTACTTCTCAACTCCATTAATCACTAATTAAAACTTTATGAATCAATTAATAGTCATTAACTTAACTTAAGTTATGATTAACATCTAATCACCTTCTTTATTACCCATTAGGTGCTATAACTTTTAATTAACTAATTAAATAGATAATTATACAACAACTTAATTCCTTTTTAATATTACTAATTAATTTTGAAAAACTTAATATAACTAATTTCAAAATAAAACAAATTTGAATTAGAAATTCAAACCTTTGCCGAATTGCATCCATAACGACTGTCGCTATGAGTGCAGTTTGCTCTAACCCACCTTTAAGCGAAGCCACTTCACTAAAACCATATTATTTCATGATTGAAATATAACTTAGTAAATTTTCACCCTTCAAAACCAATTACGCAAACTTCAACCACAATCTAAACTTTAAACTCTTGAAACGAGTTTGATTTCAAATCTAACCTCAAATCCATCATAACTACGTACAAAGTTTCAACTTTGTTTTTAACCCATCATGACTATAGTCAAGTTCATCATCAACCTTTATATTCACACATTACATTCATACAAAAATTGTATATATATACCAATATAAAAACAATACTAACTTTGCAATAACATATCCATTCGAGTGCCAACACTAACCCATACATTAACACTTATCAAGGTACAACATATACATAACATACATATAGACAAGGATAAACATATATAACATATAAAGGAAATTTCTTTCCAAAACATTAGGAATTTACTCACTGAAAGCAGTCCAAACTCACGGTAAATTAGAGTATGACATAGCACTTCCATTCCTAAGCAACAAGATGGAGTCTTGAACCTTAAATGCACTAGGTAGCTTTAACGTTGAAGGTAAGAGGAAGTGAGACTTCTTTTGGTATGGTAGGGCAACTTCGGATAAACAACGAATTCTCAATAATAAACCCAAATAGGTCATTTTGCAACTAATTTTTGGACTATCTACTCATGGAATTTCAAAAAGGACTCAAAGAGAAAGTTTTTGGAATTTCATTTCTCTCTCATTTCAAAAAATGAATCACTCATTTTCAATTCGTATTGAAGAAATTATGATCAAAAGAAGGGATAGATGAAAAATTGCTTTGCAAAGATCGGGTATTTTGGCATAACTGTGATAGAAATTTGAAAAAGTGGTCAACTAGAACGTTGCAGCCATTAAAATTTCACATGGTTTCAAAACAATAAAAACTTCATTTGATTTTGAAACGAGGAAGAAAAGGTTAGTGGATAGAAAAGGAATAATGGAGAAACATATGGGATATTTATAAGCAAGATTTAACACCTAATTACTTTGTCAAGTCAAATCACAAATCCATTATAATATATATATATAATTATGTTTAATCACATCACACTTATATATATAGTTATGTTTAGTTATATCACTTTCTTATATATATATATAATTATTATGTTTGGTCACGTCACTTTCTTATATATATAATTATTATGTTTAGTCATAACACACTTTTTATATGTATATAAGTTTAATTATTAATTAACTAAGATGCAATAAGGGATAATTAATGGTTACAAATCTAAGATGTGACAATATCCAATATATATATTTATATAAAATGTTTATTATTTTTAAAACAATGTCTTGGCACATCACCTACTAATCCAAATTAATATAAGATAATTTATTTTAAAATGAATAATTATCTAGTTAATTAACTCTTATATATATATATATATATGTATATATAGTGCACGAAGATGAACAACGTTCCCGACAACTTTCAGCCGTCGAAGGATCGAAATTTCGAAAATGTTTTTCGGTCACATTTTCTGGTTTTCTACGAACTATTTAATTTGATAAACAAATTTAGAAAACGATTTTACCATCAATATTAATTAATTAAAATGAGTTTATTTCATTATAAAACCTATATATTAAATATTTAGAATTAATTATATATTCACTAATCAAAGAAGTGAAATTCTGGGTCGTTACAACTGCCCTCCAAGCAACAATGCAATATCAGCGTTCGTCCACACAAGTTTGTTCTGGGACTGAACGAAACACTTGAGAACTCCATCTCCAAATTCCATCATATTCAAGATATCTTCACTTTGAAACGCATTCGTGGATCGAAGTGGTTTTCAGGTAACATGTCCGATCCTGGTCTCTTCGAAACAACGTTCGATAATTTTCGGTAAGCTCAAACCCGATTCTTTAGGAAATAAACTATTTTGGCCTAAACCATCGACCACTGTCGAACGCAACATGCACTATATCAAATGGGTATCATCTTGAAGACCTTGAGGAATCATGATTTTTAAAATTGGTTTTAGATTTTTAAATTGGGCAATTATTGAGAGGAGGAAACAAGATGAAAGTAGTGTGTAGGTCGGGTACCTGAACGTTCAGGGTAAGGTGGGCTGAAGAGATAGAAAAACGACTGATGTTAAATAGATTTAAAAAAAATACATTATTTGAAAATCCAAAATATCTCGTTTGAAGTAACTTAAAATCCCGAAATCCGATCGAGGCATACTACCTGGCATTTCTAATGTTATACCCCTATTACGAACACACGGAACAAGTTTCGAGACCTAATTCGATCGTATGCAGAAGATAGCTTTTTGAACCTAATTATTATATTAATTTTTCGATGTTCATTTCAGCGCTTTTTTATCCCATATGACCAAACAATAACTCCAAATGCTATAAAATTTGAAATTCGATAATAATACACTATTACGGATTCAACGAAACTAGTTTCGTCGAAATTCAAGACAATGTCCCTGGAAGGCTATTTTATAGGTTATTTAAAATGAGTTATTTAAAAAAAAGAGTAAATCACCTTTCAATAAAATTTAAAAGTTTTATTATCTCATTCTTATTAATAGAATTTCAATAAGTCTTTTTATCATCTTTATCCAAATAAAAGTCCAAGATTTAAATTATTTAAACGATTTTCAATTATGAAATTCAAAAATTAAATTATCCCATAAAGCACTATATTTGAAATTCAAGTTATTAAATCCATAAAATTAACTTTTAAATATCTAAAATCAATTAAATATTCCAATTTTAAGTTACTAAAATTCTGGGTCGTTACATTCCCCTTCCCTTCAAAGAATTTCATCTTCGAAATTGCCAAGGTAGGAAAAATGCTCAAACCAATTTCTTTTCTAATAAAAATTAGTTGAAATAATTTTCCAGAAAAGAAATTTGTTGAAATATCATTATCACCCTTTTCTTAAGTATTAAATTTTGTCCATGGGTTCCAACTAATATTAACCATTTCAGATTATAATCCAAAAACAAATTTTAGTTATTAAAATTTTCTTCAAAATTTCTAACTCTTTAAATTTTCGAATTTTTTTGCTAGCGTCTCCTTTGCACGGCTAGATCAGAACAACTACAAATTGCAATTATGGGCCTAAATCCGTAACAGAAAACAAAAGCCAAGTGGCTCAACCATAAAACCATCAAATCAAGCAAAAATTTAAACATGTACCTTTTTGTCGAGCAATCGAAATTTTCTTATGAAATCAAAGACATGAATTAGCTCTTGCTTTTATATACATGCATCCTATTTAACAATGATATCAAATCATATAATTCAAAATCATATTAATTTTCATTTTCAATGTTCAATATTTGCTTTACTTAAGCCCGTGCGATGTATATATATCCTCTATATGCAACATCCAATCTGATAGCTCACTTGATCAACAATTTCACTTCCAAACTAGTATCATTCACACAACCACTCTAGTACGGACTCAGATCTGGTTCCTTGATTAGAAACCATTACTCTCCTTGCATAGCCTCTATATTATGATAGAGAATCCCAGAATCTATCGAAACCCCATATCTAGGGTTCGGTGTCGAGAATCGAGTGAAAAATCCTAACTCGGATTGATAATAATTATCTCAAAATTCTATGCTCGAATCTGAATCAAACCGTTATGTGAATAATGTTATATACATAACTTACATATTTATTTCCAATTGATTCTTTAGTTATCCCAAATTCTCCTATTCCCATTTATTTCATTTACAATCAATTATTCACATTGCTTTATTCATTATTTACTAGTATATCTGTAACGACCCAGAATTTCTGTCATTTGAAATTCGTATATTTAATTGATTTTAAGTATGCACAAGTAAAATTTGTAAGTCGAATAAATTTTATTTTGAATATTAGATTTATTGGATAATTAAATCGATAATATAATATTTGAAATTACAGAAATAATTGGAAATTGGATTTAATATGATTAAAAATTGATTTGTAAAGTTGTATTAAATCATATTAGAGTTAGAGTGATGTTATAGAACTTTTAAAATTGAATTAAAAGTTAAATTGTAGAAAATGAATATTTTAATATTTAATTGACGAGTAAAAATAGCCATTTTTCAAACAGTCTCGGATTTTGACAAAACCAGTTTCATCGGATCCATAATGTTATATTATAGTAAGATTTCAAATTTCGTGTCAATTGGACTTACGTTTTGTCCGGGGCAAGCTAAAACGCGTATAAATCGGTTTGAGTTAATTTTTAAATTTAAATAATCGATTTGAAACCTTATCTTTGAAATTTGATCGAATTTGCTCCCGGTATATATTCCATTACGTTCGGAATAGGGGTAAAACATTATAAACGCCAGGCGGCACGTTTCGTTTGGAGTTCGGAATTTTTTTGGGGTGAATAGTGTCGCGAGAATTTTCTATAAAAGGCCTCCATATTCACAATTTTACACCAAACCCTAACCCTAAAAGCTTCAGCCGCCACTTTCAATATCAATGGCCGAAATCTTGTCTCCTTCTTCCTCTGATTTCTTCAAATCCGTAAACAATTACGACAAACGTTCAACTGCAAAGTTATAGAGTGTAGCGAGAGCTACATATTCAACGGCTATGATCGCAAGTTTCACCACGGATCAACGGCAATCAAAGCTTGAATGCGCAATGTTCGTTCGCGTTTATCGAGGGGAATATGCCACCGAGTTCGCCGTTGTTCTCGCCATGGGGAGAGCTAGCCTTGCGGCACGTGGCGGTGGTCACAGATCGACTTCAAACGCATCGAGGAGGTCACGGCAATTAGGGTTTTTCGGCGGCTCGTTGGGTTTTTTTCGAACGCGGGTAACCTGGGAGAAGAAGCTCGAGCGTGCGACTGTGATCAAGGGCTAGGAAACATACGGCCAGATGCAAGGTTTATAAAAGTATAAATAAAAAGTAAATTAATTTATATATTAATTCGTGTAAACTTTAAAACACTATAACTTTTTTATACGAGGTCCGTTTTGGACGAAACGAATTGCGTTGGCTTCGTATTGACGAATACTACGCGATGGAGCTGGATTGGAGTTGATTGAGCTAGTGTGAATTTTGGGTAAAATTAAACGCGCATTTAATTTTATTCGAAATAGAACACTGCAACTGTATTGGAAGCAGGGTGAGAACTTCTCACTCAATCGAATCTGTTTCGTTTTAAATTTTAAATAGTTAAATTTAAAATTGCTTGATTGTGTGATTGGATGATAAATTGCTATCTGTTGTATTGAAATAGACCCTATACGCAGTGTATTAAGCGGATGTTATTATTAAACACATATACCGCGATATTCCATCTTGAAGTGGAATTGGTATTATATATGTACTTGGAGTTGATTTCCCGCATTATATAGCGGATGAGACCCTATTTCGCCGCATAATAGCGGATAATATTTTATATAAACCCATATACCATGATATTTCATCTTGAAACGGGATTGGTATCGTGCTAACATCTGTGGATGCAGGGAAACAAGTTGGAGGGATCCAACTGGATTTCTCAACAGTATTGATTTATTTACAGATATTTGCGATATATTCTGTTATCATATTGATATATGATGTTTTGGATGCCATGGTTGAGGTATTGGTGCTGTTGCAGCATTGGGCCTATTATTGGAGTTTTAAAAATGTTAAAGTAACGATTTCGAATTTAAATGGATTTTCAGGTGATTTTTGAATTTATTATAAAAGCTTTATATATAAGATTTATAAACTTGGATTTTTATAAATCAAAGTGATCAAATTATAAAGGTGTTAAAAATATATTTTATTAAATTTTGGAATTAATTCATTTTAAATAAATAAACGTTATAATTTTTATGTTATAAAAATTATGATTTTTGTGAAATGTAACCGAAATATGATTTTTGAAATAAGTAGATGATTAATTTGTAAAATGGTTTAAATTGGGATTTTTGAATTATTACAAAAGGTTTATATAAAAGATTTATATAATTTATATTTATAAATTAAAATTATTGGAATTATAAAACGAGTTTTTATAAGTGTTAAAATGAAGTATAAATAGATTTCATAAGTAAATGAAATTTATAGATTTATAAATTGTGAAGTTATAAAATGAATAGATTATATAAAATAAAAGATTTATAAGTAATTAACTTATAAATTGGATTTTGGCATTTAAATGAGATATACATAGAATCTATTAATTAAGGAATTTTATAAGTTGAAGTTTTTAAATTTTTTATATAGATGTGAATTTGTAAACGTTGTTTTATAAATCCAAAACTAATTGAATTTGATAAGTAAATATGAAAGCATATTAAAGGAGATATATCCACAATTTTGGACAGTGGATAATCCTTTAATTAAATATGTAGAAGTGTTGAATTTGGTTAATGATTTATATTCACGATTTTGAACAGTGAATAATATATTTTAAGAAATGTTTTAGGAAGTGATCTTTTAAATAGAATTAAAACGATTTGAAGTTGTTTTAAAATGTGTTAAGGATCAAAACCATAGATTTCAACATTCATTGTTGAAATAGACATTTTCGAGAAATAAGGAAATGGTGGACTATAACACTATTGTTATAGTAAATGATTTTCAAAAGGAAATATTTTATATACTATTGGGATTTATATACCTATCTAAATTACGAATCCCTATACTAGTGATTTTGGGTTGTCGTAACGATGTTTTACGCAACATTCGTTTTGGCTCAAATGAATGTGTTTAAGAGAATTTTTTCCTTAAAGAATAAAATATATACTTAATTGTGATTTAAGTATATTGAATATTTTTCATATGTTGAAAATAAATAGATTTGTGGATTACTTATTATTAAATAAGTATGGAAATGTTTTCCAATATGAAGTGAAATGTTTTGAGATTATATCTTTTAAAGATAAATTGAAAGTGGATATTTGGAAATTTAAATTCAGCATGGAATTTATAAAGGAAAGGGAAATTTGTTTGAAAATAAACATTGATTTATTTTGAAGTGTGGAAAATATATTTTGTACAGATACTTTTGGAAAATAAATAATTTGGGAAATTATTTGGAATCTGGTGATGTTTGCATATCTATTGATAGTTAAATAACCGACTATCAATATTTACCTTTAAATGTGTAATTGTTGTGATTTGTTGAAATCTAAATGAACACTTATTTTTATAAATAAGCGCTCGTTATTCGGTTTAGCCGGGAGAGGACCTTTGGGTCATAAATCCCATTTTGAATAGTGATTCGTCGTAATGGATAGCATTTGAAGACCGGTGTTGAAGACCCGATATTTGCTAGAATGATAGGATAACCTATCGATTGTCTCTGCACCGATAACTACAGTATGGAGATTTCCTTTGTGATGGAAAGTCCGATCGGGATTGTGAATACGCAGATTGCAAGGGCTTCTTTGGAAGTGCCTTCGGTTCTATTTGAACCCAGAACAGACTTGTGTGGATTGTATGTTTGACATTACATTTTGAGATATAAAGCAGATTTCTTTCAAATACATTTTTTTTGGTGGCGGAGAATTTATTCTCTTAGCTTAACACCCTTCTTTGAGATGTATGAGCTCAGAGGTTATGTAGTTGATGGTTATCAGTGATATACTCCCAATTTGGTAATGTGGTATGCTGAGTGCTGTTGATCATTTGTTGATCAAAGCATGGCTTTTGTGAAAAGCGTAGCTTTGTGGACGAGACTTCATCGAACCTCACAACCCGGTTATGGTCGAAACAGGAATCGTAGCAGCAAGGTTATTTGAGGATAGCGCCCTCTGAGGGTATGTCATTTCCTTCTAGATTATGAGTGGTATAATGGTATGGAGCCCAGATACTTACTTTGTGGTTGTTGGTTGAGAGGATTCTCGGATAAAGGTCGCATATGACCGCGGGTTGGCATGCTCGTGTCAGTAGTTTCCTATTACATAGGTAACCCGGCCTTGTCTAGCAGAGATCCGATTAGGATCCGGGGACGTCTCTCCAGAGGCGTTCCATTTTACTTGGGAAGTTCCTTTGCCCGACCATTTGTTGGAAATCCAATCAAAACAATACGAGCCCTGTACGGTTTTAGTTGTATAACCTGCCATGGAATATGGCGGTAACCTGCTATTGAACATGGTAGCTATAGTAGGCATATGATAATGGTCGTATGTTAGCTAAGATTTATATCATACTTTCGAAATGTTTTCCTACACTTTGCACTTATAGTAATAATATCAAAGAAATTTGCATATCAAGCATGTTTGACTATCATAAGGAGAAATCTCCTCCGATTCTGCATTTGCATTGTGTGTGTGTGGGAGGCCTTATGGTAGTTACATTTTCTAAAAGAATTATGGATATATTTTAAAAATATTTCTTTGTTTGTTTTAAAGATATAACTGTTTTAAGTTCTCACACCAGTCACATGACTGACCTAGAGTTTATTGTTTCCTTGCTAAACTCTGGGTGCCCACCAATTTCCACACGTGCAGTCTAGAGTCAGGTTATCAAGTCATTCTGGAATTCAGGAGTTGCCATGGAGATCAGGAGCAAGCTGGATGGCATGACGTATCAACTAGAATGTATTATTTCTTTTCCGCTGTTTGTTGTTGTAAACTCTGATAATGTAATGTAATGTGATATAACGTAATAACTGATACAGTTCTTTTGATTTAAAGATTATTCATTTATCTATTATATGTTGTTCCGCTGCGATTGAGAGATTCTGTTATTGTTTCTATTTTCTTCTTTCTTTCTTCTTCAATCTTCTACCTCTTCTTCTATAACCCTAACAATTAGGTTTTCCGGCCTTCGATTGCTCCGCAGTTGATACAGTGGACGTATTGATGTCGATTTTTGGGAGTCGAAAATCCTTAATCGTTACAATATCCTTTCAATACTGATATCATTATTCCCTAAATTTTATGTTTAACCACATCTCACTCCATACTAAATCCATTTATGAATTATTTCACAAAATTTTACTCAATTTTATAAACATTTTACACAACTCTTCTCATGTTTATTACCATTTCACAACTTAAGTTTATATCTATTTCTAACCAAATTCAATTTCAATTCCATTTGACTCAATCCATTTGTTTAAATTTCAACCATATTCCAAAATCATATTCACTCATTAATTTGTTTCATTATTTCATTCCTTAATTCATTTCCAAAAGTTATTTTATTTAACCTAACTTAGGCTAAATTTTTTTTCATAATTCATTTTATACTTAAATAAGTCAAGTTCAATTCCATAGTTCAATTCCAAATTTCTACTTTTCTTACTAATTTTAAAATTTTATAAGTTATTAAACCTATTTTCTAATATTTCCAATAAAACATTTAAATGAAAATCCCAGAGTTTAAACACCTTATTCTTAAATATTTCAAATGATTTTTGAAATCATGCACATGCGCGTGCGCAACATACACACAGAGACATACATAAAATCTCTTGGTATATCAAATCATTCCTTTGAATTTTCAAAATCAAAACTAGCTTTATTAAAACAACTATTGGTAGCAATTCCTCTCTTAGAAACTCGATAATGAACGTCGATAATGCTGCAGTCATCACCGAAATTATTTTCCAACGACCGAAGTGAGTTCAGTGCTTTCTATTCCTTTTAAACCCTCTAAAAATAATCTATCCAATAGTATTTCCAAATAACACTAGTATTTATTTTCCGAAACTTTGAAAAATCATTTTTAAAACCAACAGAATTTATTTTTAAAATTTCAAGCTTTTAAGCTATTTTTATAAATAATATTTATAACATACTTTTGAAATTTCATTTTCCTTTCAATTCATAATCACTTTTACAGATTATATATAATCTCCCTTTGGTTATATCACTTCTTAATTGTTAATCTTGTTTACATTATAGTATCAACCTTTATTGGGTCACAAACAACAATCAACAAATGATGATAATCAAATATTATCATTCTCTAACAACCAAGCACACCATATATACCATAATAATTTTCTAAAAAATATTATTCCTTTATATATAAAATATAATACAGGTAAAATTGTTTCGTTTACCCAATTTCAAAACAATACTATATCGAATTGCTCTATTTAAGTGTTTAGAGATCCCTATCAATAAGAGTAATTACTCGTATTTACCTGAATCCATAAGCCACTCAACTGACCAATCAACACGATTTAAAACATTTTTATATCACCAACAAATGCATGCTCATATATGTACACATTCAAACTCATTCTGGGGTGCTACTGACCCTATCTCTAATGAGTTGCCTCATCAAAGCCAAGATTCTCGCGTAACCTTCAGCTCTGATACCAAATGCAACGAACCAGAATTTCGACCCTCGAAATTCAACATTAATACGTTCACTACATAGCCTCCCGAATATTCAAGGGCCGAAAATACCGATTGCTAGGAGTGAAGAAGAAGAAGGGATAGAAGATAAGAAGAAAATTAAACAATAACATAGAATTTCACAATTGCTGTGGAATAATATATAATAGATTAATATACATCTTTATACAAAAAGAAGCTGTGACTATTAATATACACACAATTATCAGAGTACAAGTGTTAAAAATCAATCAGAACAGTTATAATAACTTGTCCTCACAAGTGCTGTATATAAAGCGTACACACATACAGCGGAATATAATCAAGTACGTGGAATAAACCTGAGACTCCTCCAGCTCGTCTCCTGAGCTCCATAGCATCCTAACCTGAATCTGTAATACTCGGTCCGACCTGAGTATTATAATAAAATAACTACCCAGTCAATCTGAAAAACCAGTATGAGAAAACACACTCAATTTGAATTATTACCGGTATCAAATTCTTTGAAAACAAGGTATCTCTTAAGACCACGCCGCACATAAATACGACGGGTTTTTACCTTACGATAACCAAAACCTTTTATATCAAAATCATCTGATATTATAGTAGTGTCTATAGAAAATAAACTATAAAATAGATAAATGCTTGCATCTCATGTTTTAGCATACTTGGTATATAACTAAAACCATACGGGCTTGTAATTGATATTGGCTCCTATACAATGACATGGCTACTGGGGTACCGCCCGCTACAGTAAACCTCTAAAAAAATGTACCGAGATCGAACCTATCGATCACTGCCAACACAAGACAGACCTTCCCCTTACTGGATAATAACGAATATGATCACCACTAATGAGCCACGAACTCATATAAATGAAAGAAACTGATGATGATGAATGTCTACTCTAGATGATGATGATCATACCCTAATGGAAGCGACCTATATAACCTTGCTGCATCTCCCTTGTTTTAGTCATTCTCGGTTGATGAGGCTTGAGGCTACGTATTACCTTAAGAATAGCATTTATTCTCGGAATGCTAACCCTACCCTCCAGGCAACGATGCAATGATAGCAGTCACCCATACAAGTTGTTCAGGGTCTGAACAAACCGAATCTCCAAATTCACTGTCTTCATTATCTTCACGGTATTGCAATTTGTAATTTAACACCCCTACACCCCTAAGTATACCCAAAAAGGCACATTAAAAGATGTGGTGCGTTGTAGGTATAGCTAAAAACTTATAGAGACTGAGATTCATAAGACAAAACAATTAAAACAGCAGAAACATTTAAATAGAAATCTTATTAATCAAAATCAAACATCATAAATACTTCATTAAACCAAATACCAATATCCATGTCTAGTGAAAAACACTATCTTAGTCATAACATCAGAGTACATAAAATAACTATCCCTCTCAAAAAAAGTATCGATGCAACAAACGAAACAAAAACTGAAAAGGAAGAAGTAGAATACATGAAGAAAGTCTCTATAGCTGAACCTTCAAGAAACTCTGAAATCTGCTACCCTGCTTCTAATGGCTATGGGGGGAGAGAAATAGAGGAGTGGGTCAGACTAAAAGTCCGATGGATGAAAGTAATTACTAGTATTCTTAAGAAAGATAAAGGTAATAGACTTTGCAATAGTTCTAGTAGAAAAAGAAAAAGGAAAAGATAAAGCTAGAATAAAATACGGTTTAACTTGCTTGCTTTGCTTAGACAGTTCGATTAGATTGTTTGCGCGTTTCTTAAATAAACGCTTTGATTAGAATGAAACCCTAATCCTACTTTAATTAGGCTAAAGTCCTAATTCTACCCTTTGATTGGCCTTCTGTCTCTACTGTGCCTACTGTGGACTAGATCCATTGGCGCCTACGCAAAAGATGCGGACTAGACCCTGTTGGTCCCTACGCAATAGATACGGAATAGACCCTTTTGGTCCCTACACAATAGATACCTACTACTGCGGATTAGGCCTTGTTGGTCCCTATGAAATAGATACCTACTCAGCGCTTGGAACTCAACAACAACTTATCGGCCAGCACAGAGGCCGCACACTCGACCACCATTAGGCTCATGCTATCTGTTGCTCTCTCCTGTTGACCTCTTATTTAACACTGCTCTAGCATAAGCATTCCCTTGCCTCACTTGTGTTATTGTGAGACCACATGTGTCTGACTAAAAGGGAATGCTGTTGGTACGGTCCTATCTAACAAAAAAATCTAGTTGCGCCCCTTACCCAAATCCCTTGATTTGAACTTCTTTTTATTGACCTCTTATTTACCACTACTTCAGCATAAGCGTGCCCTAGCCTCACCTAACCTATTGTGAGACCTAAATGAAAAAGGAAATGCTATTGGTACGAGTCCTACTCTTATCTTTGCTTGTTTACTTAGTGTAAGTGTGTTTAAATAAGCCTCTACCGTTATCCTTACTATCTTTGCTTATTCACTTATTCTAAGTCTTAAAAATAAGCTTTTTCTATTTCGTTTTTAATTATAACCTGTGTGTTATAACTTTGATTATTAAATTAACCCAAGGTATAAGTTTAAAAAAATTAGCTACTTCTTCTATTCTCTCTTTTCAGTTATAACTATATGTTACAACTAAGCTTGCAAATATCTTAAATTTGCATATTTCAATCTAAGTCTAATTTAGTACAACCCTTCTTATTTTACATCCCATTTTCTGTAAAATCAGTGTTCTTATTATTTAGTCCATATTCGTGATTTATTCTATTATATTTGTTCCATTCGCGTAAAAAAGGAAATTAAAACGAACAACATTTACAGAAGAAATCCCAATCGTAAAATAGATGTAAAGAAAACATACATAACAGTAAATAACTGTAAAACAAATAAATGTTAATAATTGGAAAAAAACTATAATTAACAATAAGTGAAATAGAATAGCTAAAAGAAAATAGACTGGAAACGAAGTCCAAAATTTAATTAAAAATAAACTGTAAATGAACCTGCATAAAGGTTATTCCAAAATTGTAGAGAAACTGCAACTATTGGAAACCCTGTTATTTTAAATTACTTAAAAATCTAAAATAATTACTTAAACACTAACATGTGGTCCTTGGCTCTTTTCCTTGGCCTTTCCGGATCCACTTGTAGGGTACAAAAATATTTTAATTAAAAAGATCTTCTCGTTAGAAAAATATTCCTTTTAGGGTCCAGTCTCAGGCAATGAACCCAGATGGAGAAAATCTAAATGAGAAAAACAGCTAGGCCTAGGGCCTTATTTATAGTGTCACTTGTGGATCTCAGACCGTTAGATTTGAAGATTAAATCTGGTGCAACCACGTCATAGGCTCGATAGAAACCGTCGGATCGAAGCATTAATGCACAGGATTGGACAAAAGTTGCAAAATGACGTGTTAAAATCATTCTGGACGAAACAACATTAAATGAATGCATTCTGGGGTAGGCAGCTCGACTTACATGTTGACCTTCATTAGCAAGGGTCGACCATGCCTATATGAGGGTCGACCCGAGGGTTGACCTAGCCCTTTATATTTTTTTGTCGTTTTTTGTTTATTTCGTAACTTCTTCGTCTTAGCTCAGATTTTAACGTTCTATCTATGGAAATCGACCAGAAAATTACCATGGACACAATGGTGCAACTCGCATGGCTCAATTCCGATAATTTTACAAATTTATTTTATCATTCAATTAATTTGTTAATTAATTACTATAGCTTAACGGGTTGTTGCATTCTCCCCTCCTTAAGGGATTTCGTCCCCTAAATCTCTAAGGACAGACGAATGAAATACACGTTTTCATCCTAATTATACAACCAACTACTCAACCATCATCCATTGCATCCATTGTCCTTAAGTTTTTCTAATGCGATTTTCCAAATACATGTCTGTGCCATATATCCAAATGAATGCAATTTTCCTAATGATAACTGATAGTTCTATATGCATACAATAATCATCATCCGAATGCAACAATCATGTGATAATCATCCATTTATAACAACCATGGAAAATAAAATAAAAATGCAAATGCACATACATCCATATGAATATGCTCCAGTGTCCTATTTAGGCCGACCCCTAAGAGATAATAGCGCCTAGTGTAAGTATATGCATCCATTAGAGTCCACTAGCAACCACTTGCAACCACTAGTATCCATCATACACAACATGTTTTAATAACATGTTTATATCAAATCCTACCATCCATAGATTAAATCCTAATTTTTACCCTCCCAAAGGATAATAAAGGAAAGAACCTATTTAAAGCTAAAGTTGGAAATAGGAAATTCTAAAACTTACTATCGAATAGATTGTGGATAAGAGGTGCGAATCTTCTCTCCAGCTTCCTATGTAATGTCCACAACATCATCTCCCCACTGTACCTTCACTAACGGGACTTCTTTATTCCTAAGCCTCTTGATGTCTTATCCAATGATCTTTGTAAGAATACAACGAACCGTTGCTTCCTTTTCTATTTCCACTTCCTCCAACTGAGTAGGCTCCACAATCTCTGCTGAGTCATGTAAGCACTTTCTCAAGTGTGAAACATGAAAAACGCCGTGTATTCCTACGAGCCTCTCCAATAGCTTCACTCGATACGCCATCTTCCCTACTATCTCTGCAATAAGGAACGGTCTTACAAATATGGGGGCTGACTTCCCACCCGATCAAAACCTCACTACCTTCCTTAGCACGGATACTTTAATGAAAACTAAGTGTCAAACTCAATATCTCTCCTCCGCTCGTCTGCATAAGATTTCTACCTATCGTGGGATATCTTCATCCTCCTTCTAACCAAATCCACCTTCTTTGAAGTCTCCCTAACCATGTTAGGACTAAGTAGCAACCTATCTGTAGACTCCACCAAGCATAAAGGTGACTTGCAAGGTCTCCCATAAAGATCTTCAATAGTGCCATCCCAATGCTATCTGGAAAGATGTTATTTTACGCAAATTCCACCAAAGGAAGATGCTCCTCCCAAGTTCCTCTAAAATCTAGAATGCACATGCTCAATAAATCTTCAAGCACTCTATTAACTCTCTCCGTTTGACCATCTGTCTGAGGGTGATAGGCCGTACTAAATCTAAGCTGCGTCCCTAAAGATACTTGCAAGCTTCTCCAAAACTCGCTAGTAAAAATAGAGTCTTTATTTCTCACTATGCTAGAGGGAACTCCACGAAGTCGGACTATCACATGAACCTATAAGGATGCCAAATAAGATGTTGTCCTCTTACTCTTGACTGGAATGAAGTGGGCACTTTTGGTCAATCGATCTATAATCACCCAAATGCTAGTATTCCCCTTCCTAGACCGGGGTAAACCATTTGTAAAGTCCATCGAAACGCTCTTTCACTTCCATTCAGGCACATCCAATGGCTGAAGTAATCCACCGGGCTTTTGCTGCTCTGCATTAACCCTTTGGCACACAGGACACTTAACCACAAACTCTACCACATCTTTCTTCATGCCACTCCAATAAAACATCCTCTTCATGTCCCTATACATCTTATCACCACCCAGATGAATAGTCATAAGAGAATGGTGTGCTTCCTCTAGAACTGCTCTCGACAAATCACTAGTGCAGGGGACACAAAATCTTCCATCTCTCCTTAGCCAGCCTTTACTATCCATGGAATAGCGTTGGAGATATCTATAGACATCCGCTCTACTAATCCTATCCATAATATCCATAAGCTATGAATCCTCTCCCTACCTCGAGCCAATCTGATCTATAAGGGTAGGCCTCACCTCAAGTTCTGCTATTAATCCCGTCGTAATGTCCATAGAGGGCTTAAAATCAAAAGTGGAAATCAACTCTAGGTTCCTCCACTCCATAAATATCAGAATAAAGTTTTCTTTCTTCCTACTCAACGCATCTATAACCAAGTTTCCTTTGTTAGGGGTATATGCTATCTCAAAGTCGTAAGATGCCAAAAACTCCATCTATTGCTGCTGCAAGTTCAAATCCTTCTATGAGAATAGGTTTCTCAATGACATTATGGTTAGTGAAAAGCTCGAACCTCTCTTCTAGCAAGTAATGCCTCCAAGACTTGAGTGCGACAACTATAGCAGCTAACTCCAAATCATGGGTATAATAGTTCTTCTCATGAGTCCTCAACTGTCTACTTCTGTAACATACTACCCTCCCTTCTTGCAACAACACCGCTCTAGATCCGTCCCACATACATCATTGTATACTATAAAAGGCTTAGCTCCATTGAGTAAAACTAACACTGGTGCACTAGTGAAGGCTCTCTTTACCATTATGAAGGAATCCTCACAATCCACGTCCCACATGAATGCTTTATTCTTCTTAGTGAGGCGAGTAAATGGTGCTGAAATCTTAGCAAAATCCTTAATAAACTTCCTATAATAGCCAGCCAATCCTAGGAAGCTTCTATCTTCGGTAACGTTCTTGGGGGCCTTCTAATATTGCACTGCAATTACCTTAGTGGGGTAAACAACCAAACCCTCTCTTGAAACTACGTGCCCCAAGAAACTTACCTCCTCTCGCCAAAAGTGACATTTCGAGAACTTTTCCCTCAACTGATGAACACGAAGTGTACGAAGAACCTCCTCTAAATGAACAATATGCTCTTCCATACTCTTGGAAAACACCAAAATGTCTTCCACAAACACTACTACGGACTTATTTAGGACATCTCCAAAAACATGACTCATCAAATCTATAAAATAAGCTAGAGCATTGGTTAGCCCTAAAAGCATACAAACCACTCAAAGAATTCATCAGGTGTCCTAAATGTCGTCTTATCAATGCTATCGTCAACGACTCTAAGATGATGAGATCCAGTGGCTAAATCAAGCTGAGAGAATACTGAAGAGCCAACCAATTGGTCAAAAAGGTCATCTATCCTAGTAAGTGGATAACGGTTCTTCTTCATGAGCTTATTCAACTCTCTATAGAGTACGCAAAGTCCAAGGGAACCAACCGCCTTAGTAGCGAAGACGACCGGCGCTTCCCACTCATATCTGCTCCTCCTAATGATGTCTTTCTCTAATAGCTCACGAATATGCTTACTTAACTCCTTCCTCTCCCAAGGTGCCATGTGTCTCACGGGAAATGCTACTGGCTTAGCATTGTCAGTCAAATAGATCCTAAAGTCAATCTCTCTCTTAGGGGGTAGTCTCCTAACCTCCTCACAGACGTTCGAAAAATCTCAGACGACTGAAATTTAATCTAACTCTACGGATGATGAATCGAGGGAATAAAGGAAACTCAAAATAACTGACTGCTGTGGGTCACAAGAAACCTCGAGAGTCCTGCCACTTCATGTCTCTAGTCTAACGACTCTCCTAACGCAGTCTAATATCGCTTCATATATAAATAGCCAATCCATCCCCTAAATCATCCCATACCCTGAAAATCCCAATATATAGGCGTCGTAATCAAACTCTATGTCTAGGATAAAAAATTTCAAACCCCTACAAATCATAGATAAATATGTCGATCCTCCTATGGGGTCTACTACTAAAGAGATGTCTAAGTGCAAACAATCTACCAAAGAACTAAAGATGAAAGAGTGTAATGCTCCAGAATAGAAAAGTGTCTGATTAGGGAAATAAGAAATAGAAATCAAACCTTCCACGACGACTTTTCTACCTTTCTCGGGTCCGCTGCTGAAAGGTGTTGCATCCAAAGCCAGAATCTGTGCTGTCGATGCACCCGCTGCCTGCCCCGTCTTCTAAGGGTAAACTCTACTAATGTGATCTGGCTGTCCACAATTATAACACTTTTCCTCCATCTTCTCTCTCTTGCAATATTTCACAAAATGACCAAGCAATCCACAGTTATTGCACTTTACTCCTTTCTTTATCTGCCTTTGAGAGCCTTCCCCTTTCTTCTTATCTTTATTGTTCTTCCACCATTTCTTCTTAGAACCTTCTGAGGGACTTCCTTAGACTCTCCCTCCTTTGCTACATCAGACATAAGCACCATCTCTGCTAGTGACACATAAGTAGCTATAACGACCCCGACTCGACCTTCGAAAATTAGCACTGAATACGTCACTCGTATTCAAATGCCGCATATCCAAACGTCGAATCTGGTTCGCCGGAGCTTATAACACAATTAAATATAACAATACAGCGGAAGAAAAAGAAATGGATATCATATAAAACTCCAATGAATAAAATATCCAATGATATACATCAATATCAGAGCGACAAAAATAACATCGGAAACTAATAACAATGATCTCAAGTAGAAAGAATAGTCTTCAGAAGAGAACTCCAATATCAGCAATCTCCATTTCCAAAGCACTAATCCAGAAATAACTCGAACTCCCAATCAGGATGGACTTAGCAAATCCAGGTCAGTCTGAATCCAAAGACTGAACAAGCTCCAGATAATCTACTAAACCCGACTATCTGAAAAACCCAACTCTAGACCGCCCGTGTGGAAAATTATGGGCACCCAGAGTTTAGGAAGGGAACAATAAACTTCGGGTCAGTCATGGGACTGGTATGAGCAAACAAAACAGTTAGAACAAACAACAAAAGATTTTAAAGATTGAAATCTGCAATGCTTTTTGGAAAATGAAACTGCCATAAGGCATCCTGCCACACACACAATGCACGCACACACCTGGAGGAGATTTCTCCTTATGACGGAGATTTCTCCTTATGATAGTCAAAAATGTTTGACACGCGAAGACCATTTTATATTATTATTAGTGCATAGTGCAGAAAATATTTCGAAAGTAAGTTAGCATACCACGTTTAGCCGTATGCCTACTATACCTACCATTTAAGAATGACAGGTTATATAATTGAAGTCGTAAAGGGCGCGTATTGGAAATTGGATTTCCAACAAATGGTCAGGCTAAGGAACTTCCTTATCAAAATGGGCACGCCACTGGAAGGACGCCCTCGAGAACCTAACCGGATCTCTGCTAACAAGGCCGACGTTACCTCACGCTTTAACCAAGCTATAACATAGGTAACTAACACACAAGTATGCCATCCCCGGTCATTACCGACATTTATGCGAGTGCTCGACACCAACAACCACGAAGTAATAAATTTGCAGTAACAACATAGGTTAAATATTTGGGCTCCATAACATGATACCACCTTTTATCCGGAAGGAAATGGACATACCCTAGGAGGGCGACCCCTAAAAACCTTGCCGCAACATTCCTGTTTCGACCATTTCCAGGTTGTGAGGTCCTGATGCAGTCTCATCCACAAAGCTACACTTTTTCACAAAGCCATGCTTCAATCAACAAATGATCAGCAGCACTTCATATGCCACATTACCAAATTAGGAATGTATCACTAGTAACCATCAACTACATAACCTCTGAGCTCGTACGTCTCAGAGAAGGGTGTTAAGCTAAGAGAATAAATCTCCGCCACCAAACAGAAATGTATTTGACAGAAACTAGCTTTACATCTCAAAGTGTAATGTTAGACATACATCCATACAAGACTGTTCCAGATTCGAACAGAACCGAAGGCACTTCACGAAGAAGCCCTTGCAATCCGGATAATCCCTAATCACGTCCAGACTGCCCATCACAAAGGGTGCTCAAATCTCTATACTGGGGGACATTCAGTGTAGATACATTCGACGGGTTATCCTTTCGCTTTCGAAAATATCTGGTCTTCACCACTGGTCTTCAAATGCTACCCATAACGTCGTATCATTATTCGGAATGGATTATATGACACAAGGTCCTCTTCCGGCTAAACCGAATAATAAGCGCAATATTTAAAAATATATGGATATGGGATCTCAGTTAAGTCACGACTTAAAGTCCAAAACCTTTCTTTCAAATGGTTTAAAGAAATTACCATTTTCAATCTTTTAAACAGAAAGATTCATTTCACAATGTTCACCCATCTTTCACAAAGATTCATTCACAAATTTCAAAATAATTTCCATTTCAAATCCTTTATAGAAAGGATACATTTTTAAGATCCCTTTCCAATTCGAAAACAAAGTTCAATAATCTTTCACAAAAATTCATTCATAGTTTCCCAGACTATTTACGATTCAAATCTTTTTAAGTAAAAGATCCATTTCAGTTCAACAACAAGATTTACCAAAATTTTAAGATAGCTTTCAAATCTATTCCATTTCAAATTTGAAATCTTTTCAACACAAATTGGAAATCCTTTCTTTACATAAAGGCTATTATTATTTGAAAACAAATTGTCGTTTTTGGAAAAAATCCAATTTTATTTGCACGAGTTAAACCCCTTTAAGTCTAAAACTTAGTTTAAATTCAAATTCCCGAAACAATGCTTTTAAAATGGTTTTAAAACACATTTATAAATTGTATAACCCTCTAAACCATAATTTCCAATTATGGAATTCAATTTCAAATCTTGAATTTAAATTCAAATCAAACTATTTAAGTTTCAAAACTTTATCAAGTTATTCAAAAATAATTTTCATCTTCAAAACTCCTTTTCAAACGCCTTTTCAAATTCAACCCTATTCCCTTTCCAAAAACATTTGGATTCAAAACTCGACTTTTAAAACCAATTTGAATTAAATTTAAATATCTGCGACTTAACCGATTTCCTCGTGAAATCCATATTTGTGGGGTTTTACACAATAGTGCCACAACATTAATCATTATAGAGTCAAACATAGCAATATCGATAAGCAGTATAATCTATAATGCTTACCTTTATTTACAGATCATAGATGAATAATATAAGTACATCATAGATAAATTAGTTACATCATAGACGAATAAATTACATCATAGTCCACAACTCAAATCAGAATAATTCATATCACCCAGCATCACATCTCAGGAATATCAAACCATTTAATCATGCAATAGAATCCAAACAACCATACATAAGACCAATTAATTATCTGATTAATTTAAATCAGATCATTTATTTGTAAATAGATCACTAATCCTGGTTAATTAACATTAATTAATTACAAATCATTTTGATTAATTATCCTTAATTACATTGATTAATTAACCCTTAATCAATTATCATTAAATTAATTAACCTTAATTAATTACAATAAGTGATTATCCTTAATCACTTATATTAATAAATCACAAATTAATTGCATCGAGTAATTATCCTTAATCACTTGATTAATCAACGTAATCATTAATTAATTACTTTTAATTAAGTAATCACATTTGAACAATTAATTACCTTTTAATCAATCAATTAACCTTTTATTATTAAGAAATCAAACAATCGTTAATTACGCAAGATTTAAAACTAAATCATTACTTGGTTGTCCATTTAAGCACATCAATTAATTATAATTGAAAAACTATCAAAAATCTAATTTTAAAATCTATTTCAAAACCACATCAAATTATTTTCAAATCATATTTGAATTTAAAATTCAAGTTTGAAACTTGTTTTAGAAAACTTATTAAAAATTTACTTTTAAAACTTGAATTGTTTTTACTTTAAAATGAATTCCTTTAGAAATATAAGTTTAAAATATCTTAAACTAAATTAATTTAAAATATTTTCATTCTTAAACCTTTAATTACATATTTCCACTTAACCACAATAATTAATTTAAAAAGAATAGTTTTAAAAATCAAGTTAACTTAAACTGTCAAAGTTTTTAAAACTGGGAATTATGAAACGCGGGTCAACTTCGAGTATTACCCGAGACCATTTCCTATTTACTTCGAGTTTTTCTCAAACCAACTCGTATGCTTTAGTTTTTCAAACCTAAATTTTGTTTAAGTATTAAACCCGGTTTGTTCACAAAATTTCCCGAACTTATTCTCGAGCCATCACCCCAGCTCCTCGAAATCAACTTCGAGGCAACTCCATCATCTACCACACACCATCACCCAGACACAATTGTGTGCACATGTACGTGCACCATCACCTGAGTCGCCTCCGACCTCTGACGAACCTTTCTGCACGTCACCCATCGGCGTTGCAAGTGATATCTACCACCACAATACAATCACAAGCCCTTGAGCAAAATCGAACCAACACGAGCATCCTGGAACCAAACCTATGCCAGAAAACTCCTTGCCCAAGCGATTTCCGACCACCAGAGCATCTGCAACCCCGACCATGCATTCACCATACCCCCACGCAACCCTCGCCAAAAACCGGCGCTACTCGATCAGCCAGAGGCAATGTAGTTCACCAAAACCCAAACATGACAATGACTAGGTTTAAATCCTAGTTCGACCTATCCCCGCTGCCACGGCCATCTATCGCCACTTCCACTATTTTTACCAAATACCCCGATTATCATTCTAGTTCCAGACGAAATTCCGACCACTCGTGTAACACCGGCCACCAGTAAATGTTCAAAAATCATTTTCCAGATATTCCCAAAATGCACATTCATTTCAATACGAAAAATTTTGATTTTTGTTTTAAAAGTCTTATCTTTTAGAGATGATTCCAGATATATACTTGAATCAATAAAACTCGACATTTGATTTTACATGTTTTAAAAGGTTCTATGTATTTTACTCTTTCTAGTAAAAATAACTAGATACTTTTACTTTTTTTATTTTTAACAACGAAGTTACTTTTGCTAACAACATTTTTTTTCTTCAAATTCCTTAGCCTAATATTGATTGGACAGAGAGATTTTGAATTTTTAAACTTGAATTTGAAAACCTGTGACTATAACATGGACCTATATATGTATATCTAAACACACATATATCATCATATATATGCATACATAACATAATCATGCAGGCACATCAAGCATTTCCATCACAACTTAAACTTCCAATCCACACATCAAGATTTAAAGTTTTAAATAAAGAAAGTTTGCTCACCTCAAAAAGAAAAACAGAGAGACGAAGGAATAGATTTTGGGCCTGGAACTGGAAGCAAAGAACAGAGAGTTGAACTTGGACTTTGATAATTCAGTTGAAGTTGAAATGAATTGAGCTTAGATCTATTTGAACTTGCATTTGATTTGCTTTGTAGGCTTTTTGATTTTTATGCTTTGAGATGATCAACAGCTTTAGGTTTTAAAAATTTGCTTTGATCTGATCTTCTTTTCCAGGTTTTTAAATCTTTTGAAAACTTTGATCTGGAGCTTTGAATTGTTTAAGTTAAATCCTTTGCTTTGCTTTAGATTTTGATTTTTAGTTTTGATTTTGTTTTTTTTAAGGTTTTGTTTTCATTTTGAAAGAAGATCGAGAATTGAAGATAGCCTGGATTCTTTTCTCTTTTACATATTTTTTGTAATTCAATTTTCAAAAGAAAAATGATTTTGCCACTTGTAATTACAAATTCAAAACTTTGCTTACACTTGTATTTCTCTTTATTAAAATGCTTACAAATTTCTTAAACTCTACATTTTATGTTTAAATCCCTAATGTAAATAATTTTGTAAATTTTTGTTTTAAACCTTGTGTTAGTATAAATTACGTAACATGTTCTTATAAATATTATGAACAATGTTTATATCTTTTCTTATTTATACCTTTATATATTTTCAATTTAGCTTTACATCATTTTTGTCAAATCTTATTTGAATTGAAACTATTATACATTTAAATAAATATTTATCTATATACATTAATTTCAAAATAGGTATACATATCTATATTTTACATTCATACTTTTCTTATCTTTTCTATCTGCACAACTTTTTAAAAGAAAAGAATGATTTAAAAATCTTAATTATATATTAACAAATAATCACATTTAATTTGGAAGAATCAAATTAATTTACAATTTAATCCAAAATTTTAAATTAATTACCAATTTAAATTTGACTCAAAATTCGGGATCGTTACAGATTCCCCCCTTTAGAAAATTTTGTCCTCGAAATTCATAGGCAGGGAAACAACAAAAGAATATAGAAAGATAGAGATGAATCACCAGATCAAGCTAAATATTTGCTTTTGGCTTACCAAATTAGAATATCACCAATAATTATGAGAACAAACTCACACAATGCTACATAAGATACTCGGGTCATCCAGATCTACGAAATATGCAGAAGCATTAGTTAGTTTGAAAGGATAACCAACCATTCGTAGAACATATCTGAACCCCAAAGAATAGACAGATATATGGATGCAATCCCAAAACTTTTAGTTTAAAAACCAAAGTATACCTATCAACCATAGCAACCAAAGCAAACAATTTATCCAAACAAACAATTCTGATCCATTTGGAGTTTATGTCCCATATCAACTTATCCTATGATTTAACCAAAATATTGATCTCCCATCAAAAATTTTCTCTCGAGCTGCCATGAAAACATCAAAGAATTTGAAATCAGATGATGAGCAAAGAAGATTGATAAAGAAAGATTGTTTCCGTTGTTTTTATAGGGCATTTACCATATGAAGTGGTACTTCCCTCTCCCCTATCTTGTAACGACCCGGAAATTTCGATCCCGAAAATTTCGATCCCGAAAATTCTAGATAGTTAGGAAAGAAGAAAAGAAAATGAAAGAAAAAAACAGAAATTAGTCACAGAAACCTCACATTCGCAACGGATCAAAATATAATATCACATAAATAACAGTTTTATAAAGAAGAACTGTATCAGTACAATTATATTTTTATACATCAGAGTTACAACCATTACACAACACTGCACAGTTTAAAACAACATGTCCTAGACAAACTATAATATATACAACGGGATACGCTCCATACGTTCCTGCAATCCAGCTCGCCTCCTGAGCTCCAAAACGTTCTTACATGAAAATCTGTAATACTCGGTCTGACCCGAGCATTACATCAAAGTAACACCCGGGTCACGCTGGAAACCAACATGAGTAAACCCATATAATTTGAAATACTAAGCTTTAAAACACAATAGAAATCCTGGGTAACTCATACCTTACTACGAGTTCATAACTGATTAATGTCAACACTTATTTCACAAATCAATCCCTAAGTAACTTTACTTAGTTTTCAAAGGTCCATATTATTCCATTCCAGCCTATTTATCTCACATATCAAACCTTTAATAGAACTATTGTAGATTACAAATCGAAGTAGTTTCGGGTATTTACTGATACCCGACCCCGATCTCTTCGTATCTCTCATCATCTTAACCCAAGATATTCAATTAAAAATAATTTAACTTTAAATACAGGGTGTCATCTTTATACAGTAATTCACCATTGATAGATAACCACATTTCATAGTTTAAACCAATCATATCATATCACATAGCATCACAAATCACATATCAGAGATATCAACTAATTTAAGGCATACAATATCATCCAATCATTCATAAGCAAGATTAATTTGTCATACTATTTCTAATTAATTTAAAATAAATTAAATTAATTATATCCCTTACTAAAAATCCTGCTTACTTAACCATTACTTAATTTCAACCCTATTAATTAATCACCCTTTAATTATCCATCTTAATTAATCCTCCTCAATTAATTATTCTTTAATTACATTAAGTAATTAGTTTTTAATTACCACCAAGATTAATTGGCCTTAACCATTCCCATTAATTAACCTTTAATTAATTAATGACATTCATTAATGGATCCCTAATCACTTCCAGTAATTAGCCATCCTGTAATTACTTTCCTTAATTAATTATGTAACGACCTAGAATTTCGGTCATTTGAAATTCATATATTTAATTGATTTTAAATATTAAAAAGTAAGTCGAATAGATTATATTTCGAATATCTAGATTTAATTCGATAATTAAATCGATAATTTAATATTTAAAATTACAGAATAATTGGAAATTGGGTTAAATGTGATTAAAATTGATTTGTAAAGTTGTATTAAATCATATTGGAGTTAGAATGATGTTATGGAACTTTTAAATTTTAATTAAAAGTTAATTTGTGGAAATTGAATATTTTAATATTTAATTGACGAGTAAAAATAGTCATTTTTCAAACAGTCTTGGATTTCGACGAAACTAGTTTCATCGAATCCATAATGTTATATTATTGTATGGTTTCAAATTTCGTGTCAATCGGATTTATGTTTGTCCGAGGCAAGCTAAAACGCGTAGAAAATCGTTTGAGTGAATTTTAAATTTAAATAGTCAAATTGAAAACCTGTCTTCCAAATACTTTCAAATTGGCCTCCGATATATATTCCATTGTGTTCGGAATAGGGGTAAAATATTATAAACGCCAGGCGGCACGCTTCGTTTGGAGTTCGAAAAAAATTCGGGTGAATAGCGTCGCGAGAATTTTCTATAAAAGCCCCGAGATTTTCACCATTTTCACAAACCCTAACCCTAAAAGCTTCAGCCGCCACTTTTCCAATTAATGGCTGAAAATTGTTCTCCTTCTTCCTCGTTTTTCTTCAAATCCACCAATCAATTCGACAAACTTCCTAAATGAAAGTTGTAGAGCTATGTGAGATCTTCAATCTCAATGGTCATGTTCGAAAATGACGCGATAGATCAACGGCAAAAGGGGCTTGGACAGCCGAGCTTCGTGTATAATTTTCGAGAAACATTGGCAGCCGAGTTTGACCATACTCAAGGCGGCGATGGAGTTGGTGATGGGCGTTCTAGTGGAGGTCCTTGATCAACTTCTAGGCGCGTGATGGTTGCTCGATAATTTGTTGAAAACGGAGGCCATGGTTTTGGTTTCGAGCATGATTTTCACGTAGGCCGAGATGAACTTAGGTTAAAATTTGAAAAGAAAATGTAAATTATTTTTTTATTTAAAATCGTACAATCTTTAAAATGCGGTATCTTTGTCATACGAGGTCCATTTTGGACGAAACAAATTACGCCGGGTTCGTATTGACGAATACTACGCGATGGAGCTGAATTGGAGTTGATTGGAGCTAGTGAAAATTTTGGATAAAATTAAACGCGCGTTTAATTTTATTCGAAATAAAACACTGCAACTATTATTTGAAAACAAGGTGAGAACTTCTCACTCAATTGATTGTTTCGATTTAAATTTTAAATAATTAGATTTAAGATTGTTTGATTGTGTTGATTGTATGCTTGGATGATAAATTATTATCTATTGTATTGAAATATACCCTATACGCCATATATTAAGCAGATGTTATTTATTAAACACATATACTGCGATATTCCATCTTGAGGTGGAATTGGTATTATATATGTACTTGGAGTTGATTTCCCGCATTATATAGCGGATGAGACCCTATTGTGCCGCATAATAGCAAATAATATTTTATATAAACCTATGTACCGCGATATTCCGTCTTGAAACGGGATTGGTATTGTGCTAACATCTGTGAATGCAGGGAAACAGGTTGGAGGGATCCAACTGGATTCCTCAACAGTATTGATTTATTTACATATATTTGCGATGTATTCTATTATCATATTGATATATGATGTTTGGATGCCGTGGTTGATGTATTGGTGTTATTGCAGCATTGGACCTATTTTTGGAGTTTTAAAAATGTTAAAGTAACGATTTCGAATTAAAAAAGGATTTTAAAGTGATTTTTGAAAGTATATATTTTTTTCAATTTTGGAATTGATTCATTTTAAATAAATAAACGTTATAATTTTTACGTTATAAAAATTATGATTTTCGTGAAATATAACTGAAATGTGATTTTTAAAATAAGTAGTTGATTAATTTGTAAAATGGTTTAAATTGGGATTTTTGAATTATTATAAACGGTTTATATAAAAGATTTATAAAATTGATATTTATAAATTAAAATATTGGAACTATGAAACGAGTTTCTATAAGTGTTAGAATGAAGTATGAATGGATTTCATAAATGAATGAAATTTATAGATTTATAAATTGTGAAGTTATAAAATGAGTAGATTTTGTAAAATAAAAGATTTATAAGTAATTAACTTATAAATTGGATTTTGGCATTTAAATGTGATATAAATAGAATTTGTTAATTAAGGGATTTTGTAAGTTGAAGTTGTTATAAAATATATATGGAATTTATAAACATTGCTTTATAAATCCGAAATCGACTTATTTTGATAAGTTAATTATTATAGGTTATTAAAGGAGATATATTCATGATTTTGGACAGTGGATAATATATTAAAGAAATGTTTTGGGGAAGTGATATTTTAAATAGAATTAAATCGATTTAAAAAGGGTTTTAAGATGATTAAGTATCGAAACCATAGATTTCAACATTCATTGTTGAAATAGACGTTTTCGAGAAATAAGGAAAAGATGGACTATAACACTGTTGTTATAGTAAATGATTTTCGAAAGGAAATGTTTTATATAGTATTGGGATTTATATATCTATCTTAATTTCGAATCCCTATACTAGTGATTTTGGGTTGTCGTAACGATATTTTACGCAACATTCATTTTGACTCAAATAAATGTGTTAAAGAGAACATTTTCCTTAAAGAATAAGTATATACTTAATCGTGTTTTAAATATATTGAATATTTTCTAAGTATTGAAAATAAACAGATTTGTGAATTACTTATTATTAAATAAGTATGGGAATGTTTTCCAATATGAAGTGAAATGTTTTGAGATTTTATCTTTTAAAGATAAATTGAAAGTGAATATTTGAAATCGATTTGAAAATCGTATATTAGTGGATATTTAGAAATTTAAATTCACATGGAATTTATAAAGGAAAGGGGAATTTGTTTAAAAAAATAAAAATAAACATTAATGTATTTTTGAAGTGTGGGAAAATATATATCTTGTAAAGATATTTTTGGAAAATAAATAATTGGGAAATTACTTGAAATCTGGTGATGTTATGCATATCTATTGATAGTTAAATAACCGACTATCAATACTTACCTTTAAATGGGCATTTATTGTGATTTGCTTGAATTTGAATGCTACACTTATTTTAAAATAAGCGCTCGTTATTTGGTTCAGTCGGGAGAGGACCTTTGGGTCATGAATCCCATTCTGAATAGTGATATGTGGTAATGGATAGCATTTGAAGACCGGTGTTGAAGATCAGATATTTTCGAAAACGGAAGGATTATCATCGAATGTCTCTGCATCGGCTAATCTCCGATATAGAGATTTTATCACCCTTTGTGATGGGAAGTCTGGTCGTAACTAGTGAATATCCAGATTGCAAGAGCTTCTTTGGAAGTGCCTTCGGTTCCGTTCGATCCCGGAACGGACTTGTATGGATGTGTGTCTGACGTTACACTTTGAAATGTAAAGCTGGTTTCTTTCAAATATATTTCTGTTGGTGGCGGAGAATTTATTCTCTTAGCTTAACACCCTTCTCTGAGACGTACAAGCTCATAGGTTATGTAGTTGATGGTTACTAGTGATACATTCCCAATTTGGTAATGTGGCATACGAAGTGCTACTGATCATTTGTTGATCAAAGAATAGCTTTTGTGAAAAGCGTAGCTTTGTGGACGAGACTTCGTCGGACCTCACACCCCGAAAATGGTCAAAATAGGAAAGATGCATCAAGGTTTTAGGGAGTAGCGCCCCTGAAGGTATGTCATTTCCTTCTGGATAGAGGTGGTATCATGCTATAGAGCCCAGATACTTAACCTATGTTGTGGCTGCAAATTTATTTCTTTGTGGTTGTTGGTATTCAGGATCCTTGGATAAAGGTTGTTTACAACCGAGGGATGACATACTCGTGTCAGTTGTTACCTACTTTTGCAGAGGTAACCCGGCCTTGTGTTGGCAGAGATCCGGTTAGGTTCTCGAGGCGTCTTTCCAGAGGCGTACCCATGTGGCAATGGGACGTTCCTTGGCCTGACCATTTTTTTGGAAATCCGAACTCTAATACGCACCTTGTACGGTTTTAGTTGTAGAACCTGCCATTTACTTATGGTGGTCACCACTGTTTAGATGGTAGCTATAGTAGGCATACGATACTGGTCGTATGTTGGCTAAGATTTATATTATACTTTCGAAATGTTTTCCTACACTTTGCACTTATAGTAATAATATCAAAGAAATTTGCGTATCAACCATGTTTGACTATCATAAGGAGAAATCTCCTTCGATTCTGCGTTTGCATTGTGTGTGCGTGCGGGAGGCCTTATGGTAGTTACATTTTCTAAAAGCATTGCGAATCTTTTTAAAAAGATTCGTCTGTTTGTTTTAAAGATATAACTGTTTTAAGTTCTCACACCAGTCCCATGACTGACCTGGAGTTTATTGTTTCCTTCCTAAACTCTAGGGGCCCACCAATTTCCACACGGACAGTCTAGAGTCAGGTTATCAGGTCATTATGGAATTCAGGAGATGCTGTGGAGCTAAAGAGGCAAGCTGGATGGCATGACGTATCAACTAGTATATAGTATTTCTTTTCCGCTATTTGTTGTTGTAAACTCTGATAATTTAATGTAATGTGGTGTAATGTAATAACTGATATAGATTCTTTGTTTTAAAGATTATTCATTTATTTATTATATGTTGTCCGCGGCGATTGTGAGATTCTGATATTGTTCTGTTGCTTCTTCTTTCTTTCTTCTTCTATCTTCTACCACTTCTTCTTCAACCCTAACAATTCGGTTTTCCGGCCTTCGATTGCTCGGCAGTTGATACAGTGGACGTATTAATGTCGATTTTCAAAAGTCGAAAATCCAGAACGTTACAAAGTGGTATCAGAGCTTTTGGTTAAGAGACAACCTTGGCTCTGTTGGGTGTTACTCATTAGAGATAGAGAAGTACTCTAGAATGAGTGTGAGTGTAATAATAGATATGAGTGCGTATTTGTTAGTGAATATAAAAAAATTGTTTTATATTTTGTTGATTGGTTTGTTGAGTGGTATATGGATTTTGGTCAATACGAGTAATTAACGTTGCTGATAGGAATCTCTAAACACTTGTACATAACAAATTCGATATGATATTATTTTAAAATAGGGTAAATGAAATAATTTTACCTAAATTATTTTCGTGTATAAAAGAGAAAAAATTTCTGTGAATCATTATAATATATGATTGCGTGGTTGCTAGAAAGTGATGATATAAAATTATTATCATTAAAGTTGAAAAATAAATTGAAATCGTAACTCCAAAGTTAAGAAATAAATTCACATACAAATAGAATTGGAGAATATGAATTGTAAATGTGATTTGTAATTTGAAGTAAAATCCCAGAAGAATATTTGAAAATGTTTTGAAAGGGTTTGCAATTTGGAAAAGGTTAAATTAATTTTTGATTTGAAAATGATTTTCCAGGGTTTGGAAAAATGTTTTTGGAGGGATAAAAGCTCTAAACTCTTTTCGGTCGTTGGAAAATAATTCCGATGATGATCGTGACATCATCGGTGTTCATTTTCGAGTTTCCAAAAGAGGGATTGCTGCAAAGTTGTTTTAAATAGAAGTTGTTTGGAAAGTATGAGTTTGGATTTTGAAAATTCAAAGGATAATTTGAATTGGTTTCAAAAATGGTTTTGAAATGTTGGAAAAACTCTGGAATATGATAAAAATAGTTATGGAATAAAATTTATTGAGTTGAAAATAAATTTGGGATAGAAACAAATGAATTAAAATTGAGTTTGGATTATGAAAATAAATTATGAATGAGTGAATTTACAATTGCAAGTAAATTTAAAATTTGTCAAGTTGGATCAAATGAAGCTAAGTATTAAAATAAAATTAGTAAGTAAAACTAATTGAAGAAATGATAAATTGAATATGGGTTGAAAAGAATTGAATTCAACATTTATAAATAAAGGGTAAATTAAATTCATATGGAATTTAAAATCCAGTTTAAATATAAGTGGTTATAAACCGAAATAGTGAATTGAATTATGTTTGGGAACAAAATTAAAACTGAAATTGAAAACTGAATATTGAAAATCCTGAACGTTAAAAATTAAATCCTTAATTAATTAATTAATCCTTTGATTTATTACATTAAGTAATTAATCCTTAATTACTTTCATTAAGTAATTTCCTTTAATTACTTCCCATCAACCAATTTCTCTACATTAATTACATTCAAAAATTAACCCCCAATTAATTACATTTAAGTAATTATCCAATAATTACTTTACTAAGTAATTATACTTAATTAATTCATAAGTGATTATCTTTAATTAATTAACTTAAAGTTAATTACATTAATTAATTCATCAATTAATCATCACTTAATCACTAGTTAATGATTCAACCCTTAATCACATTCATTAACTATTTCCCCTTAACTGATTATATTAAGTAATTATTCTTTAATTAACTTGGTTAATTAACATTCAATTATTATCTAATACCCTTCAAAATTTGATTAAATTTTAAAGATTAAAACTGTTAACTATTTCCCCTTAACTGATTATATTAAGTAATTATTCTTTAATTAACTTGGTTAATTAACATTCAATTCTTATCTAATACCCTTCAAAATTTGATTAAATTTTAAAGATTAAAACTGTTAAAGCCATATCCCAAGATAACTCGAGTTTCTTACGTGCCACTCCACAAATTTCCCGAGCCACTCATGAAGATACCCGAGTTTCCTCCTTTCTCGATCCTCTCATACTCCTACTTCCATACGAAACCCGAAGTCAACCTGCACAGAACCATCTTCTTCCCCAAAGTACCCAATAACTCACAGCAACACAGGGCTTGTGCATGTGCACACCTCAACCACGATGCTCAGACCATCATCGACAACGACTGTAGTTCGACAACGCTTCACTTATTCGATTCCAATTACCCCGAGCCTCGAACGGCCTAATAATAAAAAACGAGCCATCATACGCAAAAATGGAACTAAAATCACTGACGAACTGCCTTGCCATCGATAACTCCGACCACCATCATCCACGCCTCCATATCTAGCCTCGATTTTCCTTGGCCCGGAGCAACTCGATGTGACATCGACGTTGATATGGCTCTTGTAAACCTAACCAACAAGACAAGACCTTAAACCCTAAATGGCTACGCCGCGCCCACCACGAAACCCTATAAAATCATTTGCTATTTTTCGTACGAGCACCAGCCACTCAACTACCTTCAGCAATAAGCACGACTATTATCTTAACGTCGATCGCTGGAACTTGGACAAAACATGTTCTGCATTCAACCCCTAAATTCTCATTCACCCCCGATTTAAAAATCTTGAAAACTATATTAAAAATCATAATTTTCACACTCGAGTATGATTCCATATGTGAAAATGTAATTTAATGTAGTTGATTTTCCTGATAACTTACCATTTTACTGTAATTCCAAATTTTCCACATAACTATTTTTACTAACACACAAAAATATTTTTAAAAATAGTCTTTAGTTATTTCAAACACTTTTCCCTTTAAGATCATAACATGAAATTGAGTTTGCGAAGAGAATTTGATCTTCATTAGATTGAGCTTGAAAACTGTTGTATAACAGAGGCCTATATGTAAATATGTAAACAGATATGCACATATCTCTCCACTTAATATTCATCAACATATGAATTATCCATGCAACCCCTTTTCACACATCACTACAAAAGATTTTGTATCAGATCAAACATTAAAGGATGTAGTTTACTCACCATTTCTGGAAACCAGAGAAGCCTGGGAAATGTTTTCCTTTGAATTTGAAAATCTGGAGTTTACTACTTTGCTTGATTGCTGGACTAAATCTTCCTTAGTTGCTTGATAATTATTGAGTTGATCTTGATATCGAGATGCATTTGAACAATTTGGTTTGGATCTTGTTTGCTGAAACTTTAATTCTTGCATAGCCTAGTTAAGGTTTGAAATACTGCTACTGTTTTTTTATTTTGGATTTCAGATTTGATTTGTTTACAGTTTATATATTTCTTTTTCAATTTCTGATTTGGTTTTTTTCAGAAGAAAAGAATATGAAGGTTTTAATTGAAACTAGATGATCAGGTTTCTCAATTATGTTTTTATTTTTTCAGAAGAAAATCATATTTAGCCAAATGTAAATTTGCATGTTTTCCAATGCTTACACATGTTATCCTCTCTACAAATGTCAAATGCAAGGCTTTAGTGGATAACACATGTTATACAAGTTTTTTTTTTCTTTTTAGATAATTTCTTAAGTTTATAATTATATTTATGATTTCATTAATCTATGTTTTACTTATATATATTACTTATGCTTTATAAAGATTTAGATATTATGTTCAAATTATATGTATAAACTATACTTATTTATCTTTTTGATTTTGAAATAAAAAGAGAGGACTGACACATGTTTTATTACTAACATTTGTCATTTATACTTATTAATCTACTTACATTTGTACTTTGTATGGTAAAAATTTCTTTTATATAATTTATATGCTAAATTACATTTAGTTTATATCTATGTATATGTTTTAGCAATTTATATCCTTATTAAACATATTCTCTTATATTTATAAAATTTCAAAGAATATGTTTTAAAACTAAATTATAAATAAATAAAATCATACATATTTTATTTTCAAATCCAATTTATTTTTAAGATACCAATCTTTCTAATTTCAAGTTTAAATCTAAATCCAATTTAAAATCCAATTAAAAAAATCAACTCAAATATATGAATGTACACTTTTAAACAATTACAAATTCAATTTGTAAACAATAATTCTATTAAAATCCATCTATATATATACACACACACATTATTATTGTTGTTTGAAAATAACAACTTTACAATTTTTTTTATAATTTATATAGGAGATTATCACATTTATTTGTTCAATTTATAAATCAGTATTTTCAAGAGTTAAGTCAAATAACTATCCAATTATCTGATGCCCAAAAAATCCGGGTTATCACATATCTCGTCCTCTTCTTGCACTCATACTTACTATCAGTGAATAGTAAGAGAATTTACTGAGGCACACGAACTGATATCTTAGGGAATATACTCATTCTAGGGTATACTTCACCCTATCTCTAATGAGTTACCTAATGTGTTATACTCCTGAGCTAAAGTTTCAACCTTCAGCTCTGATACCAATATAACGACCCTGACTCGACCTTCGAAAATTAGCACTGAATATGTCACTCGTATTCAAATGCCGCGGATCCAAATGTCGAATCCGGTTCGCCGGAGCTTTTAACAGAATAAAGTATAACAACACAGCGGAAGAAAAAGAAATGAATATCATATACAACTCCAATGAATTCAATATCCAATGATATACATCAATATCAGAGCGACAAAAATAACATCGGAATTTAATAATAATGATCTCAAGTAGAAAGAATAGTCTTTTGAAGAGAACTCCAATATCAGCAATCTCCATCTCCAAAGTACCAATCCAGAAATAACTCGAACTCCTAATCAGGATGTACTAAGCAAATCCAGGTCAGTCTGAATCCAAAGATTGAACTAACTCCAGATAATCTACTAAACCCGACTATCTGAAAAACCCAACTCTAGACTGCCTGTGTGGAAAATTATGGGCACCTAGAGTTTGCGAAGGGAACAATAAACTCCAGGTCAGTCATGGGACTAGTATGAGCAAACAAAACAGTTTATCTTTAAAACAAACAACAAAATATTTTAAAGATCGAAATCCGCAATGCTTTTTGAAAAATGAAACTGCCTTAAGGCCTCCTGCCACACACACAATGCAAACGCACACTTGGAGGAGATTTCTCCTTATGATAGTCAAAAATGTTTGATATGTGAAAACCATTTGATATTATTATTAGTGCATAGTGCAGAAAACATTTCGAAAGTATAATATCAATCTTAGCCAGCATACCACGTTTTGTCGTATGCCTACTATAGCTACTATTTAAGAATGGCAGGTTATATAATAGAAATCGTAAAGGGCGCGTATTGGAGATTGGATTTCCAACAAATGGTCAGGCTAATGAACTTCCTTACCGAAATGGGTACGCCTCTGGAAGGACGCCCCCGAGAACCTAACCGGATCTCTGCTAACAAGGCCGACGTTACCTCACGCTTTGACCAAGCTATAACATAGGTAACTAATACACAAGTATGCCATCCCCAGTCGTTACCGACCTTTATTCGAGCGCTCGACACTAACAACCACAAAGTAATAAATTTGCAGTAACCACATAGGTTAAATATCTGTGCTCCATACCATGATACCACCTTTTATCCAGAAGGAAATGGACATACCCTAGGGGCGCGACCCCTAAAAACCTTGCCGCAACATTCCTGTTTCGACCATTTTCGGGTTGTGAGGTCCTGATGCAGTCTCGTCCACAATGCTACGCTTTTTCACAAAGCCATTCTTCGATCAACAAATGATCAGCAGCACTTCGTATGCCACATTACCAAATTGGGAATGTATCACTAGTAACCATCAACTACATAACCTCTGAGCTCATACGTCTCAGAGAAGGGTATTAAGCTAAGAGAATAAATCTCTGCCACCAAATAGAAATGTATTTGACAGAAAACCAGCTTTACATCTCAAAGTGTAATGTCAGACATACATCCATACTAGTTTGTTCCGGGTTCGAACAGAACCGAAGGCACTTCACAAAGAAGCCCTTGCAATCCGGATAATCCCTAATCACGTCCAGACTCCTCCTCACAAAGGGTGCTCAAATGTCTATACCGGGAGCTATTCGGTGCAGAAACATTCGATGGGTTATCCTTTCCCTTTTGAAAATATCCGATCTTCACCATTGGTCTTCAAATGCTATCCATAACGTCGTACCATTATTCAGATTGGGTTATATGACACAATTTCCTCTTCCACCCAAACCGAATAATGAGCACAATATTTAAAAACATATGGATATGGGATCTCAGTTAAGTCACAACTTAAAGTCCAAAACCTTTCTTTCAAATGGTTTAAACAAATTACCATTTTCAATATTTTAAACAAAAAGATTCATTTCACAAAGTTCACCCATCTTTCACAAAGATTCATTCACAGGTTTCAAAACAATTTCCATTTCAAATACTTTATAGAAAGGATACATTTTTAAGATCCCTTTCCAATTCGAAAACAAAGTTCAACAATCTTTCACAAAGATTCATTCATAGTTTCCCAAACTATTTTCGATTCAAATCTTTTTAAGTAAAAGATCCATTTCAGTTCAACAATAAGATTTACCAAAATTTAAGATAACTTTCAAAACTATTCCATTTCAAATTTGAAACCTTTTCAACACAAATTGGAAATGCTTTCTTTACATAAAGGCTATTATTATTTGAAAACAAATAGTTTTCGTTTTCGGAAAAATCCAATTTATTTGCACGAGTGCAACCCCTTTAAGTCTAAAACTTTGGTTAAATTCAAATTCCCGAAACAATGCTTTTAAAATGGTTTTAAAACACATTTACAAATCATATAACCCTATAAACCATAATTTCCAATTATGGAATTCAATTTCAAATCTTGAATTTAAATTCAAATGAAACTATTTAAGTTTCAAAACTTTATCAAGTTATTCAAAAATAATTTTCATCTTCAAAACTCCTTTTCAAACGCCTTTTCAAATTCAACCCAATTCCCTTTCCAAAAACGTTTAGATTAAAAACTCGACTTTTAAAACCAATTTGAAGTAAATTTAAATATCTGTGACTTAACCGATTTCCTCGTGGAATCCATATCTGTGTGTATAGTGTGGTCCAGGGGTTTCACATAATAGTGCCACAACATCAATCATTACAGAGTTAAACACAGCAATATCGATAAGCGGTATAATCTATAATGCTTATCTTCATTTACAGAACATAGATGAATAATATAAGTACATCGTAGATAAATAAGTTACATCACAGATGAATAAATTACACCACAGTCCATAACTCAAATCAGAATAATTCATATCACCAAGCATCACATCTCAGGAATATCAACCCTTTCAATCATGCAATAGAATCCAAACATCCATACATAAGACCAATTAATTATCTGATTAATTTAAATCAGATCATTTATTTATAGATAAATCACTAATCCTGGTTAATTAATATTAGTTAATTACAAATCATTTTAATTAATTGTCCTTAATTACATTGATTAATTAACCCTTAATCAATTATCATTAAATTAATTAACCTTGATTAATTATCCTTAATTAATTACAATAAGTGATTATCCCTAATCACTTATATTAATAAATCAGAAATTAATTGCATCGAGTAATTATCCTTAATCACTTGACTAATCAATGTTAATCATTAATTAATTACTTTTAATTAAGTTATCACATTTAAACAATTAATTACCTTTAATCAACCAATTAACCTTTTATTATTAAGAAATCAAACAATCTTTAATTACGCAAGATTTAAAACTAAATCATTACTTGATTGTCCATTTAACCACATCAATTAATTACATTTGAAAAACTATCAGAAATCTAATTTTAAAATCTATTTCAAAACCACATCAAATTATTTTCAAATCATATTTGAATTTAAAATTCAAGTTTGAAACTTGTTTTAGAAAATTTATTAAAAATTTTCTTTTAAAACTTGAATTGTTTTTACTTTAAAATGAATTCCTTTAGAAATATAAGTTAAAATATCTTGAACTTAATTAATTTAAAATATTTTCATTCTAAAACCTTTAATTACATATTTTCACTTAACCACGATCATTAATCTAAAAAGAATAGTTTTAAAAATCAAGCTAACTTAAACTGTCAAAGTTTTTAAAACTGGGAATTATGAAACCCGAGTCAACTTCGAGTATTACCTGAGACCATTGCCCATTTACTTTGAGTTTTTCTCAAACCAACCCGTATGCTTTAGTTTTTCAAACCTAAATTTTGTTTAAGTGTTAAACCCAGTTTGTTCACAAAATTTCCCAAACTTATTCTCGAGCCATCACCCTAGCTCCCGGAAATCAGCTTCGAGGCAACTCCATCATCTACCACACACCATCACCCAGACGCAATTGCGTGCACATGTAGGTGCACCATTACCGAGTTGCCTCCGACCTCTAACAAACCTTTTTGAACGTCACCCATCGCGTTGCAAGCGATATCTACCACCACAAAACAATCACAAGCCCTTGAGAAAAATCGAACCAACACGAGCATCCTAGAACCAAACCTATGCCAGAAAACTCCTTGCCCAAGCGATTTCCGACCACCAGGGCATCTGCAACCCCGACCATGCTTTCACCATACCCCCACGCAACCCTCGCCAAAAACCGACGCTACTCGATCAACCAGAGGCAATGTAGTTCACCAAAACCCAAACACGACAAAGACTAGGTTTAAATCCTAATTCGACCTATCCCCACTGCCATGGCCATCTATCGCCACTTCCACTATTTTTACCAAATACCCCGATTATCATTCCATTTCCAGACGAAATTCCGCCCACTCGTGTAACTCCGGCCACCAGTACACGTTCAAAAATCATTTTCTAGATATTCCCAAAATGCACAATCATTTCAATACGAAAATTTTTGATTTTTGTTTTAAAAATCTTATCTTTCAAAGATGATTCCAGATATTTACTTGAATCAATAAAACTCGACATTTGATTTTACAAGTTGTAAAAGGTTCCATGTATTTTACTGTTCCCAGTAAAAATAACTGGATACTTTTAATTGTTTATTTTTAACAAATAAGTTACTTTTCTTTACATCATTTTTTTCTTCAAATTCCTTAGCCTAATATTGATTGGACAGAGAGAGTTTGAATTTTTAAACTTGAATTTGAAAATCTAAAACTATAACAGGGACCTATATATGTATATCCGAACACACACATATCATCATATATATGCATACATAACATAATCATGCAGGTACATCAAGCATTTCCATCATAACTTAAACTTCCAATCAACACATCAAGATTTAAAGGTTTAAATAAAGAAAGTTTGCTCACCTCAAAAAGAAAAACAGAGAGACGAAGGAATAGATTTTAGGCCTGGAACTGGAAGCAAAGAACAGAGAGTTGAACTTGAACTTTGATAATTCAGTTGAAGTTGAAATGAATTGAGCTTATACCTATTTGACCTTGCATTTGATTTGCTTTGCAGGCTTTTGATTTTTATGCTTTGAGATGATCAACAGCTTCAGGTTTTAAAAATTTACATTGACCTGATCTTCTTTTCCAGGTTTTTAAGTCTTTTGAAAACTTTGATCTGGAGCTTTGATTTGTTAGAGTTGAATCCTTTGCTTTGCTTCATATTTTGATTTTCAGGTTTAATTTTGTTTTGTTTTCAGGTTTTGTTTTCATTTTGAAAGAAGATTGAGAATTGAAGATAGCCTGGTTACTTTTCTCTTTAACATGTTTTATGTAATTCAATTTTCAAAAGAAAAATGACTTTGCCACTTGTAATTACAAACTAAAACTTTGCTTACACTTGTATTTCTCCTTATTAAAATTCTTACAAATGTCTTGAACTCTACAATTTATGTTTAAATCCCTAATGTAATTTTTTTTAAATCTTGTGTTAGTATAAATTATGTAACATGTTCTTATAAATATTATGAATCATGTTTATATTTTTCTTATTTATACACTTATATATTTTCAATTAGCTTTACAACATTTTTGTCAAATCTTATTTGAATTGAAACTATTATACATTTAAATAAATATTTATCTATATACATTAATTTCAAAATAGGTATACATACATACATACATACATACATACATACATACATACATACATATATATATATTTTACATTCATACTTTTATTATCTTTTCTAAATGCACAACTTTTTAAAAGAAAAGTGATTTAAAAATCTTAATTATATATTAACAAATAATCACATTTAATTTGGAAGTATCAAATTATTTTACAATTTAATCCTAAAATTTAAATTAATTAACAATTTAAATTTGACTCAAAATTCCAGATCATTACAGTAGCTCCCGTCGGTACGTGAGTCAACAACACCTGAAGGGATTGATTCAATCCCTTTGCGAACTTCAAGGCCTTCTCATTCAGTGTATTCACTAACTCCATTCTAAACCGCGACAACTCATTAAGTTGGTTGACGTACTCCTTAACAAAAAGACTACCTTGCTTCAAGCCAATAAATTGTTTCAACTGCACACTCTATTCTGGTTGTGATAAAAACTTCCTCTAAAACCTCTCTGAGAATCCAAACCATCCAACATCTCTTCCTTCCAACTCAACAACCTCCCACCAATAAGAAGCCTCTCCTTTTAGCTTCCAAGATGCAAGCTGAACTCTCTACCAATCCTCTAGTCCCAGTAACCCGAATATCCCTTCTATGTTTCTTAACAAGCTCGCATCTCTACAAAATTCTACGTACCAAAAAATGTTTTGCCACCTAAGTTGGTGAAATCCTTGCATAGCTTAGAGAAATCGGCTAATGCAAGTGGGTTGATAGGATTCCCACTTGCTGGTACCAGATTGAGCGCTTGCCCTTGCTCCTCTAGAGCCGCAACTTGCAGGTATCTATGAAACCAGGGACTTGGACGCCCTTTGGAAGATTAGGGGCATTCGCCATTCTATGTAAAGAAAAAGAGAAAGGGTCGAAAGAATCGAAGGAAGATTGAACTGGAATTTGACGGGATTTTTATAAAAAATCTTTTATACTTGAAAACTATTTCTAAGAGTTTCTTTTTGAAAAATATTTTGAAACAAGTTATTTAGAAAAATACTTTACTTACAAATTTTTAGGAATCATATAACCTTAGGCTCTGATACCAAATATGACATCCCGTACCCTTTAGTATACCGAAAAAGAGTACACTAAAAGATGTGGACGTTGTAGGTATAGCTAAAAAGTTACAGAGACTAATATTCACAAGAAAAAATAATTAAAACAGGAGAAACATTTAAATAGAAATCTCATTATTCAAAATGAAACTTCATAAATACTTCATTAAACCTAATATCCATGTCTATGAAAAAAATCATCTCAGTCATAACATCAGAGTACATAAAATAACTATCCCTCTCAAAGAAAAGTACCTGTACAACAAACGAAACAAAGAGTAAAAAGGAAGAAGTAGAATACATGAAGAAAGGCTCTGCAGCTGAACCTCCAAGAAACTTTGAAATCTACTATCCCTGCCTCTAGTGGCCTATGAGGGGGAAGGAAAATAGAGGAGTGGGTCAGACTAAAAGTCTACTGAATGAAAGTAACTACTAATATTCATAAGCAAGATAATGGTAATAGACTTTGCAACAGTTAGTAAAAAAAGAAAGGAAAAGATAAAGCTGAAATTAAACAAGGGTTAACTTGCTTGCTTTGCTTAGATAGTTCGATTAGATTTTTGCACTTTTTTAGATAATAATCATACTTTAATTAGGCTGAAAACCTAATCATAATTTAATTAGAATGAAGTCCTAATTCTACCCTTTGATCGACCTTCTATCTCTACTATGCCTACTGTGGTCTAAACCCATTGGCTCCTATGCAAAAGATGCAGACTAGACCTTGTTGGTCCCTATGCAAAAGATACGGACTAGACCCTATTGGTCCCTACACAATAAATACAGACTAGACCCTATTGGTCCCTACGCAATAGATAACTACATAGCGCTTGGAACTAAATAGCGACTTATCAGCAAGCACCGAGGCCGCACGGTCGACCGCTAATAAGCTTGCGCTATCTGTTGCTCCCTCTCGTTGACCTCTTATTTACCACTGCTCTAGCATAAGCATGTCCTTTCCTCACTTGTGCTATTGTGAGACCACCTGTGTTTGACCAAAGGGAGCACCACAATAAAAAAACATTTTAACAACTGCCAAAAACAATTGTAATAGGTCTATTACAACGGACAACCGCCCATCGTGCTATCCAAGGTTGTAATAGAGCTATATTTTTTACAACGTCCTCCACAGTTGTTAAATAATTTTTACATCTGCTAGTGGCAGTTGTAAAAAAGTCTTTTACAGCTTTCAATCGCAGTTGTAAAAGACCTTTTCACAACTGCTATAGGCAATCATGGTTAAAAAATGTAAAATAAAAAAAATTAATTTTTAAGCACATTTTGCAATGTAGTAAGAACATATAAGCAATGGAAAAAATTGACATAAATTCAAAGGGATCATAATTCATTCACAGAGAAGACATCACAACTTTATATTCAAAATACAAACTATAAATATACACCATCACGATAATATATATCCATTCTTTATTGTTAAAGATGATTGCAGAAACAAACATCCGCTTGAAGGGCAACTACTTATCCAGATTTACAACAACAAGTAACCTGAAACAAATTGGTAATCTTTATTATTGCAAAAGATCCTAGTTTCTAAGCATAATAATAGCAAATTTAATACTCTAAAACACAAATGCAACCTTTTCTCGAATCAAACATCTTCTGAATGCGATGCTATCAACGGTTGAGATAGAGAAGCAACTGCCTTGTACGGAGCAATTGATACAGGGATTATAACCCCAATTGATGAATCCTGATCTCTCTCTTGATGAATCCCTAGACATATTTCTTCTCTTACCAGACCATTGCACATGCCCCTGCACATTAACTTAATTCCATGATTATCCAAAATTTTATAGTAGAATGTGACCAAATAAGTGCTTAAGGAAAGCAATAAACTTAACATTATAATAAACACCTTAGGATAATAGCAAACATAGCCGAAACCGAGCACCCACTCTCTTGGTTGTTTACTTTCCATTTTCCACAATAAAAGGATTTATTATTTATTTGTTAACTAGCATTAGGTCCTACTGCTGCAATTAAATCTGACTCAAAGTATTGTTTGGTTGTCTGGTAACCTTATATAAACTCAAGTAAATACTTAATTTGGCTGAAGAGAAAGAACAAATAAGGGAGTGTATATTAAATATAAATCATTTTATTATAGCAACTTGAAATGTTGCATTGTTTCTCCATTAAGTAGTTGAGCTTTCAAAAATCACCCTGTAAAAATAAAAAGTTATGTATTAGTCGCAATAAAATAAATAAATTTAGTCATTAAAAAAGAAAATTTGTCATTAAAGAGTTGTTGTGGCAAGCTTGCTAATGCTAGCAAGCTACACCTTATCAAGCTTGCTTCTCAAGCTTGCAAAGGTAAGTTTAGTAGCAAGCTTGCTACAGCTTGCTTCAAAGCATGCTTGTTTGTTGTTGCAAGCTTGCAACGACATGCTTTTAAGTAAACTAGCTTGCTACTAAGCTTGTTGTTGTAAGCTTGCAACAACAAGCTTACTACAGCTAGCCTAAAAGCAAGCATGCTTGTTGTTGCAAGCTTGCAACAACATGCTTTGCAACAAGCTTGCAACAACATGCTTTGTAGCAAGCTTGCTACATACTTTTTATAGAAAGCTTAGAAGCTAGCACGAAATCCCCCGGTTGCTCTAAAAACTGCTAAATCGAAATAACATATAGTAAAGACTTTACCGATTTCAGGCCGACATCATTTCAAGCTACATGAAACTAGGTTATTAATTTAAAACCTTTTCAAAAATAGGAAAACTGAAGATGACATATGCAAAGTGGACATATGAAGACCAGCACAAAGAGGTTACTATCTAAGTAAAGGATGTGGGATACGTACGTGCATGAAATGATATAAGTCTCATTTGTAGAATTCTTCAATTCAAAAACATCTACTGAATTAGGTGAAGGTAAGGAATTGATAGCTTTTATGCAGAGGATAAATACAAAGTGAGATTAAAGGAAATTTCATTTCAGTAGAGCTAACAAATAGCATGGAAATTAACAAACTATCATTAATCCAAATACTTAAAGCATGCTTTGGACATTCCGGGAGTGTACATTTATTGGCAAAGCAAAAACAATGTATTACTTCTGAACTAAATCTGTACAATTGGTTGGCAACACATCCAGCATCATACATTAAGTAATGCATTCCTGACTACTTTTTATTAACAGGTCATCAGTCCTATGGTAAAACGAAATCAAATGTCCGTGGTCAAAAAGAAAAATGATGATCAAATAATAGTATGTGTAACCAAGCAAAGCAGTAGAAAGAAAGAAAAAATAAAGCATAATGATTAGTTAGATTAGAACGTGACACATTTTAATATTCGAACAAATGTAAAGATATGGGATACTTAATGGACAAAAAAATTCAAAACCAAATCAAATTAAACTGAAAAATAATTTGCACATTAAGAACATGTATTCAAGTGTGATTCACCTATAGAATATACTTGGGCTGCAATACCTACTTTGCTATTGCTGCTAGCACTACCGATGCAAGAAGAATGCATCCTCTGCGTCTCAGTTATGTACATGATGACGGGCATGCTAGATAGAATCCATCATAACATATGAGAAACAACAAAATATAATAATTTAAATGAAGATGTCATGAAGTTGTGCCACTTTAAAATGCCACTATATTCTGAAAACCCACTTTATATTATATAATTAATTTTGAATAAATTGGGTAAAAATGTGCATATATTGGAGCATTTAAATTTATTGATTAAATGAGAACGTACCTAATGATAATGATATCAAAGCTTCTACTATAGTGCGTCAAAGTTCCAACTTCAGAAATCAGAAACCAATATATCATAGGATTCAAATTTTTTCAGAAATTAAATAATGCATCTAATTCAAACTTTTCAAATTAAGTCCAAAAATTATACCTAGTCTAAGCGATGTCCAGAATCCAGAAAATAACGTCGAAGTTGTTGGATTTGATTGTGGATTGACGACTGATGATTGAAGATATCTTTTGAGTTGATATTGGATTGACGTTGCATCTCAGCCGCGATTGGAGTTCTGACGAATTGACGTTGGAACTCAATCGTGATCGGGAATCCAGAAAAGAATAGGGCGACGTGGCAATGTTGAGATAGGAGCCGCGAATGGAGAGGCGTTGACGGTGTGGAGATAGAAGCCGCGATTGGAGATTGGAGATAGGCGACTGAAGTTTTTATTTTAGGAAAAGTTGACGACGATAATAAAATGGCTAGGGTTTTGGAAATGAGGAATGGAGCATGTGTTATTTTAGCCGGTATGTAGATCCAACGGTTAGGATGAAGGGAAATTATAATATGAAGCGGGAAAATTTGGTGTTAGAGCCAAGGGAAAATTTGATGTTGGAGCCAAGGGAAATTTCATATGCCTTCAACATATAACAATTTGTAAATTAGGTCCAATGTACGACTGGCAACGAATATCCAAAAATTTTGAAATTCGTCTTTATTTGTATTCAAAATATGACAAATTATCTCATATTCGAAAATGAATACAAATATATCACATCCGCATCCGATAATTATTCGTCCGGTTTTAATCGAAATATAGTTAATTTTTTGTGTATTTTAGTGGATAAAACAGTTGTAATTTACTATATGCACCTTGGTATCCCTTTGTGTTCCAGACGTATTGGAGTAACTACTTGTTTGCCCCTTTTTGAAAGAATCACTGAAGTTATGAATAGATGGGCCAGCAATAAATTATCTCAAGCAGGCAGATCTACGATCATTAAATCTATAATACATGCTATGACAGTTTATTGGTGCAGATGCTTCATTTTACCTGCTACTCTGATGTCTAGCATCAGGAAAGCTATGAATCATTTTTTATGGACAGGAAGTATGTATTCTAATAAGCTAATTCCTATTGCCTTTGCTAAATTGGAGAAACCACTAAAGTTTGGTGGTTTGGGAATAAAATGTATGGCAACTTGGAATCAAGCTGCCTTCTCTAAGCATTTTGACAATTTGATAAATGATAAACCTAATTTGTGGGTGAAGTGGGCAAGGCAACACCATATTGGCAACAAAAATTTCTGGATTATGGAACCCTCTACTCTTTGTGGATGGGTGTGGAGATCAATTCTTAAGCTCAGGAAATTGCTTCTCCCTCATCTACAGCTTGTGATTGGCCCTAACAGTAATGCTAAATTCTGGTTTGAACCATGGGTGGGAGGTGGTCTAATATTGTATGATCTACTGACCTATGATCAGAGGTGTCAATCTGGCATCCCTATGAATGCTAGGGCTTCTGGTTATTTTTGTGATGGAGAAATTACTCTGCCATACACCTCTAATCCTTCTATCAAGCTGTTGTGGGATGAAGTGCAGACCAAACAGTTCCCCGCTGGTGATCATGGCTATGTCTGGTTTGATGTGCTTGGTCATCACTCCATTGCCAGAGTGTATAAAGCATTGACTGTTGTTAGCAGTAGCCCAATCTTTAGATGGCACTCAAGAGTTTGGAATCCTGTAACTTCACATAATCTGAACTTCTTTCTGTGGAAAGTTCTACGAAATGCCCTCATGACAAAGGATAGAGTTTGTAGGAGAGGGTTTACTGTTGACCTTAAGTGTGTGTTCTGCAATATCTGTCCTGAAGATGTTTCTCACCTTTACTTTGATTGTTTGGTTACTAATAGACTATGGAAAGCTAGTCTCATCAGTGGTGGTTTTAATGAGTAGATTTTATATGGTGAAGCTGAGTGGAATAGAGTTTTCAGAAGTACAAGATGGAAGAATCCTTCTTCTTATACGATGTTACTTATTCTGAAAGTATTTGTGCATGAGATATGGACTGAAAGAAATGCTCGGGTCTTCAATAACAATATGAAGCTTGAAAGTGCGTTGCTTAACATAATTAATTCTAAGGCTAAGGTTAAGTCTACTTTTCATGGTGCTTATGTCTCCCTGTTGTAGTGTTTTTGCTCTTTTTTGTTTGTTTTTCCTTTGTTTTCTGTTTTTCTTCACTGTTCTTTGTATTCCCTGTTTTCTTTTTGTGAGCACTAGTTTGTTATTGCTCACCTTTTGATTTTGTGTTTTTGTTTAATAAATATGGTAAGGGTCCATTCAACCCTGCTTGCTATTCAAAAAAAAAATTTAATATTAATTATTAATTATATATAAAATTCATTATTAATTACTAGTATTCAATAGTGAATTATATATAAATTATTAGTTTAAACCTTCATATTTATTTATTAATTAATTATTCATTATTAATTACTAAATAACTATTAATTAATAAATATTAATAAGAATTATTTGATACTTCAAAGTAATTATTATTTTTAGTATTTAATAGTAGTTATTAATTGTTATGCATTAATATTAAATTATTTTGTTTAAGTATTATGTATTTAATATTTATTTATTTTTAATTATTGTTATTTTAATTAATTATTATTTTTATTATTTAATATTAATTTTTAACTTTTATTTTATTTAATATTGATTTTTAACTTTTAATTTTTATTTATTATGAAAATACTGCTATATATTAATTATTGGATATTATTATTTAATAGTAATTATTATTTAATAGCAATTAATAATTTTAAATTTTAAATTATTAATTAAATATTTATCATTTATTATTTATTTATTAATTTTTAATATACCAATTATTGGTTATTTTTTATTAATATTTTATTGGTTATTTAATTATTAATCATTATGTATACATTATCGATTATTAAATATTTAATATTAATTTTTGAAAATTGATTACTAATTATTAATTATTAAGTATTTTAATAGTGATTATTCATTATTAATATTAATTATTATTGATTTTTAAGGTTATTATTAAATATTCTTATTTATTGATTATTTAAATTATTATTTATTAATTATCGAATAGTGATTATTAATATTAGTTATTCATATTTTCAGATTAATCATTATTATTTAATAGTAATTATTAATTATTAATATAAAATTTATTCATTGTCATTTACTATTACTAATTATCAAGCATTGTTATTTAATTATAATTATTAATTAGTTATTACAACAGGCAAACAGAAAAGGTTGTAATAGACATCTATTACAACTGACAAAAAAGTTGTTAAAAATAGATATCTATTACAACTGGAAAACAAAAAAGGTTGTAATAGGCATCTATTACAACTAACAAAAAACGTATGTTGTCAAAAATAGGTATTCATTACAACTGGCAAAAAAGAAACGTTGTAATAGGTATATATTACAACTGACAAAATAAAAGAGTTGTTGAAAATAAGTTTATTACCACTTCCTGAAAAAAAGAGTTGTAAAAAACCTTTATTACAACTGCCATTTTTTAGCTATTGTAAAAATACAGTTGTAATATGGTATTTTTATAGTAATGGAATGTTGTTGGTATGGCTCCTATCTAACAAACAAAATCTAGTTGCGCTCCTTGACAAATCCCCTAATTTGAGCTTCTATTTATTGACCTCTTATTTACCACTACTCCAGCATAAGCGTGCCCTAGCCTCACCTAATCTATTACGAGACCTAACTAAAAAAGGGAATGCTATTGGTAAAGGTCCTACTTTTATCTTTGCTTGTTAACATAGTGTACGTCTGTTTGAATAAGCCTCTACTGTTATCCTTGCTATCTTTTCTTATTCACTTACTCCAAGTCTTAAAAATATGCCTTTTATGTTCTGTTTCTAATTATAACAGGTATGTTATAACTTTTCTTATTAACTTAACCCAAGGTCTAGTTTAAAAAAAATAAGCTACTTCTTCTTTTCTCTCTTTTTAGTTATAATTATATGTTATAACTAAGCTTGCAAAATTTGCCTATTTCAACCTAAGTCCAATTTATTGCAATCCTTCTTATTTTACAGCCCATTCTCTGTAAAATCAGCGTTCTTATAGTTTAGTCCATATTCGTGATTTATTCTATTCTATTTATTCCATTCGCATAAAAAAGGAAATTAAAACGAACTACATTTACAGAAGAAATCTCAATTGTAGAATAGATGTTAAGAAAACGTAAATAACAATAAATAATCATAAATAACGTAAATAACTGTAAATAATTGGAAAAAAACTTCAAAGTAAATAATTGCATATAACTGAAATAGAATAGCTAAAAGAAAATAGACCGAAAAGAAAGTCCAAAATTTACTTAAAAATAAACTTATATAAAGGTTATCCCAAAATTATAGAAAAATTACAACTATTGGAAATCCTATTATTTTAAATTGCTAAAAAATCTAAAATAATTACTTAAACACTCACCTACAGTTCTTAGCTCTTTTCCTTGCCTTCTCAGATCCATTTGTTGGGTATAAAATATTTTAATTAAAAAGATCTTCTTCTTGGAAAAATATTCCTTTTAGGGTCCAGCCTCAGGCAATGAACCCATACGGAGAAAATCTGAATGTGAAAAATAGCTAGGCCTAGGGTCTTATTTATAGTGTCACTTGTGGAACCATTCGATTTGGAGATTAAATCCAGTGCAACCACGTCATAAGCTCGATAGGAACCGTCGGATGGAAACACAAGCGCACATGATTGGACAAAAGTTGCAAAATGACATGTTAAAATTGTTCTGGACGAAACAATGTTAAAAGTGCATTCTAGGGTAAGCGGGTCGACCTATTCTTCGACCTTCACTAGCTAGGGTCGACCTATAGGTTGACCTTACCTATGTGAGGGTCGACCTAGCCCCTTATATATATATATTCTCATTTCTTTTTTATCCTGTAACTTTTGTCTTAGCTTGGATTTTGACGTTATATATGAAAATTAACCAGAAAATTACCACGGACATAATGGTGCAACTCCTGTGCTCAATTCTGTTAATTTCACAATGTTATTTCAACATTTAATTAATTCGTTAATAAATTACTATAGCTTAAATTTTGGTTTGTTATATGTAACGTACAAATCGAATCGAAGTGTTTTCAGATAATCAAATCTGATCCCGGTCTCTTTACAAAGATATATAGCCAAATTTCTTCCAATATTTCAATATTCGAAAACAATATTCAATACTTATATCCATAATAGGATATTTTCGAACCATCTCAATACTTAGAAATATTTCCAAATTCCATTTTACAACTCATTACTTTGAAAATATTTCTATATAAATCAATCCGTAGTTGAAATATTTTCCAAAACCTTTCATTCCAATACTTAGGAAATATTTATAAGTAAATTTCTCAAAACATTTCAAATATTAACACTTAGGAAATATTTTATACTAATATCATAAATCTCTGGAATTCTTATCAATTCCCTATACAATTTCCAAAAAATTTATCGATTATACTTGTTTATAATCCAACTAATTTTTTTAACTTATTTTATGAATTTAAATTCATTGTCCAAAGTTCTCCAATCTAAACATTTTGGATATTTTCTCAAGTTTCCAAAATTCCGTCATAAGATTTTCTCTTATAAAATACATCCATTAAATAAATCCCGATTTACAAATCTCAAGAGTATTTATAAATAACTTCAATCCATTTCCAAAACCCTATATTATAAATAAGTATTTTTAAAGAATAGAAATAAAAATTTAAACCACCTAAGTGATTGTTAAATTATTAAACACTTTTAAATAGACAACGATAACAAATTTCCAATTTATAAATAAAACTAATCGATTTACAAGCTTATTTTAAAATTAGAATTCATTTCAATTAAGATTAATATTTGAAAATCAACTTTTTGAAATATTTCACTACTAAAAATAGTTTTTAAACTATACAGTTTAATAAATAAATAAAATCTCTTTTCAAAACAAACTTAACTTTTCAATAAAAATTTATTTTTAAAATTCAATCATAATTATTTAACACTTATAAATCTCTCCAAACCAATTTTCTTAATTCGATTTAAATTCATGTTGTGAATTTATATTCCCAATTCATCGAGTGATAACCACTTCACTTTATTTATACCATCATTTATAAATTTTATAAACTCATTTCCAGTTTCACTTGTTTATAAAAATAATCTCATTTACAAGATTTCATTTATATCCTATCCCTTCATAAATCCTTTCTATTTTTCAAACCTATTTTACATATCGATTTCGAGTCCTTTTCTTATATTTCAAAAATACGCTTTAAATCCATTATTCGAATTTCCTTATATAAATTATTTTAAAATCTCTATTGAAAATATCTTTCGAAATAGATAAGTACAATAATAGAATCAAATCATTTATTTTATCCAAACCAAATCCTTTTTAAACAATGCAAAATTCCATATAAAAATTATCTATTTCAAAATCGCCTTTGAATTTCCCTTTTTAAATTCAAAAATATTAATGATGGTATTTTAAATACCAAAATTTGGGTCAGTGCTACTATAGCATCCAATATATATCAAATCACATAATAATTCATAACAGATTGTTCAATCCATCATATATCACTATATATGAAAAATAATCAATATATTTGAGGAATCTAGTTGGATCTCTCTAACTTGTTTCCCTGCATCCATAGATGTTATATAACATAAAATACCAATTCCACTTGGAGGAGGAATATCGCGGTAATATAGGGTCATCTGGTATTATGCGGGACGCAAAGTGTCTCATCCGCTCCAATCGGCGGGAATGTACCCAACTACTAATATATATAGATACTATTATATATAATATAACATTCAAATGGTAATAATATATCAATTCAACCAATCATCCAATACTTGTTTTTAGTTATTATATATTGAATCCAGTAATCCAAAATGAGTGAGATTTACTCACATTTATTTTCTGTTGTCGTCAAAGCGTTCTGGTTTGGAACTAAAACCGGACGACATCTGATTTTAGCCCAAATTTCCATAGTCTTCAAATTCATCCAAACTTGTTCGATTCCAAAGCTCTCATCGAAACAAGCACAACGCAAAATGTTCGTTCCAATCGGACTTTGTATGAAGGAGATACAAATTTTATAAGCTATCGATATAATTGAAATTAAATTAAAATAACTTTAAATAAATTACAACTATGCCCTCTATATTCTTCTCATCCTTTCCCTAAACAAACGTGCATATCTCACTATTGCCATGCACGACTTAGCAATGATACGGAGCTACGATGCTCCGTTTGGTGAACCGCCTCCACTAACGAACTTCCCTCGACAATCTCGTTCGCTTATATCCGAAAATTAAAGCACCCCTCGACAATTTGAAACACGACCTAGACCATGCTCGAATGCAACTGTAGAAAATGTCGCACCCATCAATCACAAGCCGCACCACGCCAAACACTGCCCATACGTGCGCCTAACCACCACGAACCCAGATCATTGCTCCATTGCTTGAATCATCGACCATATTAACCGAAAATCTTAACCCTAGTTTTGGCCTAAACCATCGACCATTGTGGAACACTGCATGCACTATATCAAATGCATATCATCTTGAAGACCTTGAGGGATCACGATTTTTAAAACTAGTTTTAGATTTTTTAATTGAGTATTTTTTGAGATATCAATTTTTGAATTCAAGCTTCTCCTTTCTCTTTTTTTTATTCTCCCTACGTGTGCCCTATTTTAAATAAGAGGGGGAAACAAAATGAAAGTAGCATGTATGTAAGGTGGCTAAACGTTTAGGGTAGGTGGGATGAAGAGATAGAAAAATAGCCGATGTTAAATCAATTAAAAAATATATTATTGAAAAATCCAAAATATCTCATTTAAAGTAACTTAAAATCTCGTACTCCTATTGAGGCATGCCGCCCTGGCATTCCTACTGTTATACCCTTTTCCGAACACAACGGAACAAGTTTGGACACCTAATTCGATCGGATGCAGAGGATTGCTTTTTGAACCTAATTATTACATTAAATTTTTAATATTAATTTCAGCGCATTTTTATCCCGTACGACTAAACAGTAACTCCAAACGCTACAAAATTTAAAATGTGATAATAATAGACTATTGCAGATCCAATGGAATTGGTTTCGTCGAAATCCAAGACTCTGCCCCGGAAGGCTATTTTTATAGGTTAATTAAAACGAGTTATTTTTAAAATCGAGCAAATCGCTTTTAAATCAAATTTAAAAGTTTTATTATCTCATTCCTATTCATAGAAATTAAATAAGTCCTTAAATCATTTTTATCCAAATAAAAGTCCAAGATTTAAATCATTTAAATGATTTTCAATTATTAAATTCAAAAAATAAATTATCTAATAAATCATTATATTTGAAATTCAAGTTATTAAATCCATAAAATTAACTTTCATAAATTTAAAATCAATTAAATTTTCCAATTTCAAATCACTAAATTTCCGAATCGTTACATAAACAGTCAAAGATGAGGGCGGAGGTTATCTCCTAACCTTTAGTGGACCGATTTTCTTATTATTGTCCTAAGAGAACAAGACGGGATTTATATGCATAGTAAGAATCATCAAAGATGATTGTGCAATATAACTCACGTGTTTCCACTAGATATTTCTAAAGTTTCTTGGGTCCAAATTTAATAGTCGGTTATTTAACTATCGAATAACAACCATTCATTCTGGGATTTAATTCCATAGAAAAAACCAACATTGGTTAAGCACCAAGCAACATTAAGCCTCTATTAATATATATTTTCTTAATTAAATTCACTTTGCATTCTTGATTTAAATTATTTTACAAATATTTATATAAACCCACAATCACTATTACTCAATACTTAAAAATATATCCACATACTTATTTCAATAGTATAAGTATATTCCCCAATTTTCCCCTTTTTATTAAATTCTAAAATCATTTAATAACTCCATTTTACATCCATAAAACCTTTTATAAGATCCCTTTTATAAATCCATAAACCCATTCCTGAAATTCCTTTATAAATATTTAAAATTATTTATAAAACATTTCTACCCTTTTTAAGCAATCGTCCGTTATATTTTCCAAAACATGTTATATGATTCCTCTTGTAAAAACCCCATCTACTTATAAAACTACATTTATATATCTTGAAAAACAATTATAATTAAATCCTTGTCACTTACTTTTAAACAATACTATATACTAATAACATAATAAATAAATATATACTAAATTTGAAACGTCTTAAAATAATAACTAATAATTTTCAAAACATTCTTAAATAAACAAAAATAATTTATCTTCAACATTATTATAAAAATTTTTGATTAAAATATGTGATCCTCTATAAATAGGGGAGAGCACACATGCAACTGTATATACCATAAAATAAGGCACTGCCAATATGGCCGGTAGGTAACAAAACTGTATCAAATAAGCTCAGGTACCCCTAAGATGAGTTCCGGCAAGGCCACCACCCATCACACCCCAATATCGAGCTCCGGCAAAGACACCGGCCGATATTAAGATGTTAGAAGTACCTAAAAAACTAAAGAAAAGCCAATAATACTGGACGTCAACACGAACTAAGAAGGGAGGTCCATGCATCTGGTTCGAAAAGAATGGAAAAGCAACTACTCTGAAGTGGAACTGAATATGATGCTGAATGGAAAATCCGCTCTGAAGACTCTGTACTAAAGGAAAAAGTGCTAAGCAGAAGAGTAGATCCTCCTGTAAATAGAATGCCACAATGGAGATGAAAGTGTCCTGTATCTGTGGTGGAACTGCTAGTGATCCTAAGAGAAATAACTTTGATCTGATGACCTCTCTACAATCTGAAATCCTGCAATTTGAAGACATGAGTACCTGCAAAGTGAACCTGACACCCTATCACCCATACCTGTGTATGAAGGATGACTAAGAAAAAAATAGAATGATACATATATGTATATTTATCTAATTTATATACATATACATATATATACACACACACACACACACATATATATGTATTAATGAGATAGGAAATAAAAAACCTACATAAGACTAACTGGACAAATACTAAAGAATTAAAATACTAATAAACTAATACCAACAATGACTAGTACAAGAACTGAAACAAATCTTAAAAAATTCTTATGAACCTTTGATCATAAGTAAGTTATTATTGATAGTGAAATCATCATGTGAATTTGAAAAAATATTAATACTACTATTGTTAATGTTAAATATATTATTATTGTGTTTGAGTAGATTAATATCATAACTAACCTTATTAAGATACCCTTTAGATATGTTAATTTTTAGCTAATTTATATTTGGGATTTGAAATCCAATTAAAACAAAATAAATAAATTGTAAATCAATTTGTTAAAATGACTATTATTATTATTAAAAATTCTTTGATTTCTTTAAAACCAGATATACCAACGAATAATAATGAATAAAGTGTCTAGTAAGAATCTAATATTCTTTTTGAACCTAAATCTAAAATTATTCCAGTAGAAGTCGCAATCCGAAATTTTAGTTATTATATTAAAGTTAAAAATTTTAAGAGTATTATTTAGAATGTAATAAGAATCCATGCAATCATAGTATATATATTAAATATCTTCCATGCAGATTACAAAAATAACATTTATTATCATTTTGAATGTTATTTCTCTTCAAAAATTCTATTATATTAAGTTTTCCATGCAGTATTAGCCACATGTGAATTTTAGATTGAGGAGGAGCTTTAGATTTCCAAATAAATTTAAAAGAGTTGTTTAGTATACCCGAAAAATTAATAAATCTATAAAAGGAATTAGAAGTATATTTCTTATTCTTATCCCATTTTCAATTAATATTATCATTATTATTATCAATATTATAAAGATTTAATCTAGCATAAAGCAAAGAAAGTTGCCAAGGGTTGAACCTGCTAAAATTCTGTCAAAACTAAAATTTCAAGAAGGGTCGTTTTCAGGAGAATAAAATTCAATAATTAAAGCAAACTTAAAATTATAGATTTCATAAAGCTCTTTAAATTCCAACTTAAGAGGTAAGATCGAAATCTAATGGTCATGCCAGAAAGAAGTACAATTACCAGAATGAACTATCGTATTAATACCTAAGTTAAAAATCTCATGACATTTTAAAATGGTTTTCCATAAATTAGATAGATTTTGATTGACTGGAGAAGCAATTCGATACAAATTTCTATTACCATTATAGTAATATTTAGAAATGATCTCATTCCAAATAGCTTTATCATTTATATCCTTAAACTTCCATAACCATACCTAGTAAGGACAAACTCATATTACGAAAATTAATAACTCCTAAGCCACATTCCTTTTTGGCTTTACAAACTATTTCCCAATTTACTAAACATTTTATACTATTATTAGGATTTCCCCCACTCCATAAGAAATCACTTCTAATTTTATCTATTTTATCAATAACCCAATCTGGAAATAGATGCATGGACATCCAGTAAATCGGAAGGGCTGATAGAACCGAATTTATTAAGACTAATGTACCTGCTCTATATAAAAATCTCCCATTCCTGTTAGAGATCTTATTTTTGATTTTATCAATGATTATAAGCCGATCATCATGTTTGCGTTTGGTAAGTCTAATCACAAAACCTAGATAGTCAAAAGGAAAGTTCATATTTTTGCAATTTAGAGTATTAGCAACTAAGTTTTCAATTTTTTCAAAATCATTTAAAATTGAAATAGGACTTCTATCAAAATTTATTTTTAAACTTGATAGAAGTTCAAAACTGTATAAGATATACTTAAGGGTAATAATATATCTAGGTAAATGGGAAGAAAATAGCAAGGTATCATCGGCAAATTGGAGAACCGATATACCATTATGCGATATGTCATTGCCTACATATCCTAGAGGCCCATTATCCACTACTCTTTTAATAACTTAGCAAAAGCATCAGCGGTTAAGTTAAATAATAAAGGCGATAAAGGATCCCCTTGCTTTAAACCTCTCTTAGATTGAATTTTATTACCTAATATACCGTTAACTATAATACTAGAGTTACCAGTTCTAACAAATTCATAATCCAACCGATCCATCTATGACCAAAAACCTCTATCATGAAAGATATATACAAGAAAATCCCAGTCTACTGAATCAAAAGCTTTTGCAAAATCCAGTTTTAAAATCGCACAAGTTATGTTATTCTTACAACAACAATTAATATATTCTTGAAGAACCGCTACTCCATCGGTGATATTTCTCCCTTAATAAAAGCCGATTGTGAACAATCAATTAAATCATTCATTCTTGTACTAAGTCTATTAGCTAGAACTTTAGAAATGATTTTAACTGAACAGTTAATCAAAGATATATGTCTAAAATCTTTTAAGTTTTTAGCTCCTACTTTTTGTGTAATAAAATAACATTTGCATAACTAAATCTCCCTAATTGCAAATTACAATTATAAAAATCAAACATATTAACTAAATCAAGTTTTAAAACGTCCTAAAAAATTTTATAAAATAAAATTGGAAACCCATCAGGGACCGGGGATTTATCACATGGCAAGTCATTGATAGCTTTTCTAATTTCCTCTTCATTAAAAGAATCATCTAGCTCAGATAAATCAACAATAGAATTAGACGGATACAGATCTTTCCATCTAACATTGATTCTATGCTTAATTCTATCACCAAAAATATCCTTATAATAGTATGTAAAAGTCTTGTTAAGATCTCTTTGATCGACTAACTCTTCATTATTAACAATAATAGAGTTAATTGTATCACTACATTTTCTACCATTAGCTATATTATAAAAAAATTTAGTATTATTATCTCCTTCGTTGATCCATTGGATTCTGGATCTCTGCTTCCATATAACCTCCTTCTTTTCTAAAATAGAATTTAGTTCATTTTTTAAATAATAATAATAAATTTCCAAAACTTTACTGGTAAGTAATTTAAAACTAATTTCAACGCATATTAATATTTTTAAATGATTAACCTTTTAAAACATTTAAATATCGATAAACAACTTTTAAATAATATTAATATAAATAAACAACCTTTAAAATATAAATATGTTCCCATGATCAATCCATACATAATTCATATAATCATTTCCATATTTACAAACCATGTTATAAACCTCTTCCCATTTTATAGAACCTCCTTTCATAAAAATTCATTTATTTATGAACATATTTATACCTCTATTCCTTTACAAATCCTGATTATTTACAAATCTCCATCCGAAACATAATTTCGACCATTTAACCTTGTTCTCATAGGTATAAATTTCTTTTATAAATTTCCTTCAATTTAGAAAATATCGTTTAACAATCCCAAATTTACCCTTATCTTAAATTTCCAAAATAGAATCAACTATTTCCTAAAATATCATTCCTCGTCTTATAATAAATCCACCACTTGACACCAATTTGTTTAATGATAATAATTTCTTCTGATTTATAACACCGTTTATAAATCCATACTTTTATTAACAAAATCCGATTTTAAAAATCTTCCTCTTTTGTAAAATATCACATTTATAATTTATCACATTTATAAATTTCACATCTTTAAATAAATTATATTATATGTACCTATATGTATCTCTTTATATAAAACAGTTAAAAATTTGTTTATATCGAAATATTTCTATTTACTTACCCTTTTTTTCATATCCCTTTTGTATAAAATCGACTTATCTTAAGATTTTAAAAACTTCATTTTGCAGTACAAAATCTTTATTTAAAATATTTTATAAAACTATAATTTATAATCTCTAAAAAATTTAAAAGAATTATTAAACCTATAATTTTTCAAAATTGCTTTGAACTCCTTTTTAAATCAAATTGCCATTTTATAATATTTTTAAAATGCCAAAATAAGGCCCAGTGCAACTAAAGCACTAAATAAAACAAAATCATATTCATGTCATCCAATATAACATCATATCATGTATCACAATATATACAAAAATAAAACTAACCGTGTAAGGAATCTTGTTGGATCCCTCCAATCTGTCCTCGGCAACAAATACATCTTATAATCATATAAAATGAAAATCAACTGCTTCGAGAAAGGATTCGTATACAAAGGGTCATCCGCTCTTGCACGAGAACATAATAGGGTCTCATCTGCTCCAATAGGAGGGAATATACCCAACTAACAATATAATTTAGTATATTATCCAATAATCAATAACGATCAGAAATAAATTTCTAAGCATCCAATAAATAATATTTATTGACTATATAAATTTTTTGATTTGCCAAAAAAGTGAGATTAACTCACATTGATGTAATAGTTGTCAAAACATTCCAGGTTCGAATTTAAATTGAATAGTCATTCAATTTTAACTTGAAATTCTCACTAGCTCAAAATTTGCCAATCCAATTCCATTGTGTAGCCTTCATTGATACGATCGCGACATGACTCATCACATTCAATTCGGACCTCGTATGAGTTATATATGGATTAACAAATTTTTGAATTAATAAATTAAAATTAACTAAAATAAATAATGTTTAAATAAATTTACCCTCCCTCTCTCTCCTTCACACTCTCGTTCCAGCCATGACCTTCCCTTTCTTTCTTTTTAAATCCGTTCGATAGCGCCTCCCACCTACCACCGTCCATCGCCCTCCGCTTTGCCGCGTCATCAATCATAGCGCACACACGTGAAACCCTAACGAGCCAAACCTGGACTCCCCTAGCTACGAACTCGGTCGAATTACTGCTCCTCTACTTCACCAAACCCCATCTCCACCGTTAGATAGCTCCACTTCCCCACCACGTCCATCTTCATAGTTGAACTCGAGGGCTGATATCGCTTCCATTGGCTCTGATGAATATGAGCCGTAGGATTGAGCATTTGAATTTTTTATGAACAAACTAATTTCTGATTCCACTGCGATTTATATATCTAGGGAATGGTATGGGTTGGCATGCCTGGGTATGGGTGGGGTGTTCGTCATGGTTGACGATATATACACACACACACACGCATGTGTTTGTGTGTATATATATATATATATATATGTGTGTGTGTGTGTGTGTGTGTGTGTGTGTGTGTTATAAAATGTCCATCTTTTAAACGTCCGAAAATATCAAACTCCAATCGAGGTGTGTCGCCTGACATTCTATATGTTATACCCATATTCTAACTGCAATGGAACTAGTCTTGAGGCCTAATTCGATCGTATGCAAAAGATAGCATTTTAGACCCAGTTATTATATTAAATTTTAAATTTTAATTTCAACGCATTTTGAACTTGCATGACCAAACGATACATCCAATCATTTTGAAATTCGACGGTGTAATATAATTCACCATTATGGTTCCAATGAAACTGGTTTCGTCGAAATTCGCGATAGTGTCCCAAAAGGCTATTTTTACACATCAATTAAAACAAATAATTTTAAAAATCAATTAAATCACTTTTAAATCAAATTTAAAAGTTTACTATTTTTCTTCTTATTCAAATAGAATTTATATCAACTTTATAAATTGTTTTCATTCGCATAAAATTCAAGATTCAATTATTCAAGCAATTTCAAATATTCAATTTAATAATTTAGTTATCAAATAATTCACTATATTTGAAGTTCAAGTTATTTAACCTATAAAATTAAATTTCCAATATTTAAAATCAATTTAAATATTCCAAATTTCTTTGACTAAAATGCTAGGTCGTTACAATTATAAACACATAGATTTGTAACCGAGCTGAGGTTGATTCCAAGTGTTGAGAATCCCATAACATTGTTATATGGTAACAAAGTCATGATATGGTTCATAGCAGTACTTATAGCTCACTAGAAGTCAAGAGAAATACTTCGAATTGCTCCATATGATAAAGATAGTTTACCATCGTCGAAGAGAGTTGATTGACAGAGTAGAAAATTAAAACATAATAGCATACCCGTTCACTAAGGGACTAATCTAGTTGGTTTTGAGGATGCCGATTGGAGAAGTTGGAGTAAAATTTCACAATTGACCAAAGTGCAAGTGGGTGATTGATAGAGTTAGGGGTATGCCCTAGAGAAAATTATGTAATTTGTTACATATCTCTAACTTGATAACCGATATTATTTGAAATAAAAGGTGTTTTCTTTCTGTTATATACTTGATGTAATGTGCTATATTAATTAATTAGTTTAATTAAAAGTAAATTGAATAGAAAATCCATAAATGGTATTTTTTGTGGCAGTACTTTCAAAATGTTGTAACCATGAGTAATTATCACAATGAAAATAATATACCATTTTAAATGTTCCTAGTCAAGATGCATTGAGACCGGATATCGATGTATCTGTTGAGACTAGAGTATGTAACGCTATCCAGATGTGGGGCGGTGTATTACTCATGACTGCTGAGGGCAAAAAGCGGTTGTATACTGCTAGCTATTAGATAAATTAGAACGACTCACTGGATAGTTTTCTATTGGTTAATATAACTAAGGTCAAGCAAAAAATATCCATATGACGAATTTACGTAGTTCTCTTGACTTGAGAATATTGTTGATCTTCAATGTGGAAGCATAAAATTATGGCACGACATCCATCGAATGACCATGGTTGGGTTGAGTAAAAGCATTGGAAGTGAAACACTATTCAAAATAAGATTCTTCTCCTAAGTTATATGAGGTTAATATCACGGTCAAGTAAAGTCAGATCAAAGTCAAAGTCTCTAGGCAGAGCGGTTTGGTTAATAATAATTGTTATTATTAAACCAAAGACTTTGTGTTTGGACTATAAAGTTGAATGTGGATGATATTGAAATTTTGACCATTATCAAATTCCATAAGTCCTAATGTGATATTGTTTCGACGAAGAGAATTGGTGTAAATATTTGTCACTATCGGGTACCACTTATAATAAGTAAAATTGGATTTTACCAAAAGATGTGTAAGCGATAAATTCAGCCAAAATGTTACATCACTAGCTAATGTGACATGTGAACGTTACTTTTTGAATTATTCAATATTAATCGCTGACTGAATTTACACATTTGTGTCGTACAACCGTAATAATGAACACTCTGCATAAACCAATTGATTTAATAAATTTATAAATTATTGTAAATTAATTGATATTTATTAAATATTAATTATTATACTTTATTTGATTTGTTTGAATACCATTAGAATTTAATAAAATGCATCCATAAATGTTATAAATGCGCGTATTGATATTCGATATCAATAAAATATTTAAATTGAATTTAAGTAAATTAATAACTAAGTGGTTTTGGGAATTTTTTATTGAGGTCTACATGGATGATGAAAAAGGCGAAAGTTTTCAAATGTGTTTTGAAAATATAAAGGAGGGATTAAAAGAAAGAAATAAATCTCCTCTTGATGTCTCACTAAAATATCATTTATGAAATGAATTTTGTTCTTTTCTCTTTATGTCTATTTATTTTAATGTAAATATGAAGAGGAGGAAATATATTTTGGAAGTTTTAAAAGGGAAAGCTGAAAAGTCTCGATGTTTCCTTTAAAACATATCCCCTCTTATTCAATCAATTCAATGTTCTTTTCCTGAGAAATACATTTCATCTTCTTTCTCTTCCTTTCCACTCCCTCAATGGCCTTCATGAAAATAAAAAATAAAAAATAAATTTCCTACAACAAATTCAAACAGAATAAATAAATTCAAAACGATTCTTATCTTTGGATCTTTTCAAAATCCAACAGTTGATTCAATCAAATCAGAGTAATTCTTCATTCAGATGCAAATCTTAGGCTTCATTTTTAGGTAATTCTAATTTTATTTATTATGTATTCACCATCTTAATGTTTCTTAAATCCTATCCATGCTACATCTAATCTCATCTTTTGTTCCTTATGTTGACCAAAGTTTAGATCTGAAAGTTTGTATGCTTACATTAATTTATCGAATTCCTTTTGTTAAATCAAAACTAAAAATTGTATACCATTGTATGATATTTTAGTTATTGAACTTTATTTTAAATACTTAAATAAAAGTATAATTTTTCATATCTGAATATTTTTATGTTTTTATCGTTTGCATTTGTACTGTATTCAAAACTTACATATGATTAAAGGATGTCTTGATAGTGAACTTAAATTTTAAATTAATTACACTAATTTCCTAAATTTGTTATCCTATTTAATGTCACTAATATCCTTGTTTAAGTATTCACAGACTTGTTGATATATTGCTTAATTTTTTATGCTTTAATTTTTGCTTAGTTTACGTCTCTTAATTTACTTGTATATATGTGTATTTTTTTTAACTAATTCAAGTGTATATATATTTACAAATACATCCCAATTTATCTTAAGTATGGAAATTTATTTTGAGTTAGTTAGAATGTTTTTTTTGTTTTAATCTTCATACACACAAATATATCTATATGTTTTGTATACATAAAACTTAACATTTATACTTCAAATTATAGGATTTAAACTCTTTTTAGTATCAAACAATTTAAAACTAGATAATAATATATGCATATCAATTATTACTGGTTATTCATATTACCGTGACATTATTATTCATTGATTGCTTATTAAAGGATGCACTAATTAAGTTTGATAAAAGGGAAGATTAATCAATCATATATGTCATCTTTTATCTCTTTTCTCATTTGTCCCTTATATAATTACCTCAAAGTTATTTTTGTTTATTTTATGTATACATATCAATTATCATTGACTATACACGCTTCCTATATGTTACACTTGCACGATATCTACCATGAATATACTTACATTTCATGCCATATTTAAATTGGTCGTTGATGTCATTTAATCAATCAATTAGTCAATTTAATTAAAGGGGTGGAAACATAAAGTTTTCTCCCTCAAATTAAAATCATATGTAAATTTATGCCCCTCACTAATTGAATAAGTTAAGAGAAAAGAAATGAAAATTTTCCTTCTCTAAATAAATTTAATAGGTAACCATTATACACGGATATGTATGTAAGAGTATATTTAATATACTCTAATTTATGTACACATTAAATTAAAGTTAAACTTTATTTATGAAATTAAATAAAATATTGATTTTATTCAGAAAAACTAAGAAACGTTCTAAATGAATTTAGACTTCATAAGCCCATTAAAAATCCAAAATGGTAAAATTTTTGAAATTCATCAATTTTATTCCATTATGGGCTAACTCGGTTCAACCAAAGAATGTGTGTATGTGTATTACAATGTTACGACAACTTTCGTTTAGCAAAAAGTCAAAAATTCGTCAAGCACTTTTCGGTCACATTTTTAATTTTCATCGAACTATTTATTTTTGTAAACATATTCTCAAAATAAGTTTACCATCACTAGTAATTAAGTAAAATAGTTTTATTTGGTTTATAAATCCATTACTGATTATTTAAATTATATTAATATTCAAATTTAAAATGACTAAATTACTAGCCATTACATTCATCGCATCTCTGTCTAACTTAAATATCAAAACTACAATTCCTCTTAAAACTCTCAATTCCAAATCAAGAGATGAGAAAACAATCCAAAATCAACCAAAAGAGCACCAACATCATGATGTAGTAAAAACTTTCAATTCTAAATCATGAGATGAGATATTCATCCAAAATTATCCAAACTGAACAAGATGTAGCTCTTTCACATACTATTTTTAAATTATCCTTTTTCCAATTTTTATTTCCAATTCAATGTTTATTAATATGTATTTTAAGGTTTTGGTTGGTATCTAATTATGAATTTATGTTGGGTTTTGATTAGAATTCGAGGTAATTTTGATATTTATGGACCTTCAGGGATGAAGTTTTAGTATTTAATGAGAATACACGGAGATGAATTTAGGAGGGAGTTGAATATGGACTTCGACGGTATGGAGATCAGTGAAAAATTAGACGTGGTATTATGAAGTAGGTAATTTTGTGCAACGACCTGGAATTTCGCCACTTCGATTTGTGAATATTTAATTAATTTTATATTGAAATAATAGATTTTGTAATTAAAATAAACTTTAATAATAGCTGGTGATGGTGAAATGGTTTTCAAATATTGTTTATAAAAATAATTAGTTTAAAGAAAAATCCAAAATGTGATTGGAATTCTTTTCCGAATTTTTGACTTTACGTCTGCTAAATTTGTCGAAAACTTTGTACACAGTATTGTATAATTATATACCCACTTCTATAAATAACATAAGTTTGTTACGATATATTTTGGTTTATATATGCACTTAAGTATATATAATAAGAATGATATGACATTTTTATGAAAATATAAATTAAAAGATGTTTAACTTAAAAAGACGCTTTAAGAAACACGTACAAATGGTAATTAATGAATGTTGGTTTAGGGGGACAACGGGGGAAGCTTTGTTCCATATTATGAAACATGAAGGAGGGGGGACATGTTGATGATGTGTAATAAAAGGAGTGGAGGGTTGATACTTAGGGGGCAATTTGGTAATTTACTAAGCCCATTTTACATAAAATCAAATTTCCTTATTTTCTCTTTCTCAATTTCATTTTTTATTTCTCATTCAAAAAAAATGTGTTCCTTCTTTCCAAACTTTGGATACCTTTTAATGCTTTCTCTCTTATTTTCTAAAATTTTAAAAAGTCCTAGCTTTCTCACTTTTAATTCACGAAACCTTGTTTAAACTCCTCCACTTCTACAACTCCACCTTCTTAAAAACAAACCCACCACCGCTTGTTCAAGCTAGGCCGAGCTTCCACCCTACTTGGCCGAAGTCATTTTAGCCTTGAATAACTCTAGAACTTCATTTTTTTAAGGCAAAAATAAGAGGTCCGATTTAAATTCTAGTGAAAGATCACGTTAATTTAGTAAGCTTTTGGTTAGGTTTTTGATGAGTAAGGATACCTATTTATCTAAAGATTCTAACTTTAATTATGATGTATATTTTTTTGTTAAATCATTGCTTCGTTGGTTGGATATGGTGTTGATTTGGTTATACATATGTATGCTAGGACGTGATGTTGGTAAGACTTGTAAATAAAAAGTTAAAAAGGTTTTATAGGTTATGATTTTTGCTTGTTATGTTGATTATGGCATGTATATATGGTTGTGACCTTGTTATGGTGGGTTGAGCTAAGAAAGTTAGCATCCTTACTTGTTAAAGCGACATCAAGATCCTTTGGTTCAAGTTTCATTTTTCCTTACTTTACTTTCTCGAAGTGTTTTTATAAAGTTCTAAAGCCTTACTTTTGTTTTCAAAAACCTTTACTAAGTTTACAAAGTAATTAAGGTATAAAAGATTAGAATTTTGATGTTATTTGATATAAAAATCAAGTTTTGAAATTACGGATCATATAGCAATAGTCGCAATGGATGGGTTCGTGAGAATGAACTCTTTTTGAATTTAAAGGTGTTTTCACATAAGTATATTTTTAAAAAGAGTCTTAAAAATAATTTATAAGTTATAAAAAGTAATATAATTAATTATTTATTTGTTTAATGATTATTAAATTAATAAATTAAGTAAGGTAATTAGTACTCAGTCATTAGTTAATGAAGGAAATTAATAGTTGATTAAAAATTAATTAAGTAAATTATAATTAGTTAGTAAATTAAAGATTAATTATTAATTATTGACTTATTTAAGGAATATTTTTTGTTTAATTATTAATTAAGGACTAATTATTATTATTATTTAAGAAAGAGTTTAAATATTTATTATAGAGGTAATTAGTTTAAATGAAAAACTTTATACTAATTTTTAAATCTAGGATGGAACTTTAAAATTTAGGCCTAAGGAGAGTAGCGCATTTTATTCAACCGAATTCAACCATTTCCTTCATCATTTGAAGCTTGCCATAGCCGCCACCGCCCAAGCCGCTATGGTCCAAGCCGCCGTCATTGTCGGAGCACCCAACATCTATTCCAAAATTGAAAAAAAAACCTAATTCAACATTCCAATCCAAACGTAAATTAGAAATTTCATGAAAATTGAAGTCGAATGCCACTAAATCTAAAGGTAAGAAACAAATGGAGAAGCATAACACAAAAGAAGAAGAAAGTCAAAAGAAGTCGAATGATATTTAGATATAGCATTTGAAGAAAGTCAAAAGAAGTCGAATGATATTTAGATATAGCATTTTCATATTTGAAACAAAATAGACTATGTTTAATATGATAAATGATAGGCTAATATAGCATTTATAATTTTAAAATATATTACCGTTATCTGACCATGCAAAATGATATTTGGATATAGCATAAGTATATTCGATTGAACAAAGATGAAAAAATATGCAAAATGATACCTGAATTTAGCATATGTATATTTAAATTGAACTAGCATGAATAGAATATACAAAATGAAACAAGTATTCCTAAGGAGAACTGCCATGAATATAATATGCAAAATGATAATTGCATATAACATATGTATTTTTAGTGTAGCATTATAATCACAAAGTTCACCGCCATGTTTATGATATGAAAAATGATAGTTTAATGTACCGTTTGAATTATGAAGTCCACTATCATGTTTAAAATAGGAAAAACGATCATTTAATGTAGCATTTTAGTTACAAAGTCCAATATCATCATTATAATATGCAAAATGGGATTTAATGTAAGATTTCAATCACAGAGTCCGCTGCCTTGTTTGTGATATGCAAAATGATAGTTTAATGTAGCATTTGAGTTATGAAGTCCACTATCATGTTTAAAATATGTAAAATGATAGTTTGATATAGAATTTTAGTTGTGAACTCCAATATCAAAGTTACAATATGCAAAATGAGATTTAATGTAGCATTTTAATCACAAAGTCCACTGGCATGTTTAAGTTATACAAAATAATAGTTTAACATAGCATTTCAGTTAATGAAGTTCAATATCATGTTTACAATATGCAAAATGGTAGTTTAATGTAGCATTATAGTTTTATAGTCTAATATCATGATTAAAATATGCGAAATGAGATTCAATGTATCATTTTAATTACAAAGTCCAATAACATATTTTAGGTATGCAGAATGATAGTTTAACATAGCATTTGGGTTATAAAGTCCACTGTCATGTTTACAATATACAAAGTAATATTTTAATGTAGCATTTCAATTACAAAGTCCACAAGCATGTTCAGGATATGCAAAATGATAGTTTAATGTAGAATTATAGTTATGAAGTTCATTATCGTGCGTACATATAAATGCAAAAGTTAACCGGATACCAAACCTAATCGGATAAGTATGGATGTAAAAGCTAACCGAATACCGAGCCTAATCGAGTATATATGGAGTCGATCTATACCTAGGATACATTGTTTAACCGAGCGTACCATCGAATGCAAAAGAAAACAGGATGCCAAGCCTAATCGAGTATGTATGGATACAAAAACTAACCGGATGCTAAGCCTAACCAGGTAGTATGGATACAAGAGCAAAACATATCACAGAACAGTAGATCATCACATACATATACACATATACAGATACATCACAGAGTATACAAAATGATACATGTCAAGTGATGTAGCAACCACAATATACAGAAACAAAAACATCAACCAAAAATCAATATTTTTCAAGCTATTTGTATTAAATATCTATTGGATATGTTGGTCCACCTAAATAAAAATATGCTACATTTATCGACGTATTCAGTAGATAGTTAAGACAAGACTATAGATGGTCGCTCATATCCAGCTCTATTCTCTATATTAGAAGACGATATTACCTTGTAATACTCTTTGCTAATGTGGGTCTTAGAGTAGGGCATTACTAAGAAGAATATCACTATGCTCTATTATTCTGCTATCACCTTTTATTGATTCGTTTAGCTAGACTGACCCGTGTGTTTTATACTCGGGTCAGACCGAGGTGTTTCGGGTTAGGTACATTTGGATTTAGCCTATTCTGTTTGCGCATGTACTATTCTGCTAGCTCTTTTTGTTATAGCTTTTTGTGTAGTCCTTTTTGGTTTGCTACTCTGTTACGTATATTCATTTGACTCATGTTTGTATTGTGGTCGTCATACCACATATATGATGTATCATTTTGTATACTCTGTGATGTATCTATATGTGTGTGTATATATGGGATTATCTACTGTTTTGTGATGTGTTTTACATTTTAGTTATTGTATTATATTCTGATAGATCCTATAGCCACCTATGGCTTTGTATTAAGTGTTTACTGTATACGTTGATCCACTTGAATCAGGAAAAAAATGGCATTATTGACGTAGTCAATAGATATTTAAGACAATGCTATAGATGGTCGCTCCTATCCAGCCATATTCTCTGCATTAGCAGACAATATTACCCAGTAATACTCTTTGTTAATGTGGGTCTCGGGGTGGGGAGTCACAACTATCAGATGATGGGGCTCGATCCCGAATATTGCACAAAGATAGAGTTTCAAGAACATTCCACTTGGCTAGCATCATAGAAATAACAGTCGAGTGTTTGCGACTAAGCGCATCAACAACACGATTACCCTTACCAGGGGTATACTGGATATCAATATCATAAGAGGCAAGAAACTCGAGCCAATGCTATTGTCTTATATTGAGTTCCTTTTCAGTAAACAAATACTTCAAGGATTTATGATCGGTATAGAGAATGAAGCGCTCGCCTAAGAGTTAATGGCGCCAAATCTTCAAAGTGAAGACAATGACGGCTAATTCAAGATCATGAGTGGCATAACGAACTTCATTCGGACGCAGTTTCCTAGAAGCATAAGCAACTACCTGATCCTTCTGCATAAGCATGGCACCGAGGCCACAATGACAATGTCAAGCCTAATCGCATATGTATTGATTCAAAAGCTAACCGGACCGTCAAGCCTAATCGGGTACATATGAAACCAATTTATACCCGAGATTATTGTTTAACCGAGCATACGTATGGATGCAAAAGCTAACCAGATGCCAAGTCTACTCGGGTTTATATGGAACCAATCTATGCTGGAGATATATTGTTTAACCGAGCGTACTATTGAATGCAAAACCTAATCGGATGCCAAGCCTAATCAGGTATGTATGGATGCAAAAGCTAACTGGATGCCAAACCTAATCGAGCACGTATGGATGTAAAAGCTAACTGGATGCCAAACCCAATCGGGTACATATGAAACCAATCTATACTAGAGATATGTTGTTTAATCGAGTGTACCATCGAATGTAAAAGCTAACTGAATACCAAGCCTAATCGGGTACATATAGATGTAGAAGCTAACCGGATGCAAGCCTAATCGAGTATGTATGAAACCAATCTATACTCGATATATGTTGTTTAACTTAGTGTACCATCCGATGCAAAAGTTAATCGGATGCCTAGCCTAATCGAGTATGTGTGGAAGCAAAAGCTAGCAGGATGTCAATCCTAATCGGGTATGTATGGATGCAAAATCTAATTGGGTGCCAAACCTAATAGGGTACGTATGGATGCGAAAGCTAGCTGGATGCCAATCCAAATCGGGTACATATGGAACCAATCTATCATTTGTATGTTTAAATTAGTGCATTAAATTGTATCAAATTGAATGGAATGTGCCAAATGATAAAAAATATCGTTTGTATTTTTAAAGTACATTACAATGTATCGAATATGTCGAATGATAAGTAAAAATATCATTTCTATTTTTAAAGTGCATTAGGACGTATTGAATATGGCAAATGACAGTTAAAATAGTTTAATGCAGCATTATAGTTATGAAGTTCACTATCATGTTTAAAATATTCAAAATGATATTTTTATATAACATTTTAATTACCAAGTCCGTTATCATGTTTGTAATATGCAAAACTATAGTTTAATGTAACATTTTAATTATAAAGTTCGCTATCATGTTTATGATATGAAAAAAATAGTTTAGTTTAGCATTCTAATTACAAAGTCCACTAGCATGTTTTATTCAAAATGGTAGTTTAATATAGCATTTTAGTTATGATATTTGTAATGTTCAAAATAAAGCAACTCAATAAACAAGTAAACAAACAATTGATGCATTATATTTTATGCATATTCTATCATCTTACGAAATATATAAGTAATTTTATCTAATCAAAACCACATCTTGTGCAGATTATTGAAACACAAAAAATTACTCTAGCTTCTTGAAATTTAGTAACATTCAATCATGATACTACAAATGCATAAACTATAACAACAACAATATAGAATATAACGTTCAATTAATTACACATATAGAATTATAATGATAAGTTCATATAGCATTTTTTTCTTAGTTCACTTCAACGCATTTAATCGCCATCGTTACCTTTGGCACCACCAGCAACCTTAACCTCCACTCCACCGCCGCTCATCTGAACTCGACCGTAAAAGTCATCGCTCAAGTCACCGTAGACCTTCAAAGTAGTCGCCACCACCTACAGTTCATCGCCTTTGCCTGAACGAGCTTTGCCTTTACCTGAGTGAGATCCGCATTCACTTGCACTTGTGCCACCACCTGTTCTTTTGATGCCATGTCGCCTATTCTTGTGATGCCGCTACATGTACTAGTGATTTAGGAATAATCTAATTTTTTTGTATAGAATTTTCTTCAGGTGAAAGAATAAAGCCTGCGTCCTCATAACGTAAAAATAATTCCTGTGTCCTTCATTCTAAAAACAATGTTATGTTTTTCCTTCGGCAGACTCCTTCATCTGATTATTAATTAATGATTTATTTACAGATTAAATTTTATTTAATTATTAATTATGGACTAATTATTATTATTCAAGAAAGAGGTTAAGTATTTATTAAATTACTAACTAAGTTAAGTTTTTTAGGACTTAATTAAGATTTAAATTATTGTTAAATAAAGGTTTAATTTATTATTTATTTATTAATTAAAAGTTAATTTTAATTTAATTATTTATTTAAGGGTTAATTATTATTTAAATATTTAATTATAGGTTTAATTTGTTATTTAATTATTAATTAGAGTTTAAAAGTTATTAAATCAGTAAACAAATTTTTAAAGTTTTAAACACCTCATTTCCAAAGATCGGTTTGTTTTTAAAGTAACTTGCTTTAAAATAATATTTTTAAATCCAAGGGATTTCTTTATCGATTACCCTTAAGTACCTCGAATGAATATGAAACGCAATGACATCTGTTTAGTAGAATAAAACACCGTTCTGCTAGTAAAGTTTTATTGAACATCTGTTTGGTAGAATAAATCACAGTTCTACCATAATTCACTTTTATTAGAACCTCTCTTATTGGATTTTGATGAAAACAACTATAAATTATGCCAAAGAACCTGTAAGCTAACTTGTAGGTATATAGTATCAAAAAGAGACACAAATAAGTTCAACATGAAGACACACAGTATGAAAGAGGACAAAAGTATATACATGGAGATATAAGAAGAGATATACATAATGAAGGCAACACAAAGGTGACGAACAAAGTACTATTAGTCAAAGAGTGTCATGTCTAGAGTATGCATATGTTGAAACCTCTTCAGAGTGGTATACAAAGTACTATTAGTAGTAGAGTGTCATGTCTAGAGTATACATATGCTAAATCTCTTCAGAGTGTATTCACACACATACACCTTATATCTTAAATGAAAATCAAGTTTCCAAAAATGCATGGAGCAAGACTCGAACCCAGGTCACTAGCTTAGAAAGCAACTGATCTAACCAATTGAGCTAAGACAACTTTTAATTTTAAATAGAGTTCAGTCGACTGACTTGGAATATTCAATCGATTGAATCTGTGTTCTTTGAACTATGTTCAGTGACACTGGTCAGTCAGCTGAATTATTCAATTCAGTCAACTAACCATATGTTCAATCGACTAAATTGAAGATTTACTCGATTGAAACTGCCCATTTTTGTACTGATTCCTTTCTGCTTTGAAAATGCGTTTCCCTATTCGATTCAGTCGGCTGGTTGATTTTATTCAATCGATTGAACGGTTGTAATAGCTATTTTCAAATTTTTTGAAGAGGTGCACTTCTCCATGAAGAGTTATTCCTCTTAGTTAATGGTTGCAACCATTTCTATTAATCATTCTTCTTCACCAAGAGTTGCAACCATACATCCTCTATATAAAGCAAACAAAATTTTGGATTCAAACCACCGACATTCTACGGTTCCCTATATATTGCTTTTGAATTCTCAAGTGATTTCACATACTTTCAAACTGATCACTTATTCATCCAAGAATACAATTCTTATGATCAAAACTTTTTCATTTCTTCATGTACACTCAATATATCACATAGAAGAAGATTATAGGAAGGTTGTACTATATTGACTCATCCGTGTTATCTAGAGCCCAAGAAGTCAAAACACTTAACTACTCTTTGTAGTCGAAGTCTTGTAGAGATCTTCAGGCATGAAGTCAGTTCGGCAGCTCAGGCAGTCTGTAATACCTATTTCTTGGGGTCAAGTGAGGACATTTATTAGTTAAATCCAGAAGGAGTCTGGGACTAGATGCAAAACACGAATTCGAACCAGTATAAAAATCTCTGGTGCACTTTATTTATTGCAATTTTTATATAGCTAGTTTGATATAAGTTTCATTTAGTAGATATAATCATATTTCTCGATCCGCATAGACTTTCATTCACCAAGTAGATTATGCTAACATCTATTTAAGTAGAAATTAAACCCAATTCTACTATTCTGGTAAAGTGGACATTTATGTACGATGGTTGATTGTTATTGGTTAATTCTCTTTGAGTATCTTCTTGTTTTATACATACCTATGTTATAACTTGGAAAGTGAAACTTAATTAAATGTGAACAATTATGGCTGATAAGCCTCTTTCCAAACTTATGAAGTCAATTTTTTATTATTTTATCCTTTTAGGAAATAGTTTAAAGTTTATTATCATTTTAAATATAATATTTAAAGTATAATTAAGAAATTATTTTATTAGAAATGTTTGAAGTTAATTTAATATTCTTTAAATGATTGTTTAAAATCATTATTTTGTTAATGTGGTTTAAAGATAATTAGATGAAGAATGTTTAAATAATAACTTGTTTATTTAAAAGTTGTTTTAAATAATTGATTGTTTATCAAAGGAACTTTATTGATTAAAGTTTATTAAAGAAGTTTTGTTTTAAATAAGGAAAGTGTAAAAATGGAGTTTTATAAATTGAAAAGAGATCTCGAAATTTGGAAAAAAGTTTTATAAAAGATTTTGGGTATTTATAAAATAGTTTTGTAAATAATTTTGGATATGTATTAAAGAGTTTTATAAATGGTTTGGATATTTATAAAAGAGTTTTATAAATAAACTTGGAGATTTGTAAAGAGTTTTGTAGATGGATTTGGAATTTTATTGAGGGATATTTTCACAAATGAAAGAGATTTATTAAAAGGATAATAGAATAAATCTATAAAATAAATTTAAGATTGGATTTTTCTTAACTGACCTTCTTAATTATTGCTAGTATTAAATAATGGTTAGAAAAGGCTAAGTCAAACAAATTAAAAATCGATACCTGTAAAGTTAATGGTAGATGTGCAGTAATGGTTTTGCACATGTACCGAAGAATGGTGCTGAAGGAGATTGAGCAAACTGTATAGTAAAATAAAACTAAAACCTTAAGTATAGTAGAAATGCTAAGCAATGGCAAGGTTAATGAACCGAAGGTATTAACTAAGGGCCAATGTGGTCAACGGTTAAGGAGGAATCATGGATAACAATGGTATATAGAAAGGGACAATTGAGTTCATTGCAACGTAAATCCCAACACCTACCTATGGTCACATTAGCCATGCACACTTCATATTTGTAGGATGTGTACTATATAATACACTTATAAAATTGAAACTTAAAAAAACCATTTAAAACAAACTTTAGATTTGATTTAAAATCTCTTTAGACTTCATAGGCCCAATAGATGCAGAATAGGGAAAAGAAGTTGGAATCTACCCATTTCTCCCTCTTCCAACTGGCTCAATTCTTTAAATGACATAAAATATAGCAACCTAGAATATTAGAGGAGCTCATCCTGCCTCAAAACAACATGAAATAAAGAACACGGTCCATTAACACCACCTTCATATAATAATTATTTGTGAACAATGTTAGACAGCCGACTCTCTTTGCAAGCAAGCTACCTAATTGCTTCCACTGGATGATGGATAAAAATTTGAATCATGCCACATATGGAAGACTTACTAAAGCTAGTCTCCTTAGATTAATTCATCCACTAAGTGTGCTTTATATAGCCTCCTCAGAAATATTCAACCTCACTGTAACATATGCATCAAACCATTATAAAGCTAGATAATCTTTCCTAAACCTCATACCCACACTTCAAAGCACCAAAGCTCTATGGATATGCATGTAGGGCTTCAACTACATGTGCTTAACTTGCCAAATAAAGGCTTCCCCCTCACTCTTCGAGAACTAGGCCCACTCACCCAAACACTTATAGCTTCGAACCTTTTACCAGCGCCTTCATATATAAAGTAACAAAAGCAAAACATGGGTTAAAACTATGTCCAAACTATACCATGCATTCATCAACAACCAAACTCTATTCCAATGGCCTGCCATACCCTGTACCACCCTCCCCTTCTATTTCAGACCATAGCTATATACCGATATCATGGTAGATGCTTCCATTGAATAAAACCCTTCCCTTAAATCTTTCAATCATTGGCTCTCAAGCCCTCCATTTAATGAATTACTTTTGCAGGTGTGGAACTCTACAAAACAAAGAAACCCTATGTTTATTCTACACTATAATTGAAGAAATTAAAACAGAGATTGAAGACACGGGTTAAAGATTATATGGAAAAGTTGAACTTTCTAACCACTTCAAAGACCTCCTCATTCAAGTACCACAAGCATTAGTAGCAAATCCCACCGACCAAAATTTTGCTGAAGACATGTATGAACTTCGTGACAAACTCCATTAAGATATAGTGGTTGAAGCTGTCATGGCCAAGCAAAAATGAAAAGACAAATATGAGAGAGATGGAGAATGGAATACCAAGTAATATCATAATATAACGAAACTAAAAATGCAAAGGAAAAGATACATTCCATTATGAACAATAATGAATGATTTTGTAGCACAAATGATGGAATAAACATTGCTTTCATGGAATATTTCTCTTTTATCCTTATTAATCCAAGCCCACGTGATCTTGGCCTACTCTTATGAACTCCTTGGAAGTCCCCACCCTATCATTTACACAGTCCAAATCCCTAAAATCCTTTGCCTCCTTGGAGGAAATCGAAGAAGCAATTTTGCTATGAATAGTAATAGCAGTAGTGGCCCGGATGGATTCAAATGCTTGTTTACTCGAGCAATGTGTAATGACCCACTATTTTGAACAATTCAAATCAATAACAATTCATACATATCTGACTTGAATTGCTCAAAACAATAGATTGTTATATAAATTTAGGGTAAATAAGAAATAATCACAGAATCACAGACACAGAATATTACAACAATAAGCAGTGAAATAAACAAACATAGTAGTTCATGAAGCTACTACAACATCAGAGTCTAAAGAAAATACAACAGAAATCCCAAATACATAGATTTTCACTCATAATTAAGAAAATGACAAAGTATGAAATAGAAACAATGTAACGACCCGAAAATTTTCGAACTTTCGAAAATTCAACATCGATAATCACTTTATCGACTGCCGAGAAATCGAAGGCCGGAAACCCGAAATGTTATGGTTTAGGAAAAGAAAAGACAAAGAAGAAGAGAGAAAAAGATAGAAAATAGGGAGGAAGAAATATAGAGGGAAAAGAAAATAGAACATAGAACGGAACAGAGGACGGAATAGAAAACAACAGAACAATATCAGAATCTCACAATTTGCAGCGAAACCACATATAATAATAAATGAATAATCTTTAAACAAAGAACTATATCAGTTATTACATTTTATACATTACATTTCATTACATCATATCATCAGAGTGTACAACAATATACAACAACAAACAGTGCAGCGGAAAAGAAATACTATATACTAGTAATACGCCATGCCATCCAGCTTGCCTCCTGCAACTCCAGAATATCCAGAATATCCTGATAAACCTTAACTCTTGACTGCCCGTGTAGAAATTGGTGGGCACCCAGAGTTTAGGAAGAAAAACAATAAACTCCAAGTCAGTCATGTGACTGGTGTGAGAACTCAAAACAGTTTATTTATCTTTAAAATCAAAATAGAGGAATATTTTTAAAGTCAATTCGCAATGCTTTTAAAAATGAGACTACCATAAGGCCTCTCGCACACACACACAATGCAAACGCAGAATCAGAGAAGATTTCTCCTTATGATAGTCAAAGATGCTTGATACGCATTTAAAATAACATTTGATATTATTACTAGTGCATAGTGTAGGAAAAATTCATTTCGAAAGTAGAATATAAATCTTAGCCAACATAGACATTTCGAACTATGCCTACTATAGCTACCATCCAAACAGTGGGGCGCCACCATAAGTGAATGATAGGTTCTACAACTAATACCGTACAAGTCACGTATTGTTTCTTTGGATTTCCAACGAATGATCAGGCCAAGGAACTTCCCATTGCCACATGAGAATGCCTCTGGATGGACATCCCCGAGAACCAAACCGGATCTCTACCAACACAAGGCCGGGTTACCCCTAACTGAGTAACAACTGACCGAATATGCCATCCCCCGGTCCTTTGGGACCTTTTAACCGAGCGCTCGTAATCAATTCACACAATCATAACAAAGTGTTTTCAACATGAGTAAGTATCTGGGCTCCATACCATGATACCAATCTTTTCCAGAAGGAAATGCACACATCCTAAAGGGCGCTACCCCTCATAACCTTGCTGCTTCTTTCCTGTTTTGACCATTCACGGGGTGTGAGGCTCGACGAAGTCACGTCCACAAAAACATACTTTATACAAAAGCCATGCTTTGGGTCAACAAATGATCATAGAAATGATCACCAGGATAGACGATCAAATAAACGATCCTATCACAAATAATCAACACAATGATCATTTACAGCAACACTCAGCATGTCACATTACCAAATTGGGAATATATCGCTGATAACATTCAACTACATAACCTCTGAGCTCGTACGTCTCAGAGAAGGGTGTTAAGCTAAAAGAATAAATTCTTCGCCACCAACAGAAATATATTTGAAAGAAATCTGCTTTATATCTCAATTTGTAATGTCAGACATACAATCCATACAAGTCTGTTCCGGGCTCGAACAAAACCGAAGGCACTTACAAAGAAGTCCTTGCAATCCGGATATTCACAATCCTGATCGGATTCACCATCACATATGGAGAACTCAATACCGTAGATACTCGGTGCAGAGTCAATCGACAGGTCATCCTATCGCTCTCGCAAATACCGGGTCTTCAACACCGATCTTCAATGCTATCATAACGACGTATCACATATTCGGAATGGGTTATACGACCCCATGGTCCTTTCCCGGTTAACCCGAATAGTGAGCGCTTATTCAAAAATAAGTGTGGCATTCACATTCAAACAAATCACATCAATTACCCATTCAAAGGGAAATATTGATAGTCGGTTATTGAACTATCAATGGATATGCACACATCACCAGTTTCCAAATAATTTTCCAAATTATTTATTTTCCAAAATATCTTTACAAGATATATAATTTTCACACTTCAAAAATAAATCAATATTTATTTTTAAACCAGTTCCCCTTTCTTTTATAAATTCCATAGTGAATTTTCATTTTAAAATATCCATGCATATACGATTTCAATTATTCATTTCAATTTATCTTCAAAAAGATAAATTCTCAAAATGTTCACTTTATATTGGAAAACATTTTCATACTTATTTATTAAGTAATTCACAAATTTTATTTATTTTCAACACTTGGAAAATATTCAATATACTTCAATCGAAATTAAGTATATATTTCATTCTTTAAGGAAATCATGCTATTAAACATATTTATTTGGGCCAAAACGAATGTTGCGTAAAACATCGTCACGACAACCCAAAATCACTAGTATAGGGATTCGTAATTAAAATAGATATATAAATCCCAATACTATACAAAACATTTCCTTTCGGAAATCACTTACTATAACAACAGTGTTATAGTCCACCATTTCCTTTTATTTCTCGAAAACGTCTATTTCAACAATAAATGTTGAAATCTATGGTTTCGAATCTCAACACAATTAAAACATCGTTAGATCGTTTTAAATTCTATTTAAAACATCACATTCAAAACAATTTCTTTAACATATTATTCACTATTCAAAAACGTGAATATACTACATTAATCAATTTCATCCTTTTATTCATTTTATTTCAAAGGATTATTCACAGCCAAAAACGTGAATATAACTCCATTAATAGGTTACAACAATTTACTTATCAAAATAAGTCGTTTGTGAATTTATAAAACAACGTTTATAAATCCCATTTCTAATTATTTTATAACAACTTCCTTTTATAAATTTTCTTTATTAACCTATTCGATTTATAACTCAATTATAAACTAAAGGTTCATATTATAAGTTAAATACTTATAATTTATTCGTTCACAAAAATCGTTCCTTTGAACTTCATAATTATAAATCTTATAACTTATAAGATTCAATTATTTATCCAAAACCCTTCTTTTAACGACTTTATAAATTTTATAAACCTACTGTTTATAAAATTCCATTTATAATTTCACCGTTTATAATTCTATAAATTTCATTCAATTTATGAAATTCATTTTCACTTCATTCAAACACTTATAAAAACTCGTTTTATAATTTCAATATTTCAATTTATAAATATCCATTTATAAATCTCTTAATATAATTCAATTTATATTATTCTTTTAAAACGTCTTTAAACTCCTTTATTATTTCACCATTTTGATTCATAAAAAAATTAAATTTTATAAATCCTATATTTAAACTTTTCACAATAAATTCTAAAATCCCGATTAAACTATTTTATAAAATCATTAGCATCATATTCTCAAAAATCAGTTTTTAACTATATTTCTCAAAAATCATAATTTTTTATAACTTTAAAATTATAACGTTTATTTATTTAAAATAGATCAAATTCCAAACATATAGTATATTTTCAAAAATCACTTTATAAATCATTTTAAAATTCTAAAACTTGGTCCAATGATGCTACATATCAAATAGTCAATCACGACAACAACGACATCATATATCGTATATGATAGTCCATCAAATATCAAAATATCTGAATTCAAATAAATACTGTTGAGGAATCCAGTTGGATCCCTCCAACCTGTTTTCCTGTATTCACAAACATTAGCACAATACCAATTCCGCTCCAGTACGGAATTATCGCGGTATATAGGATTTAAAATATTATCCGCTTAATAACGGCGCAATAGAGTCTCATCCGCTAAACAAAAAAAATGCGGGAAATCAATAACTCCAATATATACATATGCCAATATATATATTGCTATTATATATAATACCAATTTCACTGTTTATGAAATATTCGCGGTATATGTTTTTAATAAATAACATCCGCTTACTAACGGCGTATAATGTCTATTTTAACAATCAATAGATATCAATCATCATTCAAACATGCATTCAAATATTTTAAATCTAACTATTTAAAATAAAATCGAAACTGATTCGATTGAGTGAGAAGTTCTCACCTTGATTTTAAATTCCTGTTTTAGCGATTTATTTCGAATAAAATTAAACGAACGTTTAATTTTACCCAAAATTCTCACTAACTCCAAATGACTCCAATCCAACTCCATCGCGTAGTGCTCGTCCATACGATTCCAACGCAACTGGTTTCGCGCGTTTTCGACCTCGTATGAAAAAGATATTGATTTTACAAGTTTGTACACGAATTTATTTAATATAATTTACAACTTTAATTATTTTTAAACCTAACAAAAATCTGGCCGTAGGATCTTCAAAATCAAATCATGGCCGCTTGTTCCTTTTCTCCTTCCCTCTCACGTAAATGCCCAGGCAGATGAAAACACGGACGAACCCATATCCAATACTAGGGTTTCAATTTGCATCCTCCTCGTTCACCTATACTTCGATCAGGCACCTCCATGCGACTCACCTCCATCCCCTCCACGTTCGGCCAGAGCACGGTGGCACTCGGCCCCACCATCTGCATGCAGTTCGAGGCCGAACGCGCGACCTTCTAGCTCGAATTGCCGTCGATCTAAGCCACTTCAAACGATCATATCCGTTGAATAGATGGATCTTGGCATGCTCTACAATTTTGTAGTTATAAGTTTCTTGAATTGAAGTGTGAATTGGAAGGAAAATAAAGAAGAAAAATCGAAAATCTCGGCCATTAACTGTTGGAAGTGGCGGCCACGAGAATAGATTAGGGTTTACATATTATTTTTTTATTTTTTTGGAAACTAAGGTCTATTTATAGAGAATTTTTCAATCACTATTCATCCAGGAATTCTGAACTCCGATTTACGCGTCGAAACTGACGTTCCTAGGGTTTACCCCGCGTTCCGGACACAATGGAATAGGTTTCGAAAGCTAATTCGGACATCTGTGCGAGTTATGGCAATAAACGTCCAATTTAAATTAAACCGATTTAATCGATTTTCTAGGCGTTTTAATTTGTACCGGACAAACGGTAAATCCAATTGACACGAAATTTGAAACCTTACAATAATATCACATTACGGATCCGATGAAACTGGTTTCGTCGAAATCCAAGACTTTTTGAAAAATGGCTATTTTAACTCGCCAAATTAAAATTAAAAACAATTCGATGCGTTTCGAGCTGCCACGATCAAACGGTAACTCCGATTGACACGAAAATTGAAATCCGGTAATAACTAACTATTACGGATCCAATGGAACTAGTTTCGTTCAATTCTGAGACTGTTCAAAAATTGACTATTTTCACTAGTCGATTATAATATTAAAATATTCAATTTTCACAAATTAACTTTTAATTCGATTTTAAAAGTTCTAAAATATCATTCTAACTCCAATATGATAAAATAAAATTTTACAAATCATTTTCAATCATATTTAACCCAATTTTAAATTATTTCCATAATTTAACATATTAAATTATCGATTTAATTATCCAATTAAATCCAATAATTCAAATTAAATTTATTTGACTTATAAATTTCACTTATTAATATTTAAAATTAATTAAATATTCAAATTTAAATTTCTAAAAATTCTGGGTCGTTACAATCTTCCCCCCTTAAAAGAATTTCGTCCTCGAAATTAACAAGTAAGAAAAATTACAGAATTTATTAACTTTCCAAAAATTCATAATTAAATTTCTTACAATAACTTTACTAAGTTTTCAAATCATACTTAGTTATCTTTTCAAAAATAACTACTATTGTTTAACTTTCAATTCCAAATCAAAGTTAAAGTTTTCAAAATTTTCCAATTTTCTCAAATTTTTCTAACGCCTTAAATTTCCGGAAAAATTCGCCATAGTCTCCTTTGCGCGGCTCGACCCGAAAAAAACATGACAGTATATATATCACAAATATACATCTCATCAAGTAATGAGGCATCCCGTAGGGAAAAATTTGTAAAAGTACGGTATGAAATCCGAGATATGTACCTTATATTTTATTAGCAAGCATATACGGCTAATATAGCGCGAAAGCGAGCTCCAAATGCGAAGCAAACGCGATCCGCACCTACTAAACACTCAACAAACAACATGAGAACATGCATATATGAAAATAATCTCAATATACAACATATATCTCCATAACAACTATATATGTCACATAGCAAATGAAACAAAAGCAATATATTCAACCATCAACCAACTATCATTCATAACCAATAAATATTCATTCATATTCTCATTAATATTTAATGAAATGGTTTTCAATTTAATCACATTTGATTCATTTAACAGTGGATGTTTTTACAAACATTCATTTTCAATTAGTTCATATTCACTAATTCATATTCAAGTTGGTTCACTTCCAATTCAAATTCAATTCTATTTAAGATTCACTTAACTTCCAATCGAATTTCAATTACTTTAGTTTTCAATTTCATTAACTCTTAATGAATTATATACAATCAACTAACAACCATATAACAACCAATGTATATTAATTACAACCAAATTCCTTTGCTTTCAATTGGTTTAATTAAATTGATTTTTCATTCAATTATTCAACTTTCAATAACATTAGATTTTAATGAATTACACTTATATCCATTATTTCATACCAATTTTATTCACATTCAATTGATTTACATTCAATCCATTCATTCAATACAATTTCAAAAGTTGAATTTCATTTACATAATCTAAGTTCACATCCACCACTTAACTTTATTAATTTACTTTGATACTAATATCAACTTCATTCAACATCTCTTAAGTTATATTCCATTTAACTTTAAATTCATTTTTATATTTACAACTCATATTCATACATATATTCATATAGTTTCACTTCTTATATATATAAGTTTATTTCACAATTGTAAATCACCTTAATTATAATTCAATTCTTATAATTCTTTTGCTTATACAATTATTTTTTTATTTAGATTATGCAAACAACTTAACAATCAACTTATATACACTTTGATAATTCTAAAAAATTATTTTCTTTATATATAAAATAAAATCAAGGTAAAATTATTTCATTTACCCAATTTAAAACAATATTATGTCGAATTGTTCTATTCAAGTGTTTAGAAACCCCTTCGGCATAGTTTTGCGGACCACGCTGACGAAAGTTCATATGCCACTCAATAAACCAATCATCACAATATAAAACAATTTTATATATTCACTAACAAATACGCTCTCATAGCTATTATTACACTCAAACTCAATCTAGAGTACTACTGACTCTATCTCTAATGAGTAATACCCAACAGAACCATGGTTGTCGCTTAACCATATGCTCTGATACCAAATGTAACGTCCCGAAAATTTTCGAACTTTCGAAAATTCAACATCGATACTCACTTTATCGACTGCCGAGAAATTGAAGGCCGGAAACCCGAAATGTTATGGTTTAGGAAAAGAAAAGACAAAGAAGAAGAGAGAAAAAGATAGAAAATAGAGAGGAAGAAATATAGAGGGAAAAGAAAATAGAACATAGAACGGAACAGAGGACGGAATAGAAAACAACAGAACAATATCAGAATCTCACAATTCGCAGCGGAACCACATATAATAATAAATGAATAATCTTTAAACAAAGAACTATATCAGTTATTACATTTTATACATTACATTTCATTACATCATATCATCAGAGTGTACAACAATATACAACAACAAACAGTGCAGCGGAAAAGAAATACTATATACTAGTAATACGCCATGCCATCCAGCTTGCCTCCTGCAACTCCAGAATATCCAGAATATCCTGATAAACCTTAACTCTTGACTGCCCGTGTGGAAATTGGTGGGCACCCAGAGTTTAGGAAGGAAAACAATAAACTCCAAGTCAGTCATGTGACTGGTGTGAGAACTCAAAACAGTTTATTTATCTTTAAAATCAAAATAGAGGAATATTTTTAAAGTCAATTCGCAATGCTTTTAAAAATGAGACTACCATAAGGCCTCCCGCACACACACACAATGCAAACGCAGAATCGAAGGAGATTTCTCCTTATGATAGTCAAAGATGCTTGATACGCATTTAAAATAACATTTGATATTATTACTAGTGCATAGTGTAGGAAAAATTCATTTCGAAAGTAGAATATAAATCTTAGCCAACATAGACATTTTGAACTATGCCTACTATAGCTACCATCCAAACAGTGGGGCGCCACCATAAGTGAATGATAGGTTCTACAACTAATACCGTACAAGTCATGTATTGTTTCTTTGGATTTCCAACGAATGATCAGGCCAAGGAACTTCCCATTGCCACATGAGAATGCCTCTGGATGGACATCCCCGAGAACCAAACCGGATCTCTACCAACACAAGGCCGGGTTACCCCTAACTGAGTAACAACTGACCGAATATGCCATCCCCCGGTCCTTTGGGACCTTTTAACCGAGCGCTCGTAATCAATTCACACAATCATAACAAAGTGTTTTCAACATGAGTAAGTATCTGGGCTCCATACCATGATACCAACCTTTTCCAGAAGGAAATGCACACATCCTAAAGGGCGCTACCCCTCATAACCTTGCTGCTTCTTTCCTGTTTTGACCATTCACGGGGTGTGAGGCTCGACGAAGTCACGTCCACAAAAACATACTTTATACAAAAGCCATGCTTTGGGTCAACAAATGATCATAGAAATGATCACCAGGATAGACGATCAAATAAACGATCCTATCACAAATAATCAACACAATGATCATTTACAGCAACACTCAGCATGTCACATTACCAAATTGGGAATATATCGCTGATAACATTCAACTACATAACCTCTGAGCTCGTACGTCTCAGAGAAGGGTGTTAAGCTAAAAGAATAAATTCTTCGCCACCAACAGAAATATATTTGAAAGAAATCTGCTTTATATCTCAATTTGTAATGTCAGACATACAATCCATACAAGTCTGTTCCGGGCTCGAACAAAACCGAAGGCACTTACAAAGAAGTCCTTGCAATCCGGATATTCACAATCCTGATCGGATTCACCATCACATATGGAGAACTCAATACCGTAGCTACTCGGTGCAGAGTCAATCGACAGGTCATCCTATCGCTCTCGCAAATACCGGGTCTTCAACACCGATCTTCAATGCTATCATAACGACGTATCACATATTCGGAATGGGTTATACGACCCCATGGTCCTTTCCCGGTTAACCCGAATAGTGAGCGCTTATTCAAAAATAAGTGTGGCATTCACATTCAAACAAATCACATCAATTACCCATTCAAAGGGAAATATTGATAGTCGGTTATTGAACTATCAATGGATATGCACACATCACCAGTTTCCAAATAATTTTCCAAATTATTTATTTTCCAAAATATCTTTACAAGATATATAATTTTCACACTTCAAAAATAAATCAATATTTATTTTTAAACCAGTTCCCCTTTCTTTTATAAATTCCATAGTGAATTTTCATTTTAAAATATCCATGCATATACGATTTCAATTATTCATTTCAATTTATCTTCAAAAAGATAAATTCTCAAAATGTTCACTTTATATTGGAAAACATTTTCATACTTATTTATTAAGTAATTCACAAATTTTATTTATTTTCAACACTTGGAAAATATTCAATATACTTCAATCGAAATTAAGTATATATTTCATTCTTTAAGGAAATCATGCTATTAAACATATTTATTTGGGCCAAAACGAATGTTGCGTAAAACATCGTCACGACAACCCAAAATCACTAGTATAGGGATTCGAAATTAAAATAGATATATAAATCCCAATACTATACAAAACATTTCCTTTCGGAAATCACTTACTATAACAACAGTGTTATAGTCCACCATTTCCTTTTATTTCTCGAAAACGTCTATTTCAACAATAAATGTTGAAATCTATGGTTTCGAATCTCAACACAATTAAAACATCGTTAGATCGTTTTAAATTCTATTTAAAACATCACATTCAAAACAATTTCTTTAACATATTATTCACTATTCAAAAACGTGAATATACTACGTTAATCAATTTCATCCTTTTATTCATTTTATTTCAAAGGATTATTCACAGCCAAAAACGTGAATATAACTCCATTAATAGGTTACAACAATTTACTTATCAAAATAAGTCGTTTGTGAATTTATAAAACAACGTTTATAAATCCCATTTCTAATTATTTTATAACAACTTCCTTTTATAAATTTTCTTTATTAACCTATTCGATTTATAACTCAATTATAAACTAAAGGTTCATATTATAAGTTAAATACTTATAATTTATTCGTTCACAAAAATCGTTCCTTTGAACTTCATAATTATAAATCTTATAACTTATAAGATTCAATTATTTATCCAAAACCCTTCTTTTAACGACTTTATAAATTTTATAAACCTACTGTTTATAAAATTCCATTTATAATTTCACCGTTTATAATTCTATAAATTTCATTCAATTTATGAAATTCATTTTCACTTCATTCAAACACTTATAAAAACTCGTTTTATAATTTCAGTATTTCAATTTATAAATATCCATTTATAAATCTCTTAATATAATTCAATTTATATTATTCTTTTAAAACGTCTTTAAACTCCTTTATTATTTCACCATTTTGATTCATAAAAAAAATTAAATTTTATAAATCCTATATTTAAACTTTTCACAATAAATTCTAAAATCCCGATTAAACTATTTTATAAAATCATTAGCATCATATTCTCAAAAATCAGTTTTTAACTATATTTCTCAAAAATCATAATTTTTTATAACTTTAAAAATTATAACGTTTATTTATTTAAAATAGATCAAATTCCAAACATATAGTATATTTTCAAAAATCACTTTATAAATCATTTTAAAATTCTAAAACTTGGTCCAATGATGCTACATATCAAATAGTCAACCACGACAACAACGACATCATATATCGTATATGATAGTCCATCAAATATCAAAATATCTGAATTCAAATAAATACTGTTGAGGAATCCAGTTGGATCCCTCCAACCTGTTTTCCTGTATTCACAAACATTAGCACAATACCAATTCCGCTCCAGTACGGAATTATCGCGGTATATGGGATTTAAAATATTATCCGCTTAATAACGGCGCAATAGGGTCTCATCCGCTAAACAAAAAAAATGCGGGAAATCAATAACTCCAATATATACATATGTCAATATATATATATTGCTATTATATATAATACCAATTTCACTGTTTATGAAATATTCGCGGTATATGTTTTTAATAAATAACATCCGCTTACTAACGGCGTATAATGTCTATTTTAACAATCAATAGATATCAATCATCATTCAAACATGCATTCAAATATTTTAAATCTAACTATTTAAAATAAAATCGAAACTGATTCGATTGAGTGAGAAGTTCTCACCTTGATTTTAAATTCCTGTTTTAGCGATTTATTTCGAATAAAATTAAACGAACGTTTAATTTTATCCAAAATTCTCACTAACTCCAAACGACTCCAATCCAACTCCATCGCGTAGTGCTCGTCCATACGATTCCAACGCAACTGGTTTCGCGCGTTTTCGACCTCGTATGAAAAAGATATTGATTTTACAAGTTTGTACACGAATTTATTTAATATAATTTACAACTTTAATTATTTTTAAACCTAACAAAAATCTGGCCGTAGGATCTTCAAAATCAAATCGTGGCCGCTTGTTCCTTTTCTCCTTCCCTCTCACGTAAATGCCCAGGTAGATGAAAACACGGCCGAACCCATATCCAATACTAGGGTTTCAATTTGCATCCTCCTCGTTCACCTATACTTCGATCAGGCACCTCCATGCGACTCACCTCCATCCCCTCCACGTTCGGCCAGAGCACGGTGGCACTCGGCCCCACCATCTGCACGCAGTTCGAGGCCGAACGCGCGACCTTCTAGCTCGAATTGCCGTCGATCTAAGCCACTTCAAACGATCATATCCGTTGAATAGATGGATCTTGGCATGCTCTACAATTTTGTAGTTATAAGTTTCTTGAATTGAAGTGTGAATTGGAAGGAAAATAAAGAAGAAAAATCGAAAATCTCGGCCATTAACTGTTGGAAGTGGCGGCCACGAGAATAGATTAGGGTTTACATATTTTTTTTTTTTTTGGAAATTAAGGTCTATTTATAGAGAATTTTTCAATCACTATTCATCCGGGAATTCTGAACTCCGATTTACGCGCCGAAACTGACGTTCCTAGGGTTTACCCCGCGTTCCGGACACAATGGAACAAGTTTCGAAAGCTAATTCAGACATCTGTGTGAGTTATGGCAATAAACGTCCAATTTAAATTAAACCGATTTAATCGATTTTCTAGGCGTTTTAATTTGTACCGGACAAACGGTAAATCCAATTGACACGAAATTTGAAACCTTACAATAATATCACATTACGGATCCGATGAAACTGGTTTCGTCGAAATCCGAGACTTTTTGAAAAATGGCTATTTTAACTCGCCAAATTAAAATTAAAAACAATTCGATGCGTTTCGAGCTGCCACGATCAAACGGTAACTCCGATTGACACGAAAATTGAAATCCGGTAATAACTAACTATTACGGATCCAATGAAACTAGTTTCGTTCAATTCTGAGACTGTTCAAAAATTGACTATTTTCACTAGTCGATTATAATATTAAAATATTCAATTTTCACAAATTAACTTTTAATTCGATTTTAAAAGTTCTAAAATATCATTCTAACTCCAATATGATAAAATAAAATTTTACAAATCATTTTCAATCATATTTAACCCAATTTTAAATTATTTCCATAATTTAACATATTAAATTATCGATTTAATTATCCAATTAAATCCAATAATTCAAATTAAATTTATTTGACTTATAAATTTCACTTATTAATATTTAAAATTAATTAAATATTCAAATTTAAATTTCTAAAAATTCTGGGTCGTTACAAACAACTAGAATAACTGAGATAGAAAATATGATTGAAATAACTAAGCAAATAGTGATAGAGTTGAAGGTATGCTCTAGGGGAAATTATGTAATTTGTTACATATATCTAACTCGTTGACCAATCTTGTTCAAAATAAAAGGTATGTTCTTCCTATTATATACTTGATATAATATGATTGTATTAATTAATTTAACTAAAAGTATATTTAATAGAAAAATCCATAAATGGTATATTTTGTGATAGTAGTCACAAAGTATTGTAACCGTGAGTAATTTATCACAACGAAACAAATGTACCATTTTAAATGTTCCTAGTCAAGATGCATCGAGATCGGATATCGATGTATACGTTGAGACTGGAGTACATAACGCTCTCTAAATGTTGGGCAGTATATTTCTCATCACTGCCGGAGGAACCTAGGGGCTACATACTAATAGTTATTTTATAATTATGGAACGACTCACTCGAAAATTTTCTGTTGGTTAATATAACTAAGGTCAAACAAAAAATATCGATGCGATTGATTTGCACAGTTATCTCGACTTGAGAATACCGTGGATCTTCAATATGAAAGCTTCGGTTTGATTATAGCCAAATCATGGCATGGCATCCATCGAGTGACTATAGTTGGGTCGAGTGAAAGTATTGGAAGTGAAGCACTATTCAAGAGAGGATTCATCTCCTTAGTTACATGCTATTAGTATCATAGTCAACTCAAGTCAACTCAAAGTCAAAATCTCGAGCAAGAGCATTTCGGTTAATAATATTTGTAATTATTGAACCAAGGACTTTGTATTTATACTATAAAATTAAATGTGGATAAGATTGGAATTTTGACCGTTACCAAATTCCATAAGTTCAAAGTGATATATTTTGGATGAAGAAAATTGGTGTAAACAAATGTCACAACCAGGTAACGCTTATTAAATTAAAATTAAATTTTACTGAAAATCAATAAGCGATAAATTTTGCCATAACGTCACACTGCCTACCAACTGACATGTGAACGTTAACATTAGAATAGTTCGATGTTAATCGCTGACCAAATTTACACCCAAGAGCTACACAGCCGAAATGATGAATTCCCTAAAGACCAAACGATTTATTTAGTTTATAATTGTTATAAATTCAATTAATATGTGTGAAATATTAATTATAAAATTTGAATATGATTTAGAAATAAATAATCTTATATAAATATATATAACAGTTATAAATATATCGATTGATATACAATAACGACAAGCGATTAAATTAGATTTAACTGCATAGTATTTTGGCTTGGGATTAGATGGGTTTAAGTTCCATCATTAGGGTTGCAAAATTTTGGTTTTGGGAAGGTCTAAGGGTGGCTAAAACATAGGGAATTGGCTTGGAGATAATGGGTTAAGATCAAGCGAGAGTGGGTAAAAAGGTTTTTGTTGTTTCTCTCTATAACCCTAAATATATGTGTGTGCGCGTGCGCGTGCGCGTGCGCGTGCGTGCATGTCTCTAAAATAATGACTAACCCTTTTTAGCCGCCATTACCTTCTACATTGCTGGTTAAAACATAGCTTTCAATCCACTCCAAAATTCTCAACTATATTTTAAATTAAAATAATACTATTCGATAATTAGAGGTCTGTGATTCCGACTTGCAATCTGACGAATCAAGAACAGCAAAAGGAAGGGAAGTCATTGCTCCAACGTGGATTCAAAGGCATAATGAAATTTGAAATTTTAATTCATATTAAGTAACTATATTATATTCTATGATCCTATAATGTGCATTTTCATATCTGTTTAAATATATTGCTACTATATGTTTAGTTAGGTGAAATTTTTGCAAGTAGATGTGGTTGTCACAAATCAGTTTGGTTATGTGCATAGTTTTTTTATTATACTGTTTGATTCATGTATAGATAAATGTTGTTTACTGTACAAAATCAATTTTTGTTGTTAGTAATTGTTTTATATATATTTATTAATAAATTCAAATATATATATATATAATAGTGTATATTTCTCTCTTATAATAGCATATATGCATATATAAGATATATATATATATATGTATGTATGTATATGTATATATGATTTAAAATTTTTTAGTACACTTATTTTTATATAATATGAATTTACAATTCAAAAATTAATTATCATACATATATTCATATTCTAAATTAACATTTATTGATTTTTTGAATTGTTTATTATATATAAAATAATTATCACATTAAAATCCAATTTTATATTTAAAAACATTATATCAATTCAGGAACATATGGAAAAATTATAGGATTTTTTCAATAAAGTTTATTATTTTTAATAATCAATATTATTTAGGAAAAAATGTTTATGATTTATTAAAAATAATAATTAATTGAAAATTCTTCAAATTTTTTTGTGACCTTTCATTCATGATCCTAGAATTTCAGAAATTATAAAATTTGAATTTTTAATAATATATTATTTTATATTACATAATTATTGCCGAAATCAATGTATTTACTTTTAAAAATAATAATTCAACTTTGAAAAAAAATTCCTGTCTTTTCCTAAGCTCTATTTTTTGTGATCCTTGATATTAAAAAATTATAAAATTTAAATTTTCATCAATAGATTATTTTATGTTAATTATTTGTGGACGAAAACATTATTTTATCCATAATTAAAATACAAAAATTATTATGTTTGCAAAACTAAGTTAATTTTGGATTATAAATAATTTTTAATAATTGTTCTCTCTCTTTCTATATATATATGTTTTATGTTCATATATTATATATAATATATTTACACATACATCTGTGTGTGTGTTTTGTTACACATATACATGCACATATTTGGACAACATACATGATATACAATATGAGCTAATATATCTGTTGCGATGTAAATTCCAACATCTACATATGGGCATATTATACCTTTCACGGATTATTACGTTACACATGCACTCACACATATTTATGTATAAACCAAATCAAATAAAATTAATTTCACATCTTAATATATTTGAATTTTAATAAAATAAATTATTCTATTTAAATGAAATTTATAAATGTTCTCATTCAGTTAGACTTCATAGGCCCAATAAAAGATCTAATGGGGTAAATTTTTGAAATTCTCCCATAACTTCCGTTGCGGGCTAGTCCAGTTCCAACAATGGTATCAGTGCCCAATAGCCTATGCGGTCTAAACTAGTCATATTAGGGCTAACTAATTAAGCTTTCCCACTTAGTATGTTGTCTAGAAAGGTAATGTCTAGGATTAGAATTGGGTAATCAAGTACCCTATCCTACCTGGTAACCGACCTGGCCAGAAAGGTGAAGTGAGCCTAAAGGTTACCTCCAATAGAAAAGGCCTAGCTTAATTCAGGCCTTGGGCTAATTTTCAAAATCTTTTAGAAAATTAATGTTAAAGATTTTAAATTTAATAGTTAAATTTAAAATAAAACATGTTTATTATAAAAATTATAATACTACATAAGTTTACAAATTGTTTAAAAGGATAATGATGTTTTCAAAATGATTGAAAATATTTATATAATAATTTCAAATTTCAAATTTATTAATAAGATTAATAAAATAAATTAATCAAATATGTTAATTAATTAATGCATATATGCATGTATTATATATGTTGATATACGTTATGTTATTTTAAAAAGTTTAAGATAACATAAGTATACAAGATAAATTTTAAAATTAATAAATTGTAATAAAAATTATTTAATAGAATAAATAAATTAAAGGTTAATTTATTAAGTAAAATACACATATATACGATATATGTGTGTTACAATATAAAGGTTATAGTATACAGTATGAATGTTATGATAGATATGTCCAATATAAAAATTATATTGGAATATTAATTTAAAATTAATTAAAGAGTTAATTGATTAAAGTTAATTAGATAAGATTTAGTTAATGATATATTATACGTAAGACTATCATATAAATAATATGAAATATAAAAGTTATATAACAATAAAACTTATATGATATGTGTATAAATTAAATGTGGAATGTTAAAGAAACCCAAGTAGACTTGAGAAATAAATACATATGTAAACGTACATATATCGTGATTTCTGATGTGCCCGACACTCTAATCGCTGGGGTATTTCGTAAGAAATATATTATTCTATAAGTCGATATCACTCAATATATATATTGAAGATTATGAATCTTCAATATAATTTTGTCCTCTAGCATATATATATGTGTGTATATATATATATTAATAAATTACTTGCATACTCCTTAGTTGTTGAGCAAACTCAAGTTACAGATGTTATGCGTAGTATTATTAATACATTGAACAGATGAGGTAAGATAACTACATGTATTTGTTGAGCATACTCAAGGTACATATACTATACTTAGGCCATCACGATATGGTAGGTATGATTGAGTAATCTCTTTCGATTTGTTCAGCAACTCAAGGCTGAAGTGAGATTAGAATAAGGAAAATGGATTAGGAGTTGTATGTGATACAACTGATAAGGGGTTATCCATTGTTTGCGGGGAAATGATTTGTTGAGAAAAGTTAAGGTCATAATACCAAAACAAACGAGTCCTAACACCCACTAGTGGGAGCCTTATTAGAAAAATGAAATTGTAACATTTAACCATTCTAATATTGTAAGAACATATGCTGTATAATGTTATAATTATTTACAATGATAAATTCGTGCATTTAATATAACTGATAAAACGTTTGTCATTTAACATATATATATATATATACACACACAAATCGAATTGGAAGTTGATAAATTGAAATACAATATATACTTACTAATAATTCTAATTGCATGTTATATACTGTTTCTATACCAGTGCAAGTGCCTAATTTCAACTACTTAATACATTCGTAAGTTGGTCGCTTATATGTTTATTTAGTTTAGACCGTGTATTGCACTTTATGATTTTTTGAACTCTAAATGAAATTCAAGATTATTGATATTTTATCCATGTACTTTCACATACAAATGTTATATGGTGAACAGTCATAGTTTGTGGGGTACAATATTATGAAGTTAGTTCATTCGGAGTAAGCCAATAAACAATATTTTAAGATCATGTACTCAACTTGAATGATTTCAGAAGGATCATATTGTGTTAATGTAACGCAAGACCATTAACTACGGGATACGCCGAAGAACTCGATCGTAGAAATGTCAACTTGATCGGTTTACATAAAGTGTAATATATTTGATATCTTAAATGTTAAGAATAATCGAATGCGCTTTTGTAAAAGGTTTGTTATGATACTGTAGTAAGGTTTTCTTTGAATAGTTTGACCCTTTGTGTAGCGACTCGGATTTTCAATCACCTGTTTTTGGGCAATTAATTGATTTTTTATTATTGGAATATTAATTTTTTTTATAAGCTGAATAGATGAGTTTTTTCGATATTTAAAATATCTGAATATATAAATTGATTAAAAAACAATGCTAACTTTAAAAGATAAATTCTGGATATGAAAAAATTATTTATACACACGCGCACTCCACCATAAAAATTTAAGATGGGATATCCATACAAGTATACATACATATATATAAGCTTTATGATGTTTGATAAGATAAATATAAGTATATAAGTAGGTATATGGCCATAGGAAGTAATGTATATGAAAATATGTATTGATATAAATATGTACATATATGATGACAAATATATGCAAGTAAATGTATATGATATATGTTATATAAAGTAGTGTATATGTATAAAAGGAAAAATGTGTGTGTGTATATATATATGATGACAGAAGTATACGTAAGTACACACACACATATATCTGTGTGAGATAGTGGATAAGTAAACATATATATATATATATATATATATATATATATTGCATATGTAAATAAGTGTATATATATATGTTCATATGAACTAATGTATATGAAAAAATGTATAAATATAAATATGATAAAATACATACAAGTTTGTGAGCATGTATGTGTGTTAAATTAAAATAAAGGGTGGTTATATATATATATATATATATATATATATATATATATATATATACATATACATATAACGTTTTGGGATTTTCGACTTTCGAAAATCCGACATCAATACGTCCACTGTATCAAATGCCGCATAATCGAATGCCGGAAAACCGAATTTTTAGGGTTAAAAAGAAGAGGTAGAAGAAAAAATAGAAGAAATAAGGAAACAGAACAGAAACAATATCAGAATCTCACATATCGCAGTGGAACAACATATAATAGATAATGAATAATCTTTAAAACAAAGAACTATATCAGTTATTACATTACATTATCATCAAAGTGTACAAGAACAATATACAACACAATACAAGAATGGACAACTATACAAACATGTCCTTACAAGTGAATTATACAGCAGAAAGATAATATCATATACAAGTAATACATCTCGCCATCCAGCTCGCCACTTGAGCTCCATAGCACTCCTGAATCCAGAATGACCTGATAACCTGACTCTAGACTGCCCGTGTGGAAATTTATGGGCACCCGGAGTTTAGGAAGAGAACAATAAACTCCAGGTCAGTCATGGGACTGGTGTGAGAACTAAAATAGTTATTTATCTTTTAAAACAACAACAACAATAGAAGTGGAAAAATATCCGCAATGCTTTTGGAAAATGAAACTACCATAAGGCCTCCCCGCACACACACAATGCAAACGCAGAATTGGAGGAGATTTCTCCTTATGATAGTCAAGATGCTTCCTACGCAAAACAAATCATTTTTGATATTATTATTAGTGCATAGTGATGAAAGCATTTAGAAAATAGAATATAAATCTTAGCCAGCATAGGTACCATTATATTATGCCTGCTATAGCTACCTCCTGAGGAGGCAAGTTATACAATTGCAATCGTAAAGGGCTTGTATTGTTTCTTTGGATTTCCAACAAATGGTCGGGCTAAGGGACTTCCTACTATCAATGGGATCGCCTCTGGCGGGACGTCCCGAGAACTTAACCAGCTCTCTGCCAACACAAGGCCGGGTTACCTTTGTAACTAGGTAACTACTACACAAATATGCCACCCCCGGTCCTTTGGGACCTTTATCCGAGGCCCCTCTATCACCAAGCAACAACCACACAGAAAAATAAGATTGGAGCAACCACATAGGTTAAGCATCAGGGCTCCATACCTGACACCACCCTTTTCCAGAAGGGAATGACATACCCTAAAGGGCGCGACCCTCATAACCTTGCCGCATATTCCTGTTTTGACCATTTCCGGGGTGTGAGGTCTGACGAAGTCTCGTCCACAAAGCTACGCTTTTTCACAAAGCCACGCTTTGATCAACAAATGATCAATAAATAATCATCACACAGCAACACTCAGCATGCCTCATTACCAAATTGGGAATATATCGCTGATAACCTTCAACTACAAAACCTCTGAGCTCATACGTCTCAGAGAAGGGTGTTAAGCTAAGAGAATAAATTCTCCGCCACCACAGAAATGTATTTGAAAGAAATCTGCTTTATATCTCAAAATGTAATGTCAAACACGTAACCATACAAGTCTGTTCCGGGCTCGAAAAGAACCGAAGGCACTTCCAAAGAAGCCCTTGCAATCCGGGTATTCACAATCTCGATCGAATTTCCCATCACAAAGCAAATCTCCATACTATAGCTAACGGTGCAGAGACAATCGATAAGTCATCCTATCGTTTTCACAAATACCCGGTCTTCACCACCGGTCTTCAAAGCTATCCATTACGACGTATCACTATTCGAAATGGGTAATCCGAATAACGAGCGCAATAATTAAAAACAAAGTGTTGCATTCAATTTCAACCAATTCACAACAAATAACCACTCAAGGGTCAATATTGATAGTCGGTTATTTAACTATCAATCAATATTCAACACATCACCCGATTTCAAATAATTTTCCAAATTATTTATTTTCCAATATATCTTTACAAGATATATTTTCCACACTTCAACCATTTGAAAACAAATTTCAAATCAATTTACACCCTTACAACTTTCATTCCAAAATGGTTCATTTAAACCAATTAAATAAATCCTTATCGATTTATTAAATTTACATTCCAAATTCGTAAATTTATTCCAAAGTTTTTAAAAATAAATCAATGTTTATTTTTAAAACAACTTTCCCTTATAAATTTTCATTGTGAATTTATATGTCCAAATATTCACCTTTTATACGATTTTACAATCGATTTCAATTATTCACTTTCAATTTATCTTTAAACGATATAATCTCAAACATTCACTTCATATTGGAAAATATTTACATACTTACTCAATAATAAGTAATTCACAATTCATATATTTTCAACATTTGAAAAATATTCAATATACTTAAATCCAAACTAAGCATATATTTTATTCTTTAAGGAAACCATTCTCTTAAACACATTTATTTGAGTCAAAATGAATGTTGCGTAAAACATCGTTACAACAACCCAAAATCACTAGTATAGGGATTCGAAATTAAGATAGATATATAAACCCCAATACTACACAAAACTTTTCCTTTCGGAAATCATTTACTATAACAACAGTGTTATAGTCCACCATTTTCTTCTATTTCTCGAAAACGTCAATTTCAACAATGAATGTTGAAATCCATGGTTTTGACACTTAATACAATTTAAAACATCGTTGAATCGTTTAATTCTATTTAAAATATCACTTTCCCAAAATATTTCTTTAACATATTATTCACTGTCCAAAATCATGAATATACTTCCTTTAATAAGTTATAATCATTAAACTTATTAAAATAAGTCAGTTTCGAATTTATAAACAACGTTTATAAATTCTATTTATATTTTGTAACAACTTCAACTTATAAAATTACTTTATTAACAAATTCTATCCATATTCCATTTACACTCAAAAATCCAATTTATAAGTTAATTACTTATAAATCTTTTTTTTTACAGAACCTATTCCTTTTATAACTTCCCAATTTATACATCTATAGATTTCGTTCACTTATGAAATCCATTTATATTTCATTTTAACATTTATAAAAACTCGTTTTATAACTCCAATATTTTAATTTATAAATATCAATTTTATAAATCTTTTATATAAATCATTTAATACTTCAAAAATCCCAATTTAAACCACTTTATAAATTAATCAACTACTTATTTCAACAATCATATTTTGGTTAAATTTCACAAAAATCATAATTTTTCGGCATCTAACGATACCAAAAATATATTCGGCTAAAATTTAGCCTTTAATGATTTCAATCACAAAGATAATCACGCAGATTATAAATAGATCAATAAATAGATCAACACACAACATTGAAACCAATTCAATTATTTGAGGAATCCAGTTGGATCCCTCCAACCTGTTTCCCTGCATCCAAAGATATTAGCACAATACCAATTCCGCTTCAAGACGGAATATCGCGGTATATGGGATTTATAAAATATTATCCACTATTATGCGGCGCAATAGGGTCTCATCCGCTATATAACATGGGAAAATCAACTCCAAGTACATATATAATACCAATTCCATACAAGTTAGAATTATCGCTGTATATGTTTTTAATAAATAACATCTGCTTAATATACGACGTATAATGTCTATTTAACACAATAGATAACAATCTATCATCCAATCACACAATCAAGCAATTTTAAATTGAACTATTTAAAATTTAAATCGATACAATTCGATTGAGTGAGAAGTTCTCACCTTGAGTTTCTGATAACCGTTGTAGAGTTTTGTTTCGAACAAAATTAAACGTGCGTTTAATTTTACCCGAAATTCTCACTAGCTCTAAACGACTCCAAACCAGCTCCATTGCGTAGTGCTTGACAAAACGAACCCGGCGGAAGCCGTTTCGTAACTTTCCGACCTTGTATGATAAAGATATCAATTTTTAAAGGTTGAATGAATTTAAATATAATTAATTTACAACTTCTTTTCGTATTTTTAAACCTTCATTTTTTGGGGCGTTAGATTTGCAAATCTAACATCAGGGCCACACACGAGTTTCTTCCCTCCCCCCAATTCATGTTCGTTCCCAGGTGAATTTTGAACGTATGAAACCCATCACCTTCAAACTTTGACCAAACCTAGCCCCATCCTCGACGATCTATGAGTCGATCAAGCACCACCCTCCTGACCGCCTTCGCGAGCTCCATCTTCGGCCACAACATTAAAGGACTCGGTCGTCCCCAGCATCTCCGAAACGCACATGACGTTCGGCCCTTCAAGCACATATTCTCGTCGATCTATAGCTCCAAAAACGATCACAACTGTTGGAATTAAAGATCTCGATGAGATCTACCACTTTGTAGTTGAGAGTTTATTGTAATTGTTTACGGATTTGGAGAAGAAGAGGGAAGAAGATTGGAAGTTTCTGGCCTTAGAACAAAGAATGGCGGCCGAACCTATATGAGCTAGGGTTTTGTTTAGTTTGCAAAAGTGAATTAGAGAGGTCCTTTTATAGAAAAATTCCAAATTACCATTCACTCGAAATTTTTCGAACTCCAAATCTCGAGCGATGACTGGCATTTCTAGGGTTTACCCTGCGTTCCAAACACAATGGAATAGGTTTCGGAAGCTAATTCGATCATCTGTGCGAGTTACGGCAATAAACGATCGATTTTAAATTAAATCGGTTAACCAAATTTCTATGCGTTTTAGCTTGCCCCGGACAAACGGTAAATCCGATTGACACGAAATTTGAAACCATACAATAATATAACATTACAGATCCGATGAAACTGGTTTCGTCGAAATCCAAGACTGTTTGAAAAATGGCTATTTTCACTCGTCAATTAGATATTAAAATATTCAATTTTCACAAATTAACTTTAAATTCAATTTTAAAAGTTCACAAACATTGTTCTAACTCCAATATGATTTAATATAACTTTATAAATCATTTTTAATCACATTAAACCCAATTTCCAATTATTTTAGCAATTTCAAATATTAAATTATCGATTTAATTATCCAATTAAATCCAAATATTCGAAAAATAAATTATTCGACCTACAAATCTTACTTGTTGATATTTAAAATCAATTAAATATCTGAATTTCAAATGACAGAAATTCTGGATCGTTACAAACTTCCCCCTAAAAAGAATTTCGTCCTCGAAATTGCCAAGTAAGGAAGAGTTTTGAAATCCATTAACTTTTCAAAACAAACCGTTCAAATTTGATTCACAAATCTCTTAAATGTTTAACTTTTCCAAAATCCATAGTTAAACCTCTTACAAAATATTTACTAAGTTTTCAAATCCATATATAGATATCTTTTCAAAACCAACTATATCGTTTAATCTTTAATTTCAAATCAAAACTTAGTTTTCACAAAAAATTTCAAAATTTCCCGAAAATTTTCTAACGCCTTAAATTTTTAGAAAATTTCGCCATAACCTCTTTTGTACGGAGGAGCTTTTACAATATCACAATAGATATAAATATATATAAATCGACCCACCCGTTCGAAAAAACAGAAAAACAGTTCATATTTCCTATTTTTATTGCGTAGGCGTACCTTTTTACAATTTTTAAGCAAAGAGGTTATTAATTTAGCATTTTGTGCAACCAAAATCCCGCTAACGGTAGCCCCGGTACCTGTACTTACTCAATATAAATATGTAAGTGACATATATAAGAAGTTATTAGCATTTTACACTTTTAAACAATTACAACACATGCATATTAAAAGAAATGCATACTAAACCAGGTTTATAAACAACTTATATGTTTCCAACATTACTTGTAATTGTTTACAACCAATTTATATACAACGACATTCATTTATTAATTTCCAATTAGTTTACATTCACTAATTTACATTCACATTTGTTCACTTTCAATTCAAATCAATTTCCATTCAATTTAACTTCCAATTTGAATTCAATTGCTTTAGCTTTCAATTTTATTCATTCAATTGCATATGAATTTCTATTCAATCAATAATCTAACAACCAATGTATATCCAACACAACCATATTTTATTCTCTTTACTTTCAACATTCATATTCACTTTGTTTACCTTCAATTTGTTTTACCATTCAATTAGCTGTAAATGAATTTACACTTATATCCATTATTCTATATCAGTTCATTACATTCGATTGATAAACATTCAACCCCTTCATTAATTCAATAGCTGATTCATTTCACAAATAAAGTTGAATCTCCTTTTATATAACTCAAGTTCACATCCATTTAATTCACTTCATTTCATTAATTCATTTTGATACCAAAATTAACTTTATTCAACTTTTACCAAAGTCAATTTTATCACTCATTCAGATTCATACTTCGTTTTTCTTAACAAAGTTGTTTAACCATTTTAATAATTGGTTTTACTTACACCTTCACATTTAATAAGTTATACAACTTATTATTCAACTTCCAAATCAGATTTAATTTATTTAACTTCTTTAGTTAAATTTCACATCATATATTTTATCATACCCATTCAAATTTATTACAATCTTTACCAAAGCTAAATCTTTATTATCTCATATTATAAATTCAAAACTTGATAACTTATATTCATCAATTTCAACTTGGATTTCTAATTTCTAATTTATTTATCACAACAAAGTCCAATTTTTCAATTTATTTCTACTTACTTGAATTTTCTTGCAAATTTAAATCATTTTTATTTAACTCACAATTTAATTTTTAATTTAACTAATTCAACTTTTTCTATATCATGAATTAATTAGTTATCATATTAATTTACTTGGATTCAATCCATTCTATTTTTATTTTTATTTTTCCCAAGTTTGGATTTTTTTATTCAACTTAATCCCAATCAAATCTCATTTCAATTTATAAAACTCATTTATACATTCTCATTACCAATTTCATTCCATTAATGAATTTTATTCCAAATTATAAATCACATTTTTTTTCCATACTCAAATTCCATTTGTATATAAATCATTCCTTTGGTTATTATTTCAATTCCTATATAATAATGATAATACTTTAATATCATCAGTTCCAAACAACCAAGCAATCATATATTATAAACATTTACACAAAATCATTTCCTTTATATACAAAAATAGCTTTGGGTAAAATTATTTCATTTATACTATTTCAAAACAATACCGTGTCAGTTTATCTTATTTAAGAGTTTAGAAATCCCTATCGAAACAGTTGGCCAGACTGCACCGACCAAAATTTATAAACCATCAACCGATAAGTCAACACAATACAAAATAATTTCATATCCACCAACAAATACGTGCTCATAAATATTATCACACTTAACTCATTCTAGAGACTGCTGACTCTATCTCTAATGAGTAATACCCAACAGAGCCAAGGTTGTCACTTAACCATATGCTCTGATACCACATGTAACGTTTCGGGATTTTCGAGTTCCGAAAATCCGACATCAATACGTCCACTGTATCAAATGCCGCATAATCGAATGCCCAAAAACCGAATTGTTAGGGTTAAAAAGAAGAGGTAGATGAAAAATAGAAGAAATAAGGAAACAGAACAGAAACAATATCAGAATCTCACATATCGTAGCGGAACAACATATAATAGATAATGAATAATCTTTAAAACAAAGAACTATATCAGTTATTACATTACATTATCATCAGAGTGTACAACAACAATATACAACACAATACAAGAATGGACAACTATACAAACATGTCCTTATAAGTGAATTGTACAGCGGAAAGATAATATCATATACAAGTAATACGTCCCGCCATCCAGCTCGTCGCTTGAGCTCCATAGCACTCCTGAATCCAGAATGACCTGATAACCTGACTCTAGACTGCCCGTGTGGAAATTTATGGGCACCCGGAGTTTAGAAAGAGAACAATAAACTCCAGGTCAGTCATGGGACTGGTGTGAGAACTAAAATAGTTATATATCTTTTAAAACAGCAACAACAATAGAAGTGGAAAAATACCCGCAATGCTTTTGGAAAATGAAACTACCATAAGGCCTCCCCGCACACACATAATGCAAACGCCGAATTGGAGGATATTTCTCCTTATGATAGTCAAAGATGCTTACTACGCAAAACAAATCATTTTTGATATTATTATTAGTGCATAGTGATGAAAGCATTTCGAAAATAGAATATAAATCTTAGCCAGCATAGGTACCATTATATTATGCCTGCTATAGCTACCTCCTGAGGAGGCAGGTTATACAATTGCAATCGTAAAGGGCTGGTATTGTTTCTTTGGATTTCCAACAAATGGTCAGACTAAGGAGCTTCCTACTGTCAATGGTATCGCCTATGGCGGGACATCCCGAGAACTTATGTAACATCCCGCCTTTTCTCACGCTTTAAATCGACACACGTGCCAACTCAAACCATACGGAAGAGTGGATTGTTATGGGGTAAATAAGAAAAACAAGGAAGAAATAAAACAAAATAGAATCTCATAGCGGAAGGATAAAATAAGATAATAAATGTACAGTTCATGAACTGTTTACAACCATTTGATTCTTCTTTATACAATAAATATCAGTGTTCACATACCAATCATAATCAATGCAGCGGAATTAAATAGTGTAGTGGAATATAGTTAATAAGAATAGTAGAAATCTCCATCTTCGTCCTCCAGATCTAAAGTCTTCGATCCTGAAACGCTCGTACTGACCCAAGCGAATTTAAAAGACAAAACACTCGAGTCAGAACTAAAAGATCTTATGTAAGTTAACTCAATAGAAATAAATATAAGTGCAGTAACTCAAAAGATGCTCGGAATTCACATCTCTTAAGGATCCGTTAAACTATTTACTATGTAGTATATTTCGCTATTATAATAGTGTCTATTTGTAAAATAAACTTACTTTTAAATAGCATTAAGGGGTTACCCATATAGCTCTTAACATAAAATATATTCCGATAGTTTATACGGTACCGTAATCTCCCCTGTACTGGGCGTCGTCAGAGGGCACTCCATAGGTATGGTACAAAACAAAATCGTATATGGCTCGCTAGGGTAGGTGACACGGCACAACTAGGCAATGCCAGGGTAGATATACCAATTACGCTTCCGGGTTGGTGGTAACGCGTAGCCGCAGCTACCGCCCACCTCGAGCCACACCCTCAAATAAAAAAAATCAAAAGTGGCCATCGAATCCATCCAAGAGTCAAAGAATAATATCGAAGGGATGTGTCCGATCAAAGGTGCTATCTTATTAACCCGTCAATCGCTCCTGTTTTAGCCACCTTATGCCAACTCATGGGAGTTGGTTCCACGTATTTACCTTACAGGAAACGCCGCCACCAACCTACTTCATTCTGAAATCTCTACCGCGTACACGGTTGTTAAAGTGGTTTTCGAAGTTGGCAGAGAGTATGACAACTTCCGATCCTAGTCTCTTTAACAACCAAACGTTATTATAACACCGCGGTCTTTTAAAAATAGTTTATACTTTAAAACCAGAATATAATTATCCATTTCAAAACCCATAAATACGATATCATTTCCATTTCCAAAACAATTCATTTTGATATTAGTTTTATAAAACCCAAATCAATGATATCATTTTTTTTCAAATATATTTCTTTTCCACAATCATATTGCTTTAAAATTTATAATAATTGAAAACCAAACATTTGGATTATAACTTTCAACCATAATACTTCGAAAATTCATAGTTTGAAAACCATAACTTCTAAAACTTGGATGGTTTGGATATTCAACAGTATATAAAATAAAACAGTTGAATTTAAAATTTATTTAAAAGTAAATAATTTCCACGCCTTCACAAAATTTTATTCGCTTTAAATCCAGTCTAAACCCATAACTTTTAGATACTCTTTCAGTTTAAATAAAAACACTTTGATTTTCAATACTTTCTAACTTTGAGTATTTAATGAATTTCAAAACTAAGGTTGGGAGTTTCTATTCAACAATTCATTTTCCTATTTTTAGCTTTGAAAGGTTTACATGATAAATCCATGACCATTTAAAATAAAACTCAATTTATTAACACTGAATATTTCCTTCCATTTATTTATACTAGAATTATTCATTAAATCCAGTTATAAATATCATACCCTTTAAAATCCCAATTTTAAATAAGTTACATCACTTATAGAGTTTGATTCTTAAATACGCTCAATTCCAATTAAAATTTTAATTTACCTTCCAATCTAGATTGATTTAAATCATTAGAACTCCATTATTCAACTTATTTAGTTTATTTAACAAATTTATACATAGCTTAAATTCCATAATTTAACTATATATGTACATAAAATATATTTATATCATATCCAATTTTAATATTTATTGAACCGTATCATATCTAAACCATAAAAATCATTTCAAGAATAATTTTATATATATACCGCGGTGTCTGTATATAATTTTCTATCCTATGATCAAGTGATACGGATATTTATCATTTCAATCCGCAATTTAAAAATAAAAATGTGGTTGTATATCATATCAAACCGCAATCTCGAATGAAATGAAATGCATGATAACTTGCAGTTTGTATAAGATAGGACACATCATCCATTCATCCAATATCAATCAGCAATCAATTTATTTCAAACATCATTAATTTATTTCAATCATCGTCAATTTAAACAAACATCAATATATAGCATATGCAATTATAACAGGAAATAAATGACAGTTATTAACTAACAGTTTATATTCAAAATAAATTTAATAACCGTTTAACTAGCAGTTTTTATGCAAATAAATAAATTTTAACTGTCAAATTTATATGCAATAATAAAATTAATTAATAGTTAAATTAAATAAATGCGATTTAACAAAGATAATGAATAAAACATGCCAAACAGTCATAAATAATTTTCTACTCGTATCTAAGATCAATTTAACAAACATAAGAAATTTTAGAAGTTGTGAGTGGGTTAAAACACTCACATTTTGAATTTAAATCGAATTTAAATCCGATTTAAACCCAAAAATTCGACGGTCTCCGAATCTGTCCAAACCAGCACCAAAAGATCTGGAATTTAATTCGATCCTAACAAAAAAAATTGTGCGTGACTTGGAGTTCGTATGAAAAAATTATTCGAGTTAAACGAGTTTAAATCAAACTTAAATTAAAACAAAACAAATAGAAAATAAAATAAAAAAGAAGTCCACGTCACCTACACGCTACAAACATCTTCCCCAGTATGCAAAAAAACCTGAGCTTGTGAAACCCAAATTCCATGCGTTGACCATACTTTGACCTCGCCTCACGGTCGCCACGTCCCCCTACACCCCGATCGAAGACCTGCCCTGCGCTCCATTCCCCGAGTTGAACTCACCCATGGCCTCGCGATGATCCACCTTCCATACAAACGACAACCGCCGACCCATGCTTAAAACCCTAAATGAATTTTTGGGGTCGATCTGGCCGTTGAATCGACAAACAAATTATGCCGATGAACTCCCCTGGTCAACCTCTACCAAACCTAGAAACCAATTTCCGATCAGGCGACAAATGTTTTCGACGCAACGGATGGCCGAGAATAAACTAGGGTTTTCTGGAAATTTTTTAATTCGATTTCAAAAACGAATTGTAGATTTAGGTTGCGCTCGTCGAGAACTTCAAATCCATATATAATTTGCTATGGTTTGAGGAGATTGAATTTTGACTTTTGATTTGATTGAAACTGGATCTAGGGTTTGCAGCCATTGGAAAGGAGGAGTTGAGGGAAATGAACGCACAAAGAAATGAAGATAGATGGAGGCTAGGGTTTATAATTTGGTTTATATAGGTAGGTTAGAGATTTGAATAGATGGATCAGGTTGGATAGGTATGCGTGCTTCCGCTAACGTGGCCCAAAAAGTCCGTTCTGACCCCAGAACGAAATTTGTTAAACCCATATATCCAAACAGGTGTTTTAAAATATTCTGAACGCGATGGAAAAAGTTTCATGTCCAAATTCCATCATATGAAGAAGTTGTGCTGAAATCAATATTTTCAAATTGATTCCAAATTGATTTCAATTAGATCGATTTTAGGGCGTTTCGAGTCCGTACGATCAAACGACAAGTCCGATCGCTACGAAACTTGAAACCCTAAATAATTCACTGTTACGGATCCGATGAAACTGGTTTCGTCGAAATCCGACTCCGTGACCAAAATGGCTATTTTATATTAATTAAATAAATTAAATAATTAAATAAAATCCAATTTTATAGTTAGATCCTAAAATTGACTCATTTTATCACTTTTAAAAATTCTTAACCATTTACAAAATTCCAACAAGTTTAGATGTCAAATTTAAAGAAGGTAAATTATAGATTTCAATATAAATCCTTAATTTCATTAAATTCGCAAATTATAAATAATATCCTAAAACTCCGTTTAGTTAAATAAATAAATTAGTATTCCATTCATTCCTGGCAAACAGATGGATTCCAAATTATCACACAAATTTCTCACATTATCTTTATTTCAAATAACGAATTATTTAACTATATTCAATCTCATTTAATTGCAATTAAATTCAATTATTAGACTTTAAGTTTCCATATAAATAATTAGATCTTGATTCCCATTCTTAAATTCACTATTTATCATAATACCATTCTGGGTACCATTTATTTTAGTATATATATCCAGATACTTTAACATTTTCCAATTGTTTATCTCAATTGCATAACATTAAACTTATATTTATTGTAATGGTTTCTGATTTAATTGAACGAACTAAGTATATAACTCATAATAATTGTTGTAAACTCTCAATCCCACATTTGTAAGTTTGTTACTTCCACTCAAATATTATAGATATTTACAGGTATAGGTTTTTTATTCAGTCATTATTTATTATATATTAATTAGATAAATTCACTATTTAAGTCCGTTTTAAATTTATTACCAAATACCCATTTACCTTTCCCATCAAATTTTGAATTTCATTCAATTAATATAACAATCACTTTCCCATTCACACCTTACTATCAATCCATAATTATTGCAAATTCATTATCTTATATTGATTTTATACAATTACGGTTAACTTTACATTGAACTTCTATTCAATGTATATTTATTCATCAATCAAATTCGATATTTACTTTTCTTTCCTTCTACTTGATAAATAACCTAGTGTACATTTATATACATTCATTTCATTCCATTCATTTATTGGTATTGCATTGAAACTAAATTTATTAGCTAATACCAACATTATTACCATTAACTACAATTGGATTCCCAATTTTATTCAATATCCTGAATAAATAACATATATATATTAATCAAATCCTTACATTTGTTTTTCTCATATTCCATTAAAAATCAAATCATAACATTTAAATGATTTTAATGAATTTGAATTTCATTCAAGTCGTAATTACTAACATGCAATAACATGATTCCTTAATTTATTCCAATTACCGTTTACACTCTTTTATTGCATTATATCAATTTAATATTTTCCTTGATTTCTCATATTAAATTTTATATCCAGGTAAGAATCCTTTTTCTACTTAATTCAATTTGGATTTTATTCAACTTTCTATAAATAGGTTTTAAGTCACCATTCACATAATTTATTTTAGCCTTCATTTTAACATTTATTTATCCCCTTTATTTTTCTACTAAAATAAATTACAAAAATCCTATTAAATAAGCAAATTAAATTGTCAAAATTTACGGGTCGTTACACTCTCCCCCACTCAAAACTTTTCGTCCCCGAAAAGGAAAAAAGGGGAAAAGAAGAAATAAGAAAACAATATATCTTTCTTAATTAATTTATAAACAAATAAGTTTACAAAATAAAATAATTTGACATAAAATATACCAATTTAAACCTATTTAAATCCTTTATACATACATTGTTAAAGTTTGTAAACATTTTCAAATTTTTCTAAGTCTAAAATTTACGGAAAATTTTGGTAGTGTCTCCTTTGTACGGAGAGGCTCAGAAAAAAATATAATATACATATAACAATATACACAAATATTTTCCAAAATAATATATATCCCTACACGGGAAAATATATAAAATAGCGCTATAAACCGAAATCCAAAAACGTACCTATTTGTCGGGCAACTTATGGAACCAAAAGCAGTAGCAATTGCTTCCATAACCTGCATTTCACTTATAAACACGTATAAAATCTAAAGGGTTAACAATTTATATAAAGTGAAATATTTAAGTGGTTTCAATTACCAACAACAAATTAGTACAACAACCATCAATTCGACAAATAGCATACACACCAAATTCAAAGCAACCATTCAACCAAACAAACAATTAGTTGTTCGGGTTCAAAACCTTTATATTGTACGGAATGAAGAATAAACCATCAAGTGGATCATTTACTCAATAGTTTTAGATTAAACCCAATGGATTATTCATCCATCTCAACAAAGTTAAAGTTTTCTTACCCAACAACCACAATCAAACAATAACAATTCCAATCAACAAATCAAATTAACTTATTATAAATTTTATTTCAACATCAGTTGTTTGATTTCTCTTTTTATTCATACCACATAAAATTTTCTTTTATAATTTACATTTATTTCTAACAAACTTTTAATTTCATTATAATTATTCATTCATTTATTGCATGCCCTCATTTACTTACATTTGTTTATCAATAGTATTCATGTCCCATTTAATTTCTTAGCATTTTCATTTTATTTACTTAAGTTGATATTCATCTATTTGAATTACTTACCCTTAATTATATTCACTTATAGTAAAATTTCAATTGTAACTTAAGTTGATAACATTAAATTCTCATTTATAATAGCAAATTCATTGAATACTTTCATTGCCTATTTTTACTTGTAATTCTCATTACATTTCCTATCGAACATTTCAACTTTTAATATTCGGTAAGTTATATATGTTTTTAAAGAATGTACTTGAAAATTATACAAGTTTTCTCATTACCTATGATTAATTTAACGTTCAATAATAATATTCTTTATTTCATAGGTTATAATTTCAACTTTCCTTTTTATTTCCTTTATAACTTAGCATTTAAGTCTCTTATTTAATTTAGGGTTCCAATTATTAGTTAAATTCTGTTTCACTACAATAATTGAAATAATTAATTAATGGAAATTTAAGAATTTAATACCAGGTTAAATTTTCAATTTATTTTTAAAACAATAGATAAATATATTCTTACCACTTATATATCTCTAATTATATTTAAAACAATTCAAAATTTATATATTTTTCAAAATGAATCTACAGTAGAACTACTACAGTGGCCTTCCCCCTTCGAAACTCGAAAATGAAAGTCGATGATGCGGCCGCCATCACCGAAATTATTTTCCAGCGATAGAGAGGAAAGTACAAAACTTATTTTCTCAAAAATCCTTTTTAAAACAATTCTTCTGAATTACATTAAAATATTTATATCAGAAAGTACTTATAAACAATATTATTATATTCCAAAATTTATTTGAAAGAAATTTCAAAACCCCGAAACTTAAGTTCTAAATTTTCAAATTTCATTTATTTTATTTTAAATCTTATTTCTATTATTATTTATACGCTTTAATACGTAACAACCAATCTATTGTAGCCAAATATAGATATCTTTTGAAAAAATTATTTTATATATAGAAAACATAATAGGCAAAATTATTTCATTCACCTATATTAAAACAAATATTATGTCAGTCTGTCCTATTTAGTGTTTAGAAATCCCTATTGATGTCATAGCGTCCCATGCACCAACCAGAATTTATAAATACAAAACGGAACACATTAACACAATATTAAAACCTTTTATAACACTAACAAATACGCTCTCTCATATATACACTCTCAGCGACTCCCATAGGGTATTACTACCCTATTAGTAAAGAGTCAAACCCCACAAAGCTAAGGTTTATCGCTAAACCAAAGCTCTGATACCAGATGTAACATCCCGCGTTTTCGCACGCTTTAAATCGACACACGTGCCAATTCAAACCATACGGAAGGGCGGATTGCTATGGGGTAAATAAGAAAAACAAGGAAGAAATAAAACAAAATAGAATCTCACAGCGGAAGGATAAAATATGATAATAAATGTACAGTTCATGAACTGTTTACAACCATTTGATTCTTCTTTGTACAATAAATATCAGAGTTCACATACCAATCATAATCAATGCAGCGGAATTAAATAGTGTAGTGGAATATAATTAATAAGAATAGTAGAAATCTCCGTCTTCTTCCTCCATATCTAAAGTCTTCGATCCTGAAATGCTCGGACTGACCCGAGCGAATTTAAAAGACAAAACACCCGAGTCAGAACTAAAAAATCTTATGTAAGTTAAATCAACGGAAATAAATATGAGTGCAGTAACTCAAAAGAAGCTCGGAATTCACATATCTTAAGGATCCGTTAAACTATTTACTATGTAGTATATTTCGCTATTATAATAGTGTCTATTTGTAAAATAAACTTACTTTTAAATAGCATTAAGGGGTTACCCATATAGCCCTTAACACAAAATATATTCCCATAGTCTATACAGTACCGTAATCTCCCCCGTACTGGGCGTCGTCAGAGGGCACTCCAAAGGTATGGTACAAAACAAAATCGTATAAGGCTTGCTAGGGTAGGTGACACAGCACAACTAGGCAATGCCGGGGTAGATATACCAATTACGCTTCCGGGTCGGTGGTAACGCGTAGCCGCAGCTACCGCCCACCTCGAGCCACACCCCCAAATAAAAAAAATCAAAAGCGGCCATTGAATCAATCCAAGAGTCAAACTATAATATCGAAGGGATGTGTCCGATCAAAGGTGCTACCTTATTAACCCGTCAATCGCTCCTGTTTTAGCCACCTAATGCCAACTCACGGGAGTTGGGTCCACGTATTTACCTTACAGGAAACGCCGCCACCAACCTACTTCATTCAGGAATCTCCACCGCGTACACGGTTGTTAAAGTGGTTTTCGGAGTTGGCAGAGAGTATGACAACTTCTGATCCCCGTCTCTTTAACAACCAAACGTTATTATAACACCGCGGTCTTTTAAAAATAGTTTATATTTTAAAACTAGAATATAATTATCCATTTCAAAACCCATAAATATGATATCATTTCCATTTCCAAAACAATTCATTTTGACATTAGTTTTATAAAACCCAAATTAAGGATATCATTTTTTTTCAAATATATTTCTTTTCCACAATCATATTACTTTAAAATTTATAATAATTGGAAACCAAACATTTGGATTATAACTTTCAACCATAATACTTCGAAAATTCATAGTTTGAAAACCATGACTTCTAAAACTTGGATGGTTTGGATATTCAACAATATATAAAATAATACAGTTGAATTTAAAATTTCTTTAAAAGTAAATAATTTCCGCGCCTTCTAAAATTTTTATTCGCTTTAAATCCAGTCTAAACCCATAACTTTTAGATACTCTTTCAGTTTAAATAAAAACATTTCGATTTTCAATACTTTCTAACTTTGAGTATTTAATGAATTTCAAAACTATAGTTTTGAAAGGTTTACATGATAAATCCATGACCATTTAAAATAAAACTCAATTTATTAACACTGAATATTTCCTTCCATTTATTTATACTAGAATTATTCATTAAATCCAGTTATATATATCGTACCCTTTAAAAATCCCAATTTTAAATAAGTTACATCACTTATAGAGTTTAATTCTTAAATACGCTCAATTCCAATTAAAATTTTAATTTACCTTCCAATCTAGATTGATTTAAATCATTAGAACTCCATTATTCAACTTATTTAGTTTTTTAACAAATTTATACATAGCTTAAATTCCATAATTTAACTATATATGTACATAAAATATATTTACATCATATCCAATTTTAATATTTATTGAACCGTATCATATCCAAACCATAAAAATCATTTCAAGAATAATTTTATATATATACCGCGGTGTGTGTATATAATTTTCTATCCTATGGTCAAGTGATACAGATATTTATCATTTCAATGCACAATTTAAAAATAAAAATGTGGTTGTATATCATTTCAAACTGCAATCCCGAATGAAATGAAATGCATGATAACTTGCAGTTTATATAAGATAGGACACATCATCCATTCATCCAATATCAATCATCAACCAATTTATTTCAACCATCATTAATTTATTTCAATCATCGTCAATTTAAACAAACATCAATATATAGCATATGCAATTATAACAGGAAATAAATGACAGTTATTAACTAACAGTTTATATTCAAAATAAATTTAATAACCGTTTAACTAGCAATTTTTATGCAAATAAATAAATTTTAACTGTCAAATTTATATGCAATAATAAAATTAATTAATAGTTAAATTAAATAAATGCGATTTAACAGAGATAATGAATGAAACATGCCAAACAGTCATAAATAATTTTCTACTCATTCTAAAATCAGTTTAACAAATATAAGAAATTTTAGAACTTGTGAGTGGGTTAAAACACTCACCTTTTGAATTTAAATCGAATTTAAATCCGATTTAAACCCAAAAATTCAACGATCTCCAAATCTGTCCAAACCAGCGTCAAAAGATTTGGAATTTAATTACGATCCTAACAAAAAAATTGTGCGTGAACTGGAGTTCGTATGAAAAAATTATTCGAGTTCAACGAGTTTAAATCAAACTTAAATTAAAAAAACAAATAGAAAATAAAATAAATAAGAAGTCCACGTCACCTACACGCTACAAACATCTTTCCCAGTACGAAAAGTACCCGAGCTCGTGAAACCCAAATTCCATGCGTTGACCGTACTTTGACCTCGCCTCACGGTCGCCACGTCCACCTACACCCCGATCGAAGACCTGCCCTGCGCTCCACTCCCCGAGTTGAACTCACCCATGGCCTCGCGATGGTCCACCTTCCACCTAAACGACAGCCGCCGACCCATGCTTAAAACCCTAAACGAATTCTTGTGGTCGATATGGCCGTTGAATCGAGAAACAAATTATGCCGATGAACTCCCTTGGTCAACCTCTACCAAACCTAGAACCAATTTCCGATCAGGCGACAAATGTTTTCGACGCAACGGATGGCCGAGAATAAACTAGGGTTTTCTGGAAAAAAATTAATTCGATTTCAAAAACGAATTGTATATTTAGGTTGCGCTCGTCGAGATCTTCAATTCCATATATAATTTGCTATGGTTTGAGGAGATTGAATTTTGACTTTTGATTTGATTGAAACTGGATCTAGGGTTTGCAGCCATTGGAAAGGAGGAGTTGAGGGAAATGAACGCACAAAGAAATGAAGATAGATGGAGGATAGAGTTTATAATTTGGTTTATATAGGTAGGTTAGAGATTCAAATAGATGGATCAGGTTGGATAGGTATGCGTGCTTCCGCTAACGTGGCCCAAAAAGCCCGTTCTGACCCCGGAACGAAATTTGTTAAACCCATATATGCAAATAGGTGTTTTACAATATTCTGAACGCGATGGAAAATGTTTCACGTCCAAATTCCATCGTATGAAGAAGTTATGTTGAAATCAATATTTTCAAATTGATTCCAAATTGATTTCAATTAAATCGATTTTAGGGCGTTTCGAGTCCGTACGATCAAACGACAAGTCTGATCGCTACGAAACTTGAAACCCTACAATAATTCACTGTTACGGATCCGATGAAACTAGTTTCGTCGAAATCTGAGTCCGTGACCAAAATGGCTATTTTTATATTAATTAAATAAATTAAAATAATTAAATAAAATCCAATTTTATATTTAGATCCTAAAATTGACTCATTTTATCACTTTCAAAAATTCTTAATCATTTACAAAATTCCAACAAGTTTAGATGTCAAATTTAAAGAAGGTAAATTATAAATTTCAATATAAACCCTTAATTTCATTAAATTCCCAAATTATAAATAATATCCTAAAATTCCGTTTAGTTAAATAAATAAATTAGTATTCCATTTAATCCTGTCAAACAGATGGATTAAATATTGGATTCCAAATTATCACACAAATTTCTCACATTATCTTTATTTCAAATAACGAATTATGTAACTATATTCAATCTCATTTAATTGCAATTAAATTCAATTATTAGACTTTAATTTTCCATATAAATAATTAAATCTTGATTCCCATTCTTAAATTCACTATTTATCATAATACCATCCTGGGTACCATTTAATTTAGTATATATATCCAGATACTTTAACATTTTCCAATTGTTTATCTCAATTGCATAACATTAAATTTATATTTATTGTAATGGTTTCTGATTTAATTGAATGAACTAAGTATATAACTCATAATAATTGTTGTAAAACTCTCAATCCCACATTTATAAGTTTGTTACTTCCACTCAAATATTATAGATATTTACAGGTATAGGTTTTTTATTCAGTCATTATTTATTATATATTAATTAGATAAATTCACTATTTAAGTCCGTTTTAGATTTATTACCAAATACCCATTTACCTTTCCCATCAAATTTTGAATTTCATTCAATTAATATAACAATCACTTTCCCATTCACACCTTACTATCAATCCATAATTATTGCAAATTCATTATCTTATATTGATTTTATACAATTACGGTTAACTTTACATTGAACTTCTATTCAATGTATATTTATTCATCAATCAAATTCGATATTTACTTTTCTTTCCTTCTGTTTGATAAATAACCTAGTGTACATTTATATACATTCATTTCATTCCATTCATTTATTGGTATTGCATTGAAATTAAATTTATTAGCTAATACCAACATTATTACCATTAACTACAATTGGATTCCCAATTTTATTCAATATCCTGAATAAATAACATATATATATTAATCAAATCCTTACATTTGTTTTTCTCATATTCCATTAAAAATCAAATCATAACATTTAAATGATTTTAATGAATTGGAATTTCATTCAAGTCGTAATTACTAATTTGCAATAACATGATTCCTTAATTTATTCCAATTACCGTTTACACTCTTTTATTGCATTATATCAATTTAATATTTTCCTTGATTTCTCATATTAAATTTTATATCCAGGTAAGAATCCTTTTTCTACTTAATTCAATTTGGATTTTATTCAACTTTCTATAAATAGGTTTTAAGTCACCATTCACATAATTTATTTTAGCCTTCATTTTAACATTTATTTATCCCCTTTATTTTTCTACTAAAATAAATTACAAAAATCCTATTAAATAAGCAAATTAAATTGTCGAAATTTACGGGTCGTTACACTCTCCCCCACTCAAAACTTTTCGTCCCCGAAAAGGAAAAAAAAGGGAAAAGAAGAAATAAGAAAACAATATATCTTTCTCAATTAAATTTATAAACAAATAAGTTTACAAAATAAAATAATTTAACATAAAATATACAAATTTAAACCTATTTAAATCCTTTATACATACATTGTTAAAGTTTGTAAACATTTTCAAATTTTTCTAAGTCCAAAATTTACGGAAAATTTTGGCATAGTCACCTTTGTACGGAGAGGCTCGAAAAAAAATATAATATACATATAACAATATACACAAATATTTTCCAAAACAATATATATCCCTACACGGGAAAATATTATAACACCACGGTCATTTAAAAATAGTTTATACTTTAAAAACAGAATATAATTATCCATTTCAAAACCCATAAATACGATATCATTTCCATTTCCAAAATAATTCATTTTGATATTAGTTTTATAAAACCCAAATCAAGGATATCATTTTTTTTCAAATATATTTCTTTTCCACAATCATATTGCTTTAAAATTTATAATAATTGGAAACCAAACATTTGGATTATAACTTTCAACCATAATACTTCGAAAATTCATAGTTTGAAAACCATAACTTCTAAAACTTGGATGGTTTGGATATTCAACAGTATATAAAATAAAACAGTTGAATTTAAAATTTCTTTAAAAGTAAACAATTTCCACGCCTTCACAAATTTTTATTCGCTTTAAATCCAGTCTAAACCCATAACTTTTAGATACTCTTTCATTTTAAATAAAAACACTTCGGTTTTCAATACTTTCTAACTTTGAGTATTTAATGAATTTCAAAACTAAGGTTGGGAGTTTCTATTCAACAATTCATTTTCCTGTTTTTAGTTTTGAAAGGTTTACATGATAAATCCATGACCATTTAAAATAAAACTCAATTTATTAACACTGAATATTTCCTTCCATTTATTTATACTAGAATTATTCATTAAATCCAGTTATAAATATCATACCCTTTAAAAATCCCAATTTTAAATAAGTTACATCACTTATAGAGTTTAATTCTTATATACGCTCAATTCCAATTAAATTTTTAATTTACCTTCCAATCTAGATTGATTTAAATCATTAGAACTCCATTATTCAACTTATTTAGTTTGTTTAGCAAATTTATACATAGCTTAAATTCCATAATTTAACTATATATGTACATAAAATATATTTATATCATATCCAATTTTAATATTTATTAAACCGTATCATATCCAAACCATAAAAATCATTTCAAGAATAATTTTATATATATACCGCGGTGCCTGTATATAATTTTCTATCCTATGGTCAAGTAATACAGATATTTATCATTTCAATCCGCAATTTAAAAATAAAAATGCAGTTGTATATCATTTCAAACCGCAATCCCGAATGAAATGAAATGCATGATAACTTGCAGTTTATATAAGATAGGACACATCATCCATTCATCCAATATCAATCATCAACCAATTTATTTCAACCATCATTAATTTATTTCAATCATCGTCAATTTAAACAAACATCAATATATAGCATATGCAATTATAACAGGAAATAAATGACAGTTATTAACTAACAGTTTATATTCAAAATAAATTTAATAACCGTTTAACTAGCAGTTTTTATGCAAATAATTAAATTTTAACTGTCAAATTTATATGCAATAATAAAATTAATTAATAGTTAAATTAAATAAATGCGATTTAACAGAGATAATGAATAAAACATGCCAAACAGTCATAAAATTTCTACTCACATCTAAAATCAATTTAACAAACATAAGAAATTTTAGACGTTGTGAGTGGGTTAAAACACTCACCTTTTGAATTTAAATCCGATTTAAATCCAAAAATTCGACGGTCTCCAAATTTGTCCAAACCAGCGTCAAAAGATCTGGAATTTAATTACGATCCTAATAAAAAAATTTGTGTGTGAATTGGAGTTCGTATGAAAAAAATTATTCGAGTTAAACGAGTTTAAATCAAACTTAAATTAAAACAAAACAAATAGAAAATAAAATAAAAAAGAAGTCCACGTCACCTACATGCTACAAACATCTTCCCCAGTACGCAAAAGAACCCGAGCTCGTGAAACCCAAATTCCATGCGTTGACCGTACTTTGACCTCGCCTCACGGTCTCCACGTCCACCTACACCCCGATCGAAGACCTGCCTTGCGCTCCTCTCCCCGAGTTGAACTCACCCATGGCCTCGCGATGGTCCACCTTCCACCCAAACGACAGCCGCCGACCCATGCTTAAAACCCTAAATGAATTCTTGTGGTCGATCTGGCCATTGAATCGACAAACAAATTATGCCGATGAACTCCCCTGGTCAACCTCTACCAAACCTAGAAACCAATTTTCGATCAGGCGACAAATGTTTTCGACGCATCGGATGGCCAAGAATAAACTAGGGTTTTCTGGAAAAAAATTAATTCGATTTCAAAAATGAATTGTAGAATTAGGTTGCGCTCGTCGAGATCTTCAATTCCATATATAATTTGCTAAGGTTTGAGGAGATTGAATTTTGACTTTTGATTTGATTGAAACTGGATCTAGGGTTTGCAGCCATTGGAAATGAGGAGTTGAGGGAAATGAACGCACAAAGAAATGAAGATAGATGGAGGCTAGGGTTTATAATTTGGTTTATATAGGTAGGTTAGAGATTCGAATAGATGGATCAGGTTGGATATGTATGCGTGCTTCCGCTAATGTGGCCCAAAAAGCCCGTTCTGACCTCGGAACGATATTTGTTAAATCCATATATCCAAATAGGTGTTTTAAAATATTCCAAACGCGATGGAAAAAGTTTGACGTCCAAATTCCATCGTATGAAGAAGTTATATTGAAAACAATATTTTCAAATTGATTCCAAATTGATTTCAATTAAATCGATTTCAGGGCGTTTCGAGTCCGTACGATCAAACGACAAGTCCGATCGCTACAAAACTTGAAACCCTACAATAATTCACTGTTACGGATCCGATGAAACTAGTTTCGTTGAAATCGGAGTCCGTGACCAAAATGGCTATTTTTATATTAATTAAATAAATTAAAATAATTAAATAAAATCCAATTTTATATTTAGATCCTAAAATTGACTCATTTTATCACTTTTAAAAATTCTTAATCATTTACAAAATTCCAGCAAGTTTAGATGTCAAATTTAAAGAAGGTAAATTATAAATTTCAATATAAATCCTTAATTTCATTAAATTCCCAAATTATAAATAATATCCTAAAATTCTGTTTAGTTAAATAAATAAATTAGTATTCCATTCATTCCTGTCAAACAGATGGATTAAATATTGGATTCCAAATTATCACACAAATTTCTCACATTATCTTTATTTAAAATAACGAATTATTTAACTATATTCAATCTCATTTAATTGCAATTAAATTCAATTATTAGACTTTAAGTTTCCATATACATAAATAAAACTTGATTCCCATTCTTAAATTCACTATTTATCATAATATCATCCTGGGTACCATTTATTTTAGTATAACAATCACTTTCCCGTTCACACCTTATTATCGATCCACAATTATTGCAAATTCATTATCTTATATTGATTTTATACAATTACCGTTAACTTTACATTCAACCTCTATTCAATGTATATTTATTCATCAATCAAATTCGATATTTACTTTTCTTTCCTTCTATTTGATAAATAACCTAGTATACATTTATATACATTCATTTCATTCCATTCATTTATGGGTATTGCATTGAAATTAAATTTATTAGCTAATACCAACATTATTACCATTAATTACAATTGGATTCCCAATTTTATTCAATATCCTGAATAAATAACATATATATTAATCAAATCCTTACATTTGTTTTTCTCATATTCCATTAAAAATCAAATCATAACATTTAAATGATTTTAATGAATTGGAATTCAATTCAAGTCGTAAATTATTAACTTGCAATAACATGATTCCTTAATTTATTCCAATTACTGTTTACACTCTTTTATTGCATTAAATCAATTTAATATTTTCATTGATTTCCCATATTAAGTTTTATATCCAGGTAAGAATCCTTTTTCTACTTAATTCAATTTAGATTTTATTCAACTTTCTATAAATAGGTTTTAAGTCACCATTCACATAATTTATTTTAGCCTTCATTTTAACATTTATTTATCCCTTTTATTTTTCTACTAAAATAAATTACAAAAATCCTATTAAATAAGCAAATTAAATTGTCGAAATTTACGGGTCGTTACAACTTAACCAGCTCTCTGCCAACACAAGGCTGGGTTACCTTTGTAACTAGGTAACTACTACACGAATATGCCACCCCCCGGACCTTTGTCCGAGGGCCCTCTATCACCAAGAAACAACCACACGGATAAATGAGATCGAAGCAACCACATAGGCTAAGCATCAGGGCTCCATACCTGGCACCACCCTTTTCCAGAAGGGAATGGCATACCCAAAAGGGCGCGACCCTCATAACCTTGCCGCATATTCCTATTTTGACCATTTTCGAGGTGTGAGGTCTGACGAAGTCTCATCCACAAAGCTACGCTTTTTCACAAAGCCACGCTTTGATCAACAAATGATCAATAAATAACCATCACACAACAACACTGAGCATGCCACATTACCAAATTGGGAATATATCGCTGATAACCTTCAACTACAAAACCTCTGAGCTCGTACGTCTCAGAGAAGGGTGTTAAGCTAAGAGAATAAATTTTCCGCCACCACAGAAATGTATTTGAAAGAAATCTTCTTTATATCTCAAAATGTAACGTCAGACACGTAACCATACAAGTCTGTTTCGGGCTCGAACAGAACCGAAGGCACTTCTAAAGAATCCCTTGCAATCTGGGTATTCACAATCCCGATCGAATTTCCCATCTCAAAGCAAATGTCCACACCGTAGCTAACGGTGCAGAGACAATCGATAAGTCATCCTATCGTTTTCACAAATACCCGGTCTTCACCACGGTCTTCAATGCTATCCATTACGTCATATCACTATTCGGAATGGGTAATCCGAATAACGAGCGCAATAATTAAAAATAAGTGTAGCATTCAATTTCAACCAATTCACAACAAATAGCCACTCAAGGGTCAATATTGATAGTCGGTTATTTAACTATCAATCAATATTCACAACATCATCCGATTTCAAATAAATTCCAAAATTATTTATTTTCCAAAAATATCTTTACAAGATATATTTTCCACACTTCAACCATTTTAAAACAAATTTCAAATCAATTTACACCCTTACAACTTTCATTCTAAAATGGTTCATTTAAACCAATTAAATAAATCCTTACCGATCTATTAAATTTACGTTCCAAATCCGTAAATTTATTCCACACTTTTTAAAAATAAATCAATGTTTATTTTTAAAACAAATTTCCCTTATAAATTTCCATTGTGAATTTATATTTCCAAATATTCACCTTTTATACGATTTTACAAACGATTTCAATTATTCACTTTCAATTTATCTTTAAAAGATATAATCTCAAACATTCACTTCATATTGGAAAACATTTCTATACTTATTCAATAATAAGTAATTCACAATTCATTTATTTCAACATTTGGAAAATATACAATATACCTAAATCCAAATTAAGCATATATTTTATTCTTTAAGGAAACCATTCTCTTAAACACATTTATTTGAGTCAAAACGAATGTTGCGTAAAACATCGTTACAACAACCCAAAATCACTAGTATAGGGATTCGAAATTAAGATAGATATATAAACCCCAATACTACACAAAACTTTTCCTTTCGGAAATCATTTACTATAACAACAGTGTTATAGTCCACCATTTCCTTCTATTTCTCGAAAACGTCTATTTCAACAATGAATGTTGAAATCTATGGTTTCGACACTTAATACAATTTAAAACATCTTTAAATCGTTTAATTATATTTAAAATATCACTTTCCCAAAATATTTCTTTAACATATTATTCGCTGTTCAAAATCGTGAGTATACTTCCTTTAATAAGTTATAATCATTGAACTTATTAAAATAAGTCGGTTTCGAATTTATAAACAACGTTTATAAATTCTATTTATATTTTATAACAACTTCAACTTATAAAATCACTTTATTAACAAATTCTATCCATATTCCATTTACACGCAAAAATCCAATTTATAAGTTAATTACTTATAAATCTTTTGTTTTACAAAACCTATTCCTTTTATAGCTTCCCAATTTATACATCTATAGATTTCGTTCACTTATGAAATCCATTTATATTTCATTTTAACACTTATAAAAACTCGTTTTATAATTCCAATATTTTAATTTATAAATATCAATTTTATAAATCTTTTATATAAATCATTTGTAATACTTCAAAAATCCCAATTTAAACCATGTTATAAATTAATCAACTACTTATTTCAACAATCATATTTTGGTTAAATTTCACAAAAATCATAATTTTTATAACATAAAAATTACAACGTTTATTCATTTAAAATGAATCAATTCCAAAATTAAATTTTATTATGAATTCTCAACTTAATTTCCAAAAACCAAATTTTATTTGTTTTCGCATCTAACGACACCAAAAATATATTCGGCTAAAATTTAGCCTTTTTTTCAATCACAAAGATAATCACGCAGATTATAAATAGATCAATAAATAGATCAACGCACAACATTGAAACCAATTCAATTATTTGAGGAATCCAGTTGGATCCCTCCAACCTGTTTCCTTGCATCCAAAGATATTAGCACTATACCAATTCCGCTTCAAGACGGAATATCGCGGTATATGGAATTTATAAAATATTATCCGCTATTATGCGGCGCAATAGGGTCTCATCCGCTATATAATGCGGGAAAATCAACTCCAAGTACATATATAATACCAATTCCATACAAATTGGAATTATCGCGGTATATGTTTTTAATAAATAACATCCGCTTAATATACGGTGTATAATGTCTATTTAACACAATAGATAACAATTTATCATCCAATCAAGCAATTTTAAATTTAACTATTTAAAATTTAAATCGATAATTTTCGATTGAGTGAGAAGTTCTCACCTTAAGTTTCCGATAATCGTTGTAGCGTTTTGTTTCGAATAAAATTAAATGTGCGTTTAATTTTACTCGAAATTCTCACTAGCTTCAAACGACTCCAAACCAGCTCCATAGCGTAGTGCTCGACAAAATGAACCCGACGCAAGTCGTTTCGGAATTTTCCGACCTCGTATGATAAAGATATCAATTTTTAAAGGTTGAACGAATTTAAATATAATTAATTTACAACTTCTTTTCATATTTTTTAAACCTTCATTTTCTGGGCTGTTAGATTTGCAAATCTAACATCAGAGCCGCACACGAGTTTCTTCCCTCCCCCCAATTCACGTTCGTTCCCAGGTGAATTTCGAACGTATGAAACCCATCTCCTTCAAACTTTGACCAAACCTAGCCCCATCCTCGACGATCTATGAGTCGATCAAGCACCGCCTTCGCGAGCTCCATCTTTGGCCACAACATCAAAGGACTCGGTCATTCCCATCATCTCCAAAACTCACATGACGTTCGGCCCTTCAAGCCCATATTCCCGTCGATCTATAGCTCCAAAAACGATCACAACCGTTGGAATTAAAGATCTCGATGAGATCTACTACTTTGTAGTTGAGAGTTTGTTGTAATTGTTTATGGATTTGGAGAAGAAGAGGGAAGAAGATTGGAAGTTTCTGGCCTTAGAACAAAGAATGGCGGCCGAACCTATCTCGGCTAGGGTTTTGTTTAGTTTGCAAAAGTGAATTAGAGAGGTCCTTTTATAGAAAAATTCCAAATTACTATTCACTCGAAATTTTCCGAACTCCAAATCTCGCGTTATGATTGGCGTTTCTAGGGTTTACCCCGCGTTTCAAACACAATGGAATAGGTTTTGGGAGCCAATTCGATCATCCGTGCGAGTTACGACAATAAACGATTGATTTTAAATTAAATCGGTTAACCAAATTTCTATGCGTTTTAGCTTGCCCCGGACAAACGGTAAATCCGATTGACACAAAATTTGAAACCATACAATAATATAACATTATAGATCCGATGAAACTCGTTTCATCGAAATCCGAGACTGTTTGAAAAATGATTATTTTCACTCGTCAATTAGATATTAAAATATTCATTTTTCACAAATTAACTTTAAATTCAATTTTAAAAGTTCACAAACATTGTTCTAACTCCAATATGATTTAATATAACTTTATAAATCATTTTTAATCATATTAAACCCAATTTTCAATTATTTAAGCAATTTCAAATATTAAATTATCGATTTAATTATCCAATTAAATCCAAATATTCGAAAAATAAATTATTCGACCTACAAATCTTACTTGTTGATGTTTAAAATCAATTAAATAACTGAATTTCAAATGACAGAAATTCTGGGTCGTTACATACATATACATATATATATACATATACATATATGTGTATATATATATATATATATATATATATATATATATATATGAATGCATACATATATGTATAAGCTTAAGAGAATATCATCATGAAATATATCTACTTATGCATATAATAAATCACATCTTTCACTCAAAAGTTTTCAAGTCACATTTTTTATCAAATCAAGTCAAAACATTTTCTAAAAAAAGAGATGGAGCACTGTATATGATAACAACCTTTAGCTCTTGTTTACTTGTTCCCTCCTTATATATATATATATATATATATATATTCAACACCCTGTTCACATATACCATTCTAGTTCAACATAAAAAAAAGATATAACAAAAGAGAGCTTCCATTAAACATAAAGATCAAGCTGCTCAAATGTTAGAGGAGAAGATTTAACAGCAGTGCATATATCTTTAATAGTGAGTAAACCATTAAAATTTTATTGTGTATATATCTATATAACTAAATTTATGGATGAATCTTGTAATGTAGTAAATATATATGCATATGTAGAATGTACATAGCTTTTTTTATGTAGGTTAGACATGATAGTCACCTGTAAACTAATAGCACTGTTTTCTTCTTGATGCTCCTTTGTTTCCTTTTTTTAAAATGCAGTTTAAAACCTCTAATTTCAAAAGTGGATAGCTCATCATCCATTTGTTATTAAACTTTGATTCCAAAACCAAAGTTGTAAAATTTTGAGTATATGACATTTTAAAATTAGTTTCTTTTATTCTCGTCAAGTATAGGATGGGAAAACCGATTTAAGCAGTGGAAAATGCATTATATAGTCTGCTTCGCCATCGAAAATTATGATTTTTGAGATGGGTTTAGGAGTTTTTCTTGTAGTGTGAAGGTAGATAAGGGGAGATGAACAAGACTTGGGTTTTTTCCAAATTCAGGCAACCTTGCTAATTTCGAAGCACGACGTTGGAAGGGGAGGAGCGTGCGGTGAAGTGCCATCAAGGAAAAATGGCCCAGGAATTTTTAGATGGTTAGGGTAGCAGGTCGAGGTCGATGTAGGGTTTAGTGGCATTTTAGGGTGGGTATCGGTTTCGAGGCAATGGCGGAGAAAAAGGAGAGAACGAGGGGTGCGGTCTATCGCCAATATGCGGCGATGGTTATGGTGGAGCTTGTGGTAAGTTTTGGTGATGGATGGTGGTGTCCGGTGGCTTAACGAGGCGTTGGGTGGTTCGGTGATTGGTTCCGGGATTTTAGGTTCGAGTTTGAAATTTCAAATGTTGTCCTTGTTAGGGGGTTCAAGGGGTAGAGCGCACCATGGAGGTCAAGGGTAACTCACGATGATAGTTGGCGGCACGTCACGGTGGTTAGGGGGTGTGTGTATGTGCAAACATGCGTGCACATTGTTTTCGTGCACTGGAACAATGGGAGAGGAAAGGATAGTGGAAGAAGAAGGAGGGGTAGAAGGTTTTGGGCCAGGTCAACTTTAATTTTAGGCCTGATGTTTTATTTTAGAGGAAAAAATTAGCAATAAGATTTTGTTTTACTTAAAAATTTATAAAAGAAAATAAAGGGAAGAATGAGGCCAATCTGGATAGGTAACTATTTGGAAAGGAAGTATTTTAAGTAGGTTTTGTGTCAAAATCATTAAAACTTTAAAAGTTGATTCTCTCTCATCTTAAAACCAAATCAACACGATAATTTGTTGTACTAAAATCACCCAGTATTTTAATCTAAAATTTATATTATTAATTTTCTATAATACAAAGTGTCATTGTCTTATATTAATTAAAGTGATTTATTAAAATCTTAATTTATGAAATCTTAGGTTAATTGATAAATAATTAAGGTCTTATTTAGTTGAAAACATATGTTAATTAATAGTTAGTTATAAAGTGGATACTTAATTAAATGCTTATTTGACTTAACCTCATGTTAATTAATAAATGGGTATTAATTTGGTTGTAACCTTATTTAGCTAAAATAAAAATAAATTGTTTAATAATTTCGTACTTTGATGTTGATTTGAATTAAAATATAAGTAGATTCATTTTTATTTAAGCTGATTAAATTTTGATTTTGAAATGTTTTAATATGAGTTGTTAATCGTTAATTTAGCTGATAATCTATGTTTGGGTTTTATTTGCCCTTGAATAATTATTTTAATTGTTCTTTATCCTGGTCATTTAGTAGCCAAAACTGTTAATATGCCAGAATAAAAGTTAGCACGTATGTAATAAATTCCCATATGTGTATATTGACACACTGAATGTAAATTGTTTATTTGAAAACAGTATGGCCTTTAAAAGTTTATCAAATTGTTTCGAAGAGACTGATATCGGATATCAGTGTTATCCGGAACAACTTCGATTTAATAACCACTACGAACCTTACGGTTTGATTATAGAGTCTAATATGTCATAATTTAATTAATTTAACAAATACAGTTAATTTAAATAAGTATTTTATACTTAGTTACTATTATAATGTCGATGGATTTCTGTAAAAGTATTTGGGTTGTAATAAGATGCTCGGGATGGCAGGTCGAGGTCGATGTAGGGTTTAGTGGCAGTTTAGGGTAGGTATTGGTTTCGAGGCAATGGTGGAGAAAAGGGAGAGAATGAGGGGTGCATTCTATCGCCAATAGGTGCCGATGGTTCTGGTAGAGCTTGTGACAAGTTTTGGCGATGGTGGTGTGCGGTGGCTTGACAAGGCGTTGGGTGGTTCGGTGATTGGTTCTAGGATTTTGGGTTCGAGTTGGAAATTTTGAATGTTGGCCTTATTAAGGGGTTCAATGGGTGGAGTGCACTGTGGAGGTCAAGGATGACTCATGATGATAGTCGGCGGCACATCACGGTGGTTAAGGGGTGTATGTATGTGCACACATGCATGCATATTGTTTTCGTGCATTGGAACAATGGGAGCGGAAAGGGTAGTGGAAGAAGGAGGGGTAGAAGGTTATGGGCCAGGACAACTTTAATTTTAGGCCTAGTGTTTTATTTTTAGAGAAAAAAAATTAGCAACAAGATTTTGTTTTACTTAAAAATTTATAAAAGAAAATGAAGCCGATATGGGTAGGTATTTATTTGGAAAGGGAGTATTTTAAGTACGGATTGTGTCAACATCCTAAAAACTTGATTCTCTCTCATCTTAAAACCAAATCAACGTGATAATTTTTTGTTAAAATCCTACCGCCCGGTATTTTAGTCTAAAATTTATGTTGTTAATTTTCTATAATACAAAGTGTCATTGTTCTATATTAATTAAAGTGAGTTATAAAAATATTAGTTTATTAAATTTTAATTAATTGATAAATAATTAAGGTCTCATTTGGTTGAAATCTTATGTTAACTTATAGTTAGTTATCAAGTGGATACTTAATTAAAGGCTTATTTGACTTATCCTCATGTTAATTAATAAATGGGTTATTAATTTGGTTGTAATCTTATTTAAGTAAAAAATTGTTCTATAATTTCTTTAATTTAATGTTAATTTGAATTAAAATATATGTAGATTCTATTTAATTTAAGCTGATTAAATTTTGATTTTGAAATGTTTTAATATGAATCGTTAATCGTTAATCTAGCTGATAATCTATAATCAGGTTTTATTTGCCCTTGAATAATTATTTTAATTGTTCTTTATCTTGGTCATTTAGTAGCCAAAACTGTTAAAGTGTCAGTAAAAATGTTAGCACGTATGTAATAAATTCCCATATGTGTATATTGACACACTGAATGTAAATTATTTATTTGAAACAATTTGGCCTTTAAAAGTTTAGAGTTGTTTCGTAGAGACCGGTATCGGATATCAGTGTTATCAGGAACCACTTCGACTTAATAACCACTATGAACCTTATGGTTTGATTATAGAGTCTAATATGTCGGAATTTAATTAATCTAATATGTTGGAATTTAATTAATTTAATAAATTTGGTTAATTTAAATAAGTATTTTATACTTAGTTACTATTATAATGTCGATGGATTTCTATAAAAGTGTTTGGGTTGTAATAAGATGAAAACTCATCATATATGTACGAGTTACCTTGATTTCAAAGAATTTTTATAACTTAGGTATTTCAAATTAAGCGTGTTTACTCACGCTGGTTTCCAGCCTGACTCGGGTGTTACTTTATTGTAATGCTTAGGTCAGACCGAGTATTACAGTTTTATGGTTAGGATGCTTGGAACTCAAGAGACGAGTAAGATGGTAGAGACTATTGCACGTATTTGATTATATTCCGCTGTGTATTGTAGGCTATATATTCAGCATTTAGAGACAAGTTGTTATAACTATCCAGATTTATTTGTTGATGATTGTATCTGATAACTTGTATGTATATTAACAGCTGCAACTTTCCTTTGTATAAAATGCTGTTACTGTATATAATATTTTTTCGCTACGATGTGAGATTCTGTGTTGTCGTTGTTTTCTGTTCTTCTTCTATCTCTTTTCTTCTTTAACCCTAATGTCCTGGTATTTTCGGCACTCGGTTGCTCGACGCTTTATACGGTGAACGTGTTAGCGTTGATTTTTCGATGATCGAAAACTCCCGAGAAAAAAAACGAATGTATAAGAATAGATGTAGTTTAACGTAAAGTTGGAATGAAGAGACTAAATAGTTACTTCTGCTTCATAAAGAAACATTGGAAACAAGAATTTTAATACTAATTGATACTTAATATTGGAATATGAAATAAGGTTTTTATTCCGAAATGCATTTTCATATAGACTATAACATTTATTTCTTTAAATTCAAGACATTTGATTAAAGAACTCTCCACTATAAACTAGCTGCAGAATATGAAATTAACAATATTAAGTAAATGGTGGACCTCCAAATTTAGTATGCTATTATAGTAATGGAGGAAATAGTGGGAGCACGACATATAGCACCGAATGATTGCATCAAACTACGAAAATTGTTTTCCTAAAATGTAACGAACATTATTTGTGAAATAATGTTTATTTTTTGGTATTGACTGAAAAATAGATATAACTATATTTCAATATGAACATTATTAATATTCATTATGAAATAGAATTATATTATGGAATTTGTTTTCATATTAAAAATGATGCAACCAAAAATACATATGTGTCTAATATTATTTACAGTTGTTTTGGAATTATAGACTAAGCTGTAGTTTTGAGAAATAATTTTACTATATGATTATGAATCATATGATACAAATTAATTATATCTCAAACAATTAATGGCTATGAACCCATTCAATAGGAGAATCGTAAGTGTTGATGAACTCTTTGAATTAATACATATTGATGTATGCAATAATAAGTCAATCAATACCAAAATGGTTCCACATATTTTGTTTCATTCATCGATGATTTATTACCAAAATGTATATATGTATTGGATACATATGTAGTAAGTTTATGATAAAATCATAGAATATAAAATAAAAGTAAATAAAATAAAATAAAATGCAATAGAATAAAATGATTTGATTTGGTCAAATAAGTGCCTATATTGGAAAGAGTTTCAAATGAACCTAAAAAAGAATATAGATTCAATCTCAAAAGTCACTCCTCCATGTGATACATAATGATGCATCGATAAGGAGTAATCAGACATTGTTGGACAATTTACGATTAGTTGTGAGTAAAGTGAAGTTAGTTTCTTTCTATAAAGTCATGTACTTAAGAGTAGTACACAAGGTTGGTATTATTTCATCTAAACAACAGTTTATAAAATCATACAAGATAAGGGTTTGTATGAAATTTCAACATATCCTAGGACAAGGAGTTGGCAGGTTGTGCGAGTCAAAAAATTGCACGTAATAATTGTTCATGAGGCATCTGTATAAATCTCTAAAAGGTTTTTTTGGAAAGGTCTGTCATCAAATGACATATTATGTTTTGAACATAATTTTTGTAAACTAAAATCAGTTTTATAAATAAAAAGGTTCATAAAGCATATATGAATCCTATTCTATTTGCACTAAGAAACAATTGTTGCTCCAAGATATATCAACTTCATGGTGAAGGAATTTCTTTGAGAAATTTTTGGTAGTCAAATGGAATTGGATCTGATTCCATAGATAGAACTGATTATATGAGATGAAGTGAAATTAACTAACCTAAATGAACACATAGCATTAAAATGTCTAATAAGTATTCTCGTACATCGATGAGAAACTATGAGTTTCTTATTAATGTCGAAAATATACATTACCCTCGGTTGTTCAATTAAACCATTAAGATTGTTGACTCTATATGGTATGATGTGCAAATCTAAAAGAATTCCCAGTACGCTATCAAAATATGATTGGTGGTTGTAACCAAAGAGATGTGATCCATCGGTCGAGATTGTGTCTTTATTGGAAAGTCTAATGTGGTTGGATTAAACGAGTAATGTTGCGAAGAATAATATCGCAAATTTCAATTATCGACATTAGCATAACATATTCGGTATTCAACATGCTCAAGTTAATTCGGATTCACTCACAAAATTATCTCTCGATAAGACTTAGTGTTTGGTACTTATGTATTAAAACGTAAAATTCTAAATAATGATTTAGAGTAAGCGGTTTACATATATTAACCAACAATTCCTCAAAATCAGTGGAAGTGATATTGGGTTTGTGAGTCTTTGGATATGATCCACGAAATGATACGAATGTATCATTTTATAAGCATCAAGTGTGAATAAGTATTTTGATAGAAATATCAAATAGTTTGATTTTCAATCAAAGTGCAAAGCAAGCGTGTGTTCATAAAAAAGAATGTTAAAAGGTATATTGATATTTCTAAACTATAAGTAAACAACACGTTGTTGATTTTAACAATATGCTTGTGTTAAATCAACTTTTTGATGTTTTAATACTCAATTTTGGATTGTAAATGATCTCTTTTATGGTGAGTATAAAAGATATAGGGATTGTCTCAAAATGATATACAAGAGCACCCAATTAAAAAAAGAACATGTAAGTTGGATTCCTTATGCATTAGCAATATGAATTATCATGCAGGTTATGCTGTATATGATATTGTGTTTTGTTTACGTATTTGATACATGGAGAAAATATAAAATCCAAACTGATATCACTAAATGGTTGTTTAAAGTGTTCTTGCATATTTATGAAATACTAGAGAATTATTTATAGAAACAATGTACACGTTATGATGGAACATTTGGACACAAACTATTATAAGTGATATTTAGTATAACATGTCAATGATAAAATTCAAGTTAAAATCTTTAATTTGAGAATGTTTCAAAATAAAGATGTTTGTGGTCGATTCAACGAAATGTTTAGAACATTAACTTGAATAGTGCTACAATAAACCAATGTATATAGATATAAATGCACAAATTTTATAATTAAGCCAAAGGTGATTCCAGATGTTGAGAATCCCATAATATTGTTATATGGTAATAATTTGATGAAATTGGTCATGATAGAACTTAAAGCCAACTAGAAGTCGAAAGACATACTTTGAATTGTTCCACATGATAAAGGCAGTTTATCAGTGTCAGAGAGAGTTAATCGACAAAGTAGATAATTAAAACATGATAGCATACCCATTCATTAAGGGATCGACCTAATTGGTTTTGAGAAAACTGATTGGAGAAGTTGGAATTAGATTCTATAATTGTCCCCAGGTGCAAGTGAGAGATTGATAGAGTTAGAGGTATGCCCTAGGGGCAATTATGTAATTTTTTACATATATCTAACTCGTTGACCAATCTGTTCGAAATAAAAGGTATTTTTTTCCTATTATATACTTGATATAATTTGATTATATTAATTAATTAACTTAATCAAAAGTATATTTAATATAAAAATTCATAAATGGTATGTTTTGTAATAGTAGTAACAAAGTGTTGTAACCATGAGTAATTTATCACAACGAAACAAATATACCATTTTAAATATTCCTAGTCAAGATGCATCGAGACTGGATATTGATGTATCCGTTGAGACTGGAGTACGTAACGCTCTCTAAATGTTGGGTAGTATATTGCTCATGATTGCTGGGGGCACCTAGGGGTTACGTACTAATAGTTATTGGATAATTATGGAACGACTCAACTCAATAGTTTTCTGTTGGTTAATATAACTAAGGTCAAACAGAAAATATCGATGTGACTGATTTACACAGTTCTCTCAACTTGAGAATATCGTGGATCTTCAATATAAAAGCTCCGCTTTGATTATAGCCAAATCATGACATGACGTCCATCGAGTGACTATAGTTGGGTCGAGTGGAAGTATTGAAAGTGAAGCACTATTCAAGGGAGGATTCATCTCCTCAGTTATATGCGGTTAGTATCACAGTCAACTCAAAGTCAAAGTCTCTGGCCAAAGCATTTTAGTTAATAATAATTGTTATTATTGAACCAAGGAGTTTGTATGGACTATAAAGTTGAATGTGGATGAGATTGGAATTTTGACCATTACCAAATTCCATAAATCCAAAGTTTTATAGTTTTGATGAAGAGAATTGGTAAAATAAATGTTACAATCGGGTAACGTTTATTAAACTAAGATTGGATTTTATTGAAAATGAGTAAGCAATAAATTTGGCCATAAGGTCACACCATATGCTAAGTGATGTGTGAACGTTAACATTAAAATAATTCGATGTTAATGGCCGACCAAATTTACACCCAAGAGTTACACAGCCGAAATGATGAATTCCCTTAAGATCAAATGATTTAATTATTTTATAATTATTATAAATTAATTAAATAATTAATACTTATGAAGTATTAATTATAAAATTTGAATATGATTTGATAAATAAATAGTGTTATATATATTTATAACAGTTATAAATATATCGATCGATGTACAATATCGACAAACGATTAAATTAGATTAATTGCATAATATTTTGCTTTGGACTTAGATAAGTTTAAGGCCCATCATTAGGGCTACAAAATTCTGGTTTTGGGAAGGTCTAGGGGTGGCGAAAACATAGAGAATTGTCTAAGAGATAATAGGTTGAGATCAAGTGAGAATGGGTAAAAAGGTTTTCCTCGTTTCTCTCTAATACGACCCTATATATATAAGAGTGTGTGTGTGTGTGTGTATCTCTAAAATACCGACTAATCCTTTTTGGCCGCCATTACCTTCTACATTACCCGTTAAAACATAGCTCTCCATCCATTCCAGAATTCTCTAATATATTTCAAATTAAAATTATACTCTTCGATACTTAGAGGTCGGTGATTACGGACTTGCAATCCGACGAATCAAGAACAGTAAAAGGACGGGAAGTCATTGCTTCAGCATGGATTCAAAGGCATCATTAAATTGGTAATTTTAATTCACATTATAGTAATTAAATTATATACTATGATCCTATAATGAGCAATTTCATATCTGTTTAAATATATTACTACTACATGTTTAGTTATGTGAGATTTTTGTTAGTAGATGTGCTTGTCACAAATCATTTTGTTGTATGCATAATTTGGTTATTATACTTTTTGATTTATGTATAGATAAATGTTTTTTGTTTTGAAAAATCAATATTTGTCATTAATAATTGTTTTATATATATTTAATAATAAATTCATATATATATATATATATATCAGTGTATATTTCTCTCTCATAATAGCATATATGCATAAATAAGTTATATATATGATTTGAAAATATTTGGTACATATATGTATATATAATATGAATTTAAAAATTCGAAACTTAATTATCATACATATATTCATATTTTTAAATTAACATTTATTGAATTTTTGACATGTTTATTATATATAAAATAATTATTACATTAAAAATTCAATTATTTTTATGAAATATTATTTCATTTTAAAAACATATTGAAAAAATTTAGGAATTTTTCAATAAAGTTTATTATTTTTAACAATTAGTATTATTTTAGAAAAACTGTTTACAATTTATTAAAAATAATATATTCATTGAAAATTCTTCAAAATTTTCGTAAACTTTCATTCATGCTCCTAGAATTTTCCAAATATAAAATTTGAATTTTTATAATATATAATTTTATATTAAATAGTTATTGCCGAAATCAATGTATTTGTTTTTAAAAATAATATTTCAACTTTGAAAAATCTTTAGATTTTTTCTAAGCTCTAATTTATAATCCTACATTTTAAAAAATTATAAAACTTTGAATTTTCATCAATTGATGTTAATTATTTATGGATGAAAACATTATTTTATTCATAATATATACAATTAAAATACTAAAATTGTTATGTTTGCAAAACTAAGTTAATTTTTAATTATAAATAATTTTTAACAATTGTTCTTTCTCTTCTATATATATATATTTATCTATATATACATGTTTTATGCTCATATATTATATATAATATATTTATACACATATGTGTGTGTGCATATATATATAAATACATACATATATATATACACACATACACACACTCACACGCACACACGCACACACACACACACACACACACACACATATATATATTTCTAACACATGTACATGCACATATTTGGAGCAACATACATGACATACAAAATAAGCTAATATATCTGTTGCGATGTAAATTCCAACATCTACGTATGGGCATATTATACCTTTCAAGGATTATTATGTAACGCATGCACTCATATATATATGTATATGATACATTTATGTATGAACTAAATTAAATAAAATTAATTTCATATCTTAATATATTTGAATTTAAAAAAAATAAATGATTTTATTTAAATGAAATTTAGAAATTTTCTAATTCCGTTAGACTTCATAGGCCTAATAAAAGATCCAATAGGGTTATTTTTTTGAAATTCACTCATAACTTCCGATGCGGGCTAGTCCAATTCCAACAGATAGATAGAAAGGTCTCCAATTAGTCTTTATCTCTAAAGATGAACCTCGAATGCTATGTTACTCAAGCTGACCCGATCATAAAGCAAAACAAAACACTCGAGTCAGGATTAACATTCTTATGTAAGTAAATCAACTCAAGTGAAATTCAATTATAACTATGATGCTTGGGATTTACATCCTTTAAGGATCCGTTAAACTATCTGCATATATAATACAATATGCTACATAGATAATGTCTATTATAAAGTGAAGTATTAAAACAGCGGTAAAGCGTTACCCATATCCTCCTTAACACATTTTTATAGTGTTGTAGTCTATACAGTACTGTAAACTCCACCAAACTAGTGGGTTATCAAGGAGCACTCCATAGGTACAATACAAAACAAAATCATAGTGAGCTCGATAGGGTATATGACAAGGCACGCGAGGCTATACCCTGGGTAGGATTCTACCGTTTACACTTCTGGGTTGGTAGTGACGCATAGCTGCAACTACCGCCCACCTCGTACAACACTCCCATAATCAAAAGTGTGCACCATTTAATCACAAAAGTAAGAGACATAGCTCGAAGAAGTGTGTTTGATCGAAGGAGCGACCACTTGGCTCGTCAATTGCTCTTATTTTAGTCATCTTATGTCTTATTTCATACCTCAATGCAGCAGCATCGCCAAACCATCCTACTTCGTTTTGGATTCCCCACCGCGTAAATAGTTGTTAAAGTGGTTTCGTATTGACAGAGAGTATATCAACATCCGATTTCGGTCTCTTTGACAACCGAATGCTTATTTCACACCGTGGTCATTTTTATTAAAACATTTTAAAAAAAATTCTTAAATCACAATTTAAATCAGTTACTAAAATATTTAACTTCAATTACATTTTATGTAACGACTTGGAATTTTGGTCGTTTAGTTTTGAACATTAATTTATTTTTAGATATTGAACTTGATTTATTAATTGATTTTAAATATGGAAAAATCAGTGAAGTAGTTTAAAGTTTCAAATATAGCGATTAACGGATTCGGTAAATGGCAATTTAATATTTGAAAATTGGGTAGATTTATGAATCTAGAGTTAAATAGAAATGGAGATGATTTCTAAATGATTTTGAACTCTACTTGAATTAGAGTGATGGTAATAGACTTTTGAAGGGAATTAAAAGTCGATAAATTTAGAGTTGAAATTTATATATTAATTTAAAAGTGGAAAATAATATATATATATATATATATATATATATATAGTAATAGTGTAAATAATTGAACATGATTTAAAATGAATCGGAATGATTTCTAATATGGATATAAATTCTATTTGGAATATAATGGAGTTAGTAAGTTTTAAAAATTGAAATTTTAAATGATTTCGACGATTTTGAAAAAACGCTCAATATAATCGACGAGTTAAAATAGCCTTCCGGGGCACAATCTCGAAATTTGACGAAACTAGTTCCATTGGATCCGTAGTAGTTTATTAATATTGGAATTCTAATTTCATAGCATTTGGAGCTATTATTTGGTCGTGTGGGATAGAAACGCGTTGAATTTAATTTCAAAAATTTAATATTTTAATTCGATTCAAAACGCTATCTTCCACATACGATCAAATTAGACCCCGAAACCTGTTCCATTGTGTTCGGAATAGGGATAAAACATTATAAAATCCAGGCGGCATGCTTCGATTGGATTTTGTTCGAAAAAGCACGTTAATTGTGAAAAATATAGTAAAACCCTAGCAACGGTTTACGCAGCCGCCGTTTTATAGTTTAATGGCCGAAAAACAATCTTCTTTTTCCTTATTTATCTCGAAATCCATCAACTACTAGAGAAATCCTCTAACATCAAAGCCGTAAAGGGAGATGAGGGCTTCCCATCCAACGGTCACGATTTGATTTAGGGGAACGTGGTGGCTAGAATTCGACCAAAACGATCAACCGTTCATGCATGAAATTCGAGAAGTAGATGCGACCGAGCTTGACCATATTTCAGCCATGGGTGGAGTCGATGATGAGCTTCGTCGTGATGGTCGCTTGTCGATTTATCATCAAGCATGGTGATCGCGGGGATAGGCGATGGGTTCGTTCGAACAAACGAAATGAGAACAATCAAACGAAGAGAAGGAGAAAGGAGCGGCCCTGATTGCTTAATCCAGAGAAGAACGACCAGATTTCCTCTCGTATATATAAAAAAGAAATTATTTATACAAATCATATTCAACAACTAGTAAAAATCATAACTTCTTCATATGTTGTCAGAGTCGGACGAAACATGCGGCGTTGAAATCACAGTGACAGATACTACATGCTGGAACAGATCTGGAGACGTTTGGAGCACATTAATTTTTTAGGTTAAATCGAACGTGTTCAATTTAATTTAAAATTGGAACGTTTGAAAATTTTAAAACCCATGGTGAGTTAACCTCACTCAATTTTGGAATGCTGGCTTTAGTTTTAAATAGTTAAAATTAATGAATGATTGATTGGTTAAATTGATAAATTATCATCAATTGGATGTATACTACATTGGAGTGATTGACATTCCTGCATATATATAGCGGATGAGACCCTATGCGCCTTGTATAGTAGCGGATGACCCTATATACCACGATATTCCGCCTTGAAGTGAAATTGGTATTTTTATGTTGTATTAACATCTATGAATGCAGGGCAACAAGTTGGAGGGATCCAACTGGATTTCTCAAAAATGCTGAATTTAATTTCATATATAGTGATATATGTTTGTTTGGAATAATCTGCGATAGGTTATTGTGTGATTTAAATTGGTTGAATGTTATGGCAGGTTTTAGCCCGGATTTTGGTATTTCTAAATAACAATTACTTATGGTTTTCAATTGGTAAAGAATTTGTAAATAAGGGTTTTGAGGTAAAATATTTATATGGAGTTTTGGAAAAATCAACTGGGAAAATAAAAGGCTTTGGAATTTGTAATTAATGAATTCAGGATATTGTAAATAGAGATTTTAGGATTAAAGTATATAAAAGGATTTTTTAAACTAATAATTCTTAAGTGGGATATTATTAAATATAAATGGATTAAAAATTGAGATTTTAAATATTTTTGAAGAATAGAAGTGAATTTGAAAATAAGTATAAAATTGGTTATACTAGAGTTCAAGTAAGGTTTCCATATTTAAGAAGTGAAATCGGAATCGAGAAATCGTGCTTGTTTTAAAAAGAGGATTTTTAATTATTAGCTAGATTAACTTAGTGTTAAAAATATTCTGGAAATTAGTTATTTATTAATTTTAAATTTTTAAAGCATATTTAATTATAAATTAGTTACTTTATATTGATTGTTAAAGATTTATTATTATCTATTATTTAAGAATTAGGCATCATTGTTATTTTTTTAATTTTTTTATTAAATATTCATATGGCTTTGCATAATAACTTTTATTTTTAGTAAATTTTTGCCTAGTTTAAACTTGGAAATTTATTTTAGAATTTATAACCATTATTTTTGAGATAATTACTAAATAAGATTTTGGACTGGGATAGAGACGTAACCATTGAGCTGTGAATCCATGGTTTGATATCGTGGTGGTACTTTCCATATTATTTAAAATGGGTTTTAAATATTATTTAAAAAAAAGAAAAAATTGTGAATATACTGAATTCGATAAGATAAGTACATAGTTTTGAATTAAGAGATTTAATTTATTTAAAAATAAAATTTAATAAGACTTGAAGTTTTCAGTGGAAAATGGAATATTTGGTTGAATGGTTGTTATTCATAGTTAAATAACCACTATCAAATCTGGACCTAAATATAACTTTGGAAATATCTAGAAGAAGCACGAGAATTATATGGTACAGTTACCGTTTGAGGTGCTATATTGTACGTGTAAATATGTTTCATTCTTCTAGGACGATGAAAAGGAAGTCCATCCATGACGGTTAGGAGGTGATCTCCGATCTTATCTTCGTCTGTTTATTTTCTAAAGAACCGAGGCTGAGTTTACCGAAAACATCGAACGTTGTTTTCGAAGAGACTGGGATCGGGTAATTTATCTGAAAACCACTTCAATCCAACGAGTATATTTTCGAAATGAAGACAAAAGCATGGAGTCGAAGATGGAGCAGTGAAGTGTTAGGGCTAATCGCTACTAATCTTGATGGTGATTCCAAAATGGATGTAGTAGGAATAATGCCTTCGGTTCCATTTGGATCCAGGACGAACTTGTATGGTGAATGCTATCAGTACATTATCATTGGAGGACAATGAGCATTCCAAGTGAAATTTCCTTGAAAAGGTAATCGTAGCCACTAGCCTCATCAATCGGGAATGGCTGAAAAGCAGGGGAGATGCAGCAAGGCTAAGTGGGTAGCGCCCAATTAGGGTATGTTTATCACCTTTCTAGATACCCTAAGATATTATTACTATGATTTATGGAAGGTGCTCAGTAAGGTTGGGGACACCTGGGGTGATAGCACATTCGCTGTATTCAGGTTAGAGATAGTTCGGTCTTGTGTAGCAGGGAACCCGGCGTGGTCCTCGGCACGCTGTTCTAAATGTGTACTGTGACAGGTGATACCCAATATCTAGTCATTCGGATGGGATCCATTCTCCAATAAGTGCCATATGGTTTTGATTGTGCCTAACTATGCTAAAACATGAGATGCAAGCATTTCAGCTATTTGAATAAGTATTTGTACTTAGACACTATTATAATATCAGAGGATTTGATATGAAATGTTTTGGTTATCGTAAGGTAAAAATCCATCGTGTTTATGTATGGCGTGGTCTTACGAGATACCTTTGTTTTTCAAGGGGTTTTGATAACTTTAATAATTCAAATTGAGTGTGTTTTCTCATGCTAGTTTTTCAGATTGATTCGGATGTTAATTTATAATAATGCTCGGATCAGACCGAGTATTACAGGATCAAGTTAGGTGCTATGGAGCTCAGGTGACGAGCTGGAAACCAAGACGTATTCTCGTATTTGATTTTATTCCGTTGTAGTGTTTTGTTTGAAATTATCAGCAATTGTCAGGGCAGGTTGTTATAACTGCCAAGGCTGGTAATTATTGGTTTATGTACTCTAATGTGAGATATGTATATTACAGTTTTGATTCGTGTAAAGAACTGTTTATATTGTATGTCATTCAGTCCGCTGTGAGATTTTGTTTGTTTTAGTTTCTCCTTCTTCTACCTATTTTCTTTCCCGCAACAATCTATCTTTCCGGCTCTCGATCGTTGGGCATGTTATACAATGGACATATTTATGTCGATTTTCGAGGGTCGAAAGGGTGGGTTAGCACAATTGATGTCAGAGCTTAGGTTGGCGATATACCTAGGCTTTGGTAAGGGATTACTCATTAGAGATAGAGTCAGTAGAACTCTAGAATGAGATGAGTGTATTAATAGATATGAGTGCGTATTTGTTAGTGAATATAAAATGTTTTTATATTGTGTTGACTTATCGGTTGAGCGTTTATGAATTATGGTCAGTACAGGAAGTACAACCATACCGATAGGTGTAACAACCCGCCATTTTGAACCATTCAAATCGACAATAATCCACACATGTCAACTTGAATTGCTCAAAACGACAAATTGTCATTTATATTTGGCAAAACTTAGTATGTAGAGTAAATCAATCAATCGCAGAATCACAGATACAGAGTAATACAACAATACCCAACGAAATAGATAAATAGTAGTTCATGAAACTACTACAGAAACATCTAAGTCTAAAACCAAATACAAGCTAAGTCCAAATACAAAGAAGTCTCTAATACATATGCAAATGATATGTCTGAATATAAACAACTAGAAATAATTAAAATAACCGAGATAACTAAAAAGCTGAATAGATTAAAGATAGATCTCCAAGCAAAGCTCTAAGCTCCAAAAGTGAGTATCAAATGCTGTAATACTCAGGCTGACCCGACCATAAAGAAAAACACAAAACACTCGAGTCAGGATTAACAATCTTATGCAAGTAAACCAACTCAAGTGAAATGTCCAAATAAAATGCAATAACTTAAAGAATGTTTTGGATTTCCATCCTTTAAGATCCGTGGAACTATCTACATACATAATACATTACGCTTATAAATAATGTCTATAGTAAAGTAAAATATTAAAATAGCATTGAGGCATTACCCATATCCCCCTAAACACATTTTATATAATGTCGTAGTCTATACAGATACTGTAAACTCCACCTATAGGTGTGCTATCAGGGAGCACTCCATAGGTACGACAGAAAACAAACTCGTAGAAGGCGTAGATATACGAATTGCACTCCCGGACCGGTGGTAAAGCATAATAGCTGCTACCACCCACCTCGGACACACTCCCAAATCAAATCAAAGGGTGGCCCCCAAATTAATCATAAAGTTAGAATATCGTATCGAAGAAATGTGCCTGATAGAAGGAATGACCTCAGTTGGCCTGGTATAGCTCCTGTTTTAGTCAAATCTATGCTGACTCATGGGAGTCAGGGTCACGTAAATACCTCATACAGAATCATTCGCCAAACCATCCTACTTCATTTTTGAAAATCTCCACCATGTACACAGTTGTTAAAGTGGTTTTTGGTATTGGCAAAGAGTATGAAAATATTCGATCCCAGTCTCTTTAACAGCCAAACGCTTATTTCACGTCGGATGGTTCTTTTACATTTACAAAACCATTTCATAATTAATATCAAAATTTCATGTTCGATTTCAAACCATATCACCTTCGGAATCGTATTCACTTCAAAATCATGTCACTTTCGAAATCATATTCACTTCTGGAATCATATTCATGTTCAAAATCATAACCACAAAATAGGTTAAACCATCATATCAAAATATTCACATTTTAAATCAATTAAATCTAAATCATAACAGTTCCAACTTTAAACATTTTGAATATTGAAAGTTGTTTATATATTGGAATAGTTGTACGTTAAAAATAGTTCATATTTTGAAATAGATTATAGATTGAAATAGTTTATATATTAGAAATAATTTATATATTAAAACAGGTTATAGATTGAAATAGTTTATATATTAAAATAGGTTATATATTAAAATAAATATTATGATCAAACATTTTAATCATAATATTTTTTTATTAAATTTTATTAAATTAAATCTTATATTATGAAAAAAGAAAATAAAGTTATAAGTAAAACCTTAAAATTTACATTTTAAAACTTAACTTCTAAATTTAGAATTCTTAAACAAATAATTTTAAAATCTAAATTTTACATATATATTTAAAAATAAAATCTTTATATTAAATTTAAAAATCATTTTCCGTTTTTTCCAACTCTCTTTCAAAATTTCAGAAATCACTTTAAAAACAGACCACCGGTGTCCGTATATAATTTCTATCCTAGGGTCAAGTGATACAGATATTTGTCATTTCAATCCGTAGTAATTTAAAATTTACGGGTATACATCATTTCAATCCGTAATCCCAAATTTTCAAAATCAATACAAACCACTTCGATTTATTATTTCAACCCATAACCATTTTTCCCTATTCTAAAGATCATTCGAGTATATATCATTTCAATCCATAAGGCATGACTAAAACTAACCTAAATTGCAGCATGATCTACTTAAAATAAATAACATAACATAAAATAGCACATAACATATTACTTAAGGTAGCACATAATTTACATAACAAATTGCATAAAATGGCATATAACTTACATAAAAATTGCATAAAATAGCATATCACTTACATAATTAATTACAAAACATTGCACGTAACTTACATAATTAATTATAGAACATAGCATGTAACTTACATAATTAATTGTTACATAATTAATTACATAACATAGCAAGTAACTTACATAATTAATTACATAACATAGCATGGAATGTGACATAAATATTCTACCATAACATAACCCAACTCGCCATCATTTCCAATATAGCACCTTAGGTGATTTCCTATATTACAATCATAATATATATATATATATATACGCATACAAATTTTTTTATTTTTTTATTCTTACATAACAAATTTCATAAAATAGAATATCACTTACATAACAAATTACATTATATAACATGTAACTTACATAATTAATTACAGAACATAGCATGTAACTTACGTAATTAATTATTACATAATCAATTATATAACATAGAATGTAACTTACATAATTAATTACATAACATAGCATGGAGCGTGACATAAATTTTCTACCGTAACATTAGCCAACAATCATTTCCAGTATACACCTTATGTGATTTCCTATATTACAATCATACTACATATATGCATACAAATTTTATTCTTTTTCTTTTTTTTTTTGTTCTTTTTTATTATTATTTTTCTTATTTTTCACACACAAATTTCACATAACATACTAATGACAATTTCTATCACAAAAGTGTCAACCTTTAAATCAATATAATATTTTCCTTTTTTCTTTTCAACATAGTAAATTAATATTAACATCATAATGCATATTAATAACCATATCATCACATCTATTTTTATAAATAAAATAATAATATCAAAAACAATTTCATGTCAAAAATAATAAGGCAACATAGGTGAACATATGTCATATCAAATCATAACCAAATTACGTAAAATTTCTTAACTATTGCAACATTCCAATAACATACCAATTGATATCCATTTACCTAACATAAGATTATAAATTGTGAGTGAATAGCCCACCTTTTGAGGCTAGGAAAATTGATGACACAAAGCTATAAATTGAGTCGCGAATTCCAAAACAAATCAAAGTGGACTTGAATTGATGCAAAATAAAATATATATGGATATATATTTCATTTTTTTATAAAAGAGAAGAGGAAAGGGGTTAAGAGGCTCGGTCTAGTGTTGAAAGGATGGGTTTGGTGCAGCTGAGGTGGGCTAGGATGGAAGAGATGGTTTGGCTATGCAAGTAGAGAAGATGGTGGTGATTTGGTGGAGATATGGCATGGCTATAGGCTAGGAAAGAGGGGATGATTTCAGCCTTGCTTGGAGGAAATGGTGACCGAGATGAAGGGGAGGGAAAGATGGCTTAGATGGTGGAGGAGAGGCGGAAATAGGAGAGGAGGTGGAAGGAATTTGGAAAAAAAAGAAGTTTTGATTTAGAGAAATTTGTGTTTCTAGATCTAGGACTCTCTGTAAATTTAGAGAGGAAGAAGGAAGTGTGATGAGAAAATTTTTTCAAGAGAAAATTATGTACGTACAAGTTAGTTAAAAGGAAACAAATTGTCGTAGGTATAGGAATAGACACAAGTCTTTTGGTATAGTTTGAGTTCTTTTTTAACCAAGGCCCATTAGGACTAAACCAAACCCATTATGACTTAGCCAAATTTCACAACTAAACACCACAAACTTATGTTAGTTTTTCACAGAAATTCAAATATGTAGAGCAACATATATTTGATTTTGACGAAACAAAAAGTGAAGAAAAGATCAAAATTCAGTCTAGTATTATATAAAAAGAATAAAACTTTAAAATTCAAATTTACAACTTTCAACTAAAGGTTAAAATTTGACTAAGTTTGACCAAAATTCAAAATTTTAGAAAATTTTCTATTTCATTGAATTTTGAATATACTACTTAATATTCCAAAAAAAAATCTTAAATTTTAACCTTAAATTTTTTTTAAAATTCAAATAATAATATATTTTAAAATTGACTAAATTGAACCTTCATTTTACTGACATTGGTTTGTCTTCATTTAAATGTTCATTTTATTCAATTCAATATATGTTTCTTATTCTTGACTGAATCATTAAAATCTATTACTCTTTACCTTAGTTAAAAGATTTAATTCCAATTTATTCAATATTAAATAATTCAAACAAAGTTTTATCCTTTTATTTCCATTTACATGTTCTTTATATTACATCAAATTTCTGTTTCAATTAAAACGTATGTTTCCCTTTAATTTCCTCAACTTCCTCTTTTATTTTAATTCAAACATACGTTCATTTATTACAGTTAACGTTCTCTTTCCTTTTGTTTGAAAGAATTAAATTATAATTAATTCCATTGATTACAAAATAAATTCCAAAGCGGATTAATCAATGGGACGAGGAATAAATCAATTGTTATAACTTAGTAATTCATATCTATTAATTTATTGTTTACTATAAATCTACTTACCAAATAATTGATTTCTTGTTGTATGCTAACATATTTAGAATATTGTTTACCCATTCTTTAGTAACATTTATTGTTACAGTTGATTGAAATTGCTTTAGTACAATTGTAAATTACATTTAATCAATATTATTAAACTATATTCTAATACACGTTACTACCTTCCATTTCAATAAAGATTAGTTGTTTTAGAATTTTGTCTAAGATCATGTTTTATATTCTAACAAATTTATTATTATTGTTGTTGTTGTAGTTATTTTGTAGTAATAATTGAAAAATTCTCTATCTCTAACCATATTCTATTGAACAATTATAATTAATATTTTTAAATTTTTTTCGAATTTGCAAGTCGTTACAATAAGGGTTCTAAACTCTTAAATAAGGTAAACCGACATATTATTGTTTTAATGTAGGTAAATGAAATAATATTACTCAAAATTATATTTTGATATAAAAGAAATAATTTTCTGAAATTATTATAGTGTATGTGCTTGGGATGTTGGTTGTTGATATTATAATCAAATAAGATTGTAAAATTTGAAACGGATATATAAATAACCAAATAGAAATTGTATGAAAATGATTTATACAAAGGAGTATAACTAAAATTTGATTTAAACCTGACTTTAAATCCCGGTAATTTTGGAAAATGTTTTAAATGGATTTGAACTAAGATTTGACAATTTTAAATCTTAGAGACTTTTAAAATGTCTTTCAAAGTGTTGAAAGGGAAGGATGGTGATATTATAGTGAAGTATTATTTTGAGATGTCTCTAAATAAGATAAATTGTTTTATAATGGATTTTTAAAAGTAAGGAAGCACTGAACTCACTCCAATCTTGGAAACTAATCCTGATGATGATGGCCACATCATCAGTATTCATTTTCGAGTTTCTAAGTGAAAGATTGCTACCATAGCGACTGGTTATGACTATTGTTTTGGGCTTGTTTGATAAACAAGTTTTGTTTTAGAAATTACAAAAGGAAGTTGTTTTTGGGAAAAACCAGGTCGTTTTAAAATTTCGAAGTTATGATTTGATATATACAAAGATGAATGAATGTATATACATGATTTAAAATAATTTGAAATAAAATTGAAAAATTGAATTTTAGGATTTCCATTTAAATGATTTGTGAAGTCGGGAGAAATCAGTTATTGAACCTATAATCTGAAGTTGATTTAGATAAGCAAGGAAAATGAAAATTTTAATCCTAGAACTAAAATTTAACTTGAGTAAACTAAACTGAACATGATAGGTTGGAATTTAACTTAAGGTAATTTAAATAAAACAGAAGTCAGATTTGATTTGAATGGGATATAAAGTGAAATGCAAAATGGTATAAGTATGATTTATAATTATTGAATGAAATGGATATACTTAACTATTAATTGATATAGATAATCTAGAGTTATGATTATAAAATGTAAATGGACTCAGGTGAGCAATATAAGATTTTAGGTGAATAAGTTTTGAACTTATGAATTGACAAACGTAATGGTGAAACCTAAATGAAAATAGTGGTACTATAGTAAAGAAATGGGAATTCAAAATTTTGAATTTTTAAATGGAGGGTGAATTGAAATTTAGTAAATTGAATGTAAATATGAATTGTGAAGTGTTTATATAACTATATGCTATAAATATAGAATGTGAATAAAACTTAAGTTGAAAGTTAAGGAATTGTGAATAAATAAGTTGTATAACTTATTAACTGAGAAAGTGAAAAAAATGACCAAGTTAAAAAGGTTAAGCAATTGATAACAAGAAATGAATCCAATTTAAGAGTAAATGAATTGAATATGGTTTTCGAGTATAGTAGGGTATGAACTTAGGTGGCAGTGTGGAATGTTATAATAAACCTTAGAAATAATTTTTTGAAATGGTTTGTAAATAAATTAGCATGAAATAAAATGACATTCACTATAAAATGAAGTGAATAAATCTATGTGAATAAAATGAAAGTGAATGGAAAAGATGTAATATAAGTGAGAATGGAATTAATATGAATGAAAGTGCCTGAACCATGTTATAAAATAATAAATTGTTCAAGAATTGATTGGCATGGAATGATTCCCAAGTGATAGTATAAATTGGATATACTAAGTAAATGAAGGAAAATAAATTGAATGAGATCAATTTAAAATAAATTAGAATTTGGTTGCCATGGAAATTTAATTTAAGTGATTATTATGAAATGAATTCATTAGTAAAATTAACATGGATTGGAATGTTGTTTAATGCAACATAAAGCATACAAGGTTTGGTGAATAGCATAAACAGGCACCAAATGGAAAATAGAAACATTGATTTAGAGCCGAATTTAAAAGAAATAAATAGAGGTTAATAAAATGGCTTTGCATATAATGAAAGTCAACAATGAATGGAATACAAACAAATTGATTGTGAATCAATTTGAATTTGAAAAAAGTAAAATTATGCAGGTAAAGTACATATAAATCAATTTGGGATGAATATGAGTTTGGTTGAATGCAAAAATGAATTGAATACAATAAATTTGGTTGTAAATAATTTCAAACTGAATGAAAGTGTGTGTGTGTATATATATATATATATATATATATGATACATGGACCCATGGATGAAATTAAAATTAGTGTTGGAACCTCATAAATTGCTTGTAATATATGATTGGCATGTTCGGGTTATGAAGTTCAGGTGTTTAGCTAGTAAATAAATGAAATGTAATTAAGATTTCATGTTTATGAAAACTCATGTGCTTATTTTGAGCAAGTACAGGTACAAGAAGCTGTTTGGATAGATTAAATAAGCCGTTCTCTTAATAACGCTAAATAAAGGTACGCCTACACAATTATATAAAGAAATAACAATATATTGTTATATATATATATGTTTTATTTTCCGACTGTATGAGTCGATATATAGATATATTTTTATCTCTCTCGTGATATTGTAAAAGGCTCTCCGTACAAAGGAGACTCTGTTAAAAAAATTCGAAAATTTAGGGTGTTAGAAAATTTTTGGAAAGTTTTGGAGAATTTTTGTTAACTAAAAAAGTTGATTTTTGAACTATATTAGAAATCAAGGGTTTTGAGTTAGAAATGGAAACAAATGGTTTTGGATAAAACTAAAGGGATTAGGAAAGTGAACATAGGGTTTCAATTAAGTGGGTTTTGGGTAAATTAATGGGTTAGGGAGCATTTTTCCTACCTTAGCAATTTCGAGGACAAAATTCTTATAAGAGGTAAGGAATGTAACAACCCGGAATTTTGGTTGTTTAGTTTCGAACATTAATTTAATTTTAAATATTGAACTTGAATTATTAATTGATTTTGAATATGGAAGATCGGTGAAATAGTTTAAAGTTTCAAATATAGCGATTAACAGATTCGGTAAATGACAGCTTAATATTTGAAAATTGGGTAAATCTGCGAATCAGGAGTTAAATGGAAATGGATATGATTTATAAGTGATTTTGAAATCTATTTGAATTAGAGTGATGGTAATAGATATTTGAAGGGAATTAAAAATTGATAAATTTAAATTTATATATTAATTTAATGGTGGAAATTAATATATAGTAATAATGTAAATAATTGAACTTGATTTAAAATGAACCAGAATGATTTCTAATATGGATATAAATTCTATTTGAAATATAATGGAGTTAATAAGTTTAAAAATTAAAATTTTAATTGATTTCGATGATTTTGAAAATTGTCCAACAAAATCGACGAGTTAAAATAGCCTTTTGGGGCACAATTTCAGAATTCGACGAAACTAGTTCCATTAGATCCATAATGGTTTATTATTATCGGATTTTAAATTTCGTAGCGTTTGGAGTTACTGTTTGGTCGTGTGGGAATATAATTACAAAAATTTAATATTTTAATTCGAATCAAAAAGCTATCTTCCATATATGATCGAATTAGGCCCCGAAACCAATTTCATTGTGTTTGGAATAAGAGTAAAACATTGTAAATGCCAGGTGGCACGCTTCAATTGGAGTTTGTTGAAAAAAGCACTTAATTGTGAAAATATAATAAAATATTATCTACATGCATACGCACACACGCATGCACGCAAATGAAAACAGTAAAACCCTAGCAACAGCTTAGAAGGCCGTCGTTCTGTAGTTTAATGGCCGAAAAACAATCTTCTTCTTCCTGATTTATCTCGAAATCCATCAACTATTAGAGAAATCCTCCAACATGTAAGTTGTATAGGGAGACGAGGGCATCCAACGCTCATGATCTGATTTAGGGGAACGTGGTGGCTAGAATTCGACGGAAACGGTCAACCGTTCATGCATGAAATTCGAGTAGTAGAGGCGACCGAACTTGACCATATTTCTGCTATGGGTGGAGTCGACGATGAGCTTCATCATGATGGCCTTTGGTCGATTTATCATCAAGCATGGTGGTCGTGAGGATTGGCGAGGATAGGCGGCCGTGGGTTCATTCGAACGAAGGGGGAACGTGAACGAAGAGAAGGAGCAAGGAGCGGCCCTGATTGCTTAGTCCAGAGAAGAACGACCAGATTTCCTCTGGTATATAAAAAAAGAAATTATTTATATAAATTATATTCAAAAACTTGTAAAAGTCATAACTTCTTCATACGTTGTCAGAATCGGACGAAATAGGCGGTGTTGGAATCGCAGCGATGGATATTACGTGCTGGAACAGATCTGGAGATGTTTGGAGCAAGCTAAAACTTTAGGTTAAAGCGAACGTGTTCGATTTAATTTAAAATTGAAACGTTTGGAAAATTTAAAACTCAAGGTGCGTTAATCTCACTCAATTTTAGACTACTGGCTTTAATTTACATAGTTAAAATTAATTAATGATTGACTGGTAAAATTGATAAATTATTATCAATTAGATACGATACTATATATAGTAGTGTGTGTATCTATATATTGGAGTGATTTACATTCCCACATATATACAGACGACGAGACCCTATGCTTCCCGTATAATAGCGGATGACCCAATATACCGTGATATTCCGCCTCGAAGCGGAATTGGTATTTTTATGTCGTATTAACATCAATGGATGCAGGGAAACAGGTTGGAGAGATCCAACTGGATTCCTCAAAAATGTTGAATTTAATTTCATATATAGTGATATATGTTTGTTTCGAATAATTTGTGATAGGTTATTGTGTGATTTAAATTAATTGAATGCTATGGCAGGTTTTAGCTTGGATTTTGGTATTTTTGAGTACTAATTAAATATGGTTTTGAATTGGTAAAGAATTTGTAAATAAGGGTTTGAGGTAAATTATTTATATGGACTTTGGAACAAATCAATTGAGTAAATAAAAGGTTTTGGAATTTGTACTTAACAAATTCGGGATATTATAAATAGAGATTTTGGGATAAAAGTATATAAAAGGATTTTTTTTAAATATAATTCTTAAGTGGGATATTGTTAAATATAAAAGGATTAAAAATCGAGATTTTAAATATTTTTGAAGAATAGAAGTGAATTTGAAAATAAGTATAAAATTGATTATACTGGAGTTCAAGTAAGGTTTCTAAATTTACGAAGTGAAATTGGAATCGAGAAATTGGGCTTGTTTTAAAGCAAGGGTTTATAATTATTAACTAGATAACTTTTAAAGTGTTAAAAATATTCTAGAAGTTAGTTATTTAATTATTTTAAATTGTTAAAGCATATTTAATTATAAATTAGTTACTTTATAATAATTGTTAAAGATTTATTATTATCTATTATTTAAGAATTAGTCAGCATTGTTGTTTTTTTAAAAATAAATTATTAAATATTCATATGGCTTTGCATAATAACTTTTAATTTAAGTATATTTTTGCCTAGTTTAAACTTGGAAATTTATTTTAGAATTTATAACCATTATTTTGGGATAATTACTAAATAAAGTTTTGGAAAGTAAATGGTATACCCGCATGGCATAATCGGAGGCAGTGAGTACCTACGGTTAAGTCTTGGATTACTCTGGGATAGAGACGTAACCATTGAGCTGCGAATCTATGGTTTCATACCGCAGTGTTACTTTCCATATTATTTAAAAAAGGTTTTCAAATATATTTTTTTAAAAGAGAAATTTGTAAATATATTGAATTCAGCAAGATAAGTACATACTTTTGGATAAAGATATTTAATTTATTTAAAATTCAAATTAAATAAGACTTGGAGTTTTCAATGGAAAATGGAATGTTTGGTTGAATGATTGTTATTGATAGTTAAATAACATACTATCAAATCTAGACTTAAATATAATATTGGAAATATCTAGAAGAAGCATGGGAATTATATGGTACAGTTACCGTTCGATATGCTATACTATACGTGTAAACTCGTTTCCTTCTTCTAGGACGATGAAAAGGAAATCTTTCCACTAACAGTTAGGAGGTGAACTTCTATCTTATCTTCGTCTATTTATTTCCTAAATTATCGGGGTTGAGTTTACCGGAAATATCGAACGTTGTTTTCTAAGAGACTGCGATCGGGTAAGTTATCCAAAAACCACTTCAATCAAACAGTTCGTTTTTGAAATGAAGATAAGAGAACGAAGTTGAAGATAGAGCAGTGAAGTGCAAGGGCTAATTGCTACTAATCCTGAGGGTGATTCCAAAATGGATGTTGTAGGAATAGTGCCTTCGGTTCCGTTCGGACCCAGGACGAATTGTATGGATGAATGCTATCAGTACATTGTCATTGGAGGACAATGAGAATTCTAAGTGAAATTTCCTTGAGAAGTTAATCGTAGTCTCTAGCCTCATCAAACGAGAATGACTGAAAAGCAGGGGAGATGCTGCAAGTCTAAGTGGGTAGCACCCAATTAGGGTATGTTTATCACCTTTTTAGATACCCTCGGATATTATTACTATGATTTATGGAAGGAGCTTAGAAAGGATAAGAAAACCCAGGGTGATAGCATATTCGCTCTATCCAGGTTAGGGACAGTCCGGCCTTGTGTAGCAGGAGATCTCGTTGTGATCCTCGGTACACTGTTCTAGACGTGTACCGTAACAGGTGATACCCCTGTACCTAGTCATTTGGATGGAATTCATTCTTCAATAAGCATCGTATGGTTTTGATTGTGCCCAACTTTGCTGAAACGTGAGATGTAAGCATTTCAGCTATTTGAATAAGTATTTGTACTTAGATACTATTATAATATCAAAGGATTTGATACGAAATGTTTTGGTTATCGTAAGATAAAAACCCGTCGTGCTTATGTGTGGCGTGGTCTTACGAGATACCTTTGTTTTTCAAAGGGTTTTGATAACTTTAATAATTTAAATTGATTTTATTTTCTCACGTTGGTTTTGCAGACTGACTCGGGTGTTATTTTATTATAATGCTCGGTGCAAACCGAGTATTACAGGATCTGGTTAGGATGATATGGAACTCAGGAGACGAGTTGGAGACCAAAACGTATTCTCGTATTTGATTTTATTCCGCTGTAGTGTTTTGTTTGAAATCATCAGCAATTGCGAGGTCATGTCGTTATAACTGCCCAGGCTGGTAATTATTGGTTTATGTACTCTGAAGATCTGTATATTATAGTTTTGATTTGTGTAAAGAACTGTTTATACTGTATGTCATTCAGTTCGCTATGATATTATGTTTGTTTAAGTTTCTTCTTCTACCTATTTTCTTTCTCGCAACAATCTGTCTTTTTGGCACTCGATCGTTCAGTATGTTATACAATGGACGTATTTATGTCGATTTTCGAGGGTCGAAAGCGAGGGTCGTCACATTTTAGCTTTGAAACATTGAACTTACAATTTCTATCACGTTAAATCATCTACATTTCAAAATCATATATTTGGAAATTCCATAACCAAATAGATCAAATAATCCTATTTGATTTTAATTCATCTAAGTAGACTAAATTTGCAGGTTAATCTTAATTTCTCTTTCCTTATTATTTTTATTTATTAAAATTGTTACAAAGTCAATAACGTTAGTTATATTAAATTAAATTTTTAAACGAATCCTTTAAAACTATGTTAATTATTTTATTAAATTATATTTTTAAAATTTTTTATTTCATATTTAATAGTTAAATATTAATTTACATTTTTTAAAATTTGAAATAAATAATAAGTCAAAATTTTTAAATTTAACCTTTAAAACCCCTAACTTATAAATCAACTTTAGAACCTATAATTTAAATTCATATTTTATTTTCAAAATATAGATTTAAATAAATCCTTTTTCCTTTTAATTAAAAAAATTCAATTTATCAAATCAAACATATATTTTTTTAATTTAGAAAACACTATAAAGTAGACCAATGGTGTCTGTATATTGTTTTCTACCGTATGGTCAAGTGTTAGGATATATATCATTTCAACCCAAATTTATAAACCTTCGGGTACATTATTTCAACCCGTATCCCAAATTTGTAATTCCAAATCAATAAAAATGCTCGGGTCTATCATTTCAACCCATAACTATTTTTCCTAATCTATGAGATCCTTTGGATATATATCATTTCAACCCACAGTGATTTTCTAACTAAAATACAAAGGAAAGTTGCATTGTGATTTGCATAAATAAATAAATAATATATCACATGCATAACATATCATAACATATATCATAACATAACACATAAGTAACATAAAATTTAAGATAACATATATATAAAGGTGACATATCCTATTATATAACACATATCATGTGACATATTCAACATATAATTTAACATAACATATGCGACCTATAATTAATATAACATACGCCACATATAAATTAACATAACATATGTGACAATATAAATTAACATGACATATGTGGCATGTAAATTAACTTAACACATGCGATAATAAATTGACGTAATATATGTGAAAATAAATTAGCATAACATATGCGGCAATAATTTAGCATAACATATGTGACAATAAATTAACAAAAGATATGTGACAATAAATTAGCATAACATATATGAAAATAAATTAGCATAACATATGTGACAATAAGTTACATAACATATGTGATAATAAATTAACGCAAGATATGTGACAATAAATTATCATAACATATTCGAAAATAAATTAACATAGTATATGTGACAATAAACTAGCATAACATATGTGACAATAATTTACATAACATACATATGTGACAATAAATTTCATAACATATGTGACTATAAATTAACGTAATATATGTGACAATAAATTAATGTAATATATGTGACAATAAATTTCATAACACATATGACAATAAATTACATAGCATATGTGACATAAAATTTAAATTAACACATGTGACATAAAACTAAATTAACATATGTGAAATATGTAACAAATGAATATCATAACATATACGAACATAGCATAACATGTATAACATATTCCTAACTAAAGCAACAATTTAAATGTCATTTCATATGATTCCATTAACTTATACATAAGAATATTAATTATGAGTGGCATGCTCACCTTTCATGGTAAATGAAGGAGATAAACACAACACGACGGAGATGGAGACTAAAGCAACAAAGAGCAATCCTAACTCGAATATAACAATCGTAATTTTTTTTCTTTCTTCCCTTTTTTATGAAAAAGGGGTTTAGCCTATGATCTTTCGGCTCCGCCTAGGGATTGACCAAGAGGCTAGGTGGTCGGGTTTGGGTGCTAGGGGTGCAACAAGGCTAGGTAAGGGGAGAGACCGAAGCAAAAGGGGAAGGAGAGGGAGGAAAAAAGAAGAGAAAGGAAGAAAAGGACGGGAAAAAGGAAGGGGAGAGGAGGGGCCAAGCTAGGGGTGGTTTTGTTCGTGGGTGGGTGATGATCAGTGGCCAAAAGGTAGGGCAAGGCACAAAGGGAGAAGGAGGAAAGGAAAGGGAAGAGTTGGAGGAGGAAAGGAGGAATAAGAAAGAGGAAAATGGATTGGAGTTGGGATTTTCCCCCTATTGATTTAGGTTTAGGAATTAAGGAAGAGGAGAGAAGGAAGAAGGAGATACAAAACTTTTTAGAAAGAACAATGAGAAAGAAAGTTACTATACATACTTTTCTTCTAAGTACGTGACTATTTAGTGAATAAGAAGTCTGTTGGGGATTTGAGGAGGCATTTGAATCCCAAAAGTGAAAAGGAACCCAAAAGACCATATACCATCCAAATACACAAGCTATAATATGTAAATACTATAGGAAATACACATGAAAATATATAGATAAATTACGCTAGTTTTTGACAGTAAGTTGGAAATTTAAAGCAATTGAAATCTGATTTTGACGAAACGAAAAATGAAGTGGAGATTAGAATTCAGCCTAGTATCGTATAAAAAGAATAAAATTTATAAATTCAAATTTAAATTATTCAATTAAAAGTCAAACTTTGACTAAATTTGACTAAAATTTGAATCTTCAATTTTTTTTTTCTATTTTATTGAATTTGGGAAAATATATTACTCAATATTCTCAGATTTGTTCTTTAATTCAATTTTATTTAGATTTTAAAATATTTAATTCAATATTTAATATAAAATTTCCTTTAAAATTTGACTGAATTTACAGGTCGCTACACTCTTCCCCACTCAAAACTTTCATCCCCGAAAAAGAACGAGAAAGGAGAATAGAAATAAGCAGAAAAGATAAGATAAATTCAAAATGAATAGTACCTGAGACAAACGATTCGGGATTTGAAGCCCTCATGGACTCCTTAGTTTCCCAGGTGCAATCCCGATCATTTACAATCCATTATACTTTGACCAGACTGACGGATTTCCTCCTAAGCTGCTTGTACCTCTATTGACAATACGAAATGGCTTCCTCTCGATAGTAAGATTTGGCTCAATGTCTAAATTCTCCAATAAAGCAGGCTGGACAATAAAGGATGGACCATGAAGATATCGACGAAGATATGATACGTGAAACACGTCATGCATAGCCGAAAGTTTTTTTGCGAATCCACTCTATAAGCTAAAGGGCCAACTCTTCCAAGATGCGGAAAGGACCAATGTGACGCCCCACCTCTATGCTCATAATAACAAACAGTATTTTTATTGCAGGTTGTAGATATCCTACTTTGGATTGCTGCTAGAGCTATGAAGTCGTTTCATATCTTTTGGAGGAGTCGTTGTCATTTTTAGTAGTCAGTGTATCTGATATAGGATGATATGTATTCATGTATATTATTCACGATAATGTACTTGTATATGTAACCTCCAGAGTCGACAGTTGTAGTCGTATCATATGTACTGTATCACATGTATTGTAACTGACATCAGTTATATATATATATGAGGCATTTTGTTATCTGTGTTCCGTATTTATATTATCTGTGTTATTATTATATATATTGTCCTAAACTATTATGAACCATCGTAGTTCGTTTTATACTGGAATTGGATATGTCGATGGGAATAAATAAATAAGGGACGAAAAATTAAAAATATATACCACTCCTGACGAGATAACCAATACTAGTGTAAGGCCCAACTACGGATGGCCGCTCATATCCAGCCTTATTCTTCATAATAACAGACAGTATTTCTTTTAATACTCTTTGTTATTGTGGGCATAGATGTGGGGAGTCACAACCAATGAATCTAGTAGCAAGTTTCCCTCTTCGACCAAAGCGAATCACATTCTTCGATGGAAAGATCTTCAGAAAAACCTGATCACCCATTGAAAAATCTGAACTCCTCCTTCACCTATCAGCATACTTCTTCTGCCTATCCTGAGCAATCCTCATCTTCCTCCTAATCTCCTAAACCTTCTCGGATGCTTCCAAAATCATATCAGGCCCAAGAACCAAACGATTATCGGATTCAATCTAGCAAGATGAAGATTTGTAAGATCGTCTGTAAACAGTGGAAAATGGAGACATTTCGATATTCACTTTATAGCTGTTATTATAAGTGAATTCAACGATATGGAGATGATCTTCCCAAGATCCCCCATAATCAAGAACATATGCCTTAATGAAGATCTTCCAAAATCTGGTTTACCCTTTCCGTCCGATCGTCAGTTTGGATGTAAGCGGTATTAAGGTTCAAACGGGTACCCAAAGCTTTATGAAAAGCTTTCCAAAACTTGTTGGTAAACATAAGATCATGATCACAAACAATATTGGAAGGAACACCATGGAGCCTGACAATCTCCCTTGTATAAACCTCTGCTAAACTCAAAGTAGATCGATTCGACTTGACCAGAATAAAATGAGCGGGTTTGGTCAATTGATCAACAACAACCCATATAATCTCGTTACCCCTTCTCATCCTCGGTAATCCATCAACAAAGTCCATAGAAACTCGATCCCACTTCCAAATGGGAATCTCAAGGGGTTGCAACAATTCGGCAGTCTTTTGGTGGTCGGCCTTAACCTACTGATAAGTGGCACATCTACTAACATAAATGGAGATATCACGTTGTATACCACTCCATAGATATGGCTACTTCATATTCTGATAGATCTTCATAACATCGGGATGGACAGAGAGTCTGGACTGATGATTCTCCTTTAGAACCCCTTGCCTTAATTCATCGACATTTGGAACACAAATTCGGTTATGAATCCTTAGAATTCCATGTTGATCAATTTGTGCTCCTAATTCACTTTGGTTATCATCTTCCCTACTACGAATTAAGCCTAAGCATCTCATCCTCATCTTGCTTTGCAAGGATACGATCCATAAGAGGCAAAGAAGCTACAATCTGACATAACATGGCTCTCTTCCGACTTAAAGCATCAGCCACAACATTGGCCTTCCCGAGAGTATTGTAGATGTCGAGGTCATAAGCTGTTAAGAATTCAAGCCACCTAACTTGATTTAGGTTCAAATGCTTTTGAGTGAAAATGTACTTAAGCAACTGATTATTCGTAAAGAGCTCAAACTTAGTTACCAAAAGATGGCGCCTTCATAATTCCAAAGCAAACACAACATCAAGTAATTCAAATCATGTGTGGCATAATTAGCTTTGTGAGACTTTAATTGACGACTCGCATAAGCAATAACCTTCCCATCATGCATCAAAACAGCTCCCAAACCTTCTTGACTAGGATCGGCATAAACTGATAATCCTTCACTCCCATTCGAAACGGTGAACAGGAGCAAAAATAAGCTTTTGCTTTAACTCATTAAATGCTGCTTCATACTTATCACTCTAAACAAACTTAGCATTCTTACAAGTCAAAGCAGTAAGAGGTGCAGCTCTAGGGTAAATTTCTCAATGAATCTCCAATAATAATTAGCTAGGTCTGAAAAGCTATGAATATCAGAAGGATTCTTAGGTCTTCCCCAATCACTGATCACAGCGATCTTAACTGGATCTACCGAAACTCCATTTTCCGAAACAATGTACCTAAGGAATTGAACTTCATCTTTCCAGAAATGGAATTTCAAGAATTTAGCTTTAAATCGATGGTTTCTTAGGGTTTCAAGAACAAAACCCAAATGTGGTTCATGCTCCTTATCTGACTTAGAAAAGACAATGATATCATTGATGAAAACCAGAACAAACTTGTTGAGAACATCGTGGAAAACACGATTCATAAGATCAACGAAGAAGGCTGGAGCATTGGTTAAGCAAAAGGGCATGACTAACCATTCATAAAAACCATTCTTGATTCGGAAAGAAGTTTTGGGAATGCTTTCCTCGACCACTCTAAGTTGGTGTAAACCTATGGCAAGATCAAGCTGAGAGAACACATTAGCCCCATGGAGCTGATTGAACATATCGTTGTTACGAGGCATAAGATATCTATTCTTCAGAGAGAGCTTATTTAGCTCTCTATAATCAACATGCATCCTCAAAGAACCATTAAACTTAGTGATAAACACCACTGCTGCTCCCTATTCTAAAAACTCTGCCTAATCAAACCCTTGGAAAATAAATCCTCAATCTACATCTTCAATTCGGCTTTCTCCTTATGTGCCATCCTACAAGGAAGAAGAACTACATGATAGGCTCCAGGAACAAGATCAATGCAGAATTCGACTTCCTATTGAGGAGGTAAAGAAGTGACTTCATCAAATACATCAGGATAGAGTTGGGCTACTGGAGTTGAATCAAGATCAACAGGGTAAGAATCGAAAGAAATGATAAAACTGCCAGCATAATCCTGAGGCATACGACACTCAAAAACCAAAGGATTACCCTTATCATCAATAAGAGAAACAGCTCGGGCTTACAAGAGATAACGACTTCATATTTCATCAGCTAATCACCTCCAAGCACCATGTCAAATGCATCAAAACTAAGAACATAGAAATCACCAAAAAAACGATGGTTGTTGTAAAAGAGTTTCACCTTTTTACAAATCCTACTAAGGTTCATAGGACCACCAATAGGATTAGAGACACATAAAGATTCAGTTGCATATTCGAGTGAAAGGATGTGCTCAAACTTATTACAAAGATCCACAGAAATAAAACTATTAGATTCCCCGGTGTCAAATAAAACACGAGTAGGAAAATCATGCAAAGAAAAGGTGCCTTGGAGAGTATCTTGAGTATCACTAGCAGAAGGAGTAGTGAAAGAGGTCAAGGCAAAGTCTCCAAATGTCTTGCATTTCTGCTAAGTGGGACAATCCTTCTTGAAGTGGTCTAGCTACAAGAAATGTGGCAAAGGTTGTTCCTGGACATCTGGACGGGAGGAATGGCGGCTCCGGTGGAGGATGGACGGCTGTTGGTAAAATGACCCTTTTGGTCGCACTTGAAGCTGGTGATGGAAGATAAATCAAGAGATCGCTTCTGAGAAGAATAACCAATACCCTAAAAATTTCGCCAGTTCTTCTACTGCATAAAGTTAGGCCTCCTCTTCTTCAAGTTGCTGGAACTTCCTAGAGACCTAGTTGCTAGCACAACCTGCTTTTCTTTGGAATTGGGGTTCTCGAAGCGGATGGCCATATCTATAAGAGAAGTGAAGGTGCCATAAACATGGTTAATCAAGCGATCATAATACTTCGGGTGAGCACCGAAGATAAACATCTCATTCTACTTGAGTAGGGTGTCAATCAAACCAGGCCCAAACTTAGATAACTCATTAAACTTCCTCTTATACTCCACTAAAGTCATATCCCCTTGCTCAAGGTCCATAGATGCCCTATATAACCGAGACTTCCCGGCTACGGGCATCCACTTAGCCACAAAAGCATCCCTAAAATATGGATACAAGACCAAGATAATGTCCAAAATGATAAACTCCAAAGAGATAACCTAGTAGAAGGACGACTAAAGATCTCACCTAAACTGCTATCAAGTGATATTCGCCTCGATAGTCTGAGCAGTAACTGACTCCCAACAATACTGGGCAGAATCCTACAAGTGGAAAGTAGCTAACTAACGCATCTGAGCATCAATGATCACAAGTCCAGTAAAAACCCTCTCTAAGCTCTTTGGCCACTGTTGAGCCTCAATAATGCTCTCTGCTCCAGTGAACTTGGTACCTCCAACCTGAGTGTACTCCTTACAAAGAGTGGTAACTTAACAGGCAGAACTGATGGAACATGTGCAACAACCGGCAGTGCTGGGGCATTTCCATGACCTGTACCTCTGACATTTCTATGGTTACTCATCTGCCAGATTTAAGAACGAATTTCAAAACAAAGATAAAGATCAAATTCAAAAAGGAATTCTAGTCAAAGAGAATCCTAACTAAGAGTTTCAACCATGAACAAAGATGGTTCTGTCATTAATTCTCCTCATTCTAGGGTATTACTACCCTATCTCTAATGAGTTTTTACCCCATAGGACAAGGTTTGTCTAAACTAAAACTCTAATACTAACTGTAAGGACCCACTATTTTGAACCATTCAAATAGTCAATAATCCACACATGTCTAACTTGAATTGCTCAAAACGATGTATTGTTATATAAATTTGGGATAAAAATAAATAATCACATAATCACAGCATATAATATTACAACAATAAACAGCGGAATAAACGAACATAGTAGTTCAGGAAGCCACTACAATATCAGAGTCTAAAGAAAATACAACAGAAATCCTAAATAAATAGAAGTTAACTAATACATAAACAAATGACAAAGTCTAAAATAGAAATAACTGGAATAAATGAGATAACAAAGATGACTGAAATAGCTAAGCAGATAGATAGAAAGATCTCCAACTAGTCTCTAGCTCCAAAGATGAACCTCAAATGCTGCGTTACTCAGGCTGACCCGAGCATAAAGTAAAACAAAACACTCAAGTCGGGATTAACATTCTTATGTAAGTAAATCAACTCAAGTGAAATGTACAAGTGAAATGCAATAATAACTCAAAGGATGCTTGGGATCTACATCCTTTAAGGATCCGTTGAACTATATACATTATAATACAATACGCTACATAGATAATGTCTATCATAAAGTAAAGTTAAAAATAGCGTTAAAGTATTACCCATATCCCCCTTGACACATTTTTATAGTGTTGTAGTCTATATAGTATTGTAAACTCCATCGAACCAGTGGGAGATCGGGAAGTACTTCATAGTTACAACACAAAACAAATTCATAATGGGCTCGATAGGATAGATGACAAGGCATGCGAGGCTATACCCTGGGTTGAATTCTACCGTTTACACTTCCGAAATGGTGGTAATGCACAGTCGCAGCTACCACCCACCTCGTACAACACTCCAATAATCAAAGGTGCACACCATTTAATCACAAAAGTACAAGATATAGCATCGAAGAAGTGTGTCCGATTGGAGGAGCGACCTCACTTGGCTTGTCAATTACTTCTGTTCTAGTCATCTTATTTAGGGCTTGTTTCATACCCTAATGCAACATCGTCGTCAAACTATCATACTTCGTTCTGAATTCTCCACCCCGTACACAGTTGTTAAACTGATTTCGTATTGACAAAGAGTATTTCAATATCCAACTTGGGTCTCTTTAACAACCGAACTCTTATTTCACACCGCGGTCATTTTTGTTAAAACATTTTAAATAATAAAATCTAAAGTCGCAATTTAAATTAATTACTAAAGTATCTTACTTCAATTATGTTTTAGCTTTGAAACATTCAACCTACAATTTCTATCACCTTAAATTATCTATATTCCAAAATCATATCTTTGGAAATTCCACAACCTAGATTAGATAATCCTATTTGATTTTAATTCATTTAGTAAGATTAAATGTACAATTTAATCTTAATTTCTCTTTTCTTTTTTTATATTTATTAAAGTTGTTATAAAGTCAATAACAGTAATTATATTAAATTAACCTTTTAAACAAATCCTTTAAACTATATTAATTATTTTATTGAATTATATTTTTAAATGTTTTATTTCATATTTTAATAGTTAAATATTAAATTATATATTTTAAAATTTGAATTAAATAATAAGACAAAAATTTGAAATCTAACCTTTAAAAACCCTTACTTATAATTAACTTTAAAATGCAAAATTTAAATTTAAATTTTATTTTCAAAAATATAATTTTAAATAAATATTTTTCTCTTTTAATTAAAAAAATCAATTTATCAAACCAAACATTTTTTTTAAATTTAGAAAACACTTTAAAATAGACCAACTATGTCCATATATAGTGTTCTACCCTCTGGTCAAGTGATTAGGGTATATATCGTTTCAACCCAAATTTATTAACCTCCGGGCATATTATTTCAACCCGTATCTCAAATTTATAATTCCAAATCAATAAAATCGCTTGGGTCTATCATTTCAATCCATAATGGTTTGCCCTAATCTACAAAATCGTTCGGGTATATATCATTTCAACCCACAGTGATTTCCTAACTAAAATACAAAGGGAACTTGCAATGTGATTTGCATAAATAAATAACATACCACATGCATAACATATCATAACATATATCATAGCATAACACATATGTAACATAAAATTTAACATAACATATATATAAAGGTTACATGTCCTATTATATAACACATATCATGTGACATATGATTTGCATATAATATAACATAACATATGTGACCTATAATTAATATAACTTACGCCACATATAAATTTATAAAACACGAAAATAGACACAAGGAAAAAGTTACAAAAAAATTTAGTCTCAGGGACGGTAAGTTTGTTTTTTAGTCTGAAGATACTTTACAATGTAATCTGAAAATAATAGCAACATCTATCATTCTGTGATTTATACTACAAAGTGTCCTTCAGACTAAAAAACAAACTTTCTGTCTCTGAGACTAAATTGTTTTGCAACTTCTTCCCTGTGCCTAAAAAACCCTTAATATAAAATATGTAACAAGATAAATTAACATAACATATGTGGTATGTAAATTACCATAACATATGTGACAATCAATTAGCATAACGTATGTGACAATAAATTAGCATAAGGTATGTGAAAATAAACTAGCATAACTTATGTGACGGTAAATTAACATAACGTATCTGACAATAAATTAACGTAATATATGCGACAATAAATTAGCGTGACATATGTGACAATAATTAACATAATATATGTGACAATAAATTAGCATAACATATGTGATAATAAATTACATACATATGTGACAATAATTTCATAACATATGTGACAATAAATTAACGTAATATATGTGAATATAAATTAGCATAACGTATGTGAAAATAAATTATGACAATAAATTAGCATAACATATGGACAATAAATTAACGTAATATATGTGACAATAAATTAACATAATATATGTGACAATAAATTTCAGAACGTATGTGACAATAAATTACATAACATGCGACATAAGATTTAGATTAACATACATGAAATAAAATAAAATTAACATATGTGAAATATAAATTAAATTAACATAACATATGAATATCATAACATATACCAAAGTGAACATAGCGTAACATGTATAACATATCCTAACTAAAGCAACAATTCACATGTTACTTCATATGTTTCCATTAACTTATACATAAGAATATCAATCGTGAGTGACATGCTCACCTTTCGTGGTAAATGAAGGTGATAAACACAACATGAAGGAGATGGAGACTAAAATAACAAAGAGCAATCCAAAGCTATCCAAACTCGAATACAACAATCACCAATTTTTTTTTCTTTCTTCCGTTTTTTTATGAAAAAGGGGTTAGGCCTATGGTCTTTGGGCTCGGCCAGGGCTTGACCAAGGGGCTAAGTGGTTGGGTTTGGGTGCTAGGGTGGTGCTAGGGGTGCGACAAGGCTAGAGAAGGGGAGATGCCGAAGCAAAAGGGGAACGAGAGGGTGGAAAAACGAAGAGAAAGGAGAACAAGGAGGGGAAAAGGATGGGAAGAGGAGGAGATGTGGGGCCGAGCTAGGGGTGGTTTTGGCTGTGAGTGGGTGATGATCGATGGCCAAAAGGTAGGGCAAGGTGCAAGGAGAGAAGGAGGAAAGGAAAGGGAAGAGAGGGAGGAGGAATAAGGAAGAGGAAAATGGATTTGAGATTGGATTTTTTTCTATTGATTTAGGTTTAGGAATTTAGGAAGAGGAGAGGGGAAGAAGGAGATACAGAATTTTTCAGAATGAAGAATGAGAATGAAAAGTTATGGTACATAGTTTTCTTCTGAGTACGTGACTATTCCATGAATAAGAAGTCTGTTGGGGATTTAAGGAGTCATTTGAAGCCTAAAAGTCAAAAGGAACCCAAAAGACCATATACCATCCAAATACACAAGATATACTATGTAAATACTATAGGACATACACATGAAATTTACAGATAATTTATCCAAGTTTTTTATAGTAAATTGGAAATTCAAAGCAATTGGAAGCCCATTTTGACGAAATGAAAAATGGAGCGGAGATTGGAATTCAGTGTAGTGTCATATAAAAAGAATAAAATTTAACAATTCAAATTTAAAATTTTCAATCAAAAGTCAAACTTCGACTATATTTGACCAAAATTTGAATCTTCAAAAAACTTTCTATTTTATTGAATTTGGAAAAATATATTACTCAATATTCCAAAAAAAATTCTTTAAATTTACATTTATTTAAATTTTAAAATATTTAATTCAATATTTTAAATAAAATTTCTTGTAAAATTTGACTGAATTTACGGGTCGTTGCACAATGTTAGAATACAGCTAGACATGACTGTGCAAAAGCCATCCAATACTTCTATCAAACTAATACGATGTCTTTTGGAGTGAATGCAACCCCTGGTTCCAAAATATGAATATGCTTATACTTTTGCTGAATTCTGGCTCACAGCATGGTGCAACATCACATACAAATGCATGAATAAAATTTTAGCTTCTAGACTCCAACTTATGATACCAATTCAAATCTCTCCCAACAGATCTGCGTTTGTGCACCTAAAGGTCGATAGGTGATAACATCATCCTCACTCAAGAGCTGGTGAGAGGATATTGTTCGTTGGAAATTTAGCCAATCTCCGAATTGTACCAATGACATTTGCATTAACAAAGGTTATTTACTAATACTAGGCTTAAAATTGAAAATGAGGTGAATATGAGAAAGTGAAAGTAAATAACATATGATATAGAGTGGTTCGGCTAAGTTCGCCTACATCGACGATGAAGATCTCTTACGATATTCTCTCTTATAATTATAAGGAATTATAAGAGAATAAGAAATATGACATTAAGAGCTTAGGGCTTGAAACTGCTATGGGATGATTTATGAGCTAAGGTAATGACTTAAATTCAACTAAAATCCAACCATTCGAAGTAGATCTAAATAGTTGAATAAGAACTCATGGAAGTAGCAGTCCAAATGTCGAGATCTAGCCTAAGGTGCATGGAGCAAGTCAAAGAAGAACCTTTTGATGTTGCGATGCGTGGAATATCTTAGTGGTCGAAAGGGTGAAAAATGGTTGTGATTGACTGGCAAACAGGCGGGAATCCCTCTTGGGTTGTAACGACCCATAATTTTGACTATTGTAATATATTAAATTTAATAAATAATTTCGATAAATATGGGTATAAATAAATTATAGTGATTTGTTAATATTGATTTAATGGATAACTTAATTTGTTTGAATTGAATATTGGAGATTGAATAACTGAATTCATGAGTTAACGAGAATTGAAATGGCTTCGAAAATTGATTTAAATTGATTTAAATACGCATAAAGATGGTTAGCATTTAAAATTTAATTTAAATGCGAACAATTAAAAAAATGGAAATATTATATTTTAAGTAACAAGTTAAAATAGTCATTTTGTCCACTGTCTCGGATTTCAACGAAATCAGTTTCATCGGATCCGTAATAGTGAGTTACTATATAGTTTCAATTTTTGTAGCGATCGGACTTGTAGTTTGGCCGTGCGAGCTTGAAACACGTAGAAATTTAATTTCAAATTTGATTAAAATAATTGACTTTGAAAAGCTATCTTCCGCATTGTGTAGTTAATGCCCCGCTATTGCCCCGCTACAACCCCGCTATATCTCATAGCGGATTTCTACCGCTATGATTTTTTCGTATAGCCCCAAAATATAGCCTTTCCGCTTTAATCCCCGCTATTTCCGCTATCCCGTTATTCCGCTATTCCCGCTATATCTTTTTTAATAAAATGAATTGAAAAATTGCATTTATACATTATAAAATTATGAAACAATTTTATTTGATTTATTTTTTAATATATTTTCAGAAATGAAAATACTCTAATATTCTACCAAATTCAATTATGTTATATAACAGTTTTTCGTTTATTTAAAGTATATTCACACATGTTTTTATTTAAAATTATTTATGTATTATTTATAATTCAATTGAATGATAAATTTTCATTTAATTACAATTAATATATACGTAAAAACATTAAGTACGAGTTTTGTATGCTATTTTAGAGCCATCCGCTATATCCCGCTATATCCTCGCTGTATCCCCGCCATGACTTTTTGCACCTCCACCGTTTTGAATCTACCGAGCGCATTAACTGCACAGTTTCCACATACGGTCGAATTAAACCTTGGGATAGGTTCCATTATGTACGGAATGGGGGTAAAACATTATAAATGCCAGGCGGCATGCTTCATTTGGAGTTCGAGAATTTCAAATGTTTAACGTTAGATTTTTTCTTTTCAAATTAATTAATAATATAATTATCCTCGTCCAAGCCACGTTTCCCTATCACCCCATACCCCTTAACTTTTCTGCAATTCACAAAAACTAGCCGAAACAAATAGCTTGAAGAAATCTAATAAAATGAAACTAACAGAAAAAGAAAAAAATCAAACACGCTCGATCTGAAAAAAATACGGCCGAATGATGAATAGCGAGAGCCTGGGAGACAAACTCGCGGCGTCGGCGAAGGCACATGCGGAGAGCACGAGCTGCGGGTTGTCGGCGATAGCTTTAGGGTTTTCGTACTTGGGTTTCGCGCGCGCAAAGCGCCGCGGCCATGGCAGGGTCGAAGCGGAGAGGGTGCGTTGGGGTCGTGCGATTTCTCGCGATGGTGACTGTTGAGACATCACAGAGTCACGATTTTGGCGACGGCTAGGAATGGGATGCATGAGATGGTGAAGCTCGATGGGCTCGATCGCCCGACGTTAGGTTGCACTAGAAGAAATCAATCGCGTTTTGTGTTGGTTCGTGCATGCAGCGAAGCGGTTCGAACGAGAGAAGATAGGTGGCGATTTTATTTTGTCTTATTTTGAGTTAATTAAATTTTATAGTTATCGTATATTAATAAATTTGTGTTGTGCACGTAAAAGGTCTGATTAGGGCGAGGAGAAGTGTGTTAGAATCATATTGGTTTCGTCTATGTTATGAAGTTGAAAGTGTTGCAATTCGCTTCATAAGAATTTTCAGATCCAAATGAAGGTGAGTGTTTATGTTAGTTATATTTATATTCTGAAGCAATATGAAATATATTGGCTATTGTTTGGTAGGTTTAGTATATATTTAAATTGGTATATGAATTAATTAATAGAATTTAAATTGTCCGTTAAACAAATTTAAATTTAATCGCATCATATTACCCGATATGGTAAAACTTTGGAATTTGTGAATGTTATTGGTTTTATGGTTGATTAGTTGTGATAGATGCTATTGGTCGATATTGGTTGTTTATTTATTTGATATCTCATGCTATCATCCTGTAAACTGAATTATTTTTGAATAAATTAAGAAATAGGTTGAAATGATATATACCTATGACATCTATTTGGATTGAATGATATATATCCATCCTTGAAACTAAATTGAAATAATTATCCACTTGGCCATATGTTAGAAAATTATATATGGACATCAGGTTGGTTAAATTAAATGATTTTAAAAGTTGTTTTGAAATTATTTAAATGAAATGATTTTAAGAATAATAATCAAATTTATGGAAATTGAATTATTTTGAATTGGAGCTCGAAATGTTGGAATTTAAATTTGATAAACGAGATTTCTTAATTGATTAAAGTTTAAATTTTTAAGATAAAAACAAACACGTCGTAAATTTTAGAAATGGATTCGTTTTAAAGGATTGGCTTTTATTCGAACTTTGAATATTATTAAGTAAAGAGTGATATGAAATGATATTTCAAATTTGAGCTTGGAATTGAATTATATTAGAAATTTGGATTTTTTCTAGGAAAACTGGATATTGAAAGTGAATTTGATTTAAGTGTTTAAATCAAAATACTTTAGTGGAATTTGGAATTGGAAATAACTTGAAATTTAAATTTAAATTAATTTGAATTGGAATTGGAAATTAATTTGAAATTGGAAATTTGAATTAATATGGAACTGGAAATTTGAAATAATTTGGAATTGGAAATTAATTTGAACTTGGGATTTAAATTAATTTGGAAATGGAAATTGAAAGTGAAAGGAATTCGTGAACTGGTATTGAAGTTTATATGGAATCAAAATTTATTCGAGTTGGAATCGAAATTGAATTGATTAAATCAAAATGTAATTTGGAATTGATTTGGGGCAGAAATTGAGAGGTTGACCGATTTGACTTTGGAATTATATTTTTTTATGAATATTATAGTATAAATGATTTGAAATCTATGTTCTTTAAATATTCGAATTAATTTGATTTTCCAAACTATTTTACTATATAAACCATTTTTATATCCAAATTATTTTTGATTAAACTATTTAAACATTTTCTATTAAAATACTAAACTATTTTAAACTATTTAAACTATTTTCAAAAATTCAAACTGGTTAAAGGGTAAACTGTTTATATTTAAATCTTGAATTTAAATACGAACTAGGTTAAAGTGAAGAATATAACCTAAATTGAACTCGAATCAAATGTTGGCAGTCAAATCAATTTATCGGTCAAAATTGATAATTTTGAATATATGACGATTTTAAAATTGAATTGATGTTGATGCCAATATATGATGATTTGGAAATAGATTTGATTTTGGAAAGGAATATGATATTTTTATATCATGTGCAAATTATCTTCGAAATGTAAAAGCACCAACCGGTGTGTAAAACGACGTTTGGTTGTTAAAGAGACCGGGGCCTCTTATTGGCATACTCTCTGTCAATATTGGAACTACTTTAACAACAGTTTACGCGGTGGAAAATATCCAGAATCTAGTGGTTGAATTGGCGACGTTTACTGGAATGAAGTAAGAGAACGATGATGGATAGTCTTGACATTCGTGTCATAATTAAAATGACTAAAACATGAGCCTATGTCTGGCCTGTGAAGTTAGCTGCCTCTAACGACGTTGATCCTTCGTATTACTATTGTGGTTTTGGATTCAATGGGTGCACCTTATTTGTCGGTTGGACTGATTGTCGTGGTCGACCACGGATGGGTTACGACCAGTTAGAAAGGGTAAATTGGTAGAATCCTACCTGTAACGATCCCGGATTTTTACTAAGTCTAAATTGATAATTAATTTAATTTTTGAATAAAAATTGTGAAATTAATTGGTAAATTGATTTGAGTTTCTCCAAATTCGAATAAAAATACATGTGTTTATTTTATTAAAATATAATTAAGTTTTAAAAACGATTTGTTTAAAAGTTTAATATCTATATATATAGGGATGCAGATGTAAAATAAGACAATAAGCATTTAAGTTAGAAATACATATTTAAAATAGAAATAGATATATATAAGATAAATTAAAATATAAAGTGAATACATTAGAAAAATTATAACAACATATTAACTGTAGAAATTCATTTATATTATAAATCCATAAGACAAGAAAAATTTATACATTTAACTACATTCAAACATATCTTTTATTACCCATTACTATTTTCCAAAACCAAACTGTTTTATCAACTTGCCATAACATATCTTTTATTAAAACCCACTATTACTTCAACCAACTTCCCTAAACCTTCCATAGTTTTCAAATAGCTTTACTTATTTAACCATTTCAAATTTAAATTTAGATCCAAATTTAAATTATAAAAAATTTCTCAAAAATTTTCTAACTCTTTAAATTTTCGAAAAATTTCGCCAGCGTCTCCTTTGCGCGGCTAGCTCGGTACAACTACAAAAGGCCTCTATGGGCTCCCAAATTCCAAAAGAAAACAAAACGCCAAGTGGCTAAATCCAAAATCCCAATCAAATTTCATATACAATTTTAAACACATACCTTTTCAGTCAGGCAATTTAAACTTATCGTTTGAAATCAAAACCAATTTCCCTTTTTCCTTTACAATACCTGTACATCCTACATAGCAATAATATCCAATCACAACATTCCAAAAACATTTTATTGACTTCCTTACAAATGTCAATATTTATTCATTCAAATATTAACTTAGAATATATTTGTAATATCAATTTCCAATTGAGAATTCATCATTCCTTACTTAAGTTTAGTATAAGCATTTTATATGCTCCTTTATTTGTTTTCACTTCACCACTTTAGTTATATCTACTTCTATTCAATTTAGTTTTCTCATTTCCATATGAATTTCAATTTATTCTTATCTCTGAATATAAAATTTCATCTTCCATTTATAATTGATTCATATCATTGTTTTAAACTAGTTTCATTTACTAATTTATTTCAATTTCCAGTTTGAAATCGTTTTGTCATTAACAAAATTTTCCAAAAATTTTCAAAAATATTCTTACTCCCAAAATTTTCGAATTTTTTTGGTAGAGTCTTCTTTGTACAGAGGAGCTTTTGCAATTTGACAAGAGATATAAATATATATACATCGATCCACAAGGTCGAAAAAACAGAAACAGTTCATATTTCCTATTTTTATTGCGTAGGCGTACCTTATTTTGCATTTTTAAGCAAGCGGCTTATTATTTTAGTAATTAGCGCAACCAAATCCAGCCACACGGCTTCCAGGTACCTGTACTTACTTACTTTAAACATGTAAGTGCCATATATATGAAATTTAACAACATTTCACTTACTTGCAATAGTTAAACACATACATTCCAACAGCAATGCACACTAAACACTTTCCGTAAGCAATTTATATAGTTTTAATACTAATTCAACCGTTTTCAATTAATTCATATACCATTTTCATTAGACTTGCATGGTTTACAACCCACTTGCTTACATTCAATTTATTTTTAATTTTAAATTATTCCAATTGATTTGAAAAATCAATTCTATTCACTTCTGTTAATACATTTACTTTCGTTTACGATAAAATGACTAATTTTTTATGTAAATTTGATGTTATTCATGCAAATAACAATTACTTAAGCTTAAAACCATTTTAAATTGATTCCAACTCAGTTTATTATTTAATTCCTTCTATTTTAATTCATTCACAACCGTTTTATTTACCTCAACACATTCCATTTCAATTCTATTCACGATCTATTCATTTGCGTTTCATTTCTTATCCGCATTCATTTAAAACCATTCTATTAAACTTGAAAACATTCTATTTTTCTTATTGTCTAGAAGTTATTTCAATTCCTTAACAATTTAAATGGTTTACAATTATTTATTTAAGAATTTCATTCCACTAAATATTATCCGTAACTCACCGAATTTTATTTCGATTAAAATTTATTTTCACTTGATTTAAATCCAACCCAATACCATTAAACTTAGTTTAAGTTGACTTCAGTTCAACTCTCCTCCATCTATTTAGCTTAAGTTAATTTACTTCAATTTATTCAAATTTTACACTTTATCTCATTTCCATTTTACAAGTAAATTCTTCTTTTCTATTCAACTTAATTCTATCTCAATCAAATCTCATTTTAAATCTACAATTTTATTTGATTAGTTAATATAAAATTTAAATTTTTAGATTCAATTCATCCGAAATTATTTTATTAATAACAAGGCCATTTCCAATGTATTTCGACTTATTTGGATTTTATTTGCAAATCAAAACAATTCCTACTTTAATCTATTTCCAATCATATTTACTTCACTAACAATTCAAGCCGAATTTTATTTATAACTTGAATTTTATTTCCAAACTACATTATTTACTCACAAATCCAACTTCTATTTGACTACATTAGGTTCCATTTACACATTTTATTAACTAATTTATTATCTAATTGGTTCTCCTCCTGGTTAGAATTCAATACTTGATTTTTTTTAATTCCAAATATCACTTCATTTAATTTTCTTAAGTTTAATTTATTTTATAATTCAAGTTTGGATTTTTCGTTTTATTTTACAATTCATCAAAAATATTAATTTTGGGTTTTCTATCCCACTTTTCAATTTTATAAGTCACAACTTATTATTTTACACATTTCCATTCATTCTAGGCTTGAATAGATTCATCTTTTATTTTTGAATCAAGATTTAAGCTTATTTATAGCCCAAGGATATTTTGTTCTATGGATTTTTAATTCTTTTATAAGTTATTCTAATTCATTTATTCCAATCCAATTCTTATCCAACTTATTTGCATTTATTAAAGTAAGAATCTAATTCCATTCAATATCCCCCATAACTCAACTAAATTTTATCCCAATTCTATTCTATTTCAACTCAGATTTATTTATTTCAATTTGATTCAATTTTCTTCCCCAATCTAAGTTAATTTTATTTTTAATTTTCCACTTTAAATTTGAATTCCGACATTCAAGCTACATTTCCTCCCTGATTAAAAAATCATATCAATTTATAAGCTTACAACCTATCTCATCAGGAATTTTAAACATCCGGCTTTTGGTTTCAAATCGTCTTGAAATCTCAAATATTTCAAACCACACTTCTCAAAAATTTAAACCAATCTTGGTTTTTATCCCTAGCAAATTTCCTTTGAAATTTTAAAAAACAACTAGCTTTTCTGAACAAATCAATTGACAGCAATCCATCGCTTAGAAATTCGAAAATGAATACTGATGATGCGGCCGTCATCATCATAATTATTTCCCAATAATCCAAGTGATTTCAATGCTATATCACTTTCAAAATCCATTTAAAACAAATTTCCTTTCAGAACAATAATGCTATTATTTATCTTCAAAACACTTCGACAAACACTTCAAAAATCTCCGGGATTTTAAATTTCCAAATCCTGCTTAAATCAATTTTAACTATAATTCATTTATGTAAATTCCCATTTGATCATACTTCAATTTATAAATCATGTTGTTAATTTATATTTATAAATTTCTTTTTAATTAAATTTATTTTCCTTAACCTTTGGTTGCATTTTCAATTTCTTGTTATATTTCCTCTCAACAATGATATAATTTAATATTATTTTTCCTAACATCCAAGCAACCACATATTAGCTAAAATAGTTTACAAAAACTTTTTTTATATCAAAATGTATTTTTGGATAAAATTATTTCATTCACCCACATTTAAAACAATACCGCGTCAATTGTTCTATTCAAGTGTTTAGAAACCCCTTCGATACATTTGTCCAGACTGTGCCGATGAAGGTTCGTATGCCACTCAATAAATCAATCAACACAATATTAAAACAATTTATATTCACTAACAAATACGCACTCATGTCTATTAATATGCTCAAACTCATTCTAGAGTACTATGGACTCTAATTTAAATGAGTAATTCCCACCAGAGCCAAGGTTATCACCAACCTAAGCTCTGATACCAGCTGTAACAACCCGCAAATCTGTACCCATTGAGTCAACACTATTCTACATCAATCAACTCAAGATGAACAGAAATACGAACCATTTGGGTGAAAGAAGAAGATTAGGTAGAAGAAGAAGAAAATAGAAAACAACATCAGAATCTAACCATCGCAGCGAAATAAATCATAATAGATAATAAATGATCTTTACATAAAATCAAATATATCTGTTTATACATTACATCAGAATACATCATCAGAGTTCAACATCAATAACATACAACTGGATACACAGCGGAATAATAATCAAATACGGAAGTACGTATCGCCATCCAGCTCGTCTCCTGAGCTCCACAGCATCCTTATCCTGTATCCTATAGCACTCGGTCTGGACTGAGCATTACAGTTAAATAACACCCGAGTCAGTCTAGAATACTAGCGTGAGAAATCACACTCAAATTGATTATTAAAGTTTCAAAATCCTTTGAAAACAGAAGCATCTCGTAACACCATGCCACAAATAAACATGTCGGGTTTTTGCCTTATGATAGCTAAAACACTTTTTATTAAAATTCTCTGATATTATAATAGTGTCTATAGAAAGTAAAATAGAATCTAGATGAAATGCTTGCATTTCACGTTCCAGCAATAGTTGGGCACAATCAAAACCGTATGGCGCGTAGGGAAAATGGATTTCCATCTAATGACTAGGCATTGGGTACCACCTGTCACGGTACCTGGTCTAGATCAGCGTACCGAGGAGCCACCCTAACTCCCTTGCAACACAAGGCCCGGACTATCCCTTTCTGGATAATCCCAAGTAAGATCATCCCACGGCTGGGATCAGCAACCGCACCACTAAGCCGAAATAAAAGGGACATCTAGACAAGGATAACCTTACCCGGAAATGGGTGCTGCCCACCAAGCCTTGCTGCATAACCCCTGATTTTCAGTCATTCCCGGTTGATGAGGCTTGATGCTAAGCGTTACCTTTTAGATCGTTTCACTTAGAATGCTCATCGTCCACCTGACGATGTTCTGAGAGCATTCAATCCATACAAGTCCGTCCCGGGTTCGAACGGAACCGAAGGCACTACTCCTACTACATCCATTTTGGAAATATCCTCAGGATTAGTAGCTACTTGCCCTTGCACTTCACTGCTCCATCTTCGGCTCCAAACTCGTTTTCCATGGAAACGTACAAACCTGATCGAAGTGGTTTTCGAGAAATTAATCCCGATCCCGGTCTCTTCGAAACGATCAGCGCATTTGACCAATATTGATAGTCGGTTATTTAACTATTAATTAACATTCACAACATCCATCCAACAAAAATAATTTCACGAAATTATTTATTAAACTCAAATTATCTTCACAAGATACATTTCCACTTTTCAACCCTTGAAAAATAGTTTCAAACCATACTCTTCTCATAGAATGAATTTCCAAATAATTATTTCCACTGAAAAACACCAAGTACAAAGCTTTAGATTTTTAAAATAATTTAAAACACTTTATAAATAAAATATATATTTTAACATTTAGATTGAGAACTACTTCAATACTTTATTAAAAATACACACTTTTGGAATATTTAAAATGAGTTTACTTTTATAAAATATAAAACTAGATTTTCTCTTTTAAAACAAATACCAAGACACTTTTAAATAATTACCGTTATAATAGATTAAAAGAAAATACTTACTTTAGAATTTAAATATTTAGAAATAATAAATTTTTCAAAACTTCCTATTTAAAACAACTTTAAACCTTTAATTTATATTTCAAAATTTACTTTGAAAACGTACTTGGTTATCACTTAAATCAATTTTCCAAATTGATTTCCAATTTACTCCTTTTGAAATAAATTTCTTTACTTACTCAATTCATTTCAAAATTCGTTAATTATGGACTTTATTATTATTATTATTTTCCGTTTGATTTTAAGTATTTTAACCGAAATATACAAATTTCAGATTTTCCCAATTTCTTCTTTATTCTTTTCAAAATTTAAATCTTAAATTTAAAATAAATGCTTTGTTCTTTTAAATAATAACATTGAAGTTTAAAATTCATTAACTTTCTGTTTATTCAAAATTCCCTTTTCATATACGGAATTTATTTATTAGAATTTTAAAACCAATAATATTCTTATCCAGTTCATTTTAATTTATTTAAATTCTCTTTTCTTTTTTTTTGGCAAGGCCGACGGTTTTATAGTGGACCGACCACTATTTATTACGAACGTAATAAAGTTGAGGTATAGGAGAAAGGTAGTGACACCTTATTTAAATTCTCTATAATTACTTCACCTTCAAATTCGCTTCCTTTTATTTTCAAAAATTCAATTCTATATATTTTGATAACTCAATGTACCGAAATATATTCAAGTAAACCATAACATTCAATATTCTAATTATCAATAATATTCACCATAGAATATCATATAAGCATAACAGAGAATATTAAATAATCTAATTAAATGTTGAGGAATCTAGTTGGATCGCTCCAACCTGTTTTCCCTGCATCCACAGACGTTGGCTCAATACCAATTCCACTTCGAGGTGGAATATCGTGGTATATGGGACTAATATAAAATATCATCTGCTATTATGCGGCGCATAGGGTCTCATCCGCTATATAATGCGGGAAATCAACCATTCAAAGATATATTATATACTACTATATATAATGTTGCACATCCAATCAATCAATCAATTATTTAAATTTAATCATTTAAATTATAACCAGATGAGTGAGATTAACTCACCTTATTCCGTTTGCAATCCATTTCCAAATCAGCTTGTTTCCATTATTTTTGACGTTGTACAAGCATTATAGGATTTATTAATATTTGAAATAATTGAACCGTAAATTTCCATTTTAATTAATTTAATTGACTAGTAATTTAAACCCTAACATTTTTCTTTTAATAAATTATCCTTAGTAACTAAAATAATTTAGATTTAATTTAACAAATAAATCTTCACCATATGTAAATGAAATATGAATAGGTATATTTACTTTATTTTACGTTTTCAAATTGTTTACAAAAATAATCAATATCCTTTCAAATAAAAATATATTCTTGTTTATATTTTTAAATGAAAACATATATATCTATACTTATATTACCCTATTCCCTCACTGTGTATACATACTTTTATATATACATCTCTAACCTAAAACATATTCACTGTAAACTAAATCTGAAGCTGAATGTGTATATATATACTTATTTTATTAAATTAAAATAAACGAAACTATAAATACCTTACAGCCAAATTCCCTCGTGTGCTGCCATCGCCGCTCGATGGAACTACCCTGAGTTTGCCTAAAATCGAAGTCGCCGCTGCCCAAATACGAGCATGAAACCCTAACAAATACCATCGCCCTCTCCCGCCACGCGGCCTTCAACCCTAGCTTCGTCTATTGCGACCCCTAAATCTCGCGCTCAAAACCTCGATTCGACCGGTAACCTAGCTCTGCCGACCTCGAAACACGGCTCGCGCCCTGATTCGGTCGCGAGTTTGTACGCGAATCGATTCTCTAATTTTTATTTTTTTAGCTTCGGCCAATATTGATTTGGGGATCTGAAGTTTTAGGAGGGAAAGGCGAATTTCTCTCTGCCATTGAAATGCTTCGGCAATCCATCCTTAGAGAAAAGATACGAGTTTTTTTTTAGAGAAAAGATTTTCGGTTGAATTAGAAAATGAGGAGAATGAATTAGATCGGCTATTATTCTTATTTTAAAGACATGCTTGGAAGCTTCAGAAGGAAGACAATGCGTGATTATATTTCTCAATGTGACAAAGCTTAGTATAGCGTTCGATTATATTATTTATTTTCGAATTCAAATTTAAATTGTCCAAAAATTACAACACAAAATTCTGAACTCTTATCAAGGCATGCCGCTAGGCATTCCTAATGTTATATCCCTATTCCGAACGCAATGGAAAAGGTTCCGAGTCCTAATTCGATCATAAGGAGAAAATAGCTTTTTGAATCGAATTAAAGTATTTAATTTTCAATGTTAATTCTAGCGCGTTTATATATCGTACGCTCATACGACAACTCCGATCATTACGAAAATTGAAATCCGATAATAATTCAATATTACGGACCCAATAGAACTGGTTTCGTCGAATTCCGAGGCTGTTCCTAGGAAGGCTATTTTTAAATATCAATTTAAACGATAAAACTTCAAAACTTAACAAAACACTTCTGAATCAAATTTAAACACCTTTACTATTTTCAGTATTATCAATATAAATTTTACAAGCCTTTAAATTATTTTTAGCAGGCTTAAAATTCCAGATTCAACATCTTACCCAATTTCCAATAATTAAATTCAATAATTAAATTTCCAAATAATGGTGATATTTGAAATTTAAGTTACAAATTAACTTTTAAATATTTAAAATAAATTAAATATTCCAATCTTAAATGCTCAAAAATTCCGGGTCGTCACAATTAACTAAGATTATTTAAATAATTAATTAATGTGATTAATTTTAATAATTAATTAGATTATTTAATTAATGATAATCATTTATGAAATTGTGTAAGTGTAATTACTTTATGAAAGTAGTTAAGAAATTAATTGCTCATCCCAATTTATTGAGTGTAATTTGGTTAATTTAAGTTAATTGTCAAATATTGTGTATTGGATTGATATTTCTGATATGTGATTGTGATGCTATGTAATGTGAATTGCTTTGTGTTGCACTGTGATTTGTGATTTGTTTCTAAATGTTTGTGAAAACCCATTTGCCCGTAAAACAGCATTTAAATTTCGATGCGACTGGGAGTCGGGTTCCAGTTGGTCATTCGAAACCCACATCGAATCGTAATGGTAAATCTTTGTGATTGATGATGTTGCATTATTGTGTGAAACCCCTGGACTACACCATACACACACAAATATGGATCGCATATGGAAATTGGTTAAGTCACAGATTTTTGATATAATTTGAATTTGAATTTTATGTCCAAACAGTTTTGAGAATGGAGTGGGATTAAAGTAAAAAGTTTTTGAAAACGAATTTCAAAGATAAAATTTATTTTTGAATACCTTGATTAAGCCTTGAAGTTTAAATAAGTTGATTTAAATTTGAATTCAAAATTTGAAATTGAACTCTATGATTTAAAACTAGGGATTAAAGATGTTATACAAGTTATATATGGGTAAAACCATTTTAAAGGTATTGATTTGGGAATTGGAATTTAAATTCAAAGGCTTTAACTCGTGCAAATATAATTGGATTCTTTCGAAACGAAAACTATAATTTTCAAATAATAAAAGCTTTCATGTAAGAAATGAATGTCCAATTTGTGTTAAAAGGATTTCAAGTCTAAAATGAAAATGGTTTTCCAAGGTATGAATAAATCTTTGGAAACGGGTTGGAAAGCTATAAGTTAAATCTTTGATTTAAAGATTTAACGAGTTAATCCAATTGAAATGGGAATTGCTTTGAAATCTATGAATGGATCTTTGTGAAACTGGGTGAACTTTGTGAAATAAATCTTTTTGTTTTAATGGTTTAAAATGGTAATTTGTTTAAACCATTTGAAGAAAAGTTTTGGATTTTATAAGTTGTGACTTAACTGAAATCCCATATCCATATATTTTATAGATTGCGCTCACTATTCGGTATAGCCGGGAGAGGACCTTGTGTCGTATAACTCATTCCGAATAGTGATACGACGTTATGGATTGCATTTGAAGACCGGTGTTGAAGACCGGGTATTTGCGAGAACGATAGGATAACCTATCAATTGTCACTGCACCAAGTAGCTATGGTATAGAGATTCCCTAAGTGATGGAAAGTCCGATCGGGATTGTGGATACCCGGATTGCAAGGGCTTCTTACGAAGTGCCTTCAGTTCTGTTTGAACTCGGGACAGACTTGTATGGTTGTATGTCTGACACTACACTTTGAGATACAAAACAGGTTTCTTCCAAATACATATCTGTTGGTGGCGTAGAATTTATTCTCTTAGCTTAACACCCTTCTCTGAGACGTACGAGCTTAGAGGTTATGTAGTTGAAGGTTATCAGTGATATACTCCCAATTTGGTAGTGTGGCATGCTGAGTGCTGCTGTGTGTTGATGATCATTTGTTGATCATTTATGATCAAAGCATGGCTTTTGTATAAAGCGTAGCTTTGTGGACGAGACTGCATCAGGACCTCACACCCCGGAAATGGTCGAAACAGGAAAGATGTGGCAAGGTTATGAGGGTCGCGCCCTTTAGGGTGTGTCATTCCCTTTTGGTAAAGGGTGGTGTCATGGTATGGAGGCCAGATATTTACCTATGTGGTTTCTTCAATCTCATTTACTGTGTGGTTGTTGCTTTATGGTTTAGAGGCACCTCGAATAAAGGTCCTAAAGGACCGGGGGATGGCATGCTCGTGTAGTAGTTACCTAGTTGCTGAGGTAACCCGGCCTTGTGTTGGCAGAGAGCTGGTTAAGTTCTCGGGACGTCCCGCCAGAGGCGTACCCATGGACAGTAGAAAGTTCCTTAGCTTGACCATTTGTTGGAAATCCAATCAAAACAATACGCGCCTTGTACGGTTTTAGTTGTAGAACCTGCCATTTACTTATGGTGGCGCCCCACTGTTTAGATAGTAGCTATAGTAGGCATAGTTCGGAATGTCTGTGCTGGCTAAGATTAATATTATACTTTCGAAATGTTTTCCACTATGCACTAAAAATAGTATAAAAGAAGCGTAGTAAGCATATTTGACTATTATAAGGATAAATCTCCCTCATGTGTGCGATTGCATTGTGTGTGTGCCAGGAGGCCTTATGGTAGTTTCATTTTCAAAAAAAGCATTGCGGATTTATTTTAAATCCTTTGTTGTTTGTTTTTAAAGATAAACTGTTTTTGTTACTCATACCAGTCCCATGGTTGACCTGGAGTTTATTGTCCCTTCCCTAAACTTTGGGTGCCCATAATTATTCCACACGGGCAGTCTAGAGTTGGGTTTTTCAGATAGTTAGGTTTAGTAGATTATCTGGAGCTAGTTCAGTATTTGGATCATGACTGACCTTGCTTACCTTTGTGCATCGTTATTGGGAGTTCGAGCTATTTCTGAATTGGTGCTTTAGAGATGGAATTACACTACTGGATTCTATTTCACTTTCTCTCTTGAAGACCATATTGGAGATATTGTTCCGCTGTTGGTGTTATCATTATCCTTCCACTGCCATTTCTTGTATCTCTGATAGTATTGATATCTATTGTATCATTCTGTTGTATCATATTATATCAGATATTGTATCTATCATTGTATCAATGTTATATATATTGTTATTCTTTTTTCTTCCGCTGTGTTGTACTTAGTGTGTTATAAGCTCCGGTGAACCAGATTCGACGTTTGGATCTGCGGCATTTGATTATGAGTGTCGTATTCGGTCCCGATTTTCGAAGGTCGAGTTAGGGCCGCTATACTACCTTGGGAATTGCCTCATGTGCCTTGTCATATTTATCCCTATAAGAGCCCACTACGATTTTGGTTCGAAACTGTAAAATGTTGTTAAGGTGGATCAATGTAAAGCCATAACGCTATTTTGATATTTATTTTACTGATAGACATCATCTACTATAACGTATATTATTATATATAAATAGTTTAACGAATCCTTAGGAGATAGAAATACTGTTTGCACTCATACTTGTGATATTGATTTGACTTACATAAGAGTATTTTAGCCCTGACTCGAGTGGTTTGTCTTTTCATTACGCTCGGGTCAGTCCTGAGTTTTTCAGCATATTGAAGACTATTCTGGGGAGGACAAAGACGGAGTTTTGGTATATTACTATTGTTATTATCCACTGCTTCTTGCTATTCTGCTGTATTGGTTATTTATCCCTGATGTATAGACATAACTCTGATAAATATGTATAGACTATAATCTGATGTATAGTAAACAACTTTTGAATTATTTATTTGAGTATTATATTTTATCGTTTCCGCTGTGAGATTCTGTGTTTTGTTTTCTTCTTCTTTTCTTATTTTTTTCTCAATCCCATTGATTATCTATGTTCTAGATTGTTTAAGTCGGACATGTGTGGATTATTGTCGATTTAAACCTTCCGAAATGGGGGTCGTCGCAGTTGGTATCAGAGTGAGCGTTAAGCGATAACCTTGGCTTTGTGGGGTTTGGCTCATTAGAGATGGGGTAGTAATACTCTAGGATGAGTCTGTTTGAGAGTTTACATATGAGAGAGCGTACTTGTTAGTGTTATAAAACGTTTTATATTGTGTTTACTTATCCGTTGAGTTGTTTATGAATTCCGGTCGATTTGCGGGATGCTGTGTTTTCGATAGGGATTTCTAAACACTTAAACGAGGCAAATCGACATAATATTATTTTAAATTGGGTAAATAAAATAATTTTACCGTAGTATACATTATACATATATATATAATGATAATTTTAATGAATGTTAATTGTTAGGAGATGATAGTGTTTAGTTATCATCCATTATTGGTTGAATAAAGAAATAAACGAATACTTGATGAATTTAATTTAGGAAGAATTTGATAATTAAATTGAATTGAAATAAAATTAAAATAAGAATGGATTAAAATGATCAAGTTGTAAATTAATGAAATATTTTACTAATAAGGTGAGAAAATTTGTATAGGTATATTATAATATATATATAGAAATGATTTTAAAAATTAAAATGTTGAAGTTAAAATCCTTTTTGTTTTCAAAATTGTTTTCAAAGACTTTAAAATTATTAATAATAATATTCGGAAGAGTTTAAAAGAGAAAAATATTTTGAAAGGTTTTTTGAAGAAATAAAAGCATTAAACTCGCTTGGTGCTGGGAAATAATTTTGGGGATAACTGCAGCATCGCCAGTATTCATTTTCGGGTTTTTGAGTGAGAATGGCTACCGAATGTTTTTTCTTTTTTCGATTTAGTAAATTTTGATTGTGAAAGAAAAATATATTCTAAAGTATGATTTAATAAATATTTGGAAATAGTTTGAACTTAAAAATTTGAAGTGCTATATATAAGAAATAAGTTTATAACTTATAAGTTTGAACAGGAAAGGAAAGAAGAAGTTAATTTTAAAATTATTGAATATTTTGGTTAAGCAAACAAAAGGAACTTGAATATGAGAAAATAAGTAAATAAAATGAAGTCTAACTCAAGAAGCTTAAATAAAATGAAATGTAATGGAAATGAATTAGATAAATAATAAAATGAAAATTTAAATGTATAAAATTGTATAATTCATAGATTTGAGAATATTAAGCTAAAAAAACCAATTTTAAATTTGATTTAATGTGAACGATAAGAAGAAAATATTTAAAAGAAAGTGAAACAAAATGGGAAGTGGATTGAATAAAATAGAATTTCACTTAATAAGATTAAATGAGTTGAGTTGGATTTGAATTAAAACAAAATAAATTAGTAAAGTGAATTAATTCCACTTAAACTATAAAATGAATTAACAAATGAATACGAATTCGAACTTTTAAAATGAAATGAAATTTAAGTGTGTAAGAAATTGAATAAAATAAATGAATGTAAGTAGAATTAAAATGGTTAATTGAATTTAATCTAAATTTGATATAAACAAACTAAATGCAAGTGGAGCGGGTCTCTTCATAAATTTATTCCACTTAGTTGTTATTTTGCATATGATTATTTAATTTTATTCAGAATTATTAAGTTCATTTGTTTCTATGTTACATGCTATTGATTCTGGCATAGAATTTTAAATTATCTAAACCTAATTTGTTGTTTTTCTCAGCATGGTTTGTTCAGAGATGGAGAGTGTAGAATACTAAAACATAATTCACCCTAGGCTGTTATAATAGTGTAGCGAAATTTTAAAGGATGAAAAATTCAAAGAGTTGAAATATTTGATTTGATATACATTATAAATAGGCTAGCACGAAGCTATTAAATTTATAAATGAACTAGATTTTGATATAAGCCACATGATTCGGCAGACCATTTCATTTTACTGTCAATTTTACAAACAGTGTTGTTATATAATCTGATGGGGGGGGTGTGTGTGTGTTTTCACTGTGCCTAAAATTGGCCAAAGAACAAATTTATGATGTTGGAACCTAATGTATATGTAATCATAATCCATTTAGTTTTATCGGAAGTAGCTATTGTTAAATAGATTCAAAGAAATAAAATACTACTGAACTTTTGGATTTATGTACTTATTATGTACCTGTAAGCATACCGCTTTTTTTGTCTGATACCGATTGCATTTTTGATAAATTCATCCATGTTTGTACATTTATAGTCAAGTTATGCTGTTGTAAAAATAACATTTTTAGGTCAGTTCGAAAAATTAAATTAAGACCCAATTTGATTGTTACTTGCAAAGTGAGAACTCTTCAGTCTGGACCTGTAAGTTCTTGGATCAGGGGTAACACATAATAACATAAAGGCTCGATCAAATTAGAAAACCCAACATACTCAAAGGATCCTATAACAAAAATGGAAAATATCGACATTAATTTGTATTACAATATTATTATTCAAATCGATGCAAACTGATTTGACCTAGAGCTATACCAGTCCAAGTTTTGAAAATACATTGTCTGCATCACGTATTTTATTCCATTGTTGATGTCTTCGTTGGTTTTAGTAATTTACATATCATTTGAAAATCAATGGTTCTCTTAACAATATTTGAATGTTGAAGTTAGTGAATAACAATTATTAACATTTTAATCCAGTAATGGTTTTGGAAAGAGTGAGTAGGATTATAGTTTAGGTTTATGTTATATATTTTAGTATTTCTTGTTTTATGCATATACTTATCTACTATTGAGTGTTAATATGTACAAGAGGGCGTATGCCAGCTTTTGGAGCTCGCTTGCACGTATATTGCTTTTGCACGCTTAAATATAAGCTAACTTCTTTATAACGCTATTAAAAGGTACATATCTCGGATTATATACTGTATTTTGACATTATATATATTGTTTTCCCACGATTGGGATGCCTCATCATTGAGATGAGATGTATATTATATGATTATATTGATATTGTAAATTTTTCCTATCGAGCCCCGCAAAGGAGACTCTGCCGAAATTTTTCGTGAATTCGGGTGTTAGAAAATTTTTGAAGTTTTAAAATTTTTATCTTATTTTCTATATATGAATCATATTATCCATAAACTGATAAAGGAATGGCACGGTAAAAGTGTAATAAAGATTTTCTAACAAATTTTTAAAGTTATAAGTGTTTATTTAAATAAAATCTATTACATGTTAAATTCTTTAGTTAACGCCTTTTCGAGGACGAGTAGTCTGAGTATGGGAGTATGTAACGACCCGTACTTTTTACTATTGTAAGATATTAAATTTAATAATTTTTTGGGATAAATATGGGTACAAATAAATTATAATGATTTATTGGATAATTTAATTTGTTTGAATTGAATATTGGAGATTGAATAATTGAATTCCGAAGTTGATGAGAATTGAAATGGCTTTGAAAATTGATTTAAATTTATTTAAATATGCATAAAGAAGGTTAACGTTTAAAATTTAATTTAATTGTGAACAATTAAAAAAAGGAAATTTTATATTTTAATTAACGAGTTAAAATAGTCATTTTGGTCACTGTCTCAGATTTAGACGAAACCAGTTTCATCGGATCCGTAATAGTGAGTTATTGCATGGTTTAAATTTTCGTGGCGATCGGACTTGTCATTTGGCTGTGCGAGCTTGAAATGCATAAAAATTTAATTTCGAATTTGATTAAAATAATCGACTTTGAAAAGCTATTTTCCGCCTAAGATCGAATCAGACCTCGGGATTAGTTCCATTGTGTACGGAATGGGGGTAAAACATTATAAACGCCAGGCGGCACGCTTTATTTGGAGTTCGAGAATTTCAAACATTTAATATTAGATTTTTTTCTTTTCGAATTAATTAATGATATAATTATCCTCGTCCAAGTCAAGTTTCCCTATCACCCCGTACCCCTTACCTTTTCTCTCATTCACTAAAACTAGGCGAAACAAATGGCTCGAAAAAATCAAATAAAATGAAAGCAACAGAAAAAGAAAAGAATTCAAACACGCTCGATCTAAAAAAAATACGGTCGATCGATGAATCGCGAGAGCCTGGGAGACAAGCTCGCGACGTAGGCGAAGGCATGCGTGGAGAGCACGAGCTGTGGGTTGTCGGTGATAGCTTTAGGGTTCTCATACTAGGGTTTCACGCACGTGAAGCGCCGCGGCCATGGTAGGGTCGAAGCAGAGAGGGCGCATTGGGGTCGCTCGATTTCTCACGATGGCGACTGTTGAGACATCACAGAGTCGCGATTTTGGCGACGGCTAGAGCTAGGATGCGTAGATGGTGAAGCTCGATGGTTTTGATTGCTTGACGTTAGCTTGCATCTAGAAGAAACTAGTCGTGTTTTGGGTTGGTTCGTGCATGTAGGGGAGCATGTTCGAACGAGAGAAGATAGGTAGCGATTTTATTTTATCATATTTTGAGTTAATTAAATTTTATAGTTATCGTATATTAATAAATTCGTGTTGTGCACGTACAAGGTCAGATTAGGGCGAGGAGAAGCGTGTTGGAATTATATTGGTTTTGTCTATGCTATGAGTTGAAATTGTTGCAATTCGCTTCATTCGAATTTTCAGATCCAAATGAAGGTGAGTGTTTATACACTCACAATTGGCTAAAATAAATCTTATGCTAGTTATGAAGCGATATGAAATTTATTGGCTATTTTTTGGTAGGTTTAACTGTTATTTAAATTGGTATATGAATTAATTGATAGAATTTAAATTAACCATTAAACAAATTTAAATTTAACTGCTGCATATTACCCAATATGGTAAAAATTTGGAATTTGTGATTGTTATTAGTTTTATGGTTGATTGGTTGTGATGGATGCTATTGGTCGATGCTAGTTGTTTATTTATTTTGATATATCATGCTATCATCCTCTAAACTAATTTTTTTTTGAATAAATTAAGAAATAGGTTGAAATGATATATAACTATGACATTTATTTGGATTGAAATGATATATATTCATCCTTGAAATTAAATTGAAATAATTATCCACATGGTCATAGGTTAGAAAATTATATACGGAAACCATGTTGGTTAAATTAAATGATTTTAAAAGTTGTTTTGAAATTATTTAAATGAATTGATTTTAAGAATAAAGATCAAATTTGTGGAAATTGAATTATTTTGGATTCGAGGTCGAAATGCTGGAATTTAAACTTGATAAACGAGATTGTTTAATTAATCAAAGTTTAAAATTTTAAGTTATAAAAGAAAACGTCGTAAATTTCAGAAATGGATTTGTTTTAAAGGATTAGCTTTTATTCGAACTTTGAATATTACTAAGTAAAGAGTGATATGAAATGATATTTCAAATTTGGGCTTGGAATTGAATTATATTTGGAATTTGGATTTTTTCTAGGAAAATTGGATATTGAAAGTGAATTTGATTTAAGTGTTTAAATCAAATATTTAAAATAGAATTTGGAATTTGGAATTGGAAATAACTTGAAATTGAAATTAATTTGAATAGGAATTGGAAATTAATTTGAAATTGAAAATTTGAATTAATTTGGAATTGGAAATTAATTTGAACTTGGGATTTAAATTAATTTGGAAATGGAAATTGAAAGAGAAAGGAATTCGTGAATTGGAATCAAAATTTATATGGAATCAAAATTTATTCGAGTTGGAATCGGAATTGAATCGATTAAATCAAAATGGAATTTGGAATTGATTTTGGTAGGAAATTGAGAAGTTGACTGGTTTGACTTTGGAATTATAATTTTTTTATGAATATTGTAGTATAAATGATTTGAATCTATATTCTTTAAATATTCAAATTATTTTGATTTTCCAAACTATTTTACTATATAAACCATTTTATATTCAAATTATTGTATTTAAATCTTGGATTTCAATACGAATTAGGTCAAAGTGAAGAATATAATCTAAATTGGATTCGAATCAAATTTTGGAAATAAAATCGATTTGTCGGACAAAATTGATAATTTTGAATATATGATAATTTTGAAATGGAATTGATATTGAAGCGAATATATGATGATTTCGAAATGGATTTGACTTTGGAAAGGAATAAGATATTTTGATATCAAGTGCAAATTGTTTTCGAAATGTAAAAGTACCAACCGGTGGGTAAAACGACGTTTGGTTGTTAAAGAGATCGAGACCTCTTATTGGCATACTCTCTGTCAATATTGGAATCACTTTAACAATTTTGTATGCGGTGGAAGATATCCAGAATGTAGTGGTTGAATCGGCGACGTTTACGGGAATGAAGTAAGAGAACGATGATGGATAACCTTGACATTCATGTCTTAATTAAAATGACTAAAACATAAGCCTATGTCTGGCCAATGAGGTTAGCTACCTCTAGCGACGTTGATCCTTCATATTACTATTGTGGTTTCTGATTCGATGAGTGCACCTTATTTGTCGATTGGATTGATTGTCGCGGTCGGCCATGGATGGGTTACAACCAACCAAAAAGGGTAAACTGGTAGAATCCTACCTTGGGAATTGCCTCACACGCCTTGTCATATTTATCCCTATATGAGTCCATTACAATTTTGGTTTGAAACTGTAAAGTGTTTTAAGGTGAATTAATGTAAAGCCTTAACGCTATTTTGATATTTATTTTACTGATAGACATTATCTATTATAGCGTATATTATTATATATAAATAGTTTAATGGATCCTCATGAGATGGATAATCCCGTAACATCTCTTAAGTTATTGCATTCATACTTATGATATTGATTTGACTTACATAAGAGTATTTTAGTCCTGACTCGAGTATTTTGTCTTTTCATTACGCTTGGGTCAGTCCTGAGTTTTTTAACATATTGAAGACTATTCTCTGGAAGACGAAGACAGAGTTTTGGTGTATTACTATTATTATTATCCCTTGCATCATGCTATTCTGCTGTATTTATTATTTTTCCCTAATGTATAGATATAACTCTGATAAATGTGTATAGATTATAATCAAATGTATAGTAAACAGCTTTTGAACTATTTATTTGAGTATTATATCTTATCATTTCCGCTGTGAGATTCTTGTTTTCTTCTTATATTCTTATTTTTTTTCTTATACCCTTTAATTATCAATGTTCTGGATTGTTTAAGTCGGACATGTTGGATTATTGTCGATTTAAACCTTTCGAAATGCGGGTCGTTACAGCTGTTGATATCGTTGCATGGTTGGATGGAAGACAACTGGAAAGCGGATGCGAACTGTATGGCTGAGATTAGTGCTAGCTAGTAAGCTTTTAAGGGAACCGCATTCACTGTGCCTCTAATTCCGGTAGGCTACAAGATTAACAATCTACTATAATCCCTTTGCATTCCTAGCCATCTTGCTATAGTCCCTAATGCAGCTAGGGGCAAGTGTAACAACACGCACCTTGATGGATTTGTGTTTTTGATTTAGTCGAAATCCAAGTCCATTAGGGTATGGATCATTGGTGTTGGTGACTTGTAACAAACATAAGTATATCAGAGAGCTATCTATATGAATTCATAGTGAAATAGTAAAATATGATAAAACATGTATACTGATTATGGCTACAACCTTGGAATCAAGATTATTCCTTGGATTTCTAGTTTCCTTATCGATGCAGAGCATGAATGAGAAGTCCTCTTCATCCATTGTTCCCATCTTGCACCAGTAGCCCATCCCTCTAAATTCATCCTTCAGGTTGTAATGAGGAGGGGGTTAGAACAATTTTTTGGCCATGGTAAATTATATACTTTATCCATAATACTAGTTTATACAGATTGATTTCTATTTAAATATTATGTCTACTATTCATGGGATTATTCATTCAATTCCATTTGCACGTATGATATTTCCAACCTTCTCTGCGGTATTGCCATATATTACCCAAGAGAAGACCCTGGCCACTTAATACTTCTCAAATAGGAAGGAGGTAGACCCAACGACTATTTAATACTTCGACCCCTAGAAGAACCCCTAGTATATTTTCCTCTAAACCTATGCACGAACGTATATCCTCCACGGATCCTATAGTTGGAGATGTCCCATATTAGCAATACGTATATACAGCTGCTGTTGTTCTCCAGGTAAAGGGTAGACTTTCGTGGTTTGTAACTCTGTTGACCTCGCATCCTAATCATACTAAACTTGGTCATTATTACTTAACCTAAAAATTAGGCTAGACCCACTAATTCATGCTCGTCATATAATTTTTATTGAGGTCATAAAATTTCCACTGTGAAAATTATTACGCCTCTTAAATTCATTTATTAGTATTATTCATCTATTTGCTATGAACTTATTCTTATATTATATGCTTATTTCCTTTGTTCTCCATTGCCGTTTATGTCACTTGAATTCATTTATTTATTTACTTCCCATTAATTATACCTAATAAATGATCATTATTATTCAAATTGGACATTTACTAATGATATTTATTTATTCATTTTAAATCAACCTCGTTATGCCTTATCCATTTTCTCCATAAATGTCATGTTTAATGAGACAAAATGCATTTAAGTCCCCATTTGTTTGTGTAACTTCCTATTAACTGCACATTTATTGTCTATTAATATTGCAATCATTATTCATTAATACTGAGTTATTACTCTCTTTTTCATTGCAACCTCCTAACCCTTTGATTTATTACATTATCAATATTTAAACGTTTTAATTGTAATTAAAACGAGAACAATGTATATTTATTTATTACACTTTATCCTTTACCTTATGTGTGTGTGTGTATAATTAGTAGACATGGTTATATGTATATGTATGTATGTGTGTGTGTGTATTTAACTCTTTAATTTCTACGTTTAGGAATATCAGAATATACACTTGTGTGTGAATTCTAAAAAATATATTTGTTTGGGTATTTTAATATATTGAAGCTATCCTTTCCCAAAATGGAAATTTATTACCGTTATAACTTTCCATAAATTACCAAAAAGTGGTACTTTATCTTCATTTGAAATTACAAAAAATTATCCTTTTTCCATTTGTACTGAAATAAAAGTGCAAACTACGGAAAGGGCATCCATACTTTACACTTCTCTTTCAGTTAGGAAAATTCCTTCTTATTCCAAGCGATGCACTTTTTATACATAGTTGTGACGTTAGACAATCTATGGAAATTTACAAGGAAATAGATAAAACTAAATTATACATTAACACTCATATTATATTAAATCATATAAGTTTACATTCCAAGTCAACTTAGAGATTCCAAATAAATGCTAAATAATTCACAACCTAATTAACATAAGTCTATAATAAACTTCACGATCTTATCAACATCATACTTTAAAAATTTTAGGGACTAATTCTCCAAATTCCCAGATTAGGGTGTATATGTCATTCCATTACAATTACATAACTTATAGAATATGTAGGCACTATTTTGATTAAATACATTCATTTTAAGCCTATAATTTAATGGGTCTTGCACATGCATAATAATCAAATAAAATTCAATGACACAAATTTCGGCATTATATATAAATCATATAATTTTCCACTCATCTTTCTAGCTTTCTATATCTCCAAATCCAAGTTCATTCTAATTGACTCTTTTTAACTTTCAAACCCAAAAATATGTATAAAACGGTATATACATACCCACTAGGATTGCATCTGAGAGGAGATTTGAGTTAAGTAAAATTTAGATTTATAATTATAGAATTTACCTTTTTTGCAAAACACTCCTTCTCTTTTATTTTTTGCCATTCTTCAATATATTTATATAATATAGTATTTTTCTAATTTCTAGAAATAGTGGAGAAAGAAAAATGGCAAAGCTCCGCTACTCTGTTTAGAAAATATGAGAAGCAAAGTGAGATACTATGTCTATATTTATAGGCGCCAGAATCCATTCTATTCGTTAGATTATAATTTATTAAATACAAGTTGTTATGATAAAGTTCAACCCTAGCCCCCACAATAAAAATCGGTCGACCGCTCCCCATAAACGGTTGATCGACCTAATGAGGTTGTCGACCGGTAGTCCAACATTTATTTATTTCATAGTTAATTAATTTTTATTTCCTTGATTCCTTTTTTATTATTTTCGATCCGAAACCTTCGAACATCGATAACGTCTTCGTTTAAACTCTGGTCGCATAGCTATATGTATGAAATTTGCTCTAGAAAATCGCCATGAACATAATGGTGTAGGTTCCATAATCAAATTCTAATGTTCGCTCAAATTCCATTTTTGAGGCTTATTTAATTATATATTAATCCCATTTTAATATATTTACCGTTTACTTTATGGAGTATAACAACAAGAGTTGGTATGCTTATGACCACCTCGCTTTAGAAGCTAGGGCATTTTGGGATGTGACATATTGTTGATGTAATGCCCCACCCCGAGACCCATCTTAGCAAAGAGAATTAACAAGTAATTCCATCTACTAAAGTGGAGAACAGGGCTAGTTAAGGGCGACCATCTATAATTTTGTCTTAAACATCTACCGAATACGTCGATAAATGCAATATAATTTTTCTTTTCAACTAAAGGGGGTCGACATACCCATAAAATGCTTAATCCAAAATTATAGGTGGCTAACGGATGTATCAGAACAAAATACAATAACCAAATGTAAAGCATATCACAAAACAGTAATCAAACATCATATATATACATATACACTGATATATGTTTAGTACAAGACAATAAGAATACAATAAAGGTGGTACTCGACCACACCATATGCATCGAATCAAATGTAAATATATTAGAGTATGCGAAAGAGATAAACTACTCCAGCGATAGATAAGCTAATGTCCAACATCAACTTCAAGCTAAACCAAATAAATGATACCTGAAACAACTCGGTCTGACCCGAGTGAAAACACATGGGTTAGGCTAGCTAAATCATCAGTTAAACAGAATAATCGATAAGGATAAGTAGGTGAAAGCTATGGTATCCTTTTTCTTAAAGGATGTCATGCCCTAAATAGGATTTCAACATCATAAGAAAGGACAACATCTCTTCTTAGCAAGTAAAAGAGATAATGATGATAAAGTCATACCTAAGTGGCATAACTGACACTTAAACAAATGGAACATCGACGAGCAAAATTTTAAAGATAAGACTCAATAAACATCGCTTTCGCCTCATATCATCGGCAGAATAAAGGAATATGGATAATGACTTCAGATGATTCAACTATCTTCTTAGAAGTGGTTGTCAATATAACAATACATCAAAGGTACATATCCATCATACACAGAATAAAACACATATGGATGTGCCTCATCTCATTGGCACATCCCAAGCATCATTCAAGGAAATATAAAACCCAATCATAAAAGAAGCATTATACTTGTTCATACCTCATCTCATCGGTATGAATATAGATACATCTCAAATCCATCACTAAAACTCATCCTAAAAGATTCTTCATAATCATTTATACCTCATCTCATCGGTATAAATTTATAAATACATCTCAACTCCATCTTAACATCCAGTGGTCTATAAAATCATCAATCTATAATACAAATAACTCGATCAAAGAGTAACATAATATATGATTTCACCATATATGTATACATCTCATCTGGCACTAGGCTATCAATGTAATAATCATCTAAAGACGGTGAAGTCTAAAACATCAAAACTTAAAGAAATCCCGGATTGGCCAGATCCTTGATTGCATGTCGAAGCAATGCTATGCGCGCTACATCGTGACTAGTTCTACTATTTGGTACCATAAGCATTGTGATGACTGGAATCAAATAACATCTTAACATCGTGAATGACTATAGTCTATAACATCATAATGACTCCCAGTCATAAAGACCCGAGTTAATAACATCATGATGATAACTGCATCGTGATGACTCCAATCGAGTACTCATACTCTGTAGTACTAGTAAACCTCGTGAATGTGTCTCTACTTCTCGGATAGGAACCCAATAGGTGTTACGAACGTCTCATACCATACATTCGCATCTAATGGTTTACTAGCCGTTAGTTGGTACCACACTAGTAAAACATCATAAACATCATAAAAATATACTCAGCCTCATTTCATTACTGAGTAAATACAATACAATACTCGTCTCATCTCATTGACGAGTACTAGTGGCATCGTGACTTGTCTCATCACATAGATAAGTAAAAACTATCATAATACATCTCAACATCGTAAAATCATCATAAAAAGCTTACCTCATCTCATCGGCAAGTAAAAATAACATCTAGATGGTTATTTGTGACCATAATTTCAAATAGGAATTTCTAGCTCTTAATTCATCTCATTTTATCAATGATTAAGAAACACATCTTCAAATAATCCTTCATCGAACGTACTCCTAAATTGGAGTTCTCGAACCATATAATCTACCCAAAATTCAATAACCTCTTAAATCATCTCAAACAGTTCATCGAAAGGGTTTCGATCATGTAAGTTTGATATTAAGCGATAAAGCAAATCCATGTGTCCCATACCACATGTTTTACTTTACTGTTTAATTGTCTTTCTTATACATCTGAAATTCATAAAAATAAGTAATTTTATTAGAGAAAACAGAAATTTAAAGCAATTTTTCGAAAACGATTATTAAAACCAATATTTGAAATTCCTTTATTCTAGGAAATAAATCTATCTTTATTTAGAAAAATAATTTTAAAAAATACTATATAATAATAATTTGAAATGTCTATGTATTTCAAAAATGGTTTAGTGAAACCGTTCTCGAAAGTAATGAAAACTAAGAGGGATATTTCAAAATCGATAATTAGAATTCAAAACGAATTCAACTCAAACTTAACTCAAAATAAATTCAAATTCCACTAAAATTTGAATTTAAAATTCTCCATATATAGCTAGCCTATTGATGGCATCATAGATCTTAAATATCCTTAAAACATCATCAAAACCGAAGAGAATGAGAGCAAAAACTAGCTAATACAATTCTAAGGTCAACAATTGTTTTTGCTGTCATTTTGCTCTCAGGACAGCAATATACAAACATAATTTCGACCAAGTAAACTTCAAAATTACAGAAAAAACAATGAACAAAACTTGTAGCACATGACCTAATCTTTTCGGAACATCCAAAATTATCAAAATGGTTAAGAAACGAAGAAGTAATGGTCAAATTCGTTTCGGTTTCAAACAAAGAGCAAATATTGGTTTTGCTCTCGGGTCAGCAGTAGAAAAATTAGATTTTGACATAGCTAACCTCAAAATTACAGAAAACTCAATAACAGAAAGCTATAGTACAAGAATTGTGCTTTTTGAAAAATTAAAAATTATCGGATTTCGATCAAAATTGAGAAAGATATAGCTCAAATAATATCAGATTCAAACTTAGAAAATGCTGTCAAAGACATAACTATACTTCTGCTTACAAATCTGTTAGGTCAGTAAATAGTAAAATATCAAATTGAGACCTGAAGATGAATAACTCCTTATTGAATTTATTTTCCAGTAAAAAAAATTGACCTAATTTGGATAAGAAACGAAAAACTTATGGCTAAAACACTTCTCTAGCCTATGACTATTGCTGCTGTCAATTTGCTCTCGGGACAATAACAAACAAGCACGATTTTGATTAAGAAAGCATCAAAATTTTAGAAAACTCAAAACATGAAACTTATAGATCTATGTCTATGCTTTCTAGAACATCTAAAATTATCCAATTACAACTTTAAACGAAAGAGATATGCGCAATTTACTGGCGGCAATTTCACAAATAAGCATGCAACAAACAAATTTGAGATTTCTTACCTTGAAATCTTAATCAAAGCTAAAAATTGTGAGTTTTAAACTCACCTTTGATTTTAGATAGCAAATACCCAAATTTTTGAAGAAAGATTGGAGCTTGAAAGTGAAATCCTTTCTCTATTCTTATTTTGATGAAGTTCTTCTTGAATTAGCAGTGAAATTGAGTGGACTTGAGTTTTTATTAGAGAAAGCCATTGTTTTTCATTCTCTCTATTTACTGTATCTTTAGTTTTCGAGGGATGATGAGAAAAAAAAGTACTTTACACATATTTCCACTTTTCTAGATGGTTCTAGAGAAGGTTAATGGATTCAAACCTTACCCAAATAAGCCTAAGACTAATATACTTAGAGATATTCCTATGTTATATGCATATTTAACCAAATTAATCAATTTATACACTAGTTTTCTCATTTTTAACCAAATAAAATATCTATAACAAATTGTTTGCAATAAAATTATTATTATATAAAAAAATAAAATTTATTTCCACAATAAAAAGTTATTTTTATAAATAAAACTCTATCTTTGACAATATTTCACAAATTACACCATTTTAGTGTAAAAACACTATTTTTAATGCAATAAAATTAAACAAAAGTTTCTTTCGGGTCAAATAAATTGCAATAAATCATTCTAACACTTTTTAATCATCAAAATATTTTTTTCCAATTAAAATATTTTTTTTCATATAACACATTTTTTTTAACAATATTCCCATTTTTAGTGAATTCATCCATTTTAACCAAATAAAATTTATTTTTAAGTCTAATGAAGTGTATTAAAATGTTTTAACATTTTTATAACATTAATACATCATTTCAAGCCTAATTACACTTCTAAATTTTATTTTCTTCATATTATTCCTTTTATTTTACAGTAAAAGACTAACATTGGAATAAATTTCCAATATTACTAATATTAATTAAAATTAAACCATCACAATTTTTTATTTTCAATCCAAATCCAAAAATAAAGTTTTTAAACTTTATTTCATTCACTTACACTTTTTTCAACCGTCGAATGTTGAAAAGGCTTCAAATAAAATAATATGACTTATTTAAATTTCAAATCTCAAATTATAATCATCAAGATATCGTTTATATAAAATAAATAATATAATCCCTCATTTTATTATCCGAATCATTTTTAAGCACAATATTAAATTATAATTTTCATTACAATTTAATATTAACAGTAATCTTCAAAATCTCGGGTTGTTACAGTTGACTTCTGCATACTATGTGATGGGATGGATGGAAGGAATTATTTGATCTGGTTGGTACATTAAAACAGACCAGTGATGAGGAAAGTTGAATGTTACCCAGGGCTAAGAGGTCAAATGACTCGGGATGAGCTAATGTTGATGAGGCGGTCTTGTTGGCTTCTATGCTTTAGTATGTAAGATACCAGTGGCTGATCAAGGCTTGTAATGACGATCGTGCCAAGGAGTTTGATGGGAGCAACGCTGGAGACTACCGAGGACAAAACAGAGGGTTGTTTTGAGTCGATCTCTTGATGGCAGGATCGACTACTTAGGATCGGTCGAACGCAGACTGAGATGGAGCCAAGATGTGACGACTTGCAGATCCGTACCTTCTAAATCGACAATAAACAACACATGTTTGACCCAATAAGCACAGACTGATGAGAAGTCATGAGAAAGAAAATAAGAGAGAAGAAGAGAAGAAACGAAAGAGATAAGATAGAACCAAACAGAACAATACAGAATCTCACATCGTAGCAGAATAACATATAATATCATATCAATGATCTTAACAAAGAAAAAACTGTATATATATACATCAATTAGAGTACAACAATCAATCACTAATCATCAGCCTAGACAGTTACAATAACATGTCCTCCCAATTGCTGATAATATAAAACAACAATGCGCAAAGCGGATAATCAAAAAAGATACGTGTATACGAAATGAAGATCTACAGCTCTCCAGCTAAAGTTCCAATAGCACCGTAAGCAATCACTAGGCCCTTTTAATTAATCTTTTATTAATTAAACCACTTGCCAAATATTCACTTCACATTATCTTTAAAAAGCTATATTCTTAAAACTATTTCAATTTCTATATTGGAAAACATTTCCATATACTTTTTTAATAATAAGTAATTCACAAATCAATTTAATTTCAACACTTAGAATATATTACATATACTTAAATCAGGGTTAAGTATATATTTATTCTTCAAGGAAAACATTCTCTTAAACATACTTATTTGGGTGAAATGAATGTTGCGTAAACATCATTACGATAACCCAAAATCACTAGTATAGAGATTCAAAAATTAGATAGATGTATAAATCTCATATACTATAAAAAATATTTCCTTTCGAAAATCATTTACTATAACAACGGTGTTATAGTCCATCCTTTTCCTTACTTCTCGAAAACGTCTATTTCAATAAAGAATGTTGAAATCTATGTATTTAATACTTAACACATTTTAAAACATCTTTAAATCATTTAACTTCAATTAAAAAATCACCTTTCAAAACATTTATTTAATTTAAAAGATTATTCACTATCCAAAACATGAATATAATTCTCTAACCAAATTCATTACTTCTATATATTTATTAAAGGATTATTCATTGTCCAAAATCATGAATATAATTCTCTTGCCAAATTCATTACCATTACACATATAATTTAAAGGATAATTCACTGTCCAATATCATAAATATAATTCCTTTACCAAATTCGTTACTTTTACATATTTAATTTAAAGGATTATCCACTGTCCAAAATTGTGTATTTATCTCCTTTTATAAACTTTCATATTTAGCTTATCAAATTCAATTGATTTCGGATTTATAAAATAGAGTTTACAAATTCCATTTCTATTTTATAAAAACTTCCATATATAAACTTTCCTTGTTTACCATCTACATATATATCTCATTAACATGCCCCAAAAATCCAAATTATAAGTTAATAACTTATAGTTCTCTTATTTACAAAATCATTCCTTTTTATAACTTCACAAATTCATAGATCTTATACACAATTATAACTTCATTTTAACATTTACAAAACTCGTTTATAATTTCTTTATTTTTATTTGTAAAAATTCAATTTTATAAATCTTATATATATACCATTTACAACAATTCAAAAATCTCAATTTAAGTATTTTACAAAATAGTCAACTTCATATTTCAAAAGAATAACATTTTGATATATTTCACAAAAATTATAATTTTTTATAACATAAAAATTATAATCTATTTTATTTAAAATAAGTTCATTCTTTAACAATTCAAAAATATCTATTTTCAAAATCACTTTGAAATCCTTTTAATTTGAAATCATCACTTTAACATTTTTAAATTTCCAAAAATAGGCTCAATGCTACAACAACACCAAATACATCAATCACATCAATCCTGACATCCAAAACATCATATATCATATGATAACAGTATATATCACAATATCTGTAAATAAATCAACATGGGTGAGGAATCCTGTTGGATCCCTCCAACATGTCACCTACAAAAATATACATATTAGAATATGTGTACAATGTCCGCTTCGAGGCAGACACGAATACAAAGGGTCATCCGCTCATACATGGGAACACATAGGGTCTTATCTGTTTCAATAGGCAAGAATATATCCAAATACCAAAAAATATATATATAATGTATCATATATCGTCCAAACAATCATCAACCAGCATAAAATAAATTTATTCCCACTTATATAAAAATATCAGTGAATCAAAAAGAGTGAATTGCATCACATTGATTCTAATAGCAGTTGCGGTGTTTTATCCCGAATAAAATTAAACAAGCGTTTAATTTTACTTAAAATTTTCACTAGCTCCAATCAACTCTAAACTAGCTCTATAATGTAGTGCTCGTCGATACGGACCCAACGCCACTTGTTTCGTCAAAAACGGACCTCTTATGAAGAAGTTACGATGTTTTAAAGATTATATAGATTAATATATAAATCAATTTCAGTTTTTTTATTTATTTTATTATTAAACCTTAATCTAGTTGCACGATTTACTACACGAAATCAGGGCCGTGCGTTTATTTTCTTCTTTCCAAGGCTTTCGAATGTGAATAAAACCCATAGCCGTCGACGTCATTTGAACGTCGCGCCTCCACCGACCACTTCGACGTCGATCAGAGCCTACCACCACGAGCGCCTATATGAGACATGCAATCGGCCAGAGGTTGGTCGAACTCAGCCTTACCATAGCGTTGAAAATCATGCACGAACGACAAATGTTCAAACCCATTTTGTCGTAGATCCATCACGTTGTTTTCGATCATCACCGTTGATCTGAGAGATCTCGTCGCCCTCTTAGTTTTTGCTTTAGGAAGTTTCTCAAATCGGTTGATGGATCGAGAGAAAATAGAGGAGAAAGAGTCGATGATTTCTGGCCATTGGAATGTAAAGTGGCGGCTTGCCTTAGTTTCTTTAGGGTTTGTGCAAATGTGAAAAAAGTTGGTCTTTTATAGAAAATTACGCGACACTATTCATCCGAAAAATTTACGAACTCCAAACAAAGCGTGCCACCTGGCGTTTATAATATTTTACCCCTATTCCAAACACAATGGAATATATATCGAGAGCCAATTCAATCATATTTGGAAGAAAAGTTTTCGAATCGAATTACTTAAATTTAAAATTTACTTAAACGAATTTCTACATGTTTCAGCTTGCCACAGACAACCCGTAAATCCGATTGACACGAAATTTGAAATCCTATAATAATATAACATTGCGGATTTAATGAAATCAGTTTCATCAAAATCCGAGACTGTTTGAAAAATGACTATTTTGCACGTTAATTAAATATTAAAATATTCAAATTCTATGAATTAACTTCTAATTCAATTTTAAAAGTTTACCAACTTCATTCTAATTCAAATAGAATTTAATTCAACTGTATAAATCATTTTTATTCATATTAAATTCAAATTCCAATCATTTACACTACTTCAAATATTAAATTAACAATTTAATTATCCAATTAAATCCTTATATTTCAAATATAAGTTATTCAACTTATAATATTTACTTTTGAGTACTTACAATCAATTAAATATACGAATTTCAAATGACTAAAATTCTGGATCGTTACACAAGACACAAAAATATTGTGCTTGAGCCGAGCTAGGATAAAGGAGTTATCCATCTGGAGCCGTTTGAACGGATGGGCCATCCCGGGGTCGGTCTAGAAGTAGACCTATGTATTTTTCCAAGTGACATGTAAGTGCACACAAGTAATGTGCCGTCCTGTTGGTCCCTGGGTCCGTCTGACATGGTAGTCACTTTGGCTTCTTTAAGTGCACATAGGGTTTAAGGCAAGGCTATTTATTCATTCTTGATATGGAATGTCTAAACACCATGCTTCTTGAGCAAGTGAAAAGCAAGAAGATCGAACTCCACCCACAATGCAAAGACCCCTAATAACCCACCTAGACGACCTTGTTTGTTTCATGAAACCTTCTCACTCATACGTAAGCTTCATCCTTCAAGCTTTAAAAGCCTTCCATTCTCCGACTTGGGTTCCAAATCAATATGCAGAAGTTTAGCATCCTAAATGCAGGACTTAACCAACAAATGAAACATGAACTCATAAACTTCTTTACCCTTCATGAAATGCCTAGAGATAGAATAAACCTTGGAATTCTCCCTGTCACCTCCAGAATAACTATAGCCAAATGTATCATACTCTATGAAAAGATCACCCAAAGATTGTCAACATGATGTAACAACAAGTTCTCATAAGCTGATAGATTAATGATTGTCCAATCCATTGCTGCTACAATGACCACATATTGGATGAGGCACTATATTCGTCTGGTTAAACTCATTGGTACGATCAATATAGTAACATATAGATTTCTATAGCATAGAGACCCATTTTCCAAGAATCTCGTCCTAATTGCTTTTCATAAAATACAAATACCTAAGAAACAAGGAGGCCTTGAAATTGCTAATATCAAAGCATGGAACATTGTAGCTATTTCTAATTATTTCAACCATATTCTTTCAGATTCCCAAAACCAATGATACCGATGGATCAGAGTGCATCTCAATATAAAGGAGATCTGGACAATGCAACAAAATTCATGTTGGTTCTGGAGAAATATCTTGAAGCATACGAACACATTCCTACCGTTGAATTACAATCTTTAAGCCTAAATTAGAATCCCACATGAAGCTCTTACAAGAGATTATATCACCTACCATAATGTCAAACTACCTTATACTAGCCCCACGTAGGCAAGCATTTCAGCAAACATGTTGCCTTAATTAGAGCTTCTAGTCCTTTGGACCAGTAAACGCCTGAAGCATTCCACCACCTCAATCTACAAGAACATTTGTTATAATGAAACAAACAATTTTCCATGGCACGCTAAAATGTGGTCTATGGGTAGCTCTGCTAAGGACAACCTTTTAATATGAAAAATGATGTCTAGTGCCATTCAAACAAAATCCATACCTGCATAGTGTGGAATAATAAACAGTGATATATGCCTTCAATGCAACTCTTCTTCAAAGACCAACATACACTTATTTTTTGAATGTAGTTACGTAGCACATACATGGAAGAGAATTGCAACATCCCGGAAACGCGAACACTTTATATTAAATATAGAGATTATTTAAATAATTGAATTATGAATTTAATATTAATTAAATGGATTTAATAGCATTATTAAACTCCTTTTAATTAATAAATAATAAAGGTGAACTAATTTTATAATTTTTTTACTTAAATAAATAGTTTGGAGAAATGTCGATAATCTAACTGAAAATCGTTTTATCAATAAACACTTTTTAATCGACGAAAATCGTTCAAACTCTTTGAAACTTATTTAGTAATAGATGAACACATTAGTAACCATTTAAGCACCTCTTATTATTAACAAAAGATAAATTAAACTAAAGAATGATTTAGTGGACATTGACCCTTAAATCAAGAATGGTATAAATAGTGTTTTTTGGAATGAGAAGGGAGGGAATCAAAGGCCTTTTTAAAGGAGAAGTGATGTATAGTACAAAGAGTGTTATCCAACCTTTTGATCAGGCAGTATCCAAATGGACTGGACAAGTCGAACTTGAAAGCTGTCAAGGTGGGAAGCCTAGAGAGATAGCCATAGAAGTCCATAGACCAAGTATAAGCAAGAACACAAGGTGGCAGCAAGACCATCTCAAAAATCCCAAAGCCAAAATCCAATAAGTGATGGATCGATACCGATTCATGGAAACTCTACCATGTAACTGTAGGTTATAGAATTATGAATCTTGAGGTTAATTAAATACTAGATGGGGTTGAATAGTGTTTTCTAACTTTTGTATATCCTTTTAATTTTTAAGTTTAATATTAAATCACAGGTTTCCAATATAGAATTATATCAAAAATCAATCACGGATAAAATAAAAGCTAAAAAGTTAAGTAAAGAGTTAGAGAGGTAACACTAGGAGTTTTATACTGGTTCAGATTTCTCCTACATCCAGTCTCGTACAATCGCTTATACATATTTCTTTTCAAATGTCAATCTTTAAACAGGTAGAAGGCAAACCAAATTACAATCTCGATTCCAAGGCTATGAGACACACTCTCCTGATTTTCCAGGCTTTAGGGTGCACCCACTTGATTGGGACGAGCTACAAGCATACCTAATTGATTTAAAAGGGCTGCAATCACACACGAGCAAATACAACTAGTGTTTGATTATTTTTTCAAAGATAATTTCTTAAACTTTGGATATAATGGATCCTATCATATACATCACTTTGATCTTTGATTTGAGAGAGAGATGATTGCAAAACTTTCAAAACATTCAAAATACACACAAATTCAAATGTCAATTCTAAATAATCCAGTCGAAATGTACACACCAAAAGTAAATCAAATCCTAAGAGCATGTGTGTATATTTATTTACATATCAAATCCAAACCTAATAATTAGACATTCCGTGGAACTTTAACACAACCATTGAACCTAGAGATTGAATTTGCTTTGATGGCATCCCAATCTTCATTATCCTTGTTAATAGTGCACTCTGGTTGTTGGATGGTTCACTTTTGATTAAGGAAGAAATCATCCATCGAAGGCAATCGAAATGTTTTTCTTGTTTCTTGATCATTTGCATTCGAATTAACACTAAATGCCTTTGATTTCATAAGATAAAAGAAAGAATATCCTTGAAATATGGAAGAGCTTGTTCAAGGTTTTCACTTAATTTATGATGTAGAGAAGACATTTTCTAAAAAAGACGTTTGAGAATGAAAAGAGAATATACAATAAATGATGAGTGAGTTTTCTAGAAGAAATAGGCCTATATAGGAGCAAAATTTCATTTGGAATGATTGGGGAGGTGGTAATTATTTTTAATTTTAAATTTTTTCCAACTGGCCGTTATATGTCGATGTATTTATTGTATGTATGTTGACTACATACCTATAATTTCAAAAACTATTGCATTTATTATAGCTTTTGTTTTTATCTTATACCATTATACATTTATAACTTTCAAAGACTAATAAACAATGTAGGACAGTGAGAAATGTATTGCATTACTTAGAATTGAAAAGTACATGGATTTCAAAGCAATAATACAAGAAAATGACACGAACTTAAACTAAAAGCACACAATACTATGGAATACAAAGCTAGATATCATAAGGAAATAATTAGATAGGCTTAGAAAGATGTAAACGATGATGATGAATTTTCACCAAGCTTGCGAATGATCTTTCAATAGTATTTGTCCACTTTGTTAGAAAGAGAAGTGAACTTTTTACTAAATAAACATTTAAGCTTATTTTGTTTTTAAGAAGCTTTTCTTGGTTTCTTAGGATCTCTGGTTGGAGGGATGAGATGGTTTGTCCAAATTTTCCAAAGAAGTGTCCACTTCTTCTTTCTCCTCCTCTTCTTTTACTTCCATTTCGTTGCCTTCTTCCTCTCCTTCTTATTGAATTTCTTGTTCTTCTTCCCATGTTAATCTTTGTTCCTTTTCGAGAAGTGTCTCGTATGGTTCAAAAAATGATGGAATGTGCATAAGAGAGGCGTTGGCCTTTTTGAAATTTTTTTTGAGCAAGTTTGTTCTCCTCTTAAATCAACACCAAAATATATGAAAATTTTATTTAGATACACATTATGATAGAGTGCTCGTGTCTAGAAATGTTCATTTAAATAAAGTCATCTAAAATGACTTGTGTCCAATTGATATTGTAGTTTCCATAAATGGCAAAAAGAGCTTTAAAAACTATTTGAGTAGGATTATTATAATTACCCATCCTCAGAGTGATACTCTATCGTAAAATCAGACTCATAAGTCTCGATTTTGGTTGAGGATTCTTATGTTTAACATAAAATTCTTCATCACTTTCGAAAATGTCATGAAAAGCTTCATGGTTTTGTTCATCAATTTGAAAAGTGAATAGGCAAATTCCATTAGATTTACAACCAAGTATGCGACTCAAAATTTCACAATTTAAAACAATTCTACTCCAAATTTGTCCCTCTTCTCCTTGAAAAAAACATCCCATTTAAATTTGCGTAAAACATTTAACCAAATCCATATGGCACATAAAGTAATTTTGAGAAGAGTCGACAAAACCAATAATTTTATTTTCAAAACAAAGATTTTGTAGACTGTAAGAGGAAAAATCATCAAACGTAACAAATCTTCCAAGAAAAACTTGTAACGACCCGGAATTTTCGATCCTGAAATTCCAGATAGTTAGAAAAAGAAGAAAAGAGATAGAAGAAGAAAAAGAAAGGAAATGAAGAATCTCACATTCGTAGCTGATCAAAATATAATATCATATAATAACATTTATACAAAGAAGTTGTATTTATTAAATTACATACAATACATAAGAGTTATAACATATATATAGTTGTAGGACAGATACAATCAACATGTCCCAGACAAACTACATTATACCACAGCAGAAACACGCCATATGTTCCTACCATCCAGCTCATCTCCTGAGCTCCAGAACATCCTTACCTGATAATATGTAATATTCGGTCTGACCCGAGCATTACATCAAAGTAACACCCGGGTCAGGCTGGAAACCAGCGTGAGTAATCCCATATAACATGAAATTTTAGTGCCCAAAACTTATGTGAATTACCAGGATAACTCGTACTTTTCATGAGTTCTTATAGTCAATCATTTATCAAACAACAGTTTTCAGGTTAAATGTCCATGTTACTCAATTTATTCCATTCCAGCCTGTTTAATTTCACATATCCAATTTTGAAGAATTCAGTTTACTGATCGAAGTGGTTTCGGGTATTACTAATACCCGACCCCGGTCACTTCGAATTCAATATCATTTATAAACAGAGTTGTTAAGTTTAAACAATACAATTCATATTCAGGATATCATACCACATAACAATTCAACATTGATAGATAACTCACAATATTACCGTTTAACCTATTATATCACAGCATATATAAATTTCCTATTAGAGACATCAACAACCGAAGTAATCCAATATCATTCTATCATCCATAAGCAAGATATTTAAGTCTAACAATTCCTAATTAATTTAATTAATCACCAATTAAATTAATTACAAGCTTTTTAATCACTTGGATTTACCTTAATCTTGCTTACTTAACATTAATTAATTACAACTAATAATTAAACATCTTTTAATTATTTTTCTCAATTTATCATCCTTGATTAAACATTCTCTAATTACATTAAGTAATTCGACCTAAATTAATTACATAAATTAATTATTCTTTAATCATTCACTTTAATTACTCTTAGCAATTAATTAATGATTCTCTAATTCCTTTCATGAATTACTCTTAAAATTAATCACATTCACAATTAACTATCCTTTAATTACATACTTTAATGAATCATTTAATTAATTACACTGAGTAATCCTTTATTAATTACTGACCATGAATTCGTTATTCAACTTAGGTTGATTACAAACCATTTGTTACTAAATTAATTAACCATTCTTATTCAACCAACTAATCCTTAAATAAATTCTTATTTAATCCTTATTTACTTAATAATTAGTAGATTACACTTACTAATTATCTTACTTAATCAGTCAATTCACATTAATTACATTGATCAATTTAACCTAATTAACTAACTTAAATTAATAACATCGGTTAATTAATCTTAATTAATTAACCTTAATCACATCGCTTAATTACGTTTATAAACAAATAAGTATTAACTTAAATAAATCCTCTCAACTTTAATTATCGAACATTAATAAATCAATTATTCCTTAAAATAGTTTCAAAGATAATTAAATTTAAACTTAACTAGTTCAACTTAAAAACTTGAGGATTAAACATCTTCCCGAGGAAATCATGTTTTACTTCGAACAAATACCCAAGACCCTTCGACCTATTCGCGAGATCCTTCCTTCTCTTCTTTAAATCTTATACTTTTAAACTTGAAACTGTTAAAATGAACTACCCCGCAACAACACGAAGCAACATCCCAGCATTCCCCAGCCTTTACACGAGCTTCAAACCGATGAAAACTCCACAACCAAACTGACACACTGAACCTTCGTGCGCACGTGCACAGTTCATCGGCTGCATTCCGACCACCACTGCTACCTTCCACAAATCGCCACTGATCTCCCCGATCCACCATGCTAACCACATCAAAGAAAATGCCACGGTATCAAAATCGAAGATGGTCGAAGACTAAGTGACGAAACTAGTCACCCAAAACATCCTCGCCTTCCCACCACCACTCGCTAGAAACCCCATCATCCTAACCATAATTTGCCATAGACTAAGGCTTCTACTCCAACCACCTTTACGAAGTCCGATGCTTTGTCGACATCAAACCTACCTCAAACCCATGGCCAACCAAAACAGGATCCTAAACCCTAACTCTACCCCTCGTCGTCGCCTCGTTGGCTGATAAAATCTTCGATAAATTTCCCCCGGTTCATCAACCCTTCCCCTCCCTCTGACAAAAATATTGAGCTTTAACATGTCGCAGATCGATGGTAATCGTTGAAATTCCCAAAATCAAACAATCCCAGATTTCTCGGCAATTACAATTCTAAAAATCACAAAATTTATATTAAAATTCATGATTTATAATTACAAACCCAATTATGGATTCCAAACATGAAATCAAGATGTTTGATATTGCTCTAAATTTCAAAGTTTCACTATAACCTTTGTTTTAGAGGTAAATGCTCAATCATTTAAATTCGGAATCATTTTATAAATGATGTTACCTTATTTTAAAACATTTACTCCTCAGAAATCAAAGTCTAAATTGATTTCTAATGGAAGATAGGAATTTTGTTTGAAGTTTTGAGGCTCTGATTATAACAGAGACAAGATATAAACACAGTCATATACATCCTTATATATATACGGGGCAGATTCAATCATATTTTTAGAAAATAATTGTTCATGCATACATCTTCATCATATCCATATAAATTTATCACATGCACCAGATTCAAACTATATTTTTTTAGTATAAGTTTACTCACCTGCAAATGAAAGTAGAAAGAACAGAGAAAGCCCGTAAGAAAATATGAAACTGCTGCTTGATTCTTAAAGCTAAGACTTGAAATTGTAATTTGAATTTGAATTAAATCTCTGCCTAATCTTTGAGTTGCTCATGAACCAGGTTGAGAAAAATAAAATTTGTTGAATTTACTTTGATATTCTTTTTATTTTATTTGACCTTTTTTTTTAGGTTTTGATTTCTCAGTTTTGATTTTGTTCTGGTTTCATTCTTCTCTTTGTTTTGTTTTAGAGAATCAACTGATAAAAGAATATGAAAGAGGAATATGGAGATGTTTATATAACTTAATCTTCTCACTTATTAATTATTTTGAAAAATATATATAAAAAGATATAAAAGACACTTGTACAATTTTATTAACACTTGTCATACTCTTTAAATAATTTGCTAACACATGTTATTAGAGAAGTTTATAACTTAACACATGTAACTTTACATTCATAATTAATTTTTAAATGTTTATAAAGCCTTAAAATTAATTTCCTAATTTATAAATACATATATAAATAAATTCCTTTAAAAAGAATATAATATAGAACAATTTATGCTCTAAATAAAATCAAATAAAATACATTTTAAAACCAAAGTATAATTTGATATATATATATATATATATTGAATTTTAAATTTAAATATCCAAATTCAAATTCAATTTCAAATCCAATTTGAAAATCAATTTGATATATACATATATTTAAACAAACAAAAATTCAATTTGTATATAATAATTCTATTTAAAATCTATATATATATACACACACACACACAACACAATTACAAGTATAAATATTTATTCGATCAGATTCATTTGTTCAATCTATAATTCAGTAGTTCTATTAATTAACCCAATTATTTATCAATTATAGATGTCCATAAATCCGAATTATCACATTCCTCCCCACTTTGAATCTTTTCGTCCTCGAAAAGGAACGATGCCAGAATTTATTTAATACCTAAAATCAGATAATTTATTCTTTGAACATTTCAAAGTACTTTTTAAAATCCACATAATATTATAAAATAGTTTTTTATGAAAATACTTTTTATAACTTGATGTTTCAACCAGTTCATCCTTATTCTCATAGAAATTCGGTCATACGTTGATAAGGCATAAGACTGATGTAACAACCCTGTATTTTGTGATTATTTTTATTTGTATATTTTAATTATTTTAATTGAATTTCCTGATTTAAAAAATTATTTTATTTATTAGAATGAATAATTTTTGATTTTTATGTGAATTATATGTTCAAACAAGAATAAATAGAATATTTTTCAAAAATGTGTATTTTGGTCAATATGGTCAAACTTTGACTTTTAAATTTAAAACTTAAATATTTGAATTTTTGAATTTTATCTTTTATTATGAAAATAAATTAAATTTCAAGAATACTACTTTTCATTTCATTGAAATCCGATTTATATTATGAAAGTTATGCTTTTTACAATATTGTATGTAAATTGTTTTATTTAACAAAATTGTTTATTTTAATTTATATAAACAATATTTTTGTTTGTTTTAATTTGTATATATATATATATATATATATATGTAATATGACATGTTATGTATATATTTTATTTTTAAAACATTTTATAAATATGGTTATAATTTTTCAAATATAATTGTATATTGATTATATTTTTAAATTCTAGTTTCAATTATTAAGCTATTTTCTCATTTATTTTATATTTTTCCAAAAAATATTTATTTAATTTCCTTTTCATTTTATTTTGTTTTTATTTTATTTTATTTACTGATTTATTTTAGTTTATTTCAATTTAAAAGAAAAAGAAATTCCAAGAGTCAAAGACCTTTCATATTACCTATGTCTTTTCATTTCACCTTGCCTTTTCAATTTCACTTGCCTTTTCACCTCACCTTTTGGCCGTCCATTCTCTTTGCTTCAGCCATGTCTTTCATTTACTTTTCACGTGAAATATTCTTTCTCACATTTGAAAATAACTCACGTCTAAGAGAAAACAAAATAGTCGTGGCTTCTTCTTTTATATTTTTCTCCTTCTTTTCATGTTTGCCTTCCTCTCCTACCTTGCTTGCTCGACGACTAGCCTCTCCACCCTTCAGCTCCACCATCACCTCCTCCATCTATAACAGCCATCAGCCCCTCCTCTGACAAAAATTCAGGCCGTGACTTACTCATGATGCCATCACCTCAAAAAAATTGCAAAACCCTTCCAAACAATGCAAGCCAAGCCTATACTCCTCCTACCCGTCACTTATGCACTTCAGGCGCCCCCTTAGCCAACACCACCAGCCACTACACCTCCTCTGGCCACCACTTCAACCATCAACACATCTGACCAGATCTGTACTAAGCATGGCTGAGCTAAGCAATGTCAAAGCCGAGCCAAAAAATGTGCATCCAAGTTTTCTTTTTGCCTTGTTTCTTTTGTATGCTCCATGTTTCACCCTACCACTTCACATCTCATGTTGCCGTGCTATTTTATGATGCCATACCTGAGCTTAACACATCTATGGCTAAGCATAATGTCTTGTTGGTCGAGCTTTTGAATGGTTAAAGAAAGGTCAAGGCATTTTATCCTTTGTTAGCTTCAATTTCCAATTGTTTCTATATTGTTTTGGTTGTATATTCATATGTTATATTGTTTGTGTTATTGGTTGTTTACAAGATGATCATCTTGGCTCTCTCCACTCGATTGAATCCAATGTCGTGTTGTGTCATGCTATCGTGCTTTCTGGAATTCATTTGTGTTGTTTGAATTGCTATCTCGAGTGTAAAGAGGTGAGTATTCACTCACGACATTTATACTTATATAAATTGTGAATTGACAACATGTGAATCTGTAGAAATTATTATATCATGTTATATTTGCCTGTGATACTGTAACGAGACGGATTTTGCCCGCTCGAAAATCAACATCCATACTTCAAATCGTATTCGAATGCCATAGATTCGACCGTTCAAACCCGATTCGCCGGAGCTTATAACAACATTAAGTTTACAACACAGCTGTTAACCCTATCTCGTTCACGAGTTAACAGGTCTATGAGTTAAGCAGCTCACGACTCAAAAGGCTTCACGACTTAAGGAAATGAATGGTCTACGGCTTAAAAGGATTGTGCGGCTTTGAACATGTTACGATTTAAAGAAACACACGACCTAAGGATTTGTACGACTTAAGGCCTCTACGGGATAGGAAGCCTTACGAGTTAAGCTTCCTACGACTCAAGGCATCTACGAGTTAAAGGATACACGAATTAGAAACCTCCTACGAGTTAAAGCCTCTACGAGTTAAGGAGTACCCGAGGTAGGCTGCTTACGAGATAAGCGGCTCACGAGTTAAGAAGAGATAACGACTTAAGACCCTGATGACCTACGGAGTCTATACGACTTAAGGGAGCTACGACATAACAGATTAAAGCTTGACCGAGTTAACAAGTGTTACGACTTAAAAAAGGTGTACGACCTAAAGACACTGTCTCTTAACTCGTCTACGAGTTAGGACTCGCCTTCACAAAGCCTGAACTCAGCTTTAAGCCGGAGGCAGCTGGTTAAGTCAACCACGACCTACGACTTATGATGAGTCGTATACGACATATACAAACAAGCCAGAAACTACAACCAGATAACTCGTAAACGACCTAGTACTTGAAGCGTGGGTTCGAAAGAGGCAGGAAGCTCTCTACAAACCAGAGACTCAGCTCAATGAGTCGGTCACGACTCATCCTAAGTCAGCAACGACTTACCTTAAGTCGGCCACGAGTTAGGACTTAGCACTTTTTCCACCCAGAACTCTCTATAAATATGAAACCATCTCCAACATGCAAAGGACCTTTTGGCTCATTCTCTTCAAGCGCCGTTACTCTGCCGAATTCCAGACTACTTCAAAGCTTTTTAGATCCAACAAACTTCTAAAGGAACTCCATGAAGGAATCATCCACATTCACCATGGATTTGAAGATGATTGTCAACATCAAAGCTTGAGCTACTTGTTTCACATACCCTATCACTTGAAGTGTGTTGTAATTGAAAGATCTTGTAAAGAATTGTAATCAAACTAGTGATAAAAAGATTAAAGTGGACGTAGGCTGGATTATAAGCCGAACCACTATAAATACTGTGTCTCTTACCGTTTTTCTACATACTTTCTGCTTATTTCTGTTTCCCGTACAAACGGGTGGTGCTTTCACAATCACATCTTATACACCAGGGTGTTAGCGTTTAAATTTTTTTCGTTAACATTTTGGTGCTTTCACTGAGAATTGAACTCAGGACATCTATCATCATTGTTTCAGAAAGATTTGTAGATAGAGTTTCTTTAAGAACCAGAAGTCTATCCGAAATCATGGCTCCTGGAAGGAAAAGTAAATCTGTGAGATCTGCAAACATTCAAGAGGGAACCTCCACTTCCCCAACACCAAATCAAGCCACTCCAGCTGTTGGAGTTTCAAAAGCGGAATTGGACGCTGCTATCTTTGGGTTGAATCAGCAAATAAATGCCCAGAACGCGCAATTGGAAGCTCAGAATGCTCAGAATGCTCTGATTCTGAATAGGTTAAACGATCTGCTCGGGGCAAACCGTCAACCTGCGAATAATGAAAGGAACTTTGTCGGTAATGTCCATGATGCTGAAACTAGAAACATTCCCGAAAGGGCTGCTAGCCCCTTTGAACAGACATTGCCTGAGGCTGGAGGATCCAGAAATAGGAATGACGAAGAATATCTTTCTGGTATGGTTCGACAGATTATGAAAGAAAGTATGCAAAGGGTCGAAGATGAGAAAGAGTGGGGTTTCGCTCCGAGCAAGACTCCGTTTACTAAAAAGATCCTAAAAGCTGAATTCCCAAGGAAGTTCGTCCCTCCGACCATTCCAGCTTACAAAGGGACAAGTGATCCAAATGAGTTCCTGTACAAATATGATTGGCACATGACAGGTGCCAGAGCTTCTGACGAGATAAAATGCCGCTATTTTCCTGTGTATTTGGAAGGGGTAGCTCTGCTTTGGTTCACAAAACTACCTGTCCGGTCCATCGATCAGTTTTCAGACCTAACCAGGAAATTTAAAGAGCAATTTAGGCTATATGCTTCAAAGGCAAAAGACATCATGTCGTTATCCGGTTTGGAACAGAATCCGGGGGAAACTATCAAGTCTTTTTTAAATCGCTTTAATATAGCGTTAGCTGAGGTGGATAATGCAGAACCCCGCATGGTCTTGACCTATTTGATGAGAGCTATTGATAAGTCAAGTGAATTCGGAAAGTGGCTGAACATGAAGGAGCCAAATTCTCTGGAAAAGTTCTACAAAAAGGCGGATGAATTCATGCGTTTGGAAAGCCGTCCTGTCCCGGCAAAGGCAACAGTAGAGAAAGCTGAAGACAACACTGCTGCGCCACGTAAGAATGGATCTGTGGGACAGAAAAGAGAAAATAATGATGGAAGGAAACAACACAATTCGAAGAAGCCTCGATCCTTCAAGCCATCAGAATATACTCCTTTGTTAGAAACACCAGAGCGCATCTACTTGGCTACAAAAGATTCTTTTGAGTATCCCAAACCTCCTGTTCTCAGAACCGGAAGAAAAGCTGTGCAAAGTGGGAAGTTCTGTCGCTTCCATAATCAGCCTGGTCATGACACAGACGACTGCCGTCAATTGAAAAATATAATCGAAGAATTGCTAAGAGAAAATAAGCTGCAGCAATTTGTGAAGAAGAGTGGTAATGATCCTGCTTCGTCAAGTCAGGGGCAACAAGCTCTTGCTCATCAGCCCAGGACAAATGAGAAGGCCGCAGGACATGAATCTGGAAGGCCAGTTATTAATGTCATCACAGGAGGACCCCACCCAGCAGGCAGAAGCTGGGGTGAAATGGAGAGGTACACTCGAGCTCTGAAACATATGCCAACTGAAGAGAATGTCTTTGTTTTAGAGGACTCTACACCCCTGAAACAACAAAGGACTTTTAATGATGATATTGTGTTCAGGGCTAGAGATTCCACGGGCATTGAGGCCCCTACTTTGGACCCGTTAGTCATCTCGGCCGGTATTGGACCGGCTATTGTCAGAAGAGTTCTTATTGATTGCGGCGCATCTTGCAACATCCTCTTCAAGAAAACGTTTGACCAGATGAGAATCCCGATGGCGGATGTGCAAGCCTCATCTCAGAAGATTGTTGGCTTCACTGGGGAGCCAAAGCAACCAGTAGGAACCATTGACTTGCTTGTGGAACTCGGAGAAGGAGAAAGAAAAGTAGTTCGCAAGCAGACTTTTGTGATAGTAGATGAATTTTCTGCTTATAATGCTTTCTTTGGTCGACCTATTCTTGCTGCATTCAAAGCTGTCCTTGCCCCATGGTGTCTTACTATTAAATTCCCTACAGACAATGGGGTAGGGGTTATTAAAGGAGACCAGAACGCTGGGCGAGAATGTTATATGACAGAGCTGCGAGAAACAAGGAAGAGAGAAATGGGGAAAGATGCGGCAACCCCAATCCGCATCAAAATACCAACCCTATAGCAACTACAGGGCGGACCCTGCACTGGCGAGCATAGCGGGGCACGAAAAGTGATGGATCCTAGAAAGGCCAGTGCGGGGGAGAGTAGGGTGGTACCAGCAGAAACAACGATACCGGTGCCCGTTGATCTGAAGGACCCAAACAAGGTGCTGAATGTGGGTTCACAACTTAATGTGTCAGTTCAGAATGCCTTGATATCTTTTTTGAAAGCAAACCTGGATGTTTTTGCTTGGACCCATGCCGATATGTGCGGAATATCCCCAGAAGTTGCGGTACATGCTCTGAATATTGACCCAAAGTTCACGCCAGTAAAGCAGAAAAGAAGAATCCAAGGTCTAGAAAGGTCGACAGCATTGAAAGAGGAAGTTGACCGGCTCATGGAGAATAATTTCATCAGAGAATCTACCTATCCAAATTGGGTTTCAAATCCAGTGCTAGTTAAGAAAGCCAATGGTAAATGGAGAGTGTGCATCGACTTTTCAGATCTAAACAAGGCCTGTCCCAAAGACTGCTTCCCATTACCCAGGATCGATCAACTGGTAGATGGAACAGCGGGTCATGAATTGTTGTCTTTTATGGATGCCTACTCCGGATATAATCAGATCATGATGCATGAGCCAGATCAGGAGGACACAAGCTTTATCACCGATGTCGGTCTTTACTGTTACAGAGTTATGCCCTTTGGGTTGAAGAATGCGGGGGCAACATACCAAAGACTGGTTAATGCTATGTTCAAACCGCAGTTGGGAAAGACTATGGAAGTTTACGTTGATGACATGCTAGTAAAATCTAAGAAAGCAGTGGATCACATCGAACACTTAGCAGAAATGTTCGCAATTCTCCGAAGATACGGAATGAAGCTTAACCCTTTAAAATGTTCTTTCGGGGTAGAATCTGGGAAGTTCTTGGGTTTCATCGTGAGCGCTAGGGGCATTGAAGCTAGTCCAGCTCAAATCACTGCTCTAAAAGAAGTCAAAGCTCCTAAAACAAAGAGGGAATTGCAAAGTCTCAATGGAAAAATTGCCGCCTTAAGTCGGTTCATATCCAAAGCTACTGATAAATGCATTCCATTCTTCGACGCTCTAAAGAAAGGAAAGAAAAACTTTGACTGGGCTCCCGAATGCCAGAAAGCTTTTGAAGAATTGATTCAACATATGGAAACGCCTCCAATACTTTCCAGGCCCGGCGATGGCGAGGATCTTCTTATATACTTGGCAGTTTCATCTCATGCTTTAAGTGCAGCGCTGGTACGGGAAGACAAAAGGATTCAACATCCAGTTTACTATATCAGCAAAAGACTCACTGGGGCAGAAATGAATTACTCCAAGTTGGAAAAACTCGCCTATTGTCTATTGATTGCCTCAAGAAAGTTGAGGCAATATTTCCAGGCTCATCCTATCAAAGTCCTCACTGATCAACCTTTAAAGCAAGTCTTGTTTCGCCCTGAGACTTCGGGCCGCCTTTTAAAGTGGAATATTGAATTGAGCCAATATGACATCACTTATCATCCTAGAAAAGCGATCAACGGACAAGCTTTGGCAGATTTTATTGCAGAATTTACAGACAAGGGTAACAGCGAGGAAGAAACAATCGAGAACTCCCCAACCCAATGGAAGTTGTTTGTAGATGGCGCAAGAAATGATTACTGTTCAGGTGCTGGAATTGTTCTTGAAACTCCTGAAGGCCGGTCATTATGCTATGCGCTAAGATTAGAATTTCCTTCAACAAACAATGAAGCAGAATATGAAGCTCTGATCGCTGGTTTGAAAATTGCTAAAGAACTAAACATTCGAGCGTTACAGATCTTCAGTGATTCGCAACTTATAGTATGTCAAGTCAAGAAGGAGTTTCAAACGAAAGGAGGAAATCTGCCCGCTTATGTGTCAAAGGCTTGGGAACTTTTATGTGAATTCGACCATTACACGATAAGTCATATTCCTCGAGAAGAAAACATGAAAGCAGATTCTCTCGCAAAATACTCAAGTTCTGGCGAAGCCCAATCCTTAGGGTTAGTTCCAGTGGAAGTTTTGTCAAATCCGAGCATTGATGAAATGGATATCGATTGGGTTATGAGTATGTCGCAAGAGCAAGAATCATGGATGACTCCAATAACAAAGTATCTACTCAATGGCTCTTTACCAGAAAACTCTAAAGAACGACAAAAGCTACTGAGAAAAGCTTCTCGATATATAATCCAGGATGGTCAATTATACAGACGAGGATTCTCAATGCCATTGCTTCGATGTGTATCCAAAGAAGAAGCCAAAATAATCCTATCAGAGGTACATGGAGGAGAATGTGGGGATCATTCAGGTGGTCAAACTTTAGCAAAGAAAATTCTCCGATATGGATATTTTTGGCCAGAAATTAATCGAGATGCTGCAGATTACTCTCGAAAATGTGACAGATGTCAAAGATTTGCCAAAATTCCTAGAGCACCTTCTACTGAGCTCACGCAAATGACCAGTCCGTGGCCGTTTGCGATTTGGGGAATAGATTTGATCGGACCTTTACCAACCGCCAAATCTGGAATCAAATATGCCATTGTTGCTGTAGATTATTTCACTAAATGGGCTGAAGCTGAACCATTGGCAACTATCACCTCCAAAAAGATGATAAATTTTGTGACTAAGAATATCATTTGCAGATACGGTGTGCCTCAGAAAATAATCACAGACAATGGTACTCAGTTTGAAAGCGAGGAATTCCAGGATTTTTGCAAGCGATTCAAAATCCAGAAAAGCTTTTCAGCAGTAGCTCATCCGCAGGCAAACGGGCAAGTGGAAGCAGTGAACAAGATCATCAAATCAACCATCAAAAAGCAACTCGAAAGAGCAAAAGGTGGTTGGGTCGATAAACTGCCGCTTGCACTATGGGCATACAGAACTACTCACAAAACTGCAACTGGGCATACTCCTTTTTCGTTAGCATACGGATCGGAAGCAATGATCCCGGTTGAAACAGAGGTCCCTTCACACAGAAGAATCCATTTCAATCAAGCAGAAAATGAAAAGCTGCAACTTGAAGCGTTGGATCTCCTTGATGAAAAAAGAGATGAAGCTAACCTCAGAGTTGCAGCTCATCAGCAAAGGATAGCCAGACATTTCAATTCCAAAGTTCGTCAACGCAGCTTTGAAATTGGAGATCTAGTCCTAAAAAGAATTATGACTGCGACAGGTGTGTTTGGGCCAAATTGGGAAGGACCGTATGTGATAGGTCAGAAACTTCTTGACGGCACATTCAAGCTCACCACAGTTGATGGAGATCAAATTCCAAGGGCATGGAACAGCAATCACTTGCGTCCATACTTTACTTGAAAATTTTGTTGAAACATTGTAAAAAGAATTATGAATGTATGATTCCTGTAATTGAAAGCAATTGTGAAACTGATGCAAGTAAATAATGAAAGAATATAAAGTGGATGTAGGCCCAATTTCATGGCCGAACCACTATAAATCTTGTGTTCCTTATTATCATTATATGTTTGCTTTGTTTTCGATATAAAAATACACAAAATGTATTGCTGAAATATCGATTTAAATTTTTGCAGACAGTGGAGATAAAACTTGCGCATAATAAGACCGAGCGATTCTCACCATCATTCAACAAACAAATTTCAAGTCACAAAGACCCCGAATTCAAATCCTAGATAGGAAATGCTTCAATTGAACGGCTAATGATTTCGATAGGAACGAGCCCTTGCTGATAAATTGAGATTGTTTAAACAAACAAACATCCAATTAGGAAGCTAGTGCCCGTTCTCACGAACTTGCCTGGCAATGAAGTACACTTCCTTGGATTAAACAAGCCACTTGTAAAAAAAAAGGGGATCGCTGAAAAGGCATAAGCAAGTGAACAGAGGAACAACCAAAGCTACCATCAGCGCCACAAGTCCTCTTCGGAGGCACAACCCTTCGGATAATAAAAGACCTCTAATGGGTCATATGCCACAAAAAAGAAAGTTCTCTACTCAACAAAAAAGATTGGAGGAGTCATGACCCTCCAACCATGAGAGAGTAACTTCCAGGCGATGAAAACCCTCTCTGAGGCACATTTCACCAGGAGTTGAAGTGTTATAACCGCTCTTCGGGATTTCACTTCACCAGAGTTGAAATGTAAACAAAATAAAAGCCCTCTTCGGAGGCCCATTTCACCAGGAGTTGAAGTGTTATAACCGCTCTTCGGGATTTCACTTCACCAGAGTTGAAATGTAAACAAAATAAAAGCCCTCTTCGGAGGCCCATTTCACCAGGAGTTGAAGTGTTATAACCGCTCTTCGGGATTTCACTTCACCAGAGTTGAAATGTAAACAAAATAAAAGCCCTCTTCGGAGGCCCATTTCGCCAGGAGTTGAAGTGTAGCAGCCGCTCTTCGGAATTTCACTTCACCAAAGTTGAAATGTAAAAACAAAGACCTCTTTGGAAACCCACGTTTCACCGAGATTGAAATAAAACTTCCAAGTGTTGAAACGTGAAAAGGATTTCTAAAGCATAACTCTTTGGAGGTACACGTTTCACCGAGATTGAAATAAAACTTCCAAGTGTTGAAACGTGAAAAAATCCCTCCTCAGAGGTACAACTTTCTATAAAAAAAAAAAAAAAAAAAAAAAAATCCTCATCAAAAGCGTACTTTAACTTTCAAAGGAAAAGTAATTTGCCTACTGTGGGAAATGATCGTAAAAAGAAAAGAAGTTAAAGTACCCTTCAGAGGTCCGCTTTACCACATAGAGGAATTCACTTGATGAGATATGCACATAAGCAAAAGAAAAAAGTGATTTCTTCGAACGACCAAGCGTAAAAACTTATACGAAGGGAGTTGTACTCTATAAAATTTTCTTTAAAGAATAAAATAATTATTCTTTAGCAAATAAGAGTGTAAGTCCCCTCGAGGTATAGAATATTGCAGCATACTTATGGAATGGGGGCAATATAGTATAATTACACACAATATGGTATAACTAAACCAGCAAAAGGTAACGCTCAAGTAACATACCATAAGCTCGCTGCAATATCAAATAAACTCATGCCAAAACAAATAACAAATGTATTCTTTAATTCAAACAAAAGTTTGTACAAACGAGGAATCATTTTATTCAAGGAATCATTTTATTCAATTACAACGCAGGTACAGGTTTCAAAATAAAGAAAAGCGGGGGCCGGTACCCGCACAATTCTCGGCCAGTACATGCAAAACACCAAAAAAACTAGAAACTGAAGATCTTCACTTCTTTTTGCCGCCTTTAGACCCTTTACCCGGCCGAATGATCAGCTTTTCAGGTCGACCAGTGGGTATAAGGGAGGAAGGAGAGGTAGGCGCAGCTGGCCCAACTTCTGGCTCCTCTTCAGTGGCAGTGATTATCTTCCCTCTCCTCCTTGATGCTCCTTGCTTCCTTCTCCTCTTTGAGGAAGACTCACTTCCTGGAGTGGCAAGTTTAGATAAAGTTATATCGTCAGAAGGAGTCCGCTCCGGAGATATGTCACCTCCCTCAAGTCCCTCATCTTTTTGCTCTTGCGAAGCAACGGGATCATCCAGGCCATGGAGAGCTTCTATTTGTTCTTCTTGTGACCCAGGTTGAGAAGCAGAGGGAGGCGCCACTTGAAGAGATGGAGGAAGGATCACCGGGGGAGAAGAAGCTTGAGTTTGACTCGGTGCTTTCTCTACAAAGGAGAAAAAACTTAAAATATCAGTATCTTTCGAAAAGAGAGGGGATGACGGCTCATCAAAAGTCGGGAATTCATTGACATTTGAAAAATAATCAAGAAGATCGTCAAGTTCACAAGGAGCGAACGAGCAGTTCACCACTTGAGCTGGTCCGGTGTCAAGTTTACCTGGGGTAGTTGGATCTCTGAGGCTGATTTCATATCGCTGTGCTTCGTTGCTTTCACCACCTTCATCCCCGCCTTGTGCACTTGTAGTTTCAGTTACTGTCTTAGTTGCAGGCGGAGTAGAGGAGCTCGAACCCGTGATGTCAACCACAGGAGAAACTGGAGGATGGACAGAGGAAATAAGCGTTAAGTCCTTTCCAGAACATTCCTCTTCCGCCATTCCAGTTCTCATCCTGGCAAGTTGTTCTCGCCCCTTCGCAAGAGCAGCGCGAGCTCCCTCATCCAGGTAACGCGCCTCAAAATCTTCATCGCCATACCCGGCGTCTTTAAACATGTTAAGAGCAGCTTCCCACACCTCGGCCAGGGTGATTTCATACTTAGGACCAAGAAAAGAGAGGCTGCCGCGTCCCAAGACACAATGTAAATAAAAATCGAATAAAGTCGAATTGATATCGTTTTCCATGGTCTGAGCAGTTTCTTCGGCTGCAATTTTGCCAGCCATGGCCTCATCTCGATCTTTTTCGGTCTGAGCAAGCTGGGCTTTTAGCGCTTCAATCTCCATGTCCCGGGCGCTCAGTTTATTCTGCAGCTGGGTGACATCAGTGCGGTGGTTCTCTACAGCTTGTTCCAACCTCTCAGCTTTAGCTTCAGCGTCCCTCTGGCTGGCGTGCGCATCTCGCACTTGTTTTTGCAATACCTCTTCTCTTTGGGTGTAAGTATTAGTAGAAGAGGCAAGATCATCTTTGAGCTGCTTTACTTCAGCTTCGAGTTTTTCATTGTATTCGGCTATCTCCTTCATCTCAGCGTTGTGTTGATCAAGAATCTTCTGCCATTCTGATTTGTCATTTTCCATGGTCAGCATTGCTTCGATGTTAGCCCGATTAACTCTTTGAAGTTCATCAACCAGCTTTTGCCATCCAGACATTCTATCGATATCAAGCTTGACAGCATCGAGATTTCTGTACATAGCTTCTTTGTCGATGGGGACCAAATCAAGGTCGAAGCGTACCCCCCTCAAACACCAGTTCGGGAATCGGCTCTGCAAAGTCGGGGGGCCCCTTTCAACATGGTATGAAGGCCTGTTGAGAAGTGTTTGGATGGCACTTCCTTCAAGAGCAGGAGATTTGGAAGGGATGTCAATAGAAACTGAGGCACCAGGTCTCTCAGATGTCACGGGCACGTGCTCCTCGCCAAGTTTGGTCCGCTTTCTCGAATCCTCAATATGGCTCTTCCCCCTATCATCGTGCGTTTTACGTTTATGGGAATCATCATCCCTTGGGAAAGATTCATGTCGCGTGCCCGCTCCCTCATGACGTTCTTCATACCTTCTCCTCTCTTCAGCTTTTCGCGCAGCTCTCTGCTCATTGGTCTCTCTGGGATCGGTATAGTATTGCTTGTAATCATAGCTGCCACGCCCTCCATAGCGTCGAAAGTCTTTGTAATAAGAACCGCTGCCGCTGCGCCCCATAGAGGAATCTGAAAAGGCAAAAATAGCAAGTCTTAGAAACTTCCGGAGAAAAGAAGTTAAATGTGAACAAATGCCAAAAAATCCTAAGTGTTGTGTGATGTGCAAGCTACGCGCATTAAGCTACAAACCACTCATTGGTGTAGAGGTGATGATAGCTTGGGTATGAGGAGTTGGTGTTTGTGTTGGTGTTAGTCGAAGAAGGGACGTCGCCTCAACTATAGGAGAGATAGTTTTAGACACGTCATCTCTAAAAAGCTCCTGTGAGGTCACTATTATGTCGCTCAACCCATCATAAACATCGTCACCATCATGCTCGGTGAGACATGTTTTCTCAGTTCCTACATCAGCAAATCCCCCGAGAGGCTGTGAAGGTTCTTCTTCTTCCTCAATCGGGGCAAGTGCCGTCTTACTAGATGACCCCATAATGTCGGTAGGGGTGGAACATTTCACCAATGAAGCTTCGATGTTAGACTCTTTTGATGAAGATTGTTCGATAGTAACGGGGGCATCCGATGCTTCAGTCGGGGAATCGGGAACTTCAGTCGGGGCTTCATGAGGCTGAGTATAGCGAGAAGAGTGAAGAAGCCCGTATTGATGTAAAAAGTCATCTCTCAGCAAAAACTTTATATTCCTCTCTTCTACTGGCACAGCATTCAATCTTTCAAAAATTTGCTTATAGCCTGGGTCTCTAGAAGGAGGTGGAAGCGCTGAAAAGTAAAAAGGGAAATTAACATCTAACTACTCAGGCTATGAAAAGATTTTATAAGGAAAACATGTGTCAGGAATAAAGCTGAACGCCCTTACTTCCAACTCTCCACACACCATAAAACCCCGGAGGGCAACGAACATAGAAGAATTGGGTTAAAAACCCGTGAGCAGTATCAGGGAGGCCAACAATCAGTTTGCGGTTTCGGGCGCTCCTCACAACAGTAATGGAAGGATGATCCTTAGTCCGAGAAAAAGAGCATAGATAACAAACTTCACCAAAGCTTGGAAGTCGATCAAGTGTTCTCCTAAAAAGCACACACAACCCCATTAGAATGGCATAGCCATTGGGGTGTAGCTGGGATGGAGCAATGGACAGTTGACGGAGAAGTTGTTGGAAAAAGTCGTTGAAAGGAGGAATGCCTCCACTTAGGCACATTTGCCGGTTAATTGTCACAAAGCCAGAAGGAGCTATATCGGCAGTGTTATTTCTTTCGGGAAGAATGGCATCTGATTCAACGATACCAAACTGAGCACACAACTGGCGAAAAACTTTGTATGATAGTGAAGTAGGAGCTCTTTCGGGAGGATTAACCAGTGGAGCCGGAAGAACAGTTACCTCTCCAGTCCGAACTGTTGTATCACCTTCCTGAGAAGTCATTCTACACAAACAACTGGATGTTCAAATGCGAAGGTGCACGTTTCCTAAAAAGTGTGAAGTGTCGTGCAAAGCTAATAAAAAAAAATAATAATAATAACAAGTAAAGATAACTGGAATTAAACTGGTTGACGATTGATTGACTACGGTAATTTCGGAACTTGTTATTTAAAGCTCAAGCGTAATACTAATGAGGGCTGGTCAGTTTCAATTGACTAATCCAGTGCTGCTTTAATATTCCACTTGAAATCGATAGCACTTCGTTCACACGATTTATTTAAGTTAATCATCTATCATTAACTAATCTGTCGTTCGATGTGGGCAATCAATGACAGTATATTCGTCCCAGTTTTCTGTGAATGTTATATTAACAGGTTATTAGCTTACAAGTTAAAGCAATCTGTAAAAGATTCAAGCAGCAGTTCAAGGTTCAAGTGGAGTTTAAAAAAAATACATGTGCTAAGTCGTAACCGACTCAAGAGTTAAGTCGTAACCGACTCAAGAGTTAAGTCGTTCCTGTCTTAAGTCGTCAACACATCAAGCTGATTATGCTCTAAATCCTAGGTCGTAACTCAAGGAACAGAAGAAAGGCTCTGATTCAAAGCAACTGGAAATCCCTTAAGTCTTAACTCGGCTACGGCTCATGAAAATTGCTAGGTCGCATGGAAAATCTCTGAGTTGTATATGGGACGATTCCTCACTCTATTCGAATCAAGTTTTTCAACCAACCTGCCTTCCCTTCTAACTTTCAACCTGTTCACCCACGGCCTCCTCAACAGCAATAGCCTTAACCTATCACACTACAAGTCGCCTCAAATCGCGAATCACCTTATGTCAAGCCAAACGAGTTTAAGTTCGTCAATAACCGATTTGATAAAGCTCGTAGGATTTGAAAGGACAAGCCAAAAACGAGGGACTGAACATGTAAGGTAACAATGGCTAACGGTCGAAGAAGGAACAAGATCACTTACGATTGTATGATGCTAGAAGGAATCGGACGAAGTTTGGATCGAAATCGCCTTGGAGAGCTCAGAGATGCGTTAATGGCAGAAAACAGTTTAAAAGTTAAGTGATGAGAAGAAGGAAAGAGGAAGGACGACTCAGGCTTTTATATCTGGAAATGTTGGAATTTGAATCGGCATGCCCGGGTTATGATAAGTCGAAGCACACGACTTACGACCTAAGCGTGTGCTTCGAGGGGCAAATGTTAACCCTATCTCGTTCACGAGTTAACAGGTCTATGAGTTAAGCAGCTCACGACTCAAAAGGCTTCACGACTTAAGGAAATGAATGGTCTACGGCTTAAAAGGATTGTGCGGCTTTGAACATGTTACGATTTAAAGAAACACACGACCTAAGGATTTGTACGACTTAAGGCCTCTACGGGATAGGAAGCCTTACGAGTTAAGCTTCCTACGACTCAAGGCATCTACGAGTTAAAGGATACACGAATTAGAAACCTCCTACGAGTTAAAGCCTCTACGAGTTAAGGAGTACCCGAGGTAGGCTGCTTACGAGATAAGCGGCTCACGAGTTAAGAAGAGATAACGACTTAAGACCCTGATGACCTACGGAGTCTATACGACTTAAGGGAGCTACGACATAACAGATTAAAGCTTGACCGAGTTAACAAGTGTTACGACTTAAAAAAGGTGTACGACCTAAAGACACTGTCTCTTAACTCGTCTACGAGTTAGGACTCGCCTTCACAAAGCCTGAACTCAGCTTTAAGCCGGAGGCAGCTGGTTAAGTCAACCACGACCTACGACTTATGATGAGTCGTATACGACATATACAAACAAGCCAGAAACTACAACCAGATAACTCGTAAACGACCTAGTACTTGAAGCGTGGGTTCGAAAGAGGCAGGAAGCTCTCTACAAACCAGAGACTCAGCTCAATGAGTCGGTCACGACTCATCCTAAGTCAGCAACGACTTACCTTAAGTCGGCCACGAGTTAGGACTTAGCACTTTTTCCACCCAGAACTCTCTATAAATATGAAACCATCTCCAACATGCAAAGGACCTTTTGGCTCATTCTCTTCAAGCGCCGTTACTCTGCCGAATTCCAGACTACTTCAAAGCTTTTTAGATCCAACAAACTTCTAAAGGAACTCCATGAAGGAATCATCCACATTCACCATGGATTTGAAGATGATTGTCAACATCAAAGCTTGAGCTACTTGTTTCACATACCCTATCACTTGAAGTGTGTTGTAATTGAAAGATCTTGTAAAGAATTGTAATCAAACTAGTGATAAAAAGATTAAAGTGGACGTAGGCTGGATTATAAGCCGAACCACTATAAATACTGTGTCTCTTACCGTTTTTCTACATACTTTCTGCTTATTTCTGTTTCCCGTACAAACGGGTGGTGCTTTCACAATCACATCTTATACACCAGGGTGTTAGCGTTTAAATTTTTTTCGTTAACAACAGCGGAATAAAAAGGATAATACACTGATATACAATATCTGATACAACAGAACGATACAATGAATATCAATATACATCGGAGATATGATACAATAAAATAGCAGCGGAAAAGAAAACGATAGATAACATCTAGCAGCGAAACAAATAACTCTAAGATAGTCTTCAAGGAAGAACTCCAGAAATAACTGCAACTCCATTTCCAAGAACCAATCCAGCAATAGCTCGAGCTCCCCATAACAATGCACCAAGCTAAGCAAGACTGGTGCGAACCAAAGACTGAACTAACTCCAGATAATCCACTATATCTAACTATCTGTAAAACCCAACTCTAGACTGCTCGTGTAGAAATATAATGAGCACCCAGAGTTTAGGAAAGAAAACAATAAACTCTGGATCAGTCGTGGGACTGGTGTGAGCAACAAAAACAGTTTATCTTTAAAAACATTCCATATAAGATTTTCAAAGTCAATTCGCAATGCTTTTTGAAAATGAGACTACCATAAGGCCTCCCGCACACACACACAATGCAAACGCAGAATCGGAGGAGATTTCTCCTTATGATAGTCAAAGATGCTTGATACGCATTTAAAATAACATTTGACATTATTACTAGTGTATAGTGTAGAAAAAATTCATTCTGAAAGTAGAATATAAATCTTAGCCAACATACGACCATTATCGTATGCCTACTATAGCTAACATCCAAACAGTGTTGCGACACCATAAGTGAATGATAGGTCCTACAACTAAAACCGTACAAGTCACGTATTGTTTCTTTGGATTTCCAACGAATGATCAGGCCAAGGAACTTCCCATTGCCACATGAGAATGCCTCTGGATGGACATCCCCGAGAACCAAACCGGATCTCTACCAACACAAGGCCGGGTTACCCGTAACTGAGTAACAACTGACCGAATATGCCATCCCCCGGTCCTTTGGGACCTTTCACCGAGCGCTCGTAATCAATTCACACAATCATAACAAAGTGTTTTCAACATGAGTAAATATCTGGGCTCCATACCATGATACCACCCTTTTCCAGAAGGAAATGCACACATCCTAAAGGGTGCTACCCCTCATAACCTTGCTGCTTCTTTCCTGTTTTGACCATTCACGGGGTGTGAGGCTCGACGAAGTCACGTCCACAAAAACATACTTTATACAAAAGCCATGCTTTGGGTCAACAAATGATCAACACAATGATCACAAGGATAGACGATCAAATAAACGATCCTATCACAAATAATCAACACAATGATCATCTCAGCATCACTCAGCATGTCACATTACCAAATTGGGAATATATCGCTGATAACATTCAACTACATAACCTCTGAGCTCGTACGTCTCAGAGAAGGGTGTTAAGCTAAAAGAATAAATTCTCCGCCACCAACAGAAATATATTTGAAAGAAATCTGCTTTATATCTCAACTTGTAATATCAGACATACAATCCATACAAGTCTGTTCCGGGCTCGAACAAAACCGAAGGCACTTCTTACGAAGCCCTTGCAATCCGGGTATTCACAATCCCGATCGAATTTCCCATCACTTAGGAGATCTCTATACCAGGAGCTACCCAGTGCAGAGACAATCGATAGGTCATCCTATCGCTTTCACAAATACTCGGTCTTCAACACCGATCTTCAAATGCAATTCACAACGACGTATCACATATTCGGAATGGGTTATACGACCCAAAGGTCCTTTCCCGGCTAAACCGAATAGTGAGCACGATATTTCAAAAACAAATGGATAATGGGATTTCAATTAAGTCACAACTTAATAATTCAAAACTTTCTTTCAAATGGTTTTAATAAATTACCATTTTCAATTTTTAAACAAAAAAGATTCATTTTCACAAACTTTAACGGTTTAAACAATTTTCACAATTTAATCTTTTAAACAAAAGATTCATTCACAGATTTTCCAAATCAATTTTCATTTCAATTCGATTAACTCGTTAAATCTTTAAATCAAAGATTTAACTTATAGCCTTCAAAACAATTTCATTTCAATTTGATTTAAACAAATCATCAATTTAAATCTGTTAAAAATAAACAGATTTAATTCATAGCTTTCAAAAAGAATTCATTCATAACTTAGGAAAATCATTTCTCTATTCAATCTTGAAATTCCCCTAATTAACTGGAATCTCAGTTCTTATCTAAAAGTGTTTATCATTTGAAAACAACAGTTTTCATTTTGGAAATCTGATTCACTTATACGAGTTGAAATCCTTGGGTTAAATTTAAATCAATTCAAAATTTATTGTAAAATTTGTTCAAATTTTACATTAAATATTAATTCAAAATTAGGGTCGTTACAGACTTCCCCCCTTAAAAGAATTTCGTCCCCGAAATTCGCCAAAGAGATAACTAAGATAGATGAAAGATAGAGAAATATCCTTTCTGATCAAACTGGTCATCAATTCTGCATTTGGCTCACCAAATCAGAATATCAACAATAAATACAAGAACAAACTCAATCTATTACGAATCAATTGGGTTACCTGATCTACGAAGTATACAGGTGTATTGGTTAGTTCGAAGGGATAACTAACCGTTCGTAGATTATATCGAAACCCAATGAAATAGACAGAATTAGATTTGATTATGATCTCAAATTCAAGATTTAATTCATCTTCGATTTGCTGAGAAATAAACTAAGGGTAGTTCTCATGCCGAACAATTTCGAACAATTTTAATTATAGATGAGATAGTTACCTTATAAAATTTCATTTCCTTGATTAACTTTTGAGGTTAAAGAATCACCTTTGATTTCACAGGCCCTCGCTGCTTGAATTTGCTTCAGTGTTGAGCAATTCATAATCCTATGCCCCGGCTTGCGACAATGACAGCATTTTCTACATTCCTGTTCTGGCTTCATAAATGGCTCTCTCAGTCCTTGTTTCCTGGGGTTCTTACATTTGTTCACGTAATGACCTTTCTCGAAACAGTTGAAACAAGTAACATCTTTCACCTTTTGCTTCTGGATATCCTTCTTTCCTTTATTCTTCCTCCGTTTCTTTCCACCAAACTTCTTTTTCCTCCAACTCAGATTAGTTGTACCCTCATTCTCCTCCGGATCTTTTTGCTTTTCCAGAGCATCGTATCGATAGCCCATATCAATTAATTCAGAAAACGATTCCTTCACATGAATAGTCATCCTTTCCTGAAATTCCTTGTTCATTCCCCGAATAAACTTTTCATTCTTCTTCAATGGTGTATTCACCAATTCTGGACCAAATCGGGATAACTCAATAAATTTGTTTAAGTACTCTTCAAATGATAAACTCCCTTGCTCCAAATCCATAAATTCCTGGTACACTCTAGAGATACCAGCAGACGGCATATATCGCTGTTCGAATACTTCTTTGAAACGATTCCAAGTAAATTCATCCGCCGGCTCATCCATGGTAATTGTTTCCCACCAAACTAAAGCCTCTTCCTCGAGTTGCCAAGAAGCTATCAATCGCATCTGATCATCTTCTAACTTTAATCCCTTGAAAATCCTTTCGCATAATCGAATCCAGGCTTGTGCTTCGATAACAGTTTCTTTGCCAGTGAATGGCTTTCCACCAAGTCTAGAAAAACTTTGATATAAATCAGCCAAATTTGGTTGAAATTTAATGGGAATATCTGTCGTTGCAGGGCTTTGACCAGCTGAAATGGTACTTTCCTGTCTCCTATTTCATCCTCTTCTTCCACTCATTCTTACTATCTGCAAATAGTAAGAAATCCGATTAGGCATTCAGACGAAATATCTTAGAGAATAACATCAGATAAAGAAAATAGATTGAGAAATTTGGGTTTCGGTTTCACTGGTTATACTCATTCTAGGGATACTTCACCCTATCTCTAATGAGCTACTTAATGTGTTATACTCCTGAGCTAAAGTTCAACCTTAGCTCTGATACCACGTGTAACGAGACGGATTTTGCCCGCTCGAAAATCAACATCCATACTTCAAATCGTATTCGAATGCCATAGATTCGACCGTTCAAACCCGATTCGCCGGAGCTTATAACAACATTAAGTTTACAACACAGCGGAATAAAAAGGATAATACACTGATATACAATATCTGATACAACAGAACGATACAATGAATATCAATATACATCAGAGATATGATACAATAAAATAGCAGCGGAAAAGAAAACGATAGATAACATCTAGCAGCGAAACAAATAACTCTAAGATAGTCTTCAAGGAAGAACTCCAGAAATAACTGCAACTCCATTTCCAAGAACCAATCCAGCAATAGCTCGAGCTCCCCATAACAATGCACCAAGCTAAGCAAGACTGGTGCGAACCAAAGACTGAACTAACTCCAGATAATCCACTATATCTAACTATCTATAAAACCCAACTCTAGACTGCTCGTGTAGAAATATAATGAGCACCCAGAGTTTAGGAAAGAAAACAATAAACTCTGGATCAGTCGTGGGACTGGTGTGAGCAACAAAAACAGTTTATCTTTAAAAACATTCCATATAAGATTTTCAAAGTCAATTCGCAATGCTTTTTGAAAATGAGACTACCATAAGGCCTCCCGCACACACACACAATGCAAACGCAGAATCGGAGGAGATTTCTCCTTATGATAGTCAAAGATGCTTGATACGCATTTAAAATAACATTTGACATTATTACTAGTGTATAGTGTAGAAAAAATTCATTTCGAAAGTAGAATATAAATCTTAGCCAACATACGACCATTATCGTATGCCTACTATAGCTAACATCCAAACAGTGTTGCGACACCATAAGTGAATGATAGGTCCTACAACTAAAACCGTACAAGTCACGTATTGTTTCTTTGGATTTCCAACGAATGATCAGGCCAAGGAACTTCCCATTGCCACATGAGAATGCCTCTGGATGGACATCCCCGAGAACCAAACCGGATCTCTACCAACACAAGGCCGGGTTACCCCTAACTGAGTAACAACTGACCGAATATGCCATCCCCCGGTCCTTTGGGACCTTTCACCGAGCGCTCGTAATCAATTCACACAACCATAACAAAGTGTTTTCAACATGAGTAAATATCTGGGCTCCATACCATGATACCACCCTTTTCCAGAAGGAAATGCACACATCCTAAAGGGCGCTACCCCTCATAACCTTGCTGCTTCTTTCCTGTTTTGACCATTCACGGGGTGTGAGGCTCGACGAAGTCACGTCCACAAAAACATACTTTATACAAAAGCCATGCTTTGGGTCAACAAATGATCAACACAATGATCACAAGGATAGACGATCAAATAAACGATCCTATCACAAATAATCAACATAATGATCATCTCAGCATCACTCAGCATGTCACATTACCAAATTGGGAATATATCGCTGATAACATTCAACTACATAACCTCTGAGCTCGTACGTCTCAGAGAAGGGTGTTAAGCTAAAAGAATAAATTCTCCTCCACCAACAGAAATATATTTGAAAGAAATCTGCTTTATATCTCAACTTGTAATGTCAGACATACAATCCATACAAGTCTGTTCCGGGCTCGAACAAAACCGAAGGCACTTCTTACGAAGCCCTTGCAATCCGGGTATTCACAATCCCGATCGAATTTCCCATCACTTAGGAGATCTCTATACCAGGAGCTACCCAGTGCAGAGACAATCGATAGGTCATCCTATCGCTTTCACAAATACTCGGTCTTCAACACCGATCTTCAAATGCAATTCACAATGACGTATCACATATTCGGAATGGGTTATACGACCCAAAGGTCCTTTCCCGGCTAAACCGAATAGTGAGCACGATATTTCAAAAACAAATGGATAATGGGATTTCAATTAAGTCACAACTTAATAATTCAAAACTTTCTTTTAAATGGTTTTAATAAATTACCATTTTCAATTTTTAAACAAAAAAGATTCATTTTCACAAACTTTAACGGTTTAAACAATTTTCACAATTTAATCTTTTAAACAAAAGATTCATTCACAGATTTTCCAAATCAATTTTCATTTCAATTCGATTAACTCGTTAAATCTTTAAATCAAAGATTTAACTTATAGCCTTCAAAACAATTTCATTTCAATTTGATTTAAACAAATCATCAATTTAAATCTGTTAAAAATAAACAGATTTAATTCATAGCTTTCAAAAAGAATTCATTCATAACTTAGGAAAATCATTTCTCTATTCAATCTTGAAATTCCCCTAATTAACTGGAATCTCAGTTCTTATCTAAAAGTGTTTATCATTTGAAAACAACAGTTTTCATTTTGGAAATCTGATTCATTTATACGAGTTGAAATCCTTGGGTTAAATTTAAATCAATTCAAAATTTATTGTAAAATTTGTTCAAATTTTACATTAAATATTAATTCAAAATTGGGGTCGTTACAGATACGAATTATATGATGTTAATCCTGTTTATAAATCTGTCATATCATCTATTAATGCTATATGATGCTATATTGTTTATTTTATTATGTTCTCACGCTGCAAGTTCTCTGTAGAATAGAATCACTATAGGTTGAAATGATACATACCCGAACGGACTTTAGAATAAGAAAAAATCGTTATGGGCTGAAATGATAGACCTGAATGATTTTTATTTATTTTATTTAACTTGGGATTGCGCGTTTGAAATGATAGAACCCGAATTTTTATTTTACGGATTGAAATGATATATTATCTGTATCACTTGACCTAGGTTAGAAAATATTATGCAGACCCGTGGTTATTTTATATATATTTTTCTGGATTTTTGAAGTATTTTAAAAATGTAAATTTATGATATTTTAATTTAAATTGAACTGAAAATGATTTTTATTAAGTATTAATGATTTTTCTACAAGTTAAAATATGAAACAAATGAATGATTAAGTGGGAATCTGAAATATAACTAAATTTTGAAATTTGTACTTTTGTTTAAAAATGGAGTTTAAGTTAAGTAAATAAACTATGATAATTGGATTTAAATTTGATTTTAAAATAACTTAATAAAGTGTTGTTGATTTTTCTGTGAATTAAATGGTTAAATGAATGAATATTTAAAAGTGTAATTTGAAATATAACTTGACTTGGAAATGTGAAATTTGGTTTAAAAATAAAAGTTAAGTTTAAGTAAATAAAATGGAAATTAAGTTTAAAATGGTAATTTAAACTTTATTGTTAAGCTAATTCTTGAAATGTAAAGAATAAAAATGGTATGTTTGAAATTAATAAGTAAATTATTAATAATTTGATTTTTATGTATAAAATTTACTTTATAAAAATCATAAGTTAAAAGGGTTAAAACCGAAGTTTAATTGTTGCTGAAATTGTATTGAAAAGCTAAAAATTAAATTAACAGCATTTTAGAAATGCTATCGTTTTTGAAGTTAATTTAAAATCTGTTGTAAAGGATACTACAGCACTTTGTAAGTGTTGTGGTTGATACAAGTGGACTAAAAGGCTAAATTTAACTAAGGCTATTGCAGCACTTGTTAAGTGTTGTAGTTACAGAAACTAAGCTAAAATCTAAACTAATAAAAGGGCTATTGTAGCACTTGTTAAATATTGCATTTGGTTGAATTGAATTAAATCTTTCAATTTGAACCTTGAACTATTATAGCAGTTTTTAAATGCAGTCTTTGCTAAAATGAATTATTTTCAAATATAACTTACCGCAGCATTTTCTAAGTGATGTGGAAAGCTGAAAATTTAAATATTTTATAGTTTTAAACTGAATAAATGAACTCAGAAAAGAGTAAATTTTTGGGAATTTAATATTTGATATGAAGGTATAATGACTCTAACTTTTTGTGGTTTAAATGAATGATTTTAATTCGAAATTAATGATTTTAATTCGAAATTGTAAACCTTTTTGGAATTTTAACCACAGGTACACTTCTACGTATGCCGCCTTGTGATTTTGGATGTACACCTTCAATTTGAGAGTGTGACTAGAGGTGAGCGATTGCTGCAGCTCTGCGCTACCCTAGCCACATTAACACTGTTATTTACATAGTTTAGTTTAATATAGACATTTCTATGATAGAGTTTATTACTGTTAAATTGATGGTTTAACTAATCCTTAGAGGATGGGCGATCCCAAGCATCCTTTAAGTTATTGTGCATTACTACTGCAGTTCACTTGAGTTGGTTTACATTGTATAAGTATGTATGTCCTGACTCGAGTGTTTTGTGTTTTACTTTACGTTCGGGTCAGCCTTATTATTCACAGCTTTGGATTTCTCTTTCTGGATCTAGGAGTTGCTGGAGATTCTGCTTATCTAGTTATCTATCTTTCAGTTTCAGTTGTTCTATTTCAGCTTTTGTATTAGTGAACTTATATGAATTTGGGATTTCTATTATGTTTGTTTTCAGACTGATATTATATATTTTGTTTTGAGACTTTGTTATAGTAGCTTCATGAACTACTATTGTATTTATTTATTTCCGCTGCGAGTTATTCTGATATTTCTGTGTCTGTGATTATGTGAATGATTTTATTTGTTCCAAATTTTATTACAATGCGGTATTTTGAGCAATTCAAGTCCGACATGTGCGTATGTGAATGACTGAAAATATTGGGTTGTTACAACCAAAAATTTATAAGTACTTGGTAAACCCGTTTTCAACATCCAGTGAAAATACTTGGAAAATAGTTTAATTGAAAATATAAAAAACGTTTTTGAAAATAGAGGAAATATCTTTGGTAAGAATGCTCTGGATTAACAGTTGTAAAATAATTGTTTATAAAGTAGTTAAATAATTGTAAAATAGTAATTAGTTATAAAACAATTGTAAAATGGTAATTAGTTTATAAAATAGTTGTAAAATAGTTAAATAGTCTCAAAAATGATTACAAAATAAGTATAAAATAGTTTGGGGTTTAAAAAGAAAGGTCGTATATATAAATAACCTGGGAAAAAATAGGTTTATATTAAAACAATTTATATTGATAATAGTCCTGAGCCAAACTGTTTAATCCCACTCTCCATTCCCATCAATTCAATTTAAATTTTCCACTTCTATTTAAATTGACTCAATTCCAATTTAAATAACTTCAGTTTTTCATTGAAATTGATTTAACCCCAATTCAAGTTGAACTATCCTCAAGTTCTTCCAACCTATTCAACTTTAATCACAATTCTAAATTATTCAAATCAATTTAGACTTAATTTCAAATTGAACCCACTTTAATTTCTAATCATTTCAATTCCTGTTTGAATTAATCCCCATTCCAATCTCCACTTTTTAAATCATCTCGAATTATACAAATTCGAGTTATATTTTCAAATGTTGGTTTAACTTCTTAAACCAAATTAACCTTTATTTAAAGTCTTTAAACAATTTAATTCAAAGTCAAAATTTCAAAATTCCATTTTAAATTCTTTACTTAACTTATTTCAAAGTTCAAATAAGAGTTCAAAACAAATTTCATCTAAAAAAAATTCAATTTATTACCCAATTTTATCTTCCAACTTTGAAACCGATTCTTAAACAATTCTAATTTACAATTTCAGATCTTAACATTCAAATATTAAGTTCAAAGTGATTTCATACCCTTAATTTCAAATCAAAGTTTTATTTCCTTTTTATCTCAATAATGGATATATTACCACAATCCATTTCTTTATTCATTTAAACAAATAAAATTCACAGTTTAAAGATTATTAATAACAATAGGATGATATTATCGAATTTATTTAAAACATTCATCCATTTTCAATTTCTAGATCTCAAACCCAATTTGGGATCACACAAATTCTCAATTCAAATCAACCACTTAACTTCCCAGGTTAAATCTCACTTTCATCCTGAAATTTCCAATTCAGTTTGCTTGTCCTAAATTTATATAATTTTCCCTAAGTTAAATTCAATTCAATTTACTCCAGTCAACATTATTCAATTTGAACTTCCATTTCAAATTTTAAACTTCTCATTTATAATCTTCCCACTTCAAATTTCAAATTTCTATCAATATTCTTTCTTACTTATAAGTTCAAAGACTTATATCACTTGGGATTTTCATATCACACTTCAGGGAAAAACTCAACACCTTAGAGTTTATTTCAAATCACCTTTGATATTATGTATATCCACACACATATACATATTATCTTCTTGGCCCACCAAGCCATATTTTTAAAATTTAAACCACATTTGGTTTTAATTCAAAACAGTTTTCTTTAAAGCTTTCAAACAACTCTTATTTTAAAATAAGATCACATTCAAAATATTCTGAATAATACTATTTATTATTTCTCTTAATATTTTGAAAACAATTTCAATTGTTTCTAGACTTAGAATTCAAAACTTCTCAATTTAAATCCATTTCAATTTACAAGTCATTTTATATAAATTGTTACTCCCTTAAAACTTTTCATTTTTGCTTTATCATTGCTTAACAATAACCCCATCAATAACCATTTATATTCTGGTTTGAAACAAATTTTAATTCATCTTATTTGTATAGTTCAATTTATTCAATTCCCATTTACATACATACATACATACATAAATATATATATATATATATCACTTAATTCTTATTCAATTCAATATCCAACAACCAATTATTGCTTTATATATAAACTTATATAAAAAATCCTTTACTTTTAAAGCCATTATATAAACAATAACAAGTACGCTCTCATATATATATATATATATATATATTCATTCAACTCATTTTAGGGTACCATTAACCCTAACCTTAATGAGTAAACCCACCAGAGCCAAGGTTCTCGCTTAACCTTGCTCTGATACCAAATGTAACGACCCAGAATTTTCGATCCCGAAAATTCCAGATAGTTAGAAAAAGAAGAAAAGAGAAAGAAGAAGAAATAGAAAGGAAATGCAAAATCTCACATTCGCAGCGGATCAAAATATAATATCATATAATAACATTAATACAAAGAAGCTGTATCTGTTAAATTACATACAATACATCAGAGTTACAACATATATACAGTTACTGGACAGATACAATCAACATGTCCCAGACAAATTTCATTATATCACAGCGGAAGACTCCATACGTTCTTACCATCCAACTCGTCTCTGGGCTCCAGAACGTCCTTACCCGAAAATCTGTAATATTCGGTCTGACCCGAGCATTACATCAAAGTAACACCCGGGTCAGGCTAGAAACCAGCGTGAGTAATCCCATATAACATGAAATTTTAATGCCTAAAACTTATGTGAATTACCAGGATAACTCGTACCTTTTACGAGTTCTTATAGTCAATCATTTATACACAACATTTTTCAGCTTAAATGTCCATGTTACTCAATTTATTCCATTCCAGCCTGTTTAATTTCACATATCCAATTTATAAAGAATTTAGTTTAATAATCGAAGTGGTTTCATGTATTACTGATACGCGACCCTGGTCTCTTCGAATTCAATATCATTTATAAACCAAGTTGTTAAGTTTTAAACAATACAATTCATATTTAGGATATCATACCACATAACAATTCATCATTGATAGATAACTCACAATATTACTGTTTAACCTATTATATCACAGCATATATAAATTTCCTATCAGAGACATCAACAACCCAAGTAATCCAATATCATTCAATCATCCATAAGCAAGATATTTAAGTCTAACAATTCCTAATCAATTTAATTAATCACCAATTAAATTAATTACTTGCTTTTTAATCACTTGGATTAACCTTAATCTTGCTTACTTAACATTAATTAACTACAACTAATAATTAAACATCATTTAATTATTTTTCTCAATTTATCATCCTTGATTAAACGTTCTCTAATTACATTAAGTAATTAGACCTAAATTAATTACATAAATTAATTATTCTTTAATCATTCACTTTAATTACTCTCGGCAATTAATTAATGATCCTCTAATTCCTTTCATGAATTACTCTTAAAATTATCACATTCAGGATTAACTATCCTTTAATTACATACTTTAATGAATCATTTAATTAATTACACTAAGTAATCCTTTCTTAATTACTTACTATGAATTCGTTGTTCAACTTAGGTTAATTACAAACCATTTGTTATTAAATTAATTAACCATTCTTAATTAAACAACTAATCCTTAAACAAATTCTTAATTAATCCTTACTTACTTAATATTTAGTTAATTACACTTACTAATTATCTTACTTAATCGGTTTATTCACCTTAATTATATTGATCAATTTAACCTAATTAACTAACTTAAATTAATTACATCGGTTAATTAATCTTAATTAATTAACCTTAATCACATCGCTTAATTAAGTTTATAAACAAATAAGTATCAACTTAAATATAATCTTCTCAACTTTAATTATCAAACATTAATAAATAAATTATTCCTTAAAATAGTTTCAAAGATAATTAAATTTAAACTTAACTAGCTCAACTTAAAAACTTGAGGATTAAACATCTTTTCGAGGAAATCCTGTTTTACTTCGAATAGATACCCGAGACCCTTCAACCTATTCCCGAGATCCTTCTCTTCTTTAAATCTTATACTTTTAAACTTGAAACTATTAAAATGAACTAACCCGTAACAACACGAAGCAACACCCCAGCATTCCCTACCCTTTACACGAGCTTCAACTCGATGAAAACTCCACAACCAAACTGACACACTGAACCCTCGCGTACACGTGCACAGTTCATCGGCGGCATTCCGACCACCACTGCCACCTTCCACACATCGCCACTGATCTCCCCAATCCACCAAGCTACCCAAATCAAAGAAAATGCCACGGTATCAAAATCGAACATGATCGAAGACTCAGCGATGAAACTGGTCACCCAAAACATCCTCGCCTTCCCACCACCAGTTGCCAGAAACCCCATCATCCTAACCATATCTTTGCCATAGACTAAGGCTTCCACTCCAACCACCCTTAGGAAGTCCGATGCTTTGTCGACATTAAACCCACCTCAAACCCGTAGCCAACCAAAACAGGATCCTGAACCCTAACTCTACCCCTCGTCGTCGCCTCGCTGGCTGATAAAATCATCGATAAATTTCCCCCGGTTCATCAACCCTTCCCCTCCCTCTGACAATAAGATCGAGCTTCAACACGTCGCAGATCGATGGTATCGAAATTCCCAAAATCAAACAATCCAAAATTTCCGGCAATTAAAATTCTAAAAATTACGAAATCTATATTAAAATTGATGATTTATAACTACAAAACCGACTAGGGATTCCAAACATGAAATCAAGATGTTTGATTTTGCTCTAAATTTCAAAGTTTCATTGTAACCTTTGTTTTTAGAGGTAAATGCTCGATCATTTAAATTCGAAATCATTTTATAAATGATGTTACCTTATTTTAAAACATTTACTCCTCAAAAATCAAAATCAAAATTGATTTCTAATGGAAGATAGGAATTTTGTTTGAAGTTTTGAGGCTCTGATTATAACAGAGACAAGATATAAACACGATCATATACATACTTATATATATAAGGAAGATTCAATCATATTTTCAGAAAAGAATTATTCATGCATACATAATTCATCATATCCATATAAATTTATTACATGCACCAGATTCAAACTATATATTTTTTAGTATAAGTTTACTCACCTGCTAATGAAAGTAGAAAGAACAGAGAAAGCCTGTATTAAAATCTGAAACTGCTACTTGATTCTTAAAGCTGAAACTTGAAATTGTAATTTGAATCTGAATTAAATCTCTGCTTGATCTTTGAGTTGCTCATGAACCAGATTGAGCAAAATAAAAAAAACTGAATTTACTTTGATATTCTTTTGATTTTCTTTTATCTTTTTGGAAAGGCCCGCAAATCCGTACCCCTTTTGAGCTGGCAAAATCCCACAACAATTCAGCCCAAAAAGGAACAAACTTACGAATCTTTATGATTAAAGAAGAAGAGGTAGAAGAAGAAGAAAGAAGAAACAGAAACAATAACAGAATCTCACATTTCACAGCGGAAAAAATATAATAGATAAATGAATATCTTTAAACAGAATCACTATATCTGTTATTACATTACATCACATTACATTATCAGAGTGTACAACAACAAACAGCGGAAAAAAATATTACATATATAAGTGATACGCCTCGCCATCCCGCTCCAACTCCTAATTTCTACAGCAACTTCTTGACTTTGCTCCAGAATAATGGTAACATGCCTCCAGGCTGCCCGTGTGGAAAATTATGGGCACCCAGAGTTTAGAAAGGGAACAATAAACTCCAGGACAGTCGTGAGACTGGTGTAAGATCTTAAAAACGGTTATTTTCACAAAGAAAATAAAAAGGAATTCGCTATGCTTTTTGAAAAATGAAACTACCATAAGGCCTCCCGCCACACACACAATGCAAACGTAGAATTGGAGGAGTTTTGTCCTTATGATAGTCAAACATGCTTGATACGCAAAATCCTTTAATATTATTATTATTAGTGCATAGTGTGGAAAACATTTCGAAAATATAATATTAATCTTAGCCAGCATAAGCATTTCGCACTTATGCCTACTATAGCTACCATGTTCAATAGCAGGTTACCGCCATATTCCGTGGCAGGTTATACAACTAAAACCGTACATGGCGCGTATTATTTCTTTGGGTTTCCAACAAATGTTCAGGCTAAGGAACTTCCTACTACCATATGGGTACGCCTCTGGAGGGACGTTCCGAGAACCTACTCGGATCTGTGCCAATACAAAGCCGGGTTACCTCTGTAACTAGGTAACTACTACTCAAGTATGCCATCCCTCGGTCCTTTGGGACCTTTATCCGAGGATCCTCTACACTAACAACCACAAAGAAAAGTATTTGCAATAACCACAAAGGTTAAATATCATGGCTCCATACCTGACACCACCCTTTTCCAGAAGGAAATGACATACCGTAAAGGGCGTGACCCTCATAACCTTGCCGCATCTTTCCTGTTTCGACCATTTTCGAGGTGTGAGGTCTGATGAGGTCTCAACCATAAAGCTACACTTTTCACAAAGTCGTGCTTTGATCAACAAATGATTGGCAGCACTTCGTATGTCACGTTACCAAATTGGGAATGTATCACTAGTAACAATCAAGTACATAACCTCTGAGCTCGTACGTCTCAGAGAAGGGTGTTAAGCTAAGAGAATAAATTCTCCACCACCAACAAAAATGTATTTGATAGAAACCAGCTTTACATCTCAAAATGTAACGTCGGACACACATCCATACAAGTCCGTTCCAAGATTGAACGGAACCGAAGGCACTTCAAAGAAGACCTTGCAAATACGGATATTCACAAATCACGTCCGGAATCCCCATCATAAAGGTGATAAAATCTCTATACCGGAGCAACCCGGTGCAGAGACATACGACAGGTAATCCTTTCGTTTTCGAAAATACCTGGTCTTCAACACCGTCTTCAAATACAATCCCATTTCTTCGTATCGTTATTCGGAATGGGTTTTATGACACAAGGTCCTCTCCAGGCTAATCGAATAACTAGCGCTTATTTTTAAAAATAAGTGTTACATTCAGATTTCAACAAATCACAATAATTTTAACTTTGATCTTTTTAAATAAAAGATTCACCACAATCACAAAGGTTCGATGTGGCTTCAAATATCCACTTGGAATTCGACTCCCGGTCGCATCGAAATTCTAATGCCATTTAAAGGCCAATATTGATAGTCGGTTATTTAACTATCAATAAATATTCACAACAATCACCAAGAATTAAATATTTCCCCAGTTATTATTTTCCAAAATACCTTCGCAAGATATATATTTCTAACCCTTAAACCATTTGAAAACAAATTTTAAATCACTTTTCACTCGCGGAATAAGATTTCCGATATTATTTATTTATTCCCACTGAAAGTCTGCCGAGTTCAAATACTTTAAAATAATTTAAATTACTTATCCAAACATATATACTTGGAAATAAACTATTTAAAAACACCTATTTAAATATTAGTTATGAAAATATTATACAAATATCTTATATAAACTTCAAGTCTAAACCAACTTTAAAATAAAATTAGTAGATAGGGTATAACTATTTTAAATAACCATTTTCTAAACAAATATCAATTTGATCTTTAAATAACCACTTCTATATTTAAAATAAATCTTTACTTTAAAGATTTTGAAAATAACCCAAGTAAATAGTTTCTCCAAAATAATCTTTCCTTAAAACCATCCACACAATTTCAATTTCATATTTATAGACTATATTGAAAACATACTCGACTTTCCAGAGAAAGTACATCTTCCATTCTAAAATGGTTCATTCAAATCAATTTATAATCCTTCTGGATTTACTTTGAATTTACGTTCCAAATCCGTAAATCCCTTTCACACTTTTAAAAATAACCAAATGTTTATTTTTTTAAACAAATTTCCCTTTCCTTTATAAATTCGCATTATGAATCCAAACTTCTAAATATCCATTAATACACGATTGATTTCTAAATTTATTTTCAAATACCAAATCAATTTCCAAAATTGATTTCTAAATTTATTCCAACACCAAATCCATTATCTTTTAAAACAAATTCCTTCTATGAATTTGTCCAATTTTCTAAAATTAATTTACTATAAATTTTCTACTAAATTTCAAAAATCAAATTTTATTTATTTCTGGTATCCTACGATACCAAAAATATATTCGGCTACATTATAGCCTTCAACGGTTTCAATCACAAATAGTCGCACACAGATCATAAATAATCAACATACAATATTGAAACTAACTCAAATATTTGAGGAATCCAATTGGATCCCTCCAACCTGTTTTCCCTGCACCTACAGACATTAGCAAAACAATTAAATACCAATTCCACTTCGAGGTGGAATATCGCGGTATATGGGATTTATAAAACATCAGCCGCTATTATACGATGCAATAGGGTCTCATCCGCTATATAATGCTGCAAATCAACAACTCCAAATACATATATAATACCAATTCCACTTCGAGGTGGAATATCGCGGTATGTGAGTTTAAATATAATATCATCCGCTATTATGCGGCGCATAGGGTCTAAACTAATATAACTCATAATAATTTATCATTCAAGCACACAATCAACAATTTAAATTTAACTATCACAATTCAACCCGATATGTAACAACCCGCATATTTATCGACTTTTATATTTAAATATTTTATTGATACTCAGAATTTAGTCTGAAAAGCTACTTTTTGCATACGGTCGAATTAGGACTCGGGACCACTTCCATTGAGTTCAAAACACCGTTTGCGATCTTTTTGAGTGTAAACTTTGATATGTTTGGAGTTAGAGGAATTTTGCCACTTTTTACTTAGGGCTTTGGTTTGGGCTGAGTCCAATAACCCCACTTATGTATTCAGTCCCAACTCCACTCCAACTCTTCATTACTTTATTTCTAATTCCTAATACTCAAGCTTTAGCAACAATGGTGAGTGGAATGGTAAATTAAAACTCCAAACCCTAGTTTTCTTTTGCAAATCAAACTCTATCTCCAAACTAATAGAAGAACCCATTGGTAAGCCTTCTCTTCTTCTTCTCCAACTCATTCTCTTATCAATTTCAGAAATTCCAAAACCTAACTTTGGGAATGTTCTTCTTTTAAATTTTAGAATCAAGCTTCTTGAGTTGGATTTGACGAGTGGTTGATTCTCCTTTGCTTTCAAGCTTCTTCATCATTTGTTTGGGTTCAAAGGTGAGATTTTTATATCACATCTTTGTCTATAATTATCTTCGATTGTTAGGTATGAATTCCTAACACTTATTCTTGTGCAATTGATTTTGGTTTGGGTTGATTTGGTGTATATTCCAATTTTTGGTGTTTTGAAATCAAAATCTATGAAAATCCTTTTATGGATATTTGGACATTGATATTTGAGGCGTATCGAAGAGCCGTTAGGGCTGGGTTGTCGCTTGGCGTAAATCCTTGGTCGTTGTCGCTCGATCGATCGCTTCCGGTATCCGTTTGGCCATTTTTGGCCTAGGTTCAGGGAATGCCCTGAACCCTTGATTCAGACGTCTGAAACGTAGTATTCAGACGTCTGAATATTATACTGGGAATTTTTATTCCCCAGTATTCAGACATCTGAATCTATATTTCAGACGTCTGAATTGGTTCATTTGGAACCAGAAAGGAAATAGGCTAATAAGTGCCTATTTCAGACGTCTGAAATCAAAGATTCGGACATCTGAATTCTGTCTTGGAAAACATTTTATTTTCCAAATTCAGACGTCTGAATCCTTGATTTTGGATGTCTGAATCTGCACTCTTTTTCCTATTAACCTATTTGCTTGAGAATTCCAACTTTAATCGATTTATGTTGATTCCGATTTGTTGATTATCGTTTATTATGGACTTGATGACTTTTGTATCGGGATCTTTGGGAATATCCATTTCGATGGATTCGGTATCAATTTCTTTGGATTTTATTCACGTCTTTGAATGTGAATTTCGATGATTGATTGTTTCTACAATCATTTCTATGATTTGTCACTTTAAAAGTATAAAGGTTTCAATACTAGTAGTAAATATCAATACTCTTTCATCAAAATGATTTCAACACTATTTTATTACAAAGCTCGTTCTCTTAAACCGTTTTCCAATCTATTAGTATATACAAACCTTTTCCTCACTCGTATGAGAAATCTAATTAAACGACTTAGTAAAACAAGTGGTATGAAACGCTTGCGTTTACTTCGTCGGTTAATTCTTGGACTTGTTCGATTGAATCTCTTGTGACAATTTTCTAGTGGAAATCTACAATTTGTTCGTAAATATTTAAGTTAAGCTAGTGGTTATGGGACATGAAGCTAAGCTCATATATTTACTAGCTTACTGTAATTGACACTTCTTGATGATCATGACGATCATTTTTGTGATTTAGACTAGCAATTGTGGGATGTCTCTTTGTCTGCGATTTAGACTAGAACCCATTTCTATGTGATTTCGGCTCACACATATGGGGTAGCTCCCCATGGTCTTCGGACCGTTCTTGTGTCAAAAATTAATGGCTAGCTACCATGAGATAGCGTCTCGTTCGTGTGATACATATGTTGGTGAGTTTTCATGCTCTCGTTCGTGTGATAGGCCTCCCCCCTTTTATGATTTTTGGATTTTGTGTGTTGAATTCTGGAATTTATGCTTCACCAATTTTAGTGATTTTCATTGATATGATTTATAAATTTTTGTGCATTGGTGAATTCGTGTGTCATTGACTTGTTGTGAATACAAGTTTTGGGTATGAAACCCTTTTTGGATCTTTGTGAAGATTTTTGTGATATTGATTAATCTCATGTTGAGTTTCAATTACATACTTATTGTAGTATGCCCGTATGGTTATCATATGTTTATACCATATCTCTTATTCTATATCATGTCATCTGATATTTATAGCTAGACTGGTCCGTTTATTATTTTCTTATAAATAATACTCGGGTCAGACCGAGATGTTACATGTGCTTCGGCTTGACTTCTCCTCAGGGATTCATTACTCTGACTTTTGGCTAACTATTTAGATTAGCAGTTTTTGTTGTATACACTTGAGATTTAGACTCACAGTTGTATTCTTTTGTATAGAACGTGTTGCTATTGTTTTGTATTATTGTGGATCTTTTTGACCATTACTCTGATATACACTTTCATGTGTTAGTTATATATTCATATCTTCTTCCGCCTTTGTGATATGAATTATCTGTGACTGATTTGTGTTATGTTTATTTCTATATTTGTTTCCGAAGGTTATTATAGCCACTGTGTAGTAGCTTTGTGTTTGTATTGTATGTCGGATTTCCTCTTGAATTAAAATGCACGTTATATTATCTGACATATCGGTGCTCGCGCAAAGCAATTACACGGATGGTCGCTCCTCAACAGTCTTATTCTCCGTGCTAGTTAACAGCATTACACCGTAATGTTCTTGGCTAGCGTGGGTATAGAGGTGGGGTTCACATCTTGGTATCAGAGCTAAACTTCGGAACAATATGGAATATTATTGTGACGCCCCACCTCTATACCCACGCTAGCCAAGAACACTACGGTGTAGTGCTGTCAACTAGCGTGGAGAATAAGGCTGTTGAGGAGCGACCATCCATGTAATTTCTTATCACACGGTGGCTATAAAATAATCTTCGGAAACAAATATAGAATTAAGCATAACATGCGAATCAATCACAGATATCCATATCACAAAGGCGGAAAGAGATATGAATATATATCACATAAAAGTGTACATCAGAGTAGTGGTCTAAAAAGATCCACGATAATACAAAAGAATAGCAACGCGTGCTATACAAAAGAATACAACTATGAGTCTATATCTTAAGTGTAAACAACAAAAGCTGCTAATCTAAACAAGTAGCCAAAAGTCTGAGTAGTGAATCACTGGGGGAGGAGTCAAGCAGTAGCACTTGTAACATCTCGGTCTGACCCGAGTATTATTTATAAGAAAATAATAAACGGATCAGTCTAGCTATAAATATCAGATGACATGATATAAAATAAAAGATATGGCATAAACATAAAATATCCATACTGACATACTACTATAAGTATGCAAATAATGATCAACAGGAGATCAACCGATAAGAGATAAATCAATATCACAAGAATCTTCTCAAAGATCCAAAGAGGGCATCATACCCTAAACTTGTACACATGACAAGTCAAAGAGATAAATTCCAGAAATCAACACAAGAAATCCAGAAATCATAAAAAGGGAAAGAGGCCTATCACATGACGGTCCGAAGACAAAGGGGAGCTACCCCGCATGTGTGAATAGAATCACACAGATTGAGGTCAAGACTAACCAAAAAGCAGAAAGGTATGTGTGAATGGAATCACACAAGTGGTGTCTAGTCTAACCTTGCAATGAAAGAGACATCGCGCAATTGCTAGTCTAATTCATAAAGCGATCATCAAGATCAACGAGAAGTGTCAATTACACTAAGCTAGTAAATATAGAAGTTTAGCTTCATGTCCCATAACCACTTGCTTAACTTAAATATTTACGAACAAACTGTAAATCTTCACTAATAAAATTGTCACAAGAGGTTCAATCGAACAAGTCCAAGAATTAACCGACGAAGTGAACGCAAGCGTTTCATACCACTTGTTTTACTAAGTCGTTTAATTAGATTTCTCATCCGAGTGAGGTAAAGGTTTGTATATACTAATAGATTGGAAAACGGTTTAAGAAAAGAGCTTAGTTATTAAAAATAGAGTTGAAATTGTTTGTTAAAAGAGTTTTGATATTTACTACTAGTATTGAAACCTTTATATTATAAAGTGACAAAACACAGAAGCAATTGTAGAAACAATCAGTCACAAAGATCGCATACGGAGATGTGAATAAAATCCAAGGAAATCAGCTCAACGTTTTTCAGATAAGATTCCCTACGGAGGGAGGGTCCGGGGGGGTGGCAACCCCCCAAGGTGGGGGTGCGGGGGCAACGCCACCGCTTACGGGGTTCGACCTGCCCGGTCAGGTCGCGGGGGTCCAGGGGGCAGCGCCCCGACCAAAACGGTACGACCTAGTGAAGGCAAAATGAGGTCTAACGACCTAAGGGGAATAGGGTCGAGCGACCTAAGGGTTGCGACCTAGGGGTCCAAGGGGTCAAGCGACCTATCGGGATAAGGTCCAACGACCTATAGGGTTATAATGTCATGTGACCTATCGGTTTATAAGGTCATGCGACCTAACGAGCTATGGCCAAACGACCTAGTAATGGTAGTAGGGTTGAGCGACCTAAAGGTTTAACCGGTCAAGCGACCTAAGGAAGGTAAGGTCTAACGACCTAACGCTCGCGTCCTAACGGTCTAAAGGCCATGCGACCTAGAGGAAAACAAGGTCAAGCGACCTAAAACGTCGCGACCTAACGACCAAAAACGTCGCGACCTAGCGACCTAAAAATGGAAGGCAAGGCCGAGCGACCTAACGAAGAGGGGGTGAGCGACCTATGGTCATAAACGAGGTCAAGCGACCTATAGAGGCATAGGATGCAGCGACCTAAAACGTCGCGACCTAGCGACCTAAAACGTCGCGACCTAGCGACCTAAGGGGATAAGGGACGAGCGACCTAACATTCGAACGACCTACGACCTAAGGGGATAAGGGCCGAGCGACCTAACATTCGAACGACCTACGACCTAAGGAGCTTGCGACCTAAAGCCCAACGACCCACGACCTAATTCTGAAGCGCCGAGCGACCTAACGTTATAGGCCATTTTAGGTCGGAAACGAGCTATTCGAAGGCCGAGACTTTTCCACGCGAACGACCTAGCAAAGGCAGAGCGACCTAAGGGCAGATTTTCACCAAAAACACTAAAAGTTGGAATTTTTTCGCCAATCCAATCCAAACCAAATGAAAATGTACATGCTAAAGTGGTAGAAAATCATTCCCAAACATCCGTGATAGTTATAGACAAGATTGTGAGATAAAAATCTCACCTTTGCTCCAAAACCCATGGAAAATGAAGAACAAAGCTTGAAGGCAAATGGAGAAGCAACCACAAGCTTGAATCCGATGTCTTCTTCTTGAATTTGGAGTTGAATGTTGGAGTTGCAATAAAACAACGACTTTGGAGTTTTAATTTCTCATCCCATTCACCATTTTTGTTGAAGCTTTAGTGTTAGGAAATGAAATGAAGCAATGAAGAAGAAGGGGGGTGGAACTTGGGCCTAATGGGCTAAAAGTCCAAACCAAAGGCTCGAGTGAAAAAGTGGTGAAATTCCACTAACCCCAAACATATCAATGTTTATACTTAGAAGATTGCAAACGACGTTTCGAACTCAATGGAAGTGGTCTCGAGTCCTAATTTGACCGTTTGTAAAAAGTAGCTTCGGACCAAAATCCGATTAACGATAAAATATTTAAATAAAATATTTAAATATAAAAATCGATAAATATGTGGGTTGTTACAATTATAACAAGGATCATCGTCCTAAGTCTTTCTTAGGAGTCGTGCCTTAGGATTTAATTCGTGTCTTCGTACCGTTCTATCCTATTGTCTTTTATGATTCCTTGTTTTATCTATCAAGATTGCTTGATATTAATTTGGTGAATAACCTTTTTTCTTCTTCTTTATTTCTTTCCAAAGGAAGAGAAATGGTTAGACCTGGTCGTCCCAGAGCTAGACCATCTAGTGCTCCACCCCATGATGGAGTTTTTATGACTACCCAGCAACTTCTTGACCTTGTCACGAATGCTCAAGCAGCTGGAGCTAATCCGGAACCTACTCACCCAAAGTCAGGATTTGCACGTTTGTTCAGCGATTATACCAATTTGGGTGGGAAGCCATTCAAAGGTTCTGAAACTATTATTGGAGTCCAGGCTTGGTTAAGGACATGCGATCAAATCTTTTCTCGCATGAACCTCATCGATCTTCACCGTGTTCAGGTGGCCTCTAGTATGCTCCAAGAAAGAGCATTGGACTGGTACGAACTTCTTATTTCTGAGATAAATGAAGCGAATCTCACTTGGGAGAAATTCCGAGAGCGCTTCGAGTTAAAATTCATACCAGAAGCTGAGAAGGTGACTTTGGCTCGCCGTTTTATTGACCTTGTTCAAGGTGAATCTTCCGTGGCAGATTATGTCACGTCTTTTGAATCTCTCTCTAAATACGGGGTTGAATATATCAACACCCCATTGAAGAAGAACCAAAGATTTGTCTATGGCTTAAACAAAAATCTCAAGAAGCCATTACTTCTAAAATTAGAAGTTCCCTTCGACCAACTCATTGATATCGCTCTTCGTCTTGAAGAGGCGGATAGGGAAAGTGATGTTGAAGTGGTGGGTTCCAAACCAAACTTCAACAACAAGAAGAGGCCAAACAAATCCAAAGGCCCTTATCCCAGTAAAAAGGGTAAACAGGCAACTCCTGCTGCAAAGACCTTTTCCTCTACTGATGGGAAATGCTTTAACTGTGGTTCCAGAGACCATTTTGCGAACAAGTGTTCAAAGCCTCGTATTTGTCGCTATTGCAAAAGCCCGGATCATTATTTATCTTCTTGCCCCAAGCTTCAGGGCAAGAAGAAGGGAAAGTTAAATGTTGCTCAAGCCCCTGGCAACACATCTCGTGATCAAGGTATGTCTCATTCTATCCTTGATGGCACCATTATATTTCATGATCAACCCGTTCGAGTTCTTTTTGATACGGGTGCATCCCATTCTTTTATATCAAAAGCACTTGTTGATACTTTTTCTTTAAGTGTTGTTGCTTTAATGACTTCTTTGAGAATTGCAAATCCAGTTGGTGGATCCGCAACAATCAGTTTATTGTGTAATGATGTCGAGATTATTTTGGGTGATTTTTCTTTCCGAGCCGATTTGCATGTCATGCATTACTTAGGCTTTGGAATGATTTTGGAAATGGATTGGCTTAACCGTTATGAAGCTCATATCCTATGTCCTGAGCGGACTATTCATCTTCGACATCCTCAATCTGTTAAGCAAATTTCTATTATTCTCAAGATTCGGATTCCACTTTATCTGCATCTTTATATTCTTTAAATCCTCGTGATGATGATAATGATGAAGAGGAGGACATCATTTCTCTTATTCACGTTGTTCGTGAATTTTCCGACATATTTGAGCCCGTTTTAGGATTGCCACCTAAGCGAGCAATTGAGTTCAGAATTAATCTTACCCCTGGAGCTCAACCTATTACTCGTCCTCCTTATCGTTTGTCCAATAAAGAAAATGAGGAGATGCGCATACAATTATCCGATTTGGAAACGAAGCAATTTATTCGCTCTAGTTCCTCGCCTTGGGGAGCTTCGGCTATTTTCGTGAAGAAGTCCGATGGTACACTTAGACTTTGCGTTGACTACCGCAAGCTTAATGATCTTACTATCAAAAATAAATATCCTTTACCTTGGATTGATGATCTATTTGACCAACTTAGCGGTGCTAAAGTCTTTTCACAATTGGACTTGGCTACCGGTTTTCATCAGCTTCGTATTGCAGAGGATAGCATTCCTTTGACATCGTTCTGTACCCGTTATGGATCTTATGAATGGCTTGTTATGCCATTTGGTTTAATGAATGCTCCGACTTATTTCGTTGACCTTATGAATCGAGTTTTCAAAGATTTCATCGATCGGTTTGTTCTCATATTCATTGATGATATTCTTGTGTATTCAAAAACCGAGGAGGAACATGAGAGACATCTTTGGATTGTATTGGAAACTCTTAGGAGTAATCGATTAAAGGCGAAATTTTCTAAATGCCACTTTTGCCGATCTCGTGTGAAGTTTCTCGGTCATATTGTTTTCGAATCCGGAATTTCCATGGATCCTTCAAAGATTGAAGCGATTCAAGATTGGAAGAGACCGGAGAGTGTGACAGAGATTCGTAGTTTCCTTGGATTGACGGGTTATTACCGTCGTTTTATCAAGGACTTTTACAAAATTGTCGTGTCTCTAACTAGCTTAACTAAGAAAGGTATTAAATACATTTGGTCGGACAAATGTGAAGCTTCTTTCCAGAAATTAAAGGAACTTCTTTCTGATGCTCCTATTCTTGTTATTCCCGAGGGGAATCAAGATTTCGTTGTTTATACCAATGCTAGTCGCGTTGGTTTGGGTGCCGTTCTTATGCAAAGAGAACGTGTTATTGATTATGCTTCTAGGAAATTGAAGCCAGCTGAGATTAGATAAGCCACACATAATTTAGAACTCGCGGCTATTGTTTTCGCCCTTCGAATTTGGCGTCATTATCTATTGGGAGAGAAATTTATTCTTTATATCGATCATAAGTCTTTGAAGTATTTATTCTCTCAAAAGGAACTTAATTTGCGTCAACAACGTTGGCTCGAGTTCCTTGCTCCTTATGATCTTGATATTCTTTATACCCCCGGTAAGGGTAATCGTGTCGCCGATGCTTTTAGCCGTAAGCAACAAGCAGTTGTTTCTATGATGATATCTGAATGGAACGATCTGGAGATCTTATCCACTTGTGATATTCGAGAGCGCGTATCCGATTTATGCTCATCATTTGTTTTATGTAGACTTGAGGCTCATCCCTCTCTTTTAGACCGCATTCTTGAAGCTCGAAGGTTAGATCCCGAATTGGCTCTTCTTGGCCAAAATATTAAGGATAAAATTGATATTGATTGTTTAAAAGACTTTGATATCAATTCTCGTGGCGGCATTCGGAAATTTGGCAGACTTATCGTGCCAAATATTAGTGATCTTCGAAAAGACATCTTAGAAGATTCCCATCGTTCTAAATTTACCATTCATCCCGGTAGTAGTAAAATGTACGCGAATATGAAGCAACTTCATTATTGGGAGGGAATGAAACTTGACATCACTAACTTCGTTAAGTGTTGCAGGACTTGCCAACTCGTTAAGGCCGAACATCAAAGGCCCGGTGGGTTATTGCAACCTTTAGAAATTCCAATTTGGAAGTGGGACCAAATTTCCATGGATTCTATAGATGGCCTTCCCCGTTCTCGTTCGGGTCATGATAGCTTATGGGTTATAGTTGACAGACTTATTAAATCCGCCCATTTTATTCCCGTTCGGTCTAACCGAACCGTTCCTCTTTTGGCCAAGCGCTTTGTTTAAGAGATTATTAAATTACATGGAGTTCCTACTTCTATTGTTAGCGACCGAGATCCATTGTTTACTAGTGGATTTTGGAAGAGTCTTCAAAAAGCTTTAGGAACGAAGCTTAATTTTAGCACCGCTTATCATCCACAGTCCGATGGACAAACAGAGCGTGTGAATCAAACTCTTGAAGATCTTCTTCGTGCTTGTGTGCTCGATTTTGGTGGAAGTTGGGAAGATCATATTTCATTTGTTGAATTTTCCTATAATAATAGCTTCCAATCTAGTATTGGTATGGCACCTTTCGAGGCACTCTATGGAAGGCCATGTCGATCTCCTTCTTGTTGGCTTGAGGCCGGTGAGAAGCTGGTTTTAGGTCTAGATTTTACTCATAATTCCACAGAAAAGATTGAACTTATTCGACATAGGATGAGAGAAGCCCAGAGTAGACAAAAATCCTATGTCGATAATCGAAGAAGGAGATTAGAATTTTTTGTTGGAGATCTTTTTTTTATTCGTGTTTCACCTATGAAAGGTGTTGTACGTTTCAGTCGGTCGGGAAAGTTAGCACCTCGATATATTGGGCCAATTCCTATCATTGAACGTATTGGTTCTATGGCTTATCGCCTTGAATTACCGGCTCAATTTTCTGCTATGCATGATGTGTTTCACGTTTCTCAATTACGGAAATGTCTTCGAGATTCCGATTCTATTCTTGAGCCCGGTGTTGTGGAAGAGATTGAAGTTTCCCCTAATTTAACTTATGAGCAACATCCTATTCGTATCATTGCTTCGGAAGTCAAACGACTTCGAAATAAAGATGTTCCGCTTGTTAAAGTTCAATGGCCTTCAAATCCTAAGGATTGTTCTTGGGAATCTAGAGAATTCATCGAGCGAACGCATCCTGACTTACTTTCTCATGCTCTTTAAGGTGAACTTCTTACTTCAAAATTCTTTTGTGTTAATATGCTTTTATGGTTGTTACTATACGTATTCTTCTTAAATATTGCGAGGACGCAATTTCTTTAAGGAGGGAAATCTGTAACAACCCACATATTTATCGATTTTTATATTTAAATATTTTATTTAAATATTTTATCGATACTCGGAATTTAGTCCGAAAAGCTACTTTTTGCATATGGTCGAATTAGGACTCGGGACCACTTCCATTGAGTTCAAAACACCGTTTGCGATCTTTTTGAGTGTAAACTTTGATATGTTTGGAGTTAGAGGAATTTTGCCACCTTTTACTTAGGGCTTTGGTTTGGGCTGAGCCCAATAACCCCACTTATGTATTCAGTCCCAACTCCACTCCAACTCTTCATTACTTCATTTCTAATTCCTAATACTCAAGCTTTAGCAACAATGGTGAGTGGAATGGAAAATTAAAACTCCAAACCCTAGTTTTCTTTTGCAAATCAAACTCTATCTCCAAACTAATAGAAGAACCCATTGGTAAGCCTTCTCTTCTTCTTATCCAACTCATTCTCTTATCAATTTCAGAAATTCCTAAACCTAACTTTGGGAATGTTCTTCTTTTAAAGCTTAGAATCAAGCTTCTTGAGTTGGATTTGAAGAGTGGTTGATTCTCCTTTTCTTTCAAGCTTCTTCATCATTGTTTGGGTTCAAAGGTGAGATTTTTATCTCACATCTTTGTCTATAATTATCTTCGATTGTTAGGTATGAATTCCTAACACTTATTCTTGTGCAATTGATTTTGGTTTGGGTTAATTTGGTGTATATTCCAATTTTTGGTGTTTTGAAATCAAAATCTATGAAAATCCTTTTATGGATATTTGGACATTGATATTTGAGGCGTATTGAAGAGCCGTTAGGGTTGGGTTGTCGCTTGGCGTAAATCCTTGGTCGTTGTCGCTCGATCGATCGCTTCCGGTATCCGTTTGGCCATTTTTGGCCTAGGTTCAGGGAATGCCCTGAACCCTTGATTCAGACGTCTGAAACGTAGTATTCAGACGTCTAAATATTATACTGGGAATTTTTATTCCCCTGTATTCAGACGTCTGAATCTATATTTCAGACGTCTGAATCTATATTTCAGACGTCTGAATCTATATTTCAGACGTCTGAATTGGTTCATTTGGAACCAGAAAGGAAATAGGCTAATAAGTGCCTATTTCAGACGTCTGAAATCAAAGATTCAGACGTCTGAATTCTGTCTTGGAAAACATTTTATTTTCCAAATTCAGATGTCTGAATCCTTGATTTCAGACGTCTGAATCTGCACTCTTTTTCCTATTAACCTATTTGCTTGAGAATTCCAACTTTAATCGATTTATGTTGATTCCGATTTGTTGATTATCATTTATTATGGACTTGATGACTTTTATATCGGGATCTTTGGGAATATCCATTTCGATGGATTCGGTATCGATTTCTTTGGATTTTATTCACGTCTTTGAATGTGAATTTTGATGATTGATTGTTTCTACAATCATTTCTATGATTTGTCACTTTAAAAATATAAAGGTTTCAATACTAGTAGTAAATATCAAAACTCTTTCATCAAAATGATTTCAACACTATTTTATTACAAAGCTCGTTTTCTTAAACCGTTTTCCAATCTATTAGTATATACAAACCTTTTCCTCACTCGTATGAGAAATCTAATTAAACGACTTAGTAAAACAAGTGGTATGAAACGCTTGCGTTTACTTCGTCGGTTAATTCTTGGACTTGTTCGATTAAATCTCTTATGAAAATTTTCTAGTGGAAATCTACAATTTGTTCGTAAATATTTAAGTTAAGCTAGTGGTTATGGGACATGAAGCTAAGCTCATATATTTACTAGCTTACTGTAATTGACACTTCTTGATGATCATGACGATCACTTTTGTTATTTAGACTAGCAATTGTGCGTTGTCTCTTTGTCTGCGATTTAGACTAGACCCCGTTTCTGTGTTATTTCGACTCACACATGTGGGGTAGCGCCCCATGGTCTTCGGGCCATTCGTGTGTCAAAAATTAATGGCTAGCTACCATGAGATAGCGTCTCGTTCGTGTGATACATATGTTGGTGAGTTTTCATGCTCCCGTTCGTGTGATAGGCCTCCCCCCTTTTATGATTTCTGGATTTCGTGTGTTGAATTCTGGAATTTATGCTTCACCAATTTTAGTGATTTTCATTGATATGATTTATCAATTTTTGTGCATTGGTGAATTCGTGTGTCATTGACTTGTTGTGAATACAAGTTTTGGGTATGAAACCCTTTTTGGATCTTTGTGAAGATTTTTGTGATATTGATTAATCTCATGTTGAGTTTCAATTACATACTTATTGTAGTATGCCCGTATGGTTATCATATGTTTATACCATATCTCTTATTCTATATCATGTCATCTGATATTTATAGCTAGACTGGTCCATTTATTATTTTCTTATAAATAATACACGGGTCAGACCGAGATGTTACAGGTGCTTCGGCTTGACTTCTCCTCAGGGATTCATTACTCTGACTTTTGGCTAACTATTTAGATTAGCAGTTTTTGTTGTATACACTTGAGATTTAGACTCACAGTTGTATTCTTTTGTATAGCACGTGTTTCTATTCTTTTGTATTATTGTGGATCTTTTTGACCGCTACTCTGATATACACTTTCATGTGTTAGTTATATATTCATATCTTCTTCCGCCTTTGTGATATGAATTATCTGTGACTGATTTGTGTTATGTTTATTTCTATATTTGTTTCCGAAGATTATTATAGCCACTGTGTAGTAGCTTTGTGTTTGTATTGGTATGTCGGATTTCCTCTTGAAATAAAATGCACGTTATACTATCTGACATATCGGTGCTCGCGCAAAGCAATTACACGGATGGTCGCTCCTCAACAGCCTTATTCTCTGTGCTAGTTGACAGCATTACACCGTAGTGTTCTTGGCTAGCGTGGGTATAGAGGCGGGGCCTCACACGATAACTGAAATTTTCAATTATTATTTTGAGTGAGAAGATCTCATCTTTAACAATGCATGCAATCCATTTTCCACTCCGACTTGTTTCTTGATTCTAGACCTTGTATAAACAATTACATGATTTTTTTATTAATACTTGAACTAATCTGATAATTAATTTCCTTTTTAATAAAATTTAATTAGTCAACGGTTTAATTATAAAAAAAATTCCCTTTTTAAAACATCTTTTAGTAACTAAAATAAATTCAATAAGTTAATTGAACAATTTAAATCACCAAATTCGTTAATTTAAAATAAACTGGTAAATCTAAATGTTTGTATATACATATATACTTTTATTTTTTGAAACTTCATATAAACTTATCTAAATAGTCTATATAGATTTAAAAATATATTATATATATACACACACTCTAACATTTTAAAATTTCCATTTTCAAAATCTTACTTATATATATGTTTACTATTTTAAATTAAAATATATATGTGAATATATATATATACACACTTATTGAGTTAAAACTGAATTATTCTACACCATCCTGCTAAAATTTGATTAAGTAATAATACTTAGGGTTGAAAAAAATATCAGAAGATAAGAAAACAAACCTAAATACGACAGCACCATCCATCGCCCTACTCGAGACACCGATACCTTGCCCCGGCTGAAAACACAATCCAACCCACTACCGCAGCTTTCGTGGATCACCAACTCCCTAACGCGATTCCCAAACACGACCGAAAAGCAGCGCTACCTCCTATCGCGATAATCGACACGACCCTGAGCCACACGTGCCCTAAAACTCAAACAAATTGAGCTGATCTCGATCGCGTGACTACCAATTGAAGCGCCACCCGATAGCAATCCAGAAATCACCTTCGAAAATTAGAAGACTAAAAGAAGTGGAAGGGGAAACTCGTGATTATACTAGAGGAGGAGACAAGGCACGATTTTAATTCGCGAATGAAATTTTGAAAGGACGATGGGAGACGCGATTTCGTTCGGCCATTATTTTTTTTCCCTTTTTTGAAGTTCTGTTAATTAGAAGGAAGACGCGAATTACTTTTCGGCTGGATGATTTAAAAGAAGAAAAGAAACACGATAATGTTGGCTTGTACGAGTGGAGACAGCGATTTGAAGGCAAAGGTTTTGATTTGAAAGAAAGGAAGCTGAATGTTGGGCTGTAGGGGAATGAATATATATATATATATATATATATATATATATATATATATATATATATAATTTAAATTCAAATTCAAAATGTCTCGATTACGTGGCTTAAAATTGCGAACTCCTATCGAGACGTGCCGCTAGGCATTTATTACGTTTTATCCGCATTCCGAACACAATGGAAAAGGTTTCGGAGGCTAATTCGATCATATGCGCAAGTTACGGAAGTAAACGATCAAATTTAAATTAAATCGGTTAAAATAGTTTCTATGCGTTTTGAGCTGTCAGAGTTAAACAACAACTCCGATTGTTACGAAAATTGAAATCCGATAATAATACAATATTACGGATCCAATGGAACTGGGTTCGTTGAAATCCAAGACTGTGCCTCGGAAGGCTATTTTTAAATATCGATTTAAACGATAAAATTTCAATACTGAACGAAACATCTCCAAATTCAATTCCAAAGCTTCCATTATCTTCAGTATTGTCAATATAAATTATCTAAGCCATCATATTATTTTTAACAGACTTAAAATTGAAGATTTTAAATTTTTTATCGAACATTAATAAATTAAATTCAATAATTTAATTGCCAAATTCATATTTATATTTGAAATTCAAGTTAAACTAACCTCTAAATATTTAAAAACCAATTAAATATTCCATTTCAAATGTTAAAAATTTTCGGGTCGTCACATCCTTCCCCTTAAAAGAATTTCGTCCCAAAATTACAAGTTAAGAAGAATGCTCCAATACCCGTTTATTATTTTCCCAAAACCAAATAGTTTTATCAATTGACTGAACCAATCTTTTTATCAAAGACATATTAGCCCTCTTATTAACTTCCAAAACTTAATCATAAGTTTTAAACAATATTATTTTCTTTAACAATCCAAATTTAAATTTAAATTCAAATTTCAAAATTTCAAAATTTTCTCAAAATTTTTCTAACTCCCTAAATTTTCAAAAAAATTCGCCAATGTCTCCTTTGCGCGGCTAGCTCGGTACGACTACAAAATGGCACCACAGGCCCTCAGATTTCAAAAAGAAAACGAAAAGCCAAGTGGCTAGACAAGAAAATCACCAACTTTCATATAGAAATTGAAATACATACCTTTTTGTCGAGCAATTCAAATTTACCTTCAGAAATCAAAACCAATTTTCCTTTCTCTTTATAGTACCCATATATCCTACTTAGTAATAATATCCATTCATAGCCTTTAAAATCATTTTATAAATTTTCTTGCAGAAGTTCTCATATCTACTTCTTTTCAATTAGTTTTCCCATTACCATATGAATTCAATTTATCTTCAACTCTAAATATTGAATTTTATCTTTCAATTATAACTGCTTCATATTATTACTTTAAATTAGTTTCATTCACTAATTTACTTTAATTTCCAATTTGAAATCGTTTGTCGCTAACAAAAAATTTTCCCAATTTTTTTTTTCCTTTTTTCTATCTCCCAAAATTTTCGAAAATTTTTGGCAGAGTCCCCTTTATACGGAGGAGCTTTTGCAATTTGACAAATGATATAAATATATATACATCGACCCACCCGGTCGGAAAAAACAAAAACAGTTCATATTTCCTATTTTTTATTATGTAAGCGTGCCTTATTTAGCATTTTTAAGCAAGCGGCTTATTTAATTAGCATTTTGCGCAATCAAATCCAGCCCAACAACTTCCCTGAACCTGTACTTACTCAACTAAAATATGTCCGTGTCATATATATGAAGTTTAACAAAATTTCACTTATTTGCAATAGTTAAACACATGAATTCTAAAAGCAATGCACATGAAACACTTTCCGTAAGCAATTTATATAGTTTTAATACTAATTCAACCGTTCTCAATTAATTCATATACCATTTTCATTCAATTTGAAGGGTTTACAACCCACTTGATTAAATTCAATTCATTTTTAATTTTAAACAAGAACATATTATTCCAATTGATTAAAAATTCAATTTTATTCACCTCTGTTAATATATTTACTTTCATTTACAATTATTGAATTTCAATTCATTTCAAATCATGTTCAATTTCATCATTCTTTTAATTAGTTTTATTTACTGATTTTATTTCAATATTTCACTTCTTTAATATAAACCAAATTCAATTTCAATTCAATTCTATTTTTTTACAAATTCGAAATGAATTTCAACATTCAATTTCACTTTCATTTACTTGCAATTGCAAATTTATTCATTCATTCACAATTTATTTTCCATCTTAATAATTTAATTCCAATCATTTTAGTCTATTGGACTTCTAAAATTCACCTTTATTCAAATTAACTCAAATTAATTTCAGTTTAAATCTGAATTTTTTTAAGTTTCCAAACTTATTATTCCATAACTATATTTTTTTAATAAAATTCCAGAGTCTTTCCACCTTTTCCAAAACCATTATTGAAATCAATTCAAATTATCCTTTGAATTTCCAAAATCAAACCCAAATTTTCCAAAAAACTTTCATTTAAAACAATTTGGTAGCAATTCCTCTTTTGGAAACCCAAAAATAAACACCGATGATGTCGCGATCATCATAAAAATTATTTTTCAGCAACCGAAAAGAGTTTAGAGCTTTTATCCCTCCAAAAATATTTTTCCAAAACCTGTGAAAATCATCTTCAAAATCAAAAGGGATTTAAACTTACCAAATCTCCAAAAATTTCAAATTCTTTTCAAAACATTTCCAAATACTTCTTTGGAATTCCATTTCAAATTATAAATCATATTTACAATTTACATTCTCAAATTCCGCTGGTATGCGAATTTATTTCCTAACTTTGAAGTCAAATGATAATAATATTATCACTTTCTAACAATCAAGCAACCATATGCTATAATAATTTACTAAGATTTTTTTCCTTTATCTACGAAAATAGTTTTGGGTAAAATTATTTCATTTACCCTATTTTAAAACGTTATCATGTCGAATTTGTTCTGTACAAGTGTTTAGAGATCCCTATCAATAACGTTAATTACTCGTATTGACCAGAATCCATATACCACTCAGCAAACCAATCAACACAATATAAAACAATTTTATATTCACTAACAAATATGCGCTCATATCTATTATTACACTCACACTCATTCTAGAGTACTACTGACTCTATCTCTAATGAGTAACACCCAACAGAGCCAAGGTTATCGCTAAACCAAATGCTCTGATACCACATGTAAAGGCCCGCAAATCCGTACCCCTTTTGAGCTGGCAAAATCCCACAACAATTCAGCCCAAAGAGGAACAAACTTAAGAATCTTTATGATCAAAGAAGAAGGGGTAGTAGAAGAAGAAAGAAGAAACAGAAACAATAACAGAATCTCACATATCGCAGCGGAACAAATATAATAGATCAATAAATATCTTTAAACAGAATCACTATATTAGTTATTACATTACATCAGATTACATTATCAGAGTGTACAACAACAAACAGCGGAAAGAAATATTACATATATAAGTGATATGCCTCGCCATCCCGCTCCAACTCCTGATTTCCATAGCAACTTCTTGACTTTGCTCCCAAATAATGATAACCTGCCTTTAGGCTGCCCGTGTGGAAAATTGTGGGCACCCAGAGTTTAGAAAGGAAACAATAAACTCCAGGTCAGTCGTGGGACTGGTGTGAGATCTTAAAAACAGTTATTTTCATAAAGAAAATAAAAAGGAATCCGCTATGCTTTTTGAATAATGAAACTACCATAAGGCCTCCCGCCACACACACAATGCAAACGCAGAATTGGAGGAGATTTGTCCTTATGATAGTCAAACATGCTTGATACGCAAAATCCTTTAATATTATTATTATTAGTGCATAGTGTGGAAAACATTTCGAAAATATAATATTAATCTTAGCCAGCATAGGCATTTCGTACTTATGCCTACTATAGCTACCATGTTCAATAGCAGGTAACCGCCATATTCCATGGAAGGAATACAACTAAAACCGTACATGGCGCATATTGTTTCTTTGGATTTCCAACAAATGGTCAGGCTAAAGAACTTCCTACTGCCATATGGGTACGCCTCTGCAGGGACGTCTCGAGAACCTACCCGGATCTCTGCCAACACAAGGCCGGGTTAACTTTGTAACTAGGTAACTACTACTCGAGTATGTCATCCCCCGGTCCTTTGGGACCTTTATCCGAGGATCCTCTACACCAACAACCACAAAGAAAAGTATTTGCACTAACCACAAAGGTTAAATATCAGGGCTCCATACCTGACACCACCCTTTTCCAGAAGGAAATGACATACCCTAAAGGGCGCGACCCTCATAACCTTGCCGCATCTTTCCTGTTTCGACCAATTCTGGGGTGTGAAGTCCGATGAGGTCTCGACCACAAAGCTACACTTTTCACAAAGTCATGCTTTGATCAACAAATGATCAGCAGCACTTCATATGTCACGTTACCAAAGTGGGAATGTATCACTAGTAACGATCAACTACATAATCTCTGAGCTCGTACGTCTCAGAGAAGGGTGTTAAGCTAAGAGAATAAATTCTCCACCACCAACAAAAATGTATTTGATAGAAACCAACTTTACATCTCAAAGGGTAACGTCAGACACACATCCATACAAGTCCGTTCCGGGATTGAACAGAACCGAAGGCACTTCAAAGAAGCCCTTGCAAATCCGGATACGGGAATCCCCATCATAAAGGTGATAAAATCTCTATACCGGAGCAACCCGATGCAGAGACATTCAACAAGTAATCCTTTCACTTTCGAAAATACCCGGTCTTCAACAACATCTTCAAATACAATCCTATTTCATCGTATCGTTATTTGGAATGGGTTTTATGACACAAGGTCCTCTCCCGGCTAATCCGATTAACGAGCTCTTATTTTTAAAAATAAGTGTTACATTCAGATTTCAACACATCACAACAATTTTCACTTTGATTTTAAATAAAACATTCACCACAATCACGAAGGTTCGATGTGGGCTTCGAATATCCATTTGGAATTCGACACCTGGTCACATCGAAATTCTAATGCCATTTAAAGGCCAATATTGATAGTCGGTTATTTAACTATCAATAAATATTCACAACAATCCCCAAGATTTAAATAATTTACTAGTTATTATTTTCCAAAATACCTTCGCAAGATATATATTTTTAACCCATCAACCATTTGATAACAAATTTTAAATCACTTTTCACTCGCGGAATAAGATTCCCGATATTATTTATTTATTCCCACTGAAAGTCTGCCGAGTTCAAAAACTTTAAAATAATTTAAATTACTTATCCAAACATATATACTTGGAAATAAACTATTTTAAAAACACCTACTTAAATATTAGTTATGAAAATATTATACTAATATCTTATATAAACTTCAAATCTAAACTAACTTTAAAATAAAATTAGTAGATAGGGTATAATTGTTTTAAATAACCATTTTCTAAACAAATATCAATTTAATCTTTAAATAACCACTTCTATATTTAAAATAAATCTTTACTTTAAAGATTTTCAAAATAACCCAAGTAAATAATTTCTCCAAAATAATCTTTCCTCAAAACCATCCTCACAATTTCAATTTCATATTTATAGACTATATTGAAAACATACTCGGCTTTCCAGGGAAAGTACATCTTCCATTCTACAATGGTTCATTCAAATCAATTTACAATCCTTCTGGATTTACTTTAAATTTACGTTCCAAATCCGTAAATCCCTTTTACACTTTTAAAAATAACCAAATGTTTATCTTTTAAAACAAATTTCCCTTTCCTTTATAAATTCCCATTGTGAATTTAAACTTCTATCCATTAATACACGATTGATTTCTAAATTTATTTTCAAATACCAAATCAATTTCCAAAATTGATTTCTAAATTTATTTCAACACCAAATTCATTATCTTAAAACAAATTCCTTCTATGAATTTGTCCAATTTTCTAAAATTAATTTACTATAAATTTTCTACTAAATTTCAAAAATCAAATTTTATTTATTTCTGGTATCCTACGATACCAAAAATATATTCGGCTAAATTATAGCCTTCAACAGTTTCAATCACAAATAGTCACACACAAACCATAAATAATCAACATACAATATTGAAACTAATTCAAATATTTAAGGAATCCAGTTGGATCCCTCCAACCTGTTTTCCCTGCATCCACAGACGTTGGCACAACAATTAAATACCAACTCCACTTCGAGGTGGAATATCGCCGTATATGAGATTTAAAAAACATCACCCGCTATTATGCGGCGCAATAGGGTCTCATCCGCTATATAATGCGAGAAATCAACAACTCCAAATACATATATAATACCAATTCTACTTCGAGGTGGAATATCGCGGTATATGGGTTTAAATATAATATCATCCGCTATTATGCGATGCATAGGGTCTAAACTAATATAACTGATAATAATTTATCATTCAAGCACACAATCAACAACTTAAATTTAACTATCACAATTCAACCATCAATTGATAAGTGAAATTTTCAATTATTATTTTGAGTGAGAAGATCTCACCTTTAACAATGCATGCAACCAATTTTCCATTCCGGCTTTTTTCTCGATTCTAAACCTTGTATAAACCATTACATGATTTTTTTATTAATACTTGAACTAATCTGATAATTAATTTCCTTTCTAATAAAATTTAATTAGTTCACAGTTTAATTCTAGAAAAATTTCCCTTTTTAAAGCATCTTTTAGTAACTAAAATAAATTCAATAATTTAATTGAACAATTTAAATCACCAAATTCGTTAATTTAAAATAAACGGGTAAATCTAAATGTTTGTATATACATATATACTTTTATATTTTGAAACTTCATATATATACTTATCTAAATAGTCTATATAGATTTAAAAATTTATTATATATATATACTCTAACATTTTAAAATTTTCCATTTTCAAAATCTTACTTATATATATGTTTACTGTTTTAAATTAAAATATATATGTGGATATATGTGCATGTGTGTGTGTGTATACTTATTGAGTTAAAACTAAATTATTCTACACCATCTTGCTAAAATTTGATTAAGTAATAAAACTTAGGGTTGAAAAAATTATCAGAAGACAAGAAAACAAACCTAAATATGACAGCACCATCCATCGCCCTGCTCGAGACACTGCTACCTTGCCTCGGATGGAAACACAATCGAACCCACTATCGCAGCTTTCGCAGATCACCAACTCCCTAACGCGATTCCCAAAACGACCGAAAAGCAGCGCTACCTCCTATCACGATAGTCGACACGACCCCGAGCCACACGTGCCCTAAAACTCAAACAAATTGAGCCGATCTCGATCGCGTGACTACCAATTGAAGCGCCACCCGATAGCAATCCAGAAATCACCTTCGAAAATTAGAAGAGTAAAAGAAGTGGAAGGGGAAACTCATGATTATACTAGAGGAGGAGACGAGACACAATTTTAATTCGCGAATGAAATTTTGAAAGGAGGATGGGAGACGCGATTTCTTTCGGCCATTAAAAAAATTCCCTCTATTGAAGTTATGTTAATTAAAAGGAAGACGCGAATTACTTTGATCGGCTGGATGATTTAAAAGAAGAAGAGAAACACGATAATGTTGGCTTGTACGAGTGGAGATAGCGATTTGAAGGAAAAGGTTTTGATCTAAATTCAAATTCAAAACGTCTCGATTACGTGGCTTAAAATTGCAAACTTCTATCAAGGCATGCCGCTAGGCGTTTATAACGTTTTATCCGCATTCCGAACACAATAGAAAAGGTTTCGGGGGCTAATTCGATCATATGCGCAAGTTACGGAAGTAAACGATCAAATTTAAATTAAATCGATTAAAATAGTTTCTATGCGTTTTGAGCTGCCAGAGTTAAATGACAACTCCAATTGCTACGAAAATTGAAATCCGATAATAATACAATATTGCGGATCCAATGGAACTTGTTTCGTTGAAATCCGGGACTGTGCCTCGGAAGGCTATTTTTAAATATCGATTTAAACGATAAAATTTCAATACTGAACAAAACATCTCCAAATTCAATTCCAAAGCTTCCATTATCTTCAGTATTGTCAATCTAAATTATCTAAGCCATCAAATTATTTTTAACAGGCTTAAAATTGAAGATTTTAAATTTTTTATCGAACATTAATAAATTAAATTCAATAATTTAATTGCCAAATTAATATTTATATTTGAAATTCAAGTTATACTAACCTCCAAATATTTAAAAATAATTTAAATATACCATTTCAAATGTTAAAAATTTCTGGGTCGTCACACTTTTGTTTCAAGTTTGATTTCTCAGTTTTGATTTTGTTCCGGTTTCATTCTTCTCTTTGTTTTGTTTTAGAGAATCAACTGATAAAAGAATATGAAAGAGGAATATGGAGATGTTTGTATAACTTAATCTTCTCACTTATTAATTATTTTGAAAAAAATAATATAAAAGACACTTGTACAATTTTATTAACACTTGTCATAATCCTTAAATAGTTTGCTAACACATGTTATTAGAGAAGTTTATACCTTAACACATGTAACTTTACGTTCATAATTAATTTTTAAATGTTGTAAAGCCTTAAAATAAATTTCCTAATTTATAATTACATATATAAATAAATTCCTTTAAAAAGAAAATAATATAAAACAATTTATGCTCTAAATAAAATCAAATAAAATGCATTTTAAAACCAAAAGTATTATTTAAGATATATATATATATATATATATATATATATATCTTTTGAATTTCAAATTTAAATATCCAAATTCAATTTCAATTTCAAATCCAATTTGAAAATCAATTTGATATATACATATATTTAAACAAACACAAATTCAATTGGTATATATTAATTCTATTTAAAATATATATATACAACACAATTACAAGTATAAATATTTATTTGATCAGATTCATTTGTTCAATCTATAATTCAGTATTTCTATTAATTAACCCAATTATTTATCAATTACAGATGTCCATAAATCCAGATTATCCCAAAACTTTTCGAAAGTAGCATACTCCATATATGTATCAATAGTTTCTTTATCATTTAAGAGAAAGCCTTTGATTATCTTTGATAGACTTATGGGTTTTGAGGTTTGACTAAAGGTGGCCATTTTTGAGTTTGAGGAGATGCCATAACGAAGAGATGTTTTGAATTTTGAAATAACATGAGTGATTTAATAGATAGAGATATGTTGAATTAATGGAGAGAACTAACATTCAATTTTGAAAGATGCTCTTTCAGTTTTTGAAATAAATGTAACAGAGCGAGAAACACAAATTTTATATTTGAAAAGAAACTTCAAAGTTCTGGCATTTATGTTAACAGATGGTCTGGAGTATGTCAACATAGCCTAAAAAAATCAAAATTAAAACTAAGATAATATATTCTTATATATTACTTATATTTATCCAATATTATTATCAATTCATAAGTTATCCTAAAAATCAAAATCAACCCAAAAAATAAAAAAAATATCAAAATAAAAGGTACCATTTTTGTCGGCTTTTGTTTACTAATTCCGACTACCTGTTATTGTCGTGAAATACATATTCACATTCTCATAATCTGGTTCATTGTCATTTGAGAAATTATCTAAATCATCTAATGTTGCTGTGTATGATCTTTTCGTTTACTAGTTGAATTAGTAAATGGTGAGGTCTTTGATCTATTCTGATGTGGACTGTCTCTCTGAAAATGGCAGGGTTCATCATAGTTGAAGCATCTAGTCGCAATTCTAGTTCAGAAGGCTTATTTTCAGGTTTTTGAAAGCTGTTTATTTTTCTATACTTTAGGACTTTCTAAAATTTCTGGTCATAAAAGAAATTTCCTCATCATTATCATCGTCTGCATCTTGATCATCGGTTATTGCATTGAAGGCGATGGATTTCATTTCTGCTGCCTTGCTTTCCCTTCTGCCATGCAATTGTGCTTTATAGCACATTAAATTGCCTATCAACTCTTCAATTTTCAGAGTACTAATATCATTAGCCTCTTCTATTACTAGTGTTTTTTGATCCCATTTGAACAGAGTGAATTGAGAATTTTTCTAACTTGGTCCTCTTTAGAATTTAATTTTCTACCTAATGCTACTAATAAATGCACTATATCCTGAAATCTACACTACATGTCGGAAATTAACTCACTTGGATTCATGTTAAATAATTGAAACTGATTAGTATGCATGAAATTTTGGTTTGTTTAACTTTACTAGTGCCCTCATGTGTAACTTGCAGTGTTCTTCAAATTTCATATGCAGACTTACAAATAGAGACTCTATTAAATTCATTTTTATCTAATGAGCAAAATAAAATATCCAAAGCATTAGAATTATTCTTTATAAGTGTCTTTTAGTCACAAGTCCATTATGCAAAGTTAGTCTTAGGTTAAATGTACCCATTTTGTGTAACATTCCAAATATCTAAGCTATTCGACTGCAAAAACTTATCATTCTACGTAACATATAAGTGTAATTACTTCCATTAAAAAGTGGGGGTCTGACAGTAGATTTTCCTTCAACAAAAGTCTTAACAAGTATACTAATAGTGTCGTTAGCCATTAAAACTTTTCAAAAATCAAATTACGAGTTTTTGAGAACCTAATGCTCTGATACCAAATGTGTGTTGTGAAACTATGGATCTTAAGGCTAATTAAACACTGGAGGGGGTGAACAATGTTTTTTAACTTTTTAAATAAATTTCTAATTTAATATTAAATCATAGATTTTCAACGCGTAATTACATAGACAATTAATCACAGATGCAATCATTGATAAAATAAAAGCAATAAAGTAGAGAAGAGAGTTAGAGAGATGAGACCACATATTTTATACAGGTTTGGAGTTCTCCTACATCTAGTCCCGTACAATTGATTGTACAGATTTCTTTTTAAATTCCAATCTTTAAATGGGTGGAATATAAACCCAATTATAATCTCAATTCCGAGGCTACGAGACACACCCTTTTGATTTTCTAGGCTCACGGTACATCCACTTGATTTGGACGGGCTATAAGCACAACCACTTGGATTTTCGGCTACCAAGCACACTCAATTGATTTGAATGGGCTACAATCACTCCCAAACAAAATAACTGGAGTTTGATGATTTTTCCAAAGACAATTTCTTGAACTTTGCATACAATGGGTCCTATAGCCATATGGACAACACTTTGATCTTTGATTTGAGAGAGAGATGATTTCGAAATAGTAAGAAAGTAATATTGAATCAATACAAGAAGTTTGAAGTGATTCTATTTGATTTTGAAGGGAAAAGAGTATAATTTTAATGGAGTTTTCAAGAGAGTAAGAGGAGGGAAGAAAATAGATAATAACTACTAGAAATTCGTTTGAAACCTTCTATATATATTATATAAATAGATGTCTATTCGCAAAGAGTTACAACATATAGACATCTTATCTCAAAATTTGAAAAACTGTTTTGCGGCACTTATATCGACATACAATCTGCCAATATGTTGACATATACATTTGTATTTTTAAAAACTTATTTATTTAAAAATGTTTTTAAAATCCTATACTTTGTAAAATAATTTAGACATAGTTTATAAACATTTTGGACTTTGTAAAACTTTTATAAAATATTTTGAAATAATTTTAAAATTTATTTTATTTTAATAACATAAAAGATAAGAAAATAGGAGATAGAGATTAAAGATTTCTACCACGAACTTTAACAATACTCTATGACTCTATACATTCTATTATAATCTTGAAATCTTTATATCTTGGTCTTTGTACTCATGAGTCTTTATGTCCATTTCTTGAGTCTTTATATTGTACAGTCTTCGATTCAACACTTGTATAATATCCTGCACTATATACTATATAACTTGGCAAAATATTAGCGTCCATATTTTATACGAGTGTATATTGTTGTTATCAAGGTTTTTATCATCAAAATCAATAACTAAGTTATTAGTAACCTCAAATTTCCTTTACTCCCAAGTGTTGATGCTAGCAAGCCATTTCAAGCTTCTCAAAACTGGTCGCCTGCGGTTTGTTACGATCTCCTTAAGCACTTGAAGTCAGAATCTTCATTCCATCACCGATCCATCACTTTGACCCAGAAACAAGCTTTTAGCCATATAAACCAGATGGGAAACCCAAAGCTAACAACAAGTCTCCATAACTCCAAGCATCAAAATTGATCTATATGATTATCTTATGGATCAGTATCGATCCACTCCTATGGATCGGTACCAATCTATAGCAAGTGTTGATTTAGTCACGTTTCATCGAGTTTAACTGCTGCTAGGACATTCAAAAAGTGGTGGAGATCGTAGAGGAGCATATCTCGGCAACTTACAACTATAAACCGGAGGTCGGAGCTCATTTTAGAGGTTCTTTTCGCTTCCTTGCAAGTATTACAGATTTTTTTTATAATCACCTATGGAGTGGTACTTATCCATAAGAAATGTACTCGTAAACACCCACTAAATCAGCAACAAAGCTAAGTGGACGTAGATAACGATTAATCGAACATTTTAAAACTTCCGTGTCTTTCTTTTTCTTGTTCTTTCTTAGTTTCCTCGTTCTTTTCTCTACTATACTCATTCGGGTGTTTATGCCACTTTTGATTCAAACATTTTGGTACTTTCATCGAGAAATACTTGAACTTTCTATCGGAGGAAATCAACAAGGACAGTCAAAAGGCATCCTCAGAAGCTAACACTCCATCCATTTACATAACCAAGGATGAGATAGAGTCCATGATGATGTAAATGCAGATGATGGAAGGATTTTTCAAGAGAATCAGATAGATAGGAATAGCCAGAGTAGCTGTAAACCAGAATCAAAGGCCTGAAGCTTGAGCAAATATACTTAGGAGCAGAATGGAGCAACCCAAAACAACCTCCGAAGGAGTTGTAAGGGTTGGTATCGATCCTCGAGGATCGATCAGTACGGATCCCCAAGTGCTTGAGGCCATGGCCAATGTCGACCTAGGCAGAAATGACGTATGTTTGGGAAATAATGTTGAGCGTTTAAATGCGGATCAGAATATAAATGCATGATTGAAGGAGTACATGCCACAATTTCCTCATCGAAATGGGAGGCAAGCTAAAAATGCAAACTTAAGAGTCCTTTTAGATGATAATTGTAAACTTGCAAAAATGGTGAGATGGGCAATGAGGGGTGGATTGGCCCATTGAAATTCGAAGGATGTAAACAAGAGTCCATTTATCCTGAATATTTGGAACGCTAGGAATCCGTCTAATTTCAGGTTACCCACTTTTGAAATGTATAATAAAAAGACTAATCCAATGGTCCATTTGATGTGGTACATCTCGCATATGGAAGTGCTCGGTGTGTTTGAAGAAGTGATAGGACGGTGCTTCCCTTTGTATCTGATGGATTTGGTAGCGTTATGGTTTAGACAGCTAGGTAATGGTTCCATTAGCACATGGGCCGAACTGGTAGATAAATTCATGAAACAATTTCGGGTCCATATTTCACTACCTAAGAATGTAATGACACTATCTAATGTAAGTAGAGGGTCGAAGAGATTCTCAGGTGTTTTTTAACAAGGTTCAATACGGCGGCTGCCGTGGTTGTAAGCCGACCCATCATTGGTTTTGACGGCGGCCGTTTTAGGAGTAGCTAGTAAGATGGATTTCAAGGTTGGTCTGGAACAAGATCCTCAAATGGATCTCGTAGAATTTTATCATGAGGCTAACAGATACCTACATCAAGAAGATACTGAGGCTAAAAGGATAGGAGTTAATGCTGTGGATGGCAGAGGACCGCTCGGGGCAGGATCAGGCAAAGACAAAAATAAGCGGAAAGCCAATGATGGCTTTGTAGGATCAAAGCGACGGAGAAGGGAGCAAATATTCTCTTTTTACATGGATTAGAATGAAACCACGGAGCGGATTTATCATGAGACCAGGGCAGATTTCTTATTGAAGAACGATAATGAGAGTTCCTATCTATCAGGAGTGAAGATCCAAAAAGTATTTCCTATTTCATGAGCTGGATAAGCATAACACGAATGATTGTAGGCACTTGCATGATCATATCGAGGAGCAGGTCAGGAATAACCAATTGTAGCAGCATGTGAGAAACAAGCTGCGGTGATGGAACGAGAGCAGCCATCATATGCGGTGAATGGAAATGGCCTTGGATCAAAGTCAAAGATAGTCATCACTTGTTTGGGATGGCAGGGAATTAGGTTCGGTTCTCGCACTCTATCTTCACTTTAATAAACAATGCAATATTATAGCCCAGCCTCTAACTCGTGTATGGGATCTCGATCGGGCACGCTCTAAGCTAGTCACTAGGCTATAATGCTTGGTAAGGCAATTATCATGATGGTTGACTCTATGTTTATTTATATTCAAATTCAAATCCAACAGATGGATCCTTGATTATTGAAATTCACATGAATGTGATGACTGATATTGATCGTGGTAGCCCCGACCGAAGAGACGAAGCAATGACCAAAAGGACAAGTTCCTTTGTAGAAGAGCAAGTGGCTGGACTAGTATGATATTGATCGCATTAAGTCCTGACTGGAGAATCAGGATCAGAGTGTAAGGTACAAGTTTCCTAGCTGAAGAGTGAGTGGATTGGGCTTGTACGAAAAGTAAGTCACATCACCAAAGCGTGAGTGGATGGGGTTGCTTGGTCACCGTGTCCTCTTGCCGAAGAGCGAGCAGATTGGGCACAGCAAAGGTCCAAAGAGACCATGGATTTAACTATCGACCCTGAACGACCATGGATTCAATTAACGGTTTGAAAAGATCGTGGACTTAACTATCGGCCCTAAATGGTCATGAAGTCAATTAATGATCCAGAGAGATGGTGGACTTAACTATCGGCCCTAAATGGTCACGAATTAAATTAACGATCCAGAGAGATCATGGGCTTCACTATCGGCCTCGAACGATAGCAAATTCAATTGAAGATCCGAGAGATGGCAGATTTGACTATCTGCCGGGACATGCCCTGGATTTCAATTAACAATCTAGAGAGATCGAGATTTCAACTAGCAATCCAAAGAGATCGAGATATCAATTAACGATCCATAGAGATCAAGATTTCAACTGGTGATCCGGAGAGATCAAGCTTTCGACTAACGATTCAGAGCGATCAGAAATTGAATCGATCATCGAAGACTAACGATTCAGAGCGATCAAAAATTAAATCGATTTTCGAATACATGACCCGGAGAAATTGAGATTTATACATGACCCACTACTTACCGATTCTGGGAGAACATAGAATCATTGCATGTGACTGACACTCAAGCAAGGACTTAGTTCTTTAGCTATCATGGTATGGAATGATCTTTAATTTATAGATGAATTCAAAGGAATATGATGATTCGCCATAGCTCGATCGGATAGCCAGAAAACTCAACTACTAATGTTATAGCAACTTCAATATCTGTTCTTGAGCTAAGCACATCTTCCATTCACAAGACATGCTTTGGAGGGAAAGTATTATACAACCTTTTGACTAGACAGTATTAAGATGGACTAGACAAAGTCGAACTTGAAAGCTATCGAGGCAAGAAGCTCAGAGGGATAGTCATAGAAGTCTGGATACCGAGTATAAGAAAGAAAATAAGGTGGAAGCAAGGCCATGTCAAAAATGTCAAAGCCAAAATCCACCAAGTGACGGATCTGTACAGATCCGTCTCCATGGATTGGTACCGATCCATAGAAACTCCATTATGTAAGCTCCAATTTTTTCTATCAAGGCTTGATGTTAGTAAGCCATTTCAAGCTTCTCAAAACTAATCGCCTGCGGTTTGTTATCGATCTCCACATTTGAAGTCAGAAACTTCATTTCATTACTGATTCATCACTTTGATCCAGAAACAAGCTTCTAGCAGTACAAACAAGATGGGAAACCCAAAGATAACAAGTCGCCATAACTCTAAGCATCATAATTGATCCATAATACTATCTTATGGATTGATAACGATCCATAGCAAGTGCTGACTTGGCCATATTTCTTCGAGTTCAACTGCTACTAGGTCGTGGGAAAAGTGGTCAAGATCATGGAGGAGTGTATCTCGGCAACCTATGGCCATAAATAGGAGGCTGAGGGCTCATATTGGAGGATCCTTTTGTTTTCTTCAGTTATTACATAATTTTTTGTGATCACCCATGGAGTGGTACCGTTCAATAAGAACTATACTTGTAAATAGCCACCAAATCAACAGCAAAGCTAAGTGGATGTAGGAATTGATTAACAGAACCACTATAAAAAATTTATGTCTTGCTTTTTCTTGTTTTTATTTAGTTTCTTCACCCTTTTCTCTACTATACCAATATGGGTGTTTATGCCACTTCCAGTTCAAACAAAGAGTTGTGGTAAGTTGTTCCTAGGATGGCTTAGGGTATATCTTGGCCTAAATCATAGAGGGATAGTAAAGTCTTTTGGCTAAAGGGTAGTTGAAGTCTTTTGCCACATTTGCAAAGTCTATATAAGTGCACCTTTGTTTTCAGTTTTCTTTTGCCCTTCCGTTCTCTTCTTTGGTTCCCTTGTTCTTCATCTTCTTCCATTCCTTTTCTCCTCAAGAATTTCATTAATTAGAGAATGTCTTAGCCAGGTTTTGCCAAGCAAGCCTTAGAACATCATTCAAATCATTCTATCAACCCAAAAGTTGAAGTATTGGAGCATTTCCTCTGAACCTAATGTAACGATATGCCTTTCTTACTCCTAAAGATGATACTTAATACACGTATGATATTCATATGCCGATCATGTAGGAGTTTAATAGACAAGCGTTGGGGTGAAAAGAAAAGAAAAGGGACAAGAATAAGAAAATAGAATCTCACATCGCAATGGAAACATATATATAGTCAACATAATATAATACATAACATCATTCCCAAAATGAATACTAAAGTTACAAAAACAGCAACTTTAGCAAGGGACTGTTATAACTGCCTACCCCCACAATGTTGATACAAAATATACACATACAATGAAAATAAATATATAATTAGCTAACGTTGAAGCCACCTTCTCCATGCTTCTCCAAAAATGCATTCGTGAGAACCTGAATTACATGGCTACTCATACAAATTCGAGTGCCCAAGGGGTTTTAGGAAAGAAAGAAAAAACTCCAGGTTAGATATGGGTCTGTTGTGAGTATACTCCAGACAACTAAATTATTGTGCTTATGAAATCTTTTAAAATAATGGTATCTCATAAAACCACATTGCACATAAACACAGACAGGTTTTTACCTTACGGTAACCTAAATATTTTTACAGAAATCCAATGATATTATGATAATATCTAGCGTTTAAAATAAATATTGAATCATAGCTGAAATGGTTAAATTAATTACATTCCAGCATATTAGGTATACAACTAAGTCCGTAAAGGCACATATTGGAAAATGGATTCCATAATATGACAAGGCTATTATGGTACCGCCTGCCATAGTATACCTCTAGATAAAATGTACCGAGGGCCTCACATGGACTTCTTGCAAATTTGGAATGGCCTACCCAACAATCGTACCGGATCACTATCATTCATAATCTGAAAATATCGATTTAGATCGGGTGATGACTATACCCTAATAGGTGCAATCCATATAGCCTTGAAGCATCCCTTGTTTTAGTCATTCTCGGTTGTGAGGCTTAAGGCTACGCTTTACCTTTCTTTAGCAAATCCCACTTGGAATGCTAACACTTTCCTCTAAGCAACAATGCAATGCTAACATTCGTCCATTCAAGTTGTTCAGGATATGAACAAACCGAAGGCACTACTTCTACTACATCCATTTAGAAACAAACTTAAGATAGTAACAAGTAGCCCTTATATTTCAAAGATCGTCATCTTCGATTCCATCATCTCCAGATGTTTTCCAATTCAAATGTTTATGTTGGTTTGAAGTGGTTTCTGGAGAACTTATGTTACCCGATCTTGGTCTTTTCAAAACCAACATTCGATAATTTTAAAATGGTTAAGTTATCGATAGTGGATAAATCCACTATCTGGTGTGTGTATAGATTTGCATATGAAAAATAAAACATCCTATACTTATCTCCACATTCCAATTTCAAACAGTATTATTCCTTGATTAACAATGAAATCGGACAAGTTAGAAACTAACCTTGACTCGATGTACATTCTTACTTCTCGATATAGAGACGAGTTTCCATACTTTAAAATTTGGTGTTAATAATACCATGAAATACCTTCCATATACTTATTTATCATGACCCATTTATCAAAATTAACTAGCTTATGTCTATCAAGTTTTTGACATAGACTTCTCTATCCCTCGGCTAGAAAATCAAGTTCTGGTTCTCACAGATAGAGGAAATTCTACTCACCGGCTTTTAGTGCTAAATACAAAATGACTTACTTTCAATAAAACATGTGAACGTTTTAGCATAACTGATTCATATTTGTGTGGCTACTTAATGGCACAGACAAAGAGTTCTCTTGTTTTTAAACCTTTCTTTGTAAAAGAAAATTGCTTTTAAACAAACTGATCCATAGAAATAAAGTATTAAAAATTAAAAGCCTTTATTTAATTAATTAAAAATAACTTTAAACCCTTTATTTAATAATAATTAAATGTTAATTAAATATTAACTTAATTAATAACTAAGTAATAAATAACCCTGTCCGATTAATTACTAATTAATAATTAAACCTTACTTAATTAACAATTAATTAATAATCAAACCTTACTTAAATAATAATTAATTTAATAATTAATCTTTACTTAATAAATGATTAATTAGACTTTAATTAATCAACTAATTATAAGTATCTCGCTTAATTATTAATTAAATACTAATTACCATTACTTAACTAATAATTAAGTATTAATTATCTTTACTTAATTAATTAAATAATCATTAAACCCTTAATTAATTAATAAATAAATTACCTTTTAATACTTACAATATGTTGAAATACTTTTCCATAAAATATTTAAAGTAGAAACACTTTTATTTTACACAAAAGTATTCGTTTCATGAACTACATTCATAGCGATTATCGTTATGAATACGATAACCTTAAAACAAGTATAATATATCGAATAGCCTTGCAAGCTTTACCCTTATATGTTTAAATACTTTATAAACTTAGTAAAATTTTTGGAAAATAAAAGGTAAAATTTTTGGAAACTTTATAAAACTTCTTCCTAGAAAATAAATAAGTAAAACAAGTTTAAAACTAATGGATCTCAATGTCACAACAAAATAAATGCAAGTGTTACTTTCCAAACAACATACAACATCCATAACATAAGCTCATACATTTTAACAAATGCCATACCAAATATACAAGAAGTAAAGATAATTACTTGCACAACATTACTCAACATTTCAGCTACACTTTCAAGTTCACACAAATTACCACATATAAACTCATAAATGTAAAATACAAGCAACATCACTTTCCAAACAATCAAATAGCAATAGATTTTTAACAACAATAATAAATTTTAAATTTTTCTTAAAAAAGGAGAGCTTTACTCCCCAAGATCTCATGAAAACAAACCAAACTACCACTCCGCTTTGTACCGATATTAGAACTTGGATTTTCTTTGTAAAACTTGGATTTTTAGAAGTCCAAAGGGGCCTAGATGGTTTGGCTTAAGGGTGTTTGGGCTTGGCCTAGCTTTAAGGGGAGGGTTTGGGCTTACTTTTGGATCAAAGGAGGTGTAGAAAGGAAATGTAAGGGTTTTAAATAAGCTTGAAATGGAAAAAAAGAAGGATCTTTAACTTAGAAATTTTTTGGAAGCCATTAAAATGAAAAATGGGGCTTTGGAAAGAGGAAGTAAAAGTTTGAAATGAAGAAGTAAAACAAATTAAAAATTGCAAAAAAGGAGAAATAATTTTATGTAAAATGAAATAAGCAAATTACTCTTTTTCCCTTTGGCCACTAACCTTCCACACTTCAATGCCACCTCACCACATTACCTTGCTCCACACACAAGTATCATCCACCCCCTTCATTCCATCACTTTACCACTTTGTGGCGATGTGAAGTTACCTTTTACATTAAAAAAATTAAAATTAAAAGAAAGGTCAAACCTAACCTTTTACTTTAAGAAAATTATTTTAAACCTATTTGAACTCTAACCATTACATATGTTATTATATAATGTGTGTATGTTTACTCTTGTGTACACAACGTTTTTCGGTAAATTTTAGATGATGAATAGTCAAAAATTCGAAAAACGATTTCGATCAAATTTTCGATTTTTTCCTTTGAACTAATTGTTTCTATAAATCAAATTTGAAAACAGCTTCACCGTCATCAGTTATTATTTAAAAGAGGTTTATTTGAATTATAAAAATTCTATTAATTAATTATTTAAAAACATATCTAATATTCATGTTTAAAGTGATTAAATTTCAGGTCGTTGCACCTAGCTTGACAGTGTGCCTTTTTGGGCCTCCCTAGTCTTGGATGTGGGCATTTGAAAGGAAGGTGGGAGTTTGGAGCTAGTTTGGATTGAGGGTAGGAATTAGTGTGTTTTTTCTTTGTTGTGGTAGGAAGAGTTGCTTCTTCTTTGAATTATAAGCAAGTTAATCTCACTTTAAAATGATTTTAAAATTTTACTAAATATTGTAAAATATAAATTGTTGTTTATATTGTTTATACTTGTGTATATTTCTTATTTGTATTCGATTTCCGCTTGGAAGAGGATGACATAAATTACCATTATTTTGCAGGGAACAAAAGCAACAGGAAGTCAAAGCATTTTTGTAGCAAATAGGTCGCTACGGAACACTTCGAAGAACATACATATATAAAATTTATAGGGGGCTTTTTTTGAGTGGCCCCAAGAGGTTTCTCGTCAATATTGATTTACTTTTATACTTATGTTGCTTATATTGAAGTTTGATTGAAATATATGTGTGATTTATTGGTTGTTTGTGAAAGTTTCATTGTAGCGATTATCGCTATACCGACACTTATGAAATCTCCTTTTTCAATCTGTTAATTGCTCTTATGCTTGTGTTTGCATCACTAAATACTTAGTTGCACCTTTTTCTTTTTAAATTGTTGTTTGAACAAAGTTTAGATGGCTTGGAAAAGGTTATAAAACCTAACTCCAAAGGTTTCAAAAGTTAGAAAGGATTTGGTCACGTATTTGTAGTTTGAAAGTCAAGTTCTAAAGCAACTTTTAATTGGGTTTTGTTGGCTTTAAATTCTCTAAATTTTTATGAGTGCATATTGGACTCATAGTGTGTTTTCTAAAAATAAAATATAGTATTCATACTTTGTGAAAATGTGAAGAAAAATCCAATTTGAAAAGAACCATTTTAAAGGAATTTTCCACTCTTTTTAGCAGCACTTTTGCGGCACTATTTCCAACCTTTATAAAAATGGTTTTAAACTTGATTTTTCTTCTTCATTCTTTTAGAAATATCTTTCTAACCTATATTGAAGTGTTTTAAAAGTGGTTTGAAATTTATATAAATATTTCAAAGGGTTTATATAAATTATCAAAGAAGAAGTTTTTGTTTTGAAAATAAGGAAATGGTTTTGAGTTTTAATATATTTTAAACTTGATATTTTTTAAAGTAACATTTGAAATGGATGCTTTAAACTATATCTCAAGTACTTTTGAGTTTATAAAAAGAGAAAAAGAAAGCATGGATTGCAACACTGTTGTTATAATAAATGTTTTTTGAGAATTGAGAAAGAATTCATGAATTATAAAACTTTTATTATTTGACTTAATAAGTGTTGGTGTTCTTAAATATTTGAAGGAGTTTTTCTTTAGAGATAATAATAAGTTGATTTATAAATGATTTTTATAAATGAAAAAGTCCTTTATAAATATTGTTTTAAAGATAATTCTATGTGCACTTGCTTTTGGGTTTATAATAACAATGTTTTAATGATATTTCTTTTTAATCCTTCTTTTTAATACAGTTAAAAATATAATTATCTCTTTGAAGGAATATTTCAAACAAGTGTTTTTAATGTATTTTACAAATATTTATGATGTGAAAATCAAGCACAAGCGTGAGTCAAATATTTTAAAAGTTTAAAGTTTGATTTCATTTATGGAAAGGATTTAGTCTTGTCCTTAATATCAAACATCAAGAAAGTAGATTTGTTACTATGTGGGAGATTTAAAAACTGGAGTGTTTAGGAAAAGCTAGGAGCAAGCAGTGCACTGACTTACCTAGCTCTGTTTTTAAGCAAGGGATGGTGCGGTTGGAAATCGAAGTTTGGTGATAAGGGTAAGAAATTTAATTTCCATAAGTAATATCACTTATATAGAAAGGATTTAAGCATATACTTAATACTAAACGTCTAAGTATGGAAACTCGTCTCTATCTCGAAAGTTAAGAACTTACATCGAGGCAAGGTCATAGAGGCAGTAATGCCCCAACTTGTCCGGCTTCATTATTATCCGAGGGATAATACAAATTTGAAATCTACAAGTGGTGATAAGTTTATGAGATTTAGTTTCCATATACGATCATTTTTGTTATTTTTGATATTTTTGTTGCTCAGTTGGGGCATTGATATCCTTTGGAAATGACTAAAACTAAAGAGCGAGTGGAAAATATGTGAGGTTGTTTCCATTAGGGTATTTTCACATTTACTTTAGAGTGGTTTCAGTTGTATGTGCATGGAGATGTGAAATACTTGAGTACTCAGTCAGGTTGGCGAGGTCCGCCATGGACGTATTCTTAAGCTATCATATTTCTCAAGTATATTTTCTAGAGGTATACTTTCGATAAGGGGAGCACACCCTCCTAGTCATTGTTGGAAAAATTCATCTTTCTTGGTTTGATATAAATCTTTGAATTGTTTTCTTGATTACATCGAGAAGTGCCTTATGCTCTTTTATATGCATAATTATTTGTGTCTATTCTTCAAGTTTGGAATTTGTTTTTATTTGTTTCCATTCTTTCATGCAGGGTTGTTGTTATTGTGAGGCAAAACCCACTCTGTATTTGGTGGCATGGTCTCATAGATTATTATATTTTCATTATATTTCTTGAGTTTCTCTCACACTGGTTTTTCATACTGATCCGGATGTTATTTTATTATAATGCTCGGTTTAGACCGAGTTTTTCTAGGTTGTTGTTTGTGGGACATGAAACTCATGGAGAAGTGCTGGATGTTCACCTACCGTAGTATTTTTTATTTCTACAGTATTATTATGTATGTCCATTAGCAATTGTAAGGTCAGAGAATTATAACTGTTCAGGACGATGAAGTTTATTTTTAAATCTGATATATTATATATTTTAGAGTGATAGCTTTTACTGTCCTTGTTATATTATATGTTATTGTTCTGCTATGGGATTCTATTTCTCTGTTCATTTTCTTTTATTTTACCCTAACAATGTACCTTTCCGGCACTTGGATGCTCGACATTTAAATATATGGATGTATCAAGTACCGACTTTCAAGGATCGAAAAGGTGGGTCATTACAAGAATCCTATCCAATTTTATGTTTCGTAGCCCTGCGAATGATAGCAAAGAGGAATGATATAATATTTTTAAGGCCATATGATGGAAAACCCTAAGATCTAAAACTTTCTAGAAATCATAAAAAGTTTCACCTGTGCAATTTAGAATGAAAGAAATGAAAGGGCTTTCAATGTTAAGAGTAAAGCTAGTCAAGAGCTATATTTCAAGATCCACAACAAAATCATGCGAGTCATTAAAAGAGGCAGAGAAGAAAGGCCACCTTAGATAACTAGTTGTGTCTTTGTTTGAGTTGTATTTTGTGCTTTTTGATTTGTCTTTCCATGTAATGTAACAGTTTTGTTTTGTTTTGTTTTAAAAAGCATTACGGCATGCGCTTCACACATGAGTTATTCTCTATAAATTGTATATTTTTAATACATTTAAGTGAAAATAGTTTTCACAAATATTTGGTTATTTTTTCATTGAAATCATATATAGTTAGTTTGAATTTTTATTTCAAAAATCACAACATCTAATTTTTGTTAATTTGAATTTTATTTATATTATTAATTAATAAAGAAAGAATTTGTAAATGAAGTTATTTGGTAGATTCTATTTTTAAATGATATTAAGATTTAGTAATATTTGTAGAGGGGCATTTCAAATTTGTAAAGGAGATCCTATTATAAATTGATATTAAGATTTGGTAGTATCTAAATAGGGGCATTTTTAGTAGTTCACGCTGACACAAAAAAATGTGACATTAAAAGTATTTCAGCTATTATTAAACAAGCTTTATAAATATAATCCCGATTTTATTTATTTCTATGCAACGACATGCATTTTACATGTGGAATGAACATTTTTTTTAAAATGACATGAATTTCCCACGTGAAAGGGAAAATGATTTACACAACTACGAAACCAAAGGTGTTGGAACCATATTTTTATAAAAAGGATAAAAAATAAATTTTTTAACCATCAAAAATCATAATTGTATGATCTCATTAAAGATCCGTAATTCTAATATATTACCTTATCTTCTATTTTATATGTAATGAGAATGACAGTAAAAAGAATACTTTTCTTTAGCTTAAATTATGGGTAAAACTTTGATTTGACAATTTTGGATAAAATCGATTTTTTTTAAATCTGTTCAGCTATTTGTTATTCTTTCCTAGAGGTATTTTGGATAGTTTGCATTTGTAACAAAAAAGAGTGACGCCTATGTATTATAAGTATTATTAAAAATACAAAGACATTGACCAGTTAACTTTCAAATAACACAAATACATCAGTATGTATGGAACGTCCGTTGGACGTGTGCAAAAATATCCATGAGTTAACTTCTTTTTAATGTAAAATAGCACATACAAACGTGCATAATTTTTCGCTGTATATTTTTTTCATGTAATACTTTTTGTAGCTGACTTTGTTTTGCATGCATGTGCCATTCTATGTAAACAATTAGATGCATGAGTTCTAAATGCATGTGTGCCTATTTTTAATGCTTATGTGTTTTATGAAACGTCGCCATATGCATGCGGTTGTTTCAATCCTTGTATATGTTACATATGTTTTATCGTTCCTCATATATATATATATATATATATATGTACGTACGTATATGTGTATATGTGTGTACGTATATATTTGTGTGTGTCTGTATATGTTCAACTGCCTGCCTGTAGCTTTGGTACATTATTTGTATCAGCCTTCGTTCATCACATATGATCACATATTATATTTTATTTTACATTAGCCAGCTTATGTGTATAAATATGTATGCGTAATGCACACCATACATACATATATATTTCATAGATATAACCCAGGCATGGGCATCGGGTCTCCATATATATATATATATATATATATATATATATATATATATATATATATATAGTATATAACGCATGCATATATCAGTCATCTTGTAGAAAGTTGTTCATATTTTTCATAATGTTATACACACACACAAAACACCTGCACTATCAGTGTATAATTTGTTGGATGCTACTTGGTGAGCTATCGCAATCTGCTTAATGTTCAAACTCAAGTCGTCGCCAGAAATGATTGTGAATACCCATAGAAATGATCTGGTCTAATGACAAATATAGATTTTCTTCAAAAATAAACCTTGTCGGCGTCTTAAAAGATCATTACCCAAAGCATGCAGAAATCGTTCTAACGCAGCTTGCTTATTTTTTCTTTGCATATCTACCATGTCATTAAGCAACAGACTTTTACACACATTAGCACTGCCATATTATACACTGATTAAAGCTTTTTTTTTCTTTTTAATAATGATATTGACAGGGTTCAAAGGACAAAAGAACATTAATAGAAGTTAATAAATCTAAAGTAAAAGTTTGCATAGGTACCCATTGCTTGCTCCAAGTGATTTGCAAGTACATTTTGCCAAAAAAAACATAAGAAATGATGTTCTAGAAGCTAATTAGTCAACAAGTCAAAAATAAAAGCTTGCATGGGTACCCATTGCTTACTACAGGTGATTTGCATTCCGTGTGTTAATATGTGTAATCAATTGGGTGCGGGAGTTCTAAATGCATGTGTGCCTATTTTTAATTCTTATGTGATTTATGAAACGTGGCCATATGCACGTAATTCACCACAAGAACATAGGGCTATTCCGAAGGAAATAGCCATCAATGGCAGTCGGAAGCCAGTGGTACAGCCGCTGGAATAGCGTACACGGTGTTTGTCAACTTTCGATGGCATCGACGACAATCCGTCGACGGCTTCTAATAGAAAATAGCGACGGTCTTCGACGATCAACGAGGTACATATGGATCCACTCGTAACCAATAATCCATTGGTAGCCGTCGGAAGATTCTAACCCGTAAACCGTTGGTAGCCGTCGGAAATCTGGGTTTATTTTTATTTTTGTGCCTATATGACTTCCACCAAATCTACATATATATCAATATACTTCTCAACTCCATTCCACACAGATAATTCATATATATATATATGTGTGTGTGTGTGTGTGTGTGTGTGTATAACAACCCACATCACATATTATACCAACAACAATACCATAATCTCCAATATATACAAAATCATAAACTCCAATATATACAAAGTCAAGATCATAAACTCCAATATATACAAAATCAATCATTCAACATCCTCAAACATATAACAAAACATTGGCCAATCAACGTCAAACATCAAACAACTCCATAAAATGTACCAAATCGATACAACACTTCCAATCTCTCATCGAAGTGTATCAAACATACCAGAAAAAAAATCTTCCTCACCAACTCCAAGTCAACATATAAAACATTCAAGCATAAACACACAAAAGCGTACATATCAAGAGCCGTCCTCGCCTCCGGAAGCACCAGACGATGAAGGAAATGAACTATGTTGTTGCACGTACTCAGCCAAGCGCTGATTCAGCTGCTCCATCTGTATAGCACGATGACAGTCCTGCTCCTGCGACTACTCGATCATGGCTCCCAACTCTTTTATCTCGGCTTTTTCTTGCTCTTTTTGGTACACTTGTTGAGATGCCCTAGCATGTGAATAGAAAAAAACTATTATAGAACTTTTCGAGGACTTTTATAACAATTGTGTAACTTTTATAAGATAGTTTATTTTTATATCTTACCGCTTGGTTTCCATAAAAAAACGCCGATTTTGCTGCGTCGGATCCATGAAGGAGTAAAAAATAGCATCCTCCTCCTCGCGGGTCAACTCATCGCAATCCGATCCCTCTAGCATATGTAACATCCCGCCTTTTCGCACGCTTTAAATCGACACACATGTCGATTAAAACCGTTCAGAAGGGCGGATTGTTATGGAGTAAATAAGAAAAACGAGAAAGAAATAAAACAAAATAAAATCTCACAGCGGAAGGACAAAATATAATAATCAAATATACAGTTTATAAAGCTGTTTTACAAAATATTCGATTATACTTACACACTTATCAGGGTTACACATACCAATAACAATGCAGCGGAACAGTATGAGTATAGTGGACTAATAATAATAATAATATAAATCTCGGTTTTTGTCCTTCAGAGCTAAGGTCTTCGAAATCCTGAAACGCTCGGACTGACCCGAGCGAATTGAAAAGATAAAACACTCGAGCCAGAACTAAAATATCTTATGTAAGTTAAATCAATAGAAATAAATATGAGTGCAGTAACTCAAGAGATGCTCGGGATTTACATCTCCTAAGGATCCGTTAAACTATTTACTATGTAGTATATTTCGCTATATAATAGTGTCTAATTGTAAAATAAACTTAATTTTTTCTTAGCATTAAGGAGTGACCCAATATTCCCCTTAACGCGTAATAGTCTCAGTAGTCAATCCAATATCATAGTCCCTCCTGATCGGAAAGCCACCAGAGGATACCACACGGGCTACGGGAGAAATCCAAACTCGTACAAGGCGCGATAGGGTAGGTGACACGGCACAACTAGGTAATGTCAGGGTAGATATACCAATTACGCTTCCGGGTCGAAGGTAACGCATAGCCGCAGCTACCGCCCACCTCGAGCCACACCCCCAAATAAAAAATCAAAAGTGGTCACCGAATCAATCCAAAAGTCAAAATATAATATCGAAGGGATGTGTTCGATCAAAGGTGCTACCTCAATTAACCCGTTAATCGCTCCTGTTTTAGCCACCTTATGTCAACTCACGGGAGTTGGGTCCACGTATTTACCTTAAAGGAAACGCCGCCACCATCCTACTTCATTCTGGAATCTCCACCGCGTACACGGTTGTTAAAGTGGTTTTCGGAGTTGGCAAAGAGTATGACAACTTCCGATCCCGGTCTCTTCAACGACCAATTGTTATTATAAAACCACGGTTATTTCAAAATAATCTATACTTTAAAACCAGAATATAATATCTCTTTCAAACCATATAAATACGATATCATTTGTATTTTTTAAAACCCCAAATCAATATGATATCATTTTTATTTTATAAATATCCCTTTCCCAAAATCATTATATTTTCAAATATATATACCTTGAAACCATAGCTTTGAAACATAAGTTTAATACTTAATGGTTCAAATACTATATTACTTTATAAAATAAAACAACTTCTTTAAGTCTCACAATAAATTTCCAATATCAATTTGAACCTCCAAATAAACCATTTTAATTCCCATGTATTAAAAGCTTAAATATTCTATATTTCAAAACTTTATAGTTCATATATTTCAACCTTTAAATCTTCCACTTATTCAAAATGGATTCTTTGATAATTTAATATATATCAAATCCAATTCCTATTATTTAAATTTGAAATATTTAATTACTAAACAAATATTGTTCAGGTAAAACCCTTAAACTTCAATAACAGGATATTCTTTTAATTAAATTAACTTGATAATATCTTTAAATAAATTTGATATTCGTTTAAATCCTCTAATCAAAAATCAAGTTATAAGATCACACCCTTTAAATCTTAATTTATTTACACTTCAAAACAAATTTTTCGAGGAAAATTCTTAAATACTTTAATTCAAATCATATTCACATTTATCTTCAACCTTACTTTTATTTGAGTTATTATAAACTCTATATACAATAGGATTACAAATATATTCTTACCCATATTATATAAACGAAATCAACTTCATTATTTAGCTTATTTTAAAATCCGAAACAAATTTATACATAGTTAAATTCAAGAAATTTTACTATATATATATATATCAAAATTTAATATTTATTAAATCGTATTCTTTCCAAAACCATAGAAAATCATTTCAAAAATAATTTTTGATATATATACCGTGGTGTCTGTATATAATTTTCTATCCTATGGTCAAGTGATACGGATATTTATCATTTCAATCCGCAATTTAAAAATAAAATGCGGTTGTATATCATTTCAAATCGCAATCCCGAATAAAATGAAAATGCATAATAACTTGCAGTTTATACAATATAAATACAGCATCCATTCATCCATCATATCAATCATCAAACATTTATCAATTTATCATCTAATTCAAACAATCACATCAATAAATAATAATTAATTACCGACAGTAAATTTTTCAATAATGAATTAAATAACTGTTTAACTGTAGTTTATATGCAATAATGAATAAATTTAACTAGTAGTTTATATGCAATAATAAATTTAACTAAAATTTTAACTGGCAGTTTATATGCAAAAATGAATTAAATAACAAGTAAATTAAATACATGCAAATTAACCGAGATAATGATGAAATATATGCCAAACAGCTATAAATAAATTTCAAATCACGTCATGAATGAATTTAACAAACATAAGAAATCTTAGAAGTTGTGAGTGGGTTAAAACACTCACCTTTTGAATTTAAATTGAATTTAAATCCAATTTAAGCACAAAAATTGGACAGTCTCCAAATTTGTCCAAACCAGCGTCATCAAGTCCGAAATTTTATTACGATCCTAACAAAAAAATCACGCGTGAAACGATGTTCGTATGTGAGAGTTATAGAAATATTTGTGTTTGAATTTCAAAATTTTAAATAAATAAATAAAACAAAACACACTCACGTTTCCACCCAGGACACGTCATCGTCCCTAAGAAACGGCCTCACTGCTTCGTTCGTTTGGCCTAGCCCGCCGCCAATATTCTCCCATCCAGATCATCACCGGCGACGATCGATCCCCCTTCAGAAGCCACGGCGAGCTCTCCTTCCCTACGCGACTCCCCTTGGCCTCCCTACGTTCTTCCCACGTCGCCGATTGACGCGAATAATTCCAGTCGTCGCCCTTAAAAACTAAACCCTAATTAAAGAATCACGACCATCTAACCATCAAAATGACATGACAATCATATAGATGAGATCCCCTCGGCTTCCTCTCCAAAACCTAGAAAGGGTTCGCCGATCCGACGACTTTGATTTTGACGATGATGAACGACCGAAACTTCTCTGATTTTTACCGGTCAAACGACAAACTGAATCGAATATCGAACACCACCATTGAATTAATCTAGTTGAGAGCTTCAACATATTTTTTTGGAATTTTTCTAAGGACTTTGAAATTTTAGGCTTTGGACTTGATTTGGGATTAGATCTGAAATTATGTTGTCTGCCGTTGAGGAAGAGAGAGTTGAGATATACGCACAGCCAAATGAAAATGAGGGGAATTAGGGTTTATAACGATATATGTATAGACAAAGTTGAAATAGGATGGATCGGATAAGATAGATGTACGCGCTAAACGATATATGGCCCGAAAAGCCCGTTTCGACTCCAGAGCGAAATTGGGTAAACCCATATATCAAAATAGATGTTTTAAAATATTCTAAATGCGATGGGAAAAGTTTCACGTCCAAATTCCATCCTATGAAGAAGTTATGCTCAAATCAATACTTTCAAATTGATTTCAAGGCGTTTCAAGCCCATACGATCAAACGACAAGTCTGATCGATACGAAACTTGAAATCCTATAATAATTCACTGTTACGGATCCGATGAAGCTTGTTTCATCGAAATCCGAGTCAGTGGCCAAAATGGCTATTTTTACATTAATTAAAAAGATTTAAAATAAAATAATTAAATCAAATTTCAAATTTAAATTTTGAAATTTGCAAGCTTTATCACTTTATACTTCTCAAACATTTACAATGATTTAACAATTTTTAAATGTCAATTTATTAAAGATTAATCAATATAAATCTTCAATTTCATAAAATTCAAAATTATAGATAAATTTCCAACATTTCCATTAAATTGAATTAACCCATAATTATTCCGTTCATAATTTCAAATAGAAGGGTTTACCATTGGATTTAAAATTATTACATAAATATTTCCAAATTTCAACTAAAATTTTAAATTAACGTAATAGTTAAATATCTGATTTCATTCATTTGCAATAAATCCAATTATTATAAATTAAATAAATTAACTCACTATTTAAAATTCAAATTCTATAATTCATAAATTGGCCTTTCATTCAATTTATTAATTATTGACTTTAATTAGCAAAGTTTATATCTAGGCACATTTAATATTTTCCAAATAAATCCACTTTATAACATTTAAATTAAATTCCTTTCATGTACCTGTCATCTATAATTCGTTACGTATTATTATATCAATTTATATAACCTTTAATCCATTCCCAATTCTACCAATCCAATAAATTAGAACTTCACAATTTGCTTTCATTAATTTGGATTGTACTACACTTATTTTATTTTTGCCAAATAGATACATTAATTTCAATTAAATATTCTCTATAACTTATTTCTTGGTTTCATACTTTTTATTTCCCAAATTTCTATCTTGTATTAAGTTTACGTTTCTATTTTAATTTGTATTCAGTTATAATCTAACAGTCATTTCAATCAATTGGATTGTATTGAATTTGGTTAAACTGCCATTTACACTACTACCTTAATTTACACTGTTACTATTAGAAAATCTTATTGCATTGGTTAATTAAATGTTTGCTTTAAAATTACTTTTTTTTTATAAATTTTTATGCTCAAGAGCAATAATTAACACTTTCCATTACTATACAAATTTGAATCCCATTCTAGTTACTCTTTATTAATAATTCAGACAATATTATAACTTCGTACAAGACATCCAATTACTATTTATTATTATAACTTTGCAATCTATATAAATTCATTGATTGATTTACTATTTGCCTTTGTTTCCTTATATTCAATTCTTAGCTTAGTATGACAATTTATAGTACTCCATTTAATCGACATTTCATTTCAATTGTTAATACTTAGCTTAAATTTCTACGGTTGCATTTCATTTACACTTCCGTTACTATATTAATAATTAGTAACGTTTATATCAATAATACATTATAATTACTTACCATTTAAATGAGTTTGATTTCTAATAAATTAATTGACCAATTAATTAGGTAATTTATACAAATTTGTTATCATACCCATAAATTTACATTTATAACTAAGTCCTACATTTAATTTATTTATTAAATTGAATGTTCATTCAAGTTTATAAATTATTAACTTGCATTAACATAATTCCCTAATTTGTTCCAATTACTTTCAACAATCCTTTATTACATTAAATCAATCTAATACTTTCCTTAAATTTCTCATATTCAATTTATATCCAGGTAAAAATCTTTTCACTACTTAATTCATTTGAATTTATGCAAATTACTATAAACAGGTTTTAATTACCATTGCTATATTTTAATTTAGCGTTCATTCCAATATTAATTTATCACCTTTATTATTTCTACTAAAATTTAATTACAAAATCCTATTAAATTAAAAAATTAAATTGTCGAAATTTACGGGTCGTTACACTCTCCCCCACTCAAAACATTTCGTCCCCGAAAAGGAAAAAGAAGGGGAAAGTAGAATTAAGAAATCTATATATCTTATTCAAAACATTAACTTTATAAACAATTAAATTTACAACATTTGTTACTTTAATTAGAATATGCAAACTTACAATCATTATATCTTTTTATACTTAAATTATGGAAGTTTGGAAAACATTTTCAAAATATTTTCTATGTCCAAAAATTTTAGAAAATTTTGGCAAAGTCTTCTTTGTACGGAGAGGCTCGGGAGAAAATATAATATCAAAAATAACAATATATAATATATATTTCCCAAAATAATATATATCCCATCACGGGAAAAATATAAATATAATAGCGCTATAAACCGTAATCCGAAAACGTACCTATTTGTCGGGCAAAAACACTTATATTATGAAACCAAATGCAGTAGCAATTGCTTCCATAACCTGTATTTCACTTATAAATCCAAGAGAGTTAATAATTATATAAAATGAAATATTTAGCGTTGTTTTCAAATACCAACAACCAATCAATACATATAACAATCACTTGCAACCAGGTATACAACCATCAAAATGAAACAACACAAATCAATCATTCATTCACCAAACAAAACAAATAGTTGTTCGGGTTCAAACTTTAAATTGTACGGAATGAAGAAAAACTACTAAGCGTACCCTTCACTCAACAGTCTTAGGTGAAACTAAATAGATTATTCCTTCATCCAAACAATTTTAAAATAACCTTACTCAAATAACCATAAACCAAAACAACAACAACAACAATTAGTTTATTCTTATTAATTCTATTCATTTTCATTTATTCAGGTCATGTAAGTTTCTTTTTATTGCATTCCATTTATGCATTTCTTAATTATATTCATTTATTTCTTACAGTTTCATTTATTTATTTATTTTAATCTATTTCTATTATATTAAATTTTAGAGATACTTCAATTTCAACTTAAGTTTATAACTCTATAACATCAATTTCCTATTTATTAAGGTGATTCATTTTTTTCACTCTTAATATTATTTATCGTATTCATCTTCCCATTTATTTTATTACAAATAACTTCAATCCTTCTTAAACTTATTTCCATTTCTTTATAACTCTTCTAATATATTTAATAAGTGGCCCTTCAGTCATAACTTAGATTTATAACAATAATAACATTAGATTCTTATTAATAACAGCAATTTATTGAACACTTCATTACATACTTTTACTTGTACAATTTCCATTACATTTCTTATTAAACATTTCAACTTTTTATATTTGGTAAGTTACATATGTTAAAGAAAATGCAAATGAACTTATACAAGTTTTATCTCATCCTTTAATTAAATTTAATGTTCAATAATATTACACTTTGTTTCATATGTTACAAATTTCAAATTTCCTTTAATACCATTAATAACCTAGCATTAAATCTCTTATTTCATTTAGGGTTTCAATTATTAGTTAAATTCTGTTTCACTACATTAATTAAACTATTAATAAATGGAAACTTAAGAATTAAATACCGGGTTTAATTTCAAATTATTTTAAAATAATAGATAAATATACTTACAACTTATCTATATCCAAGTATATTTAAAACAAATTAAAATTTACTTCTGTTTATCAAAAATAAATCTGTAGTAAAACAACTACAGTGGCCTTCCCACTTCATAACTCGAAAATTAAAGTCGATGATGCGTGCACTCATCACCGAAATTATTTTCCAGCGACAGAGAGGGGAGTACAACTTTATCTTTCCAAAATTTCTTTTTTTTAAAAAACATTTCTTTCAAATTATATTGAAATATTTATATCAGAAAATATTTCTAAATACTATTATTATATTTCAAAATCCTTTGAAAGCAATTTTTCAAAATCCCGGACTTAAGTTCTAAAATATCCAAATTCCATTGATCTTATTTTCAATCTTATTTTGCCTATTATTTATAAATTTTATTCCTAACAACCAATATATTGCAACCAAATATAATCTTTATAAAAATTTATTTTATAAATATAGAAAATATAATAGGCAAAATTATTTCATTCACCTATATTAAAACTAAATATTATGTTGGTCTATCCTATTAAGTGTTTAGAAATCCCTATTGATGTCATAGCGTCTCATGCACCAATCAGAATTTATAAACACAAAACGGAACAGATTAACACAATATTAAAACTTTTTATAACACTAACAAATACGCTCTCTCATATATATATACGCTCAGCGACTCCCATAGGGTATTACTACCCTATTAATAAAGAGTCTGACCCCACAAAGCTAAGGTTTATCGTTAAACCAAAGCTCTGATACGACATTGTAACATCCCGCCTTTTCGCACGCTTTAAATCAACACACATGTCGATTCAAACCGTTCAGAAGGGCGGATTGTTATGGGGTAATTAAGAAAAACGAGAAAGAAATAAAACAAAATAGAATCTCACAGCGGAAGGTTAAAATATAATAATCAAATATACAGTTTATAAAGCTGTTTTACTAAATATTCGATTATACTTACACATTTATCAGAGTTACACATACCAATAACAATGCAGCGGAACAGTATGAGTATAGTGGACTAATAATAATAATAATATAAATCTCCGTCTTCGTCCTCCAGAGCTAAGGTCTTCGAAATCCTGAAACGCTCGGACTGACCCGAGCGAATTGAAAAGACAAAACACTCGAGTCAGAATTAAAATATCTTATGTAAGTTAAATCAACAGGAATAAATATGAGTGCAGTAACTCAAGAGATGCTCGGGATTTACATCTCCTAAGGATCCGTTAAACTATTTACTATGTAGTATATTTCGCTTTATAATAGTGTCTAATTGTAAAATAAACTTACTTTTTTCTTAGCATTAAGGAGTGACCCAATATTCCCATTAACACGTAATAGTCCCAGTAGTCTATCCAATATCATAGTCCCTCCTGATCGGGAAGCCACCGGAGGATACCACACGGGCTACGGGAGAAATCCAAACTCGTACAAGGCGCGATAGGGTAGGTGACACGGCACAACTAGGCAATGCCAGGGTAGATATACCAATTACGCTTCCGGGTCGGTGGTAACGCGTAGCCGCAGCTACCGCCCACCTCTAGCACACCCCCAAATAAAAAATCAAAAGTGGCCACTGAATCAATCCAAAAGTCAAAGTATAATATCGAAGCGATGTGTCCGATCAAAGGTGCTACCTCAATTAACCCGTCAATCGCTCCTGTTTTAGCCACCTTATGCCAACTCACGGGAGTTGGGTCCACGTATTTACCTTAAAGGAAACGCCGCCACCATCCTACTTCATTTTGGAATCTCCACCGCGTACACGATTGTTAAAGTGGTTTTCGGAGTTGGCAGAGAGTATGACAACTTCCGATCTCGGTCTCTTCAACAACCAATCGTTATTATAACACCGCGGTTATCTCTAAATAATCTATACTTTGAAACCAAAATATAATATCTCTTTCAAACCATATAAATACGATACCATTCATATTTTTTAAAACCCTAATTCAATATGATATCATTTTTATTTTATAAATACCCCTTTCCAAAAATCATAATATTTTCAAATATATATACCTTGAAACCATAGCTTTGAAACATAAATTTAATACTTAATGGTTCAAATACTATATTACTTTATAAAATAAAACAACTTCTTTAAGTTTCACAATAAATTTCCAATATTAATTTGAACCTCCAAATAAACCATTTTAATTCCCATATATTTCAAAGCTTAAATATTCTATATTTCAAAACTTTATGGTTCATATATTTCAACCTTTAAATATTCCACTATTTCAAAATGTATTCTTTGATAATTTAATATATATCAAATCCAATTCCTATTATTTAAATTTGAAATATTTACTTACTAAACAAATATTGTTCAGGTAAAACCCTTAAACTTCAATAACAGGATATTCTTTTAATTAAATTAACTTGATAATATTCTTTAAATAAATTTGATATTCATTTAAATCCTCTAATCAAAAATAAATTTATAAGATCATACCCTTTAAATATTAATTTATTTACACTTCAAAACAAATTTTTCGAGGAAAATTCTTAAATACTTTAATTCAAATCATATTCACATTTATCTTCAACCTTACTTTTATTTGAGTTATTATAAACTCTATATACAATAGGATTTCAAATATATTCTTACCCATATTATATAAACGAAATCAACTTCATTATTTTGCTTATGTTAAAATTCAAAACAAATTTATACATAGCTAAATTCAAGAAATTTTACTATATATATATATATCAAAATTTAATATTTATCAAATTGTATTCTCTTCAAAACCATAGAAAATCATTTCAAAAATAATTTTTATATATATACCGCGGTGCCTGTATATAATTTTCTATCATATGGTCAAGTGATACGGATATTTATCATTTCAATCCGCAATTTTAAAATAAAATGCGGTTGTATATCATTTCAAACCGCAATCCTGAATGAAATAAAAATGCATAATAACTTGCAGCTTATACAATATAAATACAGCATCCATTCATCCATCATATCAATCATCAAACATTTACCAATTTATCATCCAATTCAAACAATCACATCAATAAATAATAATTAATTACTGATAGTAAATTTTTCAATAATGATTTAAATAACTGTTTAACTGTAGTTTATATGTAACAATAAATAAATTTAACTAGCAGTTTATATGCAATAATAGAATTAACTAAAATTTTAACTGGCAGTTTATATGCAAAAATGAATTAAATAACAAGTAAATTAAATACATGCAAATTAAATGAGATAATGATGAAATATATGCCAAACATCTATAAATGAATTTCAAATCACATCATAAATGAATTTAACAAACATAAGAAATCTTAGAAGTTGTGAGTGGTTAAAACACTCACCTTTTGAATTTAAATTGAATTTAAATCCAATTTAAACCCAAAAATTGGACAGTCTCCAAATTTGTCCAAACCAGCGTCATCAAATCCGAAATTTTATTATGATCCTAATAAAAAAATTCGTGTGTGAAACGGAGTTCGTATGTGAGAGTTATGGAAATATTTGTATTTGAACTTCAAAATTTTAAATAAATAAATAAAACAAAACACACTCACATTTCCACCCAGGACACGTCATCGTCCCCAAGAAACGGCCTCACTGTTTCGTTCGTTTGACCTAGCCCGCCGCCAATATTCTCCCATCCAGATCATCACCGGCGACGATCGATCCCCCTTCAGAAGCCACGACGAGCTCTCCTTCCCTACGCGACTCCCGTCGGCCTCCCTACGTTCTTCCCATGTCGCCGATTGACGCGAATAATTCCAGCCGCCGTCCTTTAAAAATAAACCCTAATCGAAGAATCACGACCATCTAACCATCAAAACGAGATGACAGTCATATAGATGAGATCCCCTCGGCTTCCTCTCCAAAACCCAGAAAGGGTTCGCCAATCCGACGACTTTGATTTCAACGATGATGAACGGCCGAAACTTCTCTGATTTTTACCGGTCAAACGAAAAACTAAATCGAAAAACGAACACCACCATTGAATTACTCCATTCGAGAGCTTCAATATATACTTTTTGAAATTTTTCTTAGGACTTTGAAATTTTAGGCTTTGGATTTGATTTGGGATTGGATCTGAAATTATGTTGTCTGCCATTGAGGAAGAGAGAGTTGAGATATACGTACAGCCAAATGAAAATGAGGGGAATTAGGGTTTATAACGATATATTTATAGACAAAGTTGAAATAGGATGGATCGGATAAGATAGATGTACGTGTTAAACGATATATGGCCCGAAAAGCCCATTTCGACTCCGGAAAGAAATTGGGTAAAACCATATATCAAAATAGATGTTTTAAAATATTCTGAACGCGATGGAAAAAGTTTCACGTCCTAATTCCATCGTACGAAGAAGTTATGCTAAATTCAATACTTTCAAATTGATTTCAATTGATTTCAATTGATTTAATTTCAAGGCGTTTCAAGCCCATACGGTCAAACGACAAGTCCGATCGATACGAAACTTGAAATCCTATAATAATTCACTGTTACGGATCCAATAAAACTTATTTCGTCGAAATCCGAGTCAGTGGCCAAAATGGCTATTTTTACATTAATTGAATAAATTTAAAATAAAATAATTAAATCAAATTTCAAATTTAAATTCTGAAATTTGCAATCTTTATCACCTTATACTTCTCAAACATTTACAATGATTTAACAATTTTTAAATGTCAATTTATTAAAGATTAATCAATATAAATCTTCAATTTCATAAAATTCAAAATTATAGATAAATTTCCAACATTTCCATTAAATTGAATTAACCCATAATTATTCCATTCATAATGTCAAATAGAAGGGTTTACCATTGGATTTAAAATTATTACATAAATATTTCCAAATTTCAACTAAATTTTTAAATTAACGTAATAGTTAAATGTCTGATTTCATTCATTTGCAATAAATCCAATTATTATAAATTAAATCAATTAACTCACTATTTAAAATTCAAATTCTATAATTCATAAATTGGCCTTTCATTCAATTTATTAATTATTTTATTTAATTAGCAAAGTCTATATCTAGGCACATTTAATATTTCCCAAATAAATCCACTTTATAACATTTAAATTAAATTCCTTTCATGTACCTGTCATCTATAATTCGTTACATGTTAGTACATCAATTTATATAACCTTTAATCCATTCCCAAATCTACCAATTCCAATAAATTAGAACTTCACAGTTTGCTTACATTAGTTTGGATTGTACTAAACTTATTATATTTTTGCCAAATAGATACATTAATTTCAATTAAATATTCTCTATAACTTATTTCTTGGTTTCATATTTTTTATTTCCCAAATTTCTATCTTGTATTAAGTTTACGTTTCTATTTTTATTTATATTCAATTATAACCTAACATTCATTTCAATCAATTGGATTGTATTGAATTTGGTTATCCATCAACTGCCATTTACACTACTGCCTTAATTTACACAGTTACTATTAGAAAATCTTATTGCATTGGTTAATTAAATGTTTGCTTTAAAATTACTTTTTTTTTAAATAAAATTATGCTCAAGAGCAACAATTAACACTTTCCATTATTATACAAATTTGAATCCCATTCTAGTTACTCTTTATTAATAATTCACACAATATTATAACTTCGTACAAGACATCCAATAACTATTTATTATTATAACTTTACAATCTATATAAATTCATTAATTGATTTACTATTTGCCTTTGTTTCCTTATATTCAATTCTTAGCTTAGTATGACAATTTATAGTACTCCATTTAATCGACATTTCATTTCAATTGTTAATACTTAGCTTAAATTTCTACGGTTGCATTTCATTTACACTTCCGTTACTATATTAATAATTAGTAACATTTATATCAATAACACATTATAATTACTTACCATTTAAATGAGTTTGATTTCTAATAAATTAATTGACCAATTAATTAGGTAATTTATACAAATTTGTTATCATGTCCATAAATTTACATTTATAACTAAGTCCTATATTTGAATTTATTTATTAAATTGAATTTTCATTCAAGTTTATAAATCATTAACTTGCATTAACATAATTCCCTAATTTTTTCCAATTACTGTCAGCAATCCTTTATTACATTAAATCAATCTAATACTTTCCTTAAATTTCTCATATTCAATTTATATCCAGGTAAAAATCTTTTCACTACTCAATTCATTTGAATTTATGCAAATTACTATAAATAGGTTTTAATTACCATTTCTATATTTTAATTTAGCGTTCATTCCAATATTAATTTATCACCTTTATTATTTCTACTAATATTTAATTCCAAAATCCTATTAAATTAACAAATTAAATTGTCGAAATTTATGGGTTGTTACAGCATCTATGCCCGTGTCTCTTGAAACTTTTCCTACAATGCCAAAAAATATTACAGTTGAAATTAACACAACATTATTTTAGTTCTTCAAAGCTAATTACTTAAACTAATCAATATTAATAACTTAAAATTCAAAATATGCATGCATATGCAGCCGTCGTCTTATCCTCATCTTCCCATTCATATGTAAGGTTATCAGCTTCGTCCGTTTGCTTTATGGTATGGGTATGAGCAAATACTTTCATGTATGAGACCAGACGTCGACGTGCTCTTTCCTGCAATAAATAATGTATATATATTACTGTTTATATTAATTGTTTTTTAATGACTTACAATATAAATTATATAAATGTAGTAACTATTTATAATCGCAATTAATAAATTTACTAAATCCTCACGACGTTGCTGGAATGACTTAGAACCACTACGATGTGTTACTGAGTTCTTATTTCTATTCGTAGAGTTCCTCTCTGACTTCGCCTACAAATTTAAATAATTGAGCAATATATTTAATAGCTATAAAAAAAGTAATGAGATATATGTGATAGATTAATTACCTTAAACTTATCGTTGTTCCACCAGGCAACCCAAGCATCCCATACACTGGCACCCATTCAGTTCGGTTTCTTTCAAGCTCTCTTAAGGCTCGACATCCTATCCCAATAATTCTTCGCTGTCTTAGATTTTCAGTGGCACTGCACAAGGGAAATGTCCGCTTCTTGCAGATCTACAGAACCCTGCACATTGAGAAAATTAAATATAAGTTGTACATTTTTAAGTAGTCAACAAATTGTAAAACAGTAATTTATAAATATGTAAATTTAAACTCACCAAAAAGTCCTACCAGATGCTATCTCTGATCGGGTCAGCGATCTTACTCCATCGGGGCCAACATCCAGTCATCCTACTCATATATGTCTGCTTGGAAATACTAAGAACCACTTCCGATGGCTCTAGCTCAAATCCCTTGTGTTAAATTTGAAACATAGCTTTAGACTATTATATATATCATACACAAAATATTTCTAATGCTATGCTACTAATTTTAATACTCGTGATCCATCGGCTTTGGGCTGTAAATAGACTACTGGTCGTGCTGCTGGCTCCGAAAGGTCACTGTCATCACCTCTGTTCCCTCTTCGAGAAGAAGAGGGGAACAAGAGTAGGAAGAGCTATGCCTTCGGAAAAAAGACATAATAATTGTCACGTACATATCAATTTATTATGTCAGAACATATAATTCATAATAATTATAAGAAAAGATATCATAATTGATGAAAAAATATAACATGAATAACCACATATTACCTTGTATTAAATTGTATATTAGCAATCAGTCCTCGTTGTTTTTGGATTCGAACTCGGTTTCGTACTCTATATCGTTTTCCTCTGTAATTTCAAATGCTTCAACTAATACATTTGATTCGTCATTTAGAGGTCCAAAATCGTGTGATCGTTTGCTATTGTTATTTCAACATTTTTCTCGATATATGCTTGATAGACTTGTTCGTCTGAAATATTCTTTCCATCAAACGTAAAATTTTCCTTTGTTTTACAAACTGCCGACCAGTATGCTTTATCTCTTTTTAGAGATGGATAAGGGGCATAATAAACTTGTAGGGTTTGTTTGGCTAGTACAAAAGGATCGTACTTTTGATAACGCGAGGTATGTTTTATTTCTACAAGATTATAGTTCGGATGCATGATAACTCCAAAAGCTGGAACATTGCTGAACCAGTTACATCTAAATTAAAAAACTTCCTCCGTAGGTCTAGTGAAATATGTCAATTGCAAAACCTGGGTTAACACGCCATAAAAATCATTTATATGATCATTTGGATCATCACTGCCTTTAACAAATACACCTCGTTACTTAATTTTTCAGTGCCATATTCTTTGGTGTTGAATTTATATCCATTAACTAAGAATATGTGATATGTCTTAACTTTTCTTTTTTGTTTCATCGCTAGATGTTTTAATCCTTCATCGATCACATAATTTATCGGATCATAAACGTAGTTCAAAAAACAAGAAACAAAATCTTTGCTTATATCGCTGCTTGGATGTTGTGATTCATAAACACTGCAAACATAGATAATATATTGCATTATAATTAATGTACATGTATAGTATTAAATTAAATAAATATATCCAGACTTGTAATTTAATATTACCTAATAAATGGTGCAACTTTAGTACAATTAAGAAGAATATATGCGTATGCTACACGATAATCTCTATCGTCTAACCATAATTCCATAAATTTTCCAATAGGTCGGCCATGTTGTCTAAAAATAGATAACATTTCTTCAAAAGAACAATCTTGTTCAACGGCTTCATCATTAAGCGTAGCACTTACAAATGATAAGTTCATATGATTACTTAAATAATGAGAAAAAAAAAGAACGAAGCTTCTTCTTTGATATATGATTTGCAAATTGAACCTTCAACTCTAGCTTTTTTTTTCTCACTTTTTTATTTAAATGATATATATACCTAATAGAAAATATTTCAATTCAAAAATAACTTATATATATGAAATTAAAATAATATTTACCATACTCGATATCAATACCTTATCACTCGAATAGATACATCCATCCATATTGCACAAGACCTCGAAGACGTGCTTTATATGGAAGATGAATAGGGAAATGCTCCATTATTAAAAAAACTGGAGGAAATATTTTCTCTAATTTGCAGAGCAGTACAGGGATTTCTTCCTCAAGTTTACGTAGGCGATCAACTTTTAACGTAGTTGAACAAAACTTCTTATAAAACAAACTAAGTTCCATTACAATCTTCCAAACTTTTCCAGGCAACAGTTCTCTTAAAGCGACGGGAAACAAATTTTCCATTAGTATATGACAATCATAGCTTTTCATCCCACTTAGTCTCTTCTTCTTATAGTCGACACATCTACAAAGATTAGAGGAAATCTCATCGGAAAATCATAATCCTTCCATTCATTTTAACAGTACTTTAACTTGGTTGTTGTCTAACTCATACCATGCTTTGGGGTTTTTAGTGTGATTTGGCTTGATACGAAGCTCATGACGATTACAAATTTCTTCTATACCACGTCTTGATTTCAAATCATCCTTAGTCTTGCCATTAAAATTCAAAACTGTATTAAATAGATTATCAAATATTTTTTTCTCATTATGCATCACGTTAATGTTATGATGGATTATGAGATTTTTCCAATAAGGCAACTCTCAAAATATACTTGTTTGCACCAATTATGAATCATTGATTTACCTTAAATTTCAATTTGTTGTCCGGTTTCACGTATCTTTGGATAATCCTTTACAACTTCATATATGTCTTTGCTTGATCAAATTGTTGGTGGTCGCAAAGTCTCATGTCCATTAACTGTGAAGTTTTTTATCTCTTCTAAAAGTATGATTAATGTGGAGAAAACACCGACGACAATCAAAACATAAAATTTTCTTCCCATTTGATAAAGAAAATGCTTGTGTTTCTTCCATGCAATGAGAACACGCTAAAGGACCAGCCGTACTGCAATCCGAAAGCATTGCATATGAAGGAAAACCGTTAATAGTCCACAAAAAAGAAGAAAACATTCGAATTTTTTTGATGCGTCATATGTTTCAACTCCATCGTATCACAATGTTTTCAATTCTCCGATTAACAGTTGTAAGTAAACGTCGATTCCCTATGTCGAATCATTTAGGCCAAGGACGATAATTGTGAGAACCATATGTGGAGTTTTCATACACATCCATGGAGGTAGATTGTAAGGTGTAACGATTATAAGCCAAGATGAATATTTAGAACCAAACTATGAAAACGGTGAAAATCCATCCGTACATAAACCAAGCCTAACGTAAAGGCACTCCGGTGCGAAAGCGGAATATTTCTTATCAAAATGATTTCATGCTTCTCCATCACTTGAGTGTGTTAACGTACCTTCTTCCTGTGTTCTCACATTATGTCACCTCATATGATGCGCTGTTACAGATGATGCGTATAACCTTTGAAGTCTAGCAGTGATAGGTAAATAATACATACACTTGTATGGAATTTCTTTTCCATTTTTTTTGGTTTGTATCTCCCTGGTCACATATTCTGCAATTCCTAAGATTGATGTCTTCTTTCCAAAACAACATGCAACCATTTAAGCAAGTATCCATTTTTTGATACGGCAAACCGAAAGCAGACATAAGTTTTTTTTTTTACTTCATAGTGATTTTCGCATATTAAATTATCAGGTGGCATATATCGTTTTGCAGCTTGTACAACTGTAAATCCGGCTTCTATGAGATTGTATTTTGATTTCATCGCAATGTACTCTGCAGTTACTGATAATTGAGTTCCGCTTGTATAGCCATTCCATAAGGGTTTCTTAGCAACATCCAATAAATCATTTTTTTGCCCTAACAATTGGTTCCTCTTCCATGTTAATATCGTCATTATCAATTTCAACGGTAGAGGACATTGATCGTGTTGCATCTTCAACCATATGTTCTATGAGATTCGTCGTACTAATTTCATCACCAACCTCGCCCTCTAATGATCTTGATTAGGTGCTATAATTTCTCCATGACGATCCCACATCAAATAATTCGGCACGAAACCGTATTGGCGCAAATGAACTCTAATCATATCCGGTATCAAATGCTTCAACAGTCTGCACCTACTATATGGACAATGAATTTCTTCATCGTTTGCATTATTACTTAAGGCGAATTCAATAAACACATGTACCCTGTTACAAAAATGTTCACTTTTTTAGCCTTCCATTTTCCTTCGTTGTTCATACATCCAGCTCCAATGAGTAAAATAATTGACTATTTTTCCTACTTTAAAACCTATGATAGAAATTAAAATTAGTATTAATCATTTAATTTTATAGGTTAACATTTTATTTTTTTCATTAAAAAGTATTTATTTATAATTGTTATTGAATTTTCTAATTTGCATCTTTTTGCGTCTTCTTGCACCTTTTTGTGCATTGAAATTGCTTTTGCTCCTTTTTGCGCTTTCTTGCGTCTCGAATTGGTTTTGGGCCTTGAAATGAATATAATATTAATTTTTTAGCTTCTATATTATTTTTTGCTTTGATGGTCGGTCATCCTACTTCCCATTACAAACACAGTAGTAATTATATTTCATAATCTATTCCTTGTAAACGATTTCACAAAATTTCAGCAGCACTTCCCTTGTGTTCCCTTTATCGTACACAAATGCGTGTACACAAGGAACAAAAATGAAGCACTGTCGAAATTTTATGAACTGTTTAAAATGAAATGATTTACGAAATATAATTACCTTATAGTGTTTGTAACTTGTCCAATACAAGAAAAAATACAACAAATATTGTATCAGAAGAATATGCATATCTGTTTTGTAATAAAAACGAATATTCATGCAACGATCATATACAATATTTGTCAAACGGGGCCAAAAACTCTCTAAGGGATATTAACTTTATAGCTAATTCATTTATGCATTGTAATATTATAATAATTATATAATATATATTTTTCCATTTTATATAAAATCTTTTATGCTTTTAGTTAAAATAAATTATTGATACAATATATATTTCAAAAAATAAACTTCATAATACTCTCATTTTTTTTATCAGATTCCACATCTAGGTAAACTATATTTGTTATATAAACCATCAACGAATAATCTTCAATAATAATAATTAAATTGACATTTTATCACATTAGTTAAAACTAAATCATAACACCAATTAATACATAAACTAATCAACATAAGTTGATCATAATTATATTTTAATTATCGTATTTACACAGTTACAACCATAATTAGCATACAATTAGGCTAAAATTAAGGTAATTATCGGATTTACACATTTACAACCATAATTAGTATACAATTTCAATCAACACACAATTGCAAACAATCAAGGGCTAATATCAAATATAACTACAAATTAACGCTAATTTAACATATTATGGTAAATTAAAATTAGAGAAAAATATCTTTTTTCTCGAAATAGAAGCGTCGGGGGTCGAAGAGGAGAAGTCGGAGGTGCTTCCGGTGGTGGCGGATGTTGGACGGCAGTTGGTGGTGGTGTTGGGTGAATTGGGGAAGAGAAGGGGTTTTGAATTAAAGGAGGAGGAGGAAAGTGAAGTTTTAGGCTGATGTAATCTCAGTATACTCACGAAATTCTGACGACCGTCGACGGCTCTAGTTCTGTCGGTTACCGATGGCTATTGACAGCAACTACATTTTAGTTACAGAAAAGCCACGGAGATGATGAGCCGTCGAAAGCCGTCGGAAAATCCCGTCGGCGGCCGTCGAAAGGTTGTTGTCGCTCTATATTGTTTTTCTTATAGGGATTGTTTCTGCTGCCATGCCTATTGTCTATACTATACTATTATTACACAGTTGCATTTCAAGCCTTAGTTTTTTTTGTGAATTTTAATCTAAAGGGTCGCGTATTTGCTTCCTTTTATTGTTCTTTTAACTTTTATCGTGTCACTTCCTCTCATCTATGTAATCTGTATTTCATTTTCCTTTGCTTCTCTTCTTCCTCTAACCCTAATTTCACTTTCCTCCATATATGCCAAATCAACTCTCCCTGATTTATCGATCCCGAACCCTTATTTCATTTTCCTCTACAATCACATAATCGGCTGCCCTTTTATTCTGGGTCTGAAGAAGTCTTCTCAAGCATGGATAGGTCATCGCTTGTGCTAGGTATATTGTTTCAAATGTTATCCATCATCATTTCTTGATCTTAGGTGTGGAGAGTCCCTGATTTGTCTCGATTTTTTAAACATATTTATTCCTATTTTGTTAGAGTGGTTAGTACTGTAGAAAGTACCTAAAAATGTACTTCGATGATTTTTGTTAGATGTCTTTATTGTTACTCATCATATTTTTTTGAGGCGGTCTTATTATTGTAATTGATTATAGAGTTTTTCAATGCAGTAAAAAAGATACCATGTATGGTTGTTGTCGATTATGGATTTTGTCCCGACAGCTAATGTTTTGCAACTGGTTTATTAAATGAGTTTTGATACATTTTAAATATGCCTTCGTAGGTTAGCACTGAGTGGAAGCACTTGCTTTGATGCTTAAAGTGGTCATTGAACTTGTTGATGATATCACATTTGAAGTAAACCTATTTGATTACTTTAGCAAATGTGTAATATAGTTCATATATATGATAAATTAGTCCATAGCTAAATTTTGTAACAAATGATTAAGCCTCAATTTCCATATGAAAGTAGTATTTTAATATATTTTGTTTACCATTAATTATACATTACTTTTAGGGACATCTTAATGAAGCTATCTGTGTGATTACACGTAATCATATTGACAGTCTTGCAATAATGAGCTTAGGCTTGGGTGATATTCTTTAAAAAAATACGACCGTAATGGTGTCATGCCTAATAATTTGTATTCTATAGCTAAATCCAGTAAGTTTAATGTTTTATTTTTCATATTTGGTAATGTAGAAGTCATTTTTTTTTTATTAACAAAATATCTAAGAGTTGATGAAACCAACAAAAAGTTATCAACTGTACACCTTGAAGTTCACTAATTTACATCTAAGTAAGAAATATCTATGACTTCCTACTATTTTTTATGCATTAGAAGATATGATCTCTATTCTACCGTTGGAAGATGTTAAAGGTTTTCGAGAATTTACTAATGATAATAAGAAGTAAACATTATTCTTACTCCAGTAAGATTGGTGTATATGATTTCGTTTAATATTCAAACTGATTTTGGTTTCATCTGTCCAATTCATAAATACAAGTTATGTGTAATTAGCAGATATATACGTATATTATTAGCAGATATATACATGTATTATTCTAAAAATTAATATAGGTATATAAATTAATATTTTCAATTGGAAGAATATAATAGCCAGCGGATGGAGAATCAACTCAAACTACATTTATAAATAAATTGTTATACTTAATAGCTGATGTTTGGCTGTTAAATAACTTTTGATACTTGATATAAAATGCTAAAATATTACATCATTAGAAAGCCAAAACCGAGGAAGTGGAAATAATTTAATTTTTTGTGCACTATCATAAATCTACCTATGGTTCATATTTCTAATATTATTAAGAATTAAGGTGGCTATGAAAAATATATTTTTAAACAGTATCACAGTTTTTAAAAAATATATTTAGTTTAAGGGAGTACTTTATTTTTATACTTGACTTTTTTTACTATGACCGAAGCTCATCTTTTTCACTTTTGCTTCAATTTATTATTAACAACTACAGTTATCAAAAGCAATATAGTTTATAGTTAATTCCCTCATGGATTAAATCTGTATATTACCTCATAGATTAAAGCTATCCAGTTAGAATTTTTTTCTTGCTCAAGGTTTTTTTTCTCAAACTTCGTACAATTTTTATGTCTTTACATGAATTGTACAGTCTACTTTTAATGTCCATTTAAAAAATTTAGTAGGATTATTAAAACATCAGCTCTGATAGAATAAACTGACATAATGCAACTATAACAATATAAATAAAGGGAAGCATTATTCTACATACAATCTTAAAGGTATTTCTTTTGCGGTTCTTGATATTTTTCAAATTTGTAACCCTGTGTACAAATTGTCACAGAATCGAGGGCACATTTTTGGACAGTTCTCTCTGAATTAATTTGATTATTCCTATGCACTATCTGGTATTCCATTTATATACCTCATTGAGCTAAATATTTTTATGTCTAAACTTGGTTAAACCGTAGCTCCTTTTAAATCTTAATTTTTCTATCATCACTTCAAGGCTACCTAATTGATTCAAAATTGGTTGCAAGACTGTATAATTGTTGGAACTAGCTAGCATGTGAAATTGTATGCAATTTTAACACAATAGTGAACGAATGAAACCGATTAACAATGTAACAAATAAATTACGTTCTATTTTCAGCTTCTAAAATACTTTTAGCACTTTTTTCCTTTCCCAACATGTACTTGACTCTAGTTAGATCAGATGTTACTTGGTTTACTTATGCACTTTTCATAGTTGTAAATGTTGACTCATGTTAAATTTTTTGGAATTTGTGTTCACGTCCTCCTTTAAAAATAAAGGCATCACAGTTGACACATTTTATGTTTGATTGCGCTTAAGTATCCTTTTTGGGTGTAAATAATGATTTTAAAGATTACGGCCAAGGTTTTGAACTAATAATTTGGCCATCCAAGATTTTTACGCAACGACATAAATGCTTAATAAAGAAGTGACCTATATATCATAATTTAAACCAAACCCGTATGCATTTTAATCTCATTCTCCATATCTTACAATGTTTTCTTCCTGAAAGTCATACATTTTAATCTTACAACTATAGAATAAAAACGAAGAATAAGCATGTGACTAACTATCTCCTATAAGTAGATTCAACACAAACCAAATTACATTTACCAATTAATCAAACTACGTATAAAATTTACCAAACCCTTGCTGGAATCAAAGTCCAAAGATTTTGTATTGGACTATTTCTGTTATAGTTGTAGTCTTGAAAATCGACTCTTGCCTATTTTCTTACACTGGTACACAAATTTAGCCAAAATATTATATATTCGGTGTGGTTAAATTTGAAGTTTTTGTTTAATTCATTGCATTATACCTACGTCAATTAAATATGCTTGAGAAGTCTAAGGTAGTAGGCTTTATAGTTTTCAACACATTAATTATAACATAGTTTGTTACGAATTTCAGTTTACTGAACTTGATTATGGGAATAAATGCAATTCTTAGTTTAAAATGATTGCCTAGATAAAAAGGCTATTTTTTACTCTAGCCATCTTTGTTGTCCAAGTGCTTTTTGAGTTGCTCTAACCCATGCTACACTACCTATGACTTAATTTATTTCTTTATAACCTGATCAATGGTTGTCAAAATTCTATTTTAGACGTTCTCTATTTATTATTAGGTTACGTAAGACTTTTTATTTTTAGTTAATGTAGTTTGCAGAATGTTCAAAATTCATGTCAACTTGAATTGATCCTCTTCACTATGATATACTCTCACATTGATTATAACACTTTAAATGATGCACTGTTGTTGGTCTTATATCTAAACCTTACATGGTATTTTCTTATTAAACCTGTTAAAATTTTAATCTTTGTTTATTATGAATTTCGGTTTATTGAACTCGATTAAGGAAACCAATGCATTTCTTCGGTTTAAATGATTGAATAGATAAAACGGCTATTTTTTTTACTCCAGCCATTTCTGTTGTCCAGGTGCTTTTTGAGTTGTTATTATTAATACCCTAGGTATTGATTTTGATGACAACAACGATATAAATTTTACTACTAACGTATCTTCGAGTTATGCAGTCATATCAGATATATTATGAAGACATTTACAGAGATAAACAAGAACACGGTGGAAGCAAATGAATTATAGAAGAAGGTTGATCAGAGCAATTGAAGAACAGAACCCAGTTAGAGAAGAATGCTAAAGCATAAAGGTGTTTTGAAGTGATGAGGAGTTGGTTGAACCTTAGAATATCTTGTTAAAGATCTCATGGCAATTATACTTGAAGATCATCAACCATTGACCTCAACCGAATCACAAAAATCCACAAATATAAGGTAATTTGAAATGCTGAAAATTTGCAACACTTATTAGTGTTGTTGTTCATTTTGCAACACACCCATGTCGACATGAGGTACTTGGGCATGTCAACATACTAGCAGTTTTCAGAATTTCAAATTTTAAATGCAGAGACATTTCCCTCCACCTCTTCACCAAAAGATACGTCTCTTCAACCACTATATAAAGGCCTCTGAAAACGAATTTTAACATAAAGAATTCTCATTTTCTCTTACTCCTTCTTCTCCAAACGTTTGCAAAAGAAATCCATTGCATACTCTTTAAATCTCCTTGCAAATCGATACTATTTCACTCCAATTCTTCACTGATTTGCAAACCACACAATATCAGAGGGTTGTACTTAAATTCACATCATTCTCTCTCTGATTTCATCATATTCCTCAAAGAATTCAAAGATATATTGCCATTGGAGGTCTATAGGATCATTGTATCAAATCTGCAAGAATCTGTATTGAAGATACAAGTAATTGCCATAGTTTATTGTTGCCGTTAAGGATTGTAGCCTGTAAAATCAAGAGGGTGTGTCTTGTAGCCCTTGAAACCAAGATTGTAAAGGTGTTCTTTCCACCCGTGGAAAGCAAGCGATTATAGTGGAATTCTACACGATAGAGTGTAGGACTGGATGTAGGATTGGTTAATCCGAACCAGTATAAAAATCCGGGTGTTATTTACATTATTGCATTTTACTTTATTACTTACTTATTCTCTGATTACTTCTTTCTGTTTGCAATTTGAGCAAATACAGTTTTATATTCATAAGTAAGTAGTTAATACACAATTCACCGCTTCTAGTGTCTAAATAGCCTTAAGATCCAACATTTTGTTATAGCCACCCCAATTTCCTACATCTGCTATCAGAGCATTGGTTTTCAAAATTCATAACTTGGTTTTTGAAAAGTATAAATGGCTAATGACACTAGTAACAAATTTTTTAACACTATTGCAGAAGGGCAATCTACTACTAGACCCCCTCTATTTGATGGCAGTAGTTATGCATATTGGGCTTGTAGGATGAAATGTTATTTGCAGTCTAATGGTTTGGATATTTGGAACATTACCCAAAAAGAGTATATAGAGCCTCAAACTGAATATTCAAAATGGACACTAGACCAAAAGACACAAGCACTTAATAACTCTAAGGCCGTGAACATTTTATTTTGCTCCTTAAATAGAAATGAATTTAATCGAGTGTCTATTTGTAATTCTGCATATGAAATTTGGAGAACTCTGCAAGTCACACATGAAGGCACCAATAAAGTAAAACAAACAAAGATATCTATGCTAACTAACCAGTTTCAACTCTTCAAATGAAACCAAATGAGTCTATTTATGATATGTATTATAGATTTCAAGATATAGTACATACTTTAATATTATTAGGAAAGAAAATTACTAAAAAAGACCAAGTCAGAAAGAACTTGAATTCACTTCCTAGTGAATGGGATTAGAAGACTCTGGCAATTGAAGAAGCCAATGATATTAATATTATGAAACTAGAAGATTTAATTGGTAACCTAATGTCTTATGAAGTAAAGTTGCAGATTAGAAAAGAGAATCTGGAAAATGAGAAGGAATTACTGGCACTCAATGCTATGATCGACAAAGATGAACCAGATGATGATGCTATTGATGATGATATCGAGTTTATGACCAAGAAGTTCAAGAAATTTTTGAAGTATTGGATAACAAACAAACTTCAAAAAACTAACAACAATAATTCTAGAAATGGAAATGTTGTTAAGTGTTTCGAATGTGATAAACCCAGTCATTTGAAAAGAGACTGTCTCAAACTGATGAAATCAAAGTCAAACACTTTCAATAAGGAGAGGAAATAGGCATTCAATGCAAAATGGGATGATTCAGATACATCATCAAGTGATAGTGATTCAGAAACAGAAAACGCCAACATGTGCTTCATGGCAAAGGATGACCAGGTATGGAATTTTAATAAAGAAATTACTAATGTTTTGAATGATATGAATCAGAGATATAAAATACTTAGGAAAGAGTACAACAATAGTTTGGCAGAGATAGATAGATTAAAAATATTTAACGAAAGGTTAACTGAAGAAAAACAATGTCTAAAAGATGAAATTGAAAGACTTAATGGGTATAATGAAGAAAATGATTTGACACTTGGATGTTTTGAAAAACTAAAAAGTGAAAATGAATCCTTAAAATCAGAAAATCTTTCAATGAAGTCACAGATCACTGATCTGAATGACAAAATAACATCTCTAGATAATGCTATTCTTAACCATAATAAGTATTTTGACAAAATGAAAACTGATGTTGATAAATTTAACAAAGGGAAGGATAATCTAGAAAAATTATTACCTACATCTAAACACACTAGGAATAAACATGGACTTGGATACACCCCTAAGGCTAAATTAAAGAAAAATAGTATTCAAAATACCAAGTTTGTTAAGGCTACCAAGTTCAAACCAAAACCTAGGAAATTAAAGTTAAAACCTCCAAATAGATTCATTAATTTATGGGTTCCAAAAAGGGTGGATGATATTGAAAAAGAAAAATATATTGATAATTTTATTAATAAGTTCATTCATCTAATGATTATATTTTGAAAGGACATTCAAACTCTTCATGGGTTTAGCGTCCCAAAACTTAACCCCGTGGACCCAGAATAAAAAGGGTACCGGTGTGCATATTTTATAATTTTTCAGTTACCAAACAATGTATATCAGATAGCAGATGCTCAAAGCATATGACAAGAAATCTATTGTACATTGGATAAATATGAAAAGGATTTGTTATTAGCATCAGCAAAGTCGGTAACTCTAAAACTCATCTTATTATTTGATAAGTTTATTTCATGTTTTGAATTGATTTGGTTTCCCCTCAAGTGTTTTATTTATAAGCATTTATCTCTATATACAAACTCTACATATTGTCTAGCAGTGATTTAAGTGACTCTTTTTCTCCCTTTTTGTTGATGACAAAGGGGGAGAAAAGGTATAAATATACTGGGCAAAATGATAGGAGGAGTGCATAGAGTTAGGAGGAGTCAAATATAAAAGTATTATATTTTATCTCTCAAATATTTTTATGGTTGTCATCATTGGAAAGGGGGAGATTGTTAATACCCTATGTAGTGATTTTGATGACAACAACCATATAAATATTACTACTAACGTATCTTCAAGTTATGTAGTCATATCAGATATATTATGGAGACATTTACAGAGATAAACAAGAATGCAGTGGAAGCAAATGAATTATAAAAGAAGGTTGATCAGGGCAATTGAAGAACAAAACCTAGTTAGAGAAGAATGTTGAAGCATAAAGGTGTTTTGAAGTGATAAGGAGTTGGTTGAACCTTAGAATATCTTGTTAAAGATCTCATGGCAATTATACTTGAAGATCATCAATCATTGACCTCAACCGAATCACAAAAATCCACAAATATAAGGTAATTTGAAATTCTGAAAATTTGCAAAATTTATTAGTGTTGCTGTTCATTTTGCAACACACCCATGTCGACATGGGGTACTTGGGCATGTCGACATACTAGCAGTTTTTAGAATTTCAAATTTTAAATGAAGAGACATTTCCCTCCACCTCTTCACCAAAAGACACGTCTCTTCAACCACTATATAAAGGCCTCTGAAAACGAATTTTTACATAAAGAATTCTCATTTTCTCTAACTCCTTCTTCTCCAAACATTTGCAAAAGAAATCCATTGCATACTCTTCAAATATCCTTGCAAATCGATACTATTTCACTCCAATTCTTCACTGATTTGCAAACCACACAATATCAGAGATTTGTACTTGAATTCACATCATTCTCTCTCTGATTTCATCCTATTCCTCAAAGAATTCAAAGATATATTGTCGTTGGACGTCTATAGGATCATTATACCGAATCTGCAAGAATCTGTATTGAAAATACGAGTACTTGCCATAGTTTGTTGTTGCTGATAAGGAGAAGATGTTCTTGTAGCCTGTAAAATCAAGAGGGTGTGTCTTGTAGCCCTTGAAACCAAGATTGTAAAGGTGTTCTTGCCACCCGTGGAAAGCAAGCGATTATAGTGGAATTCTGCACGATAGAGTGCAGGACTGGATGTAGGATTGGTTAATCCGAACCAGTATAAAAATCAGGGTGTTATTTACATTACTGCATTTTACTTTATTACTTACTTATTCTTTGATTACTTCTTTCTATTTGCAATTTGAGCAAATACAGTTTTATATTCACAAGTAAGTAGTTAATACACAATTCACTACTTCTAGTGTCTAAATAGCCTTAAGATCCAACATTGTGTTATAGCCACCCCAGTTTCCTACAGTTATGACCCATGCTGCACTGCCTAAGGCTTAATTTATTTCCTCATAACTTGATTTATGGTTATAAAACTTATGTGTGTTGGCATACTTTGGCTTCTTACATGTTATCTAACTCTCTTAAACAGGAAAAAAAACATTCCTTTTGATTCTTAAATGACTTGATATTTATATAATATTGGTTTGAATGTTAGTATTAAGAGTTGTTTCAGGTAGAAAACAAGTAACTACTTCAACTCAAGTTGAAATACAACTTCCTAAAACCTGATTTTTAGAGTATTGATAATTCGTGCACTCTATATAATCATATGTCTTTTATGAAAATATTAACATGCCTAAGTATTCCTCGTAAAATCAAAATATGCAATATGTATTTTGAAACCTTACTGATGACTTCATATCCGATTACATAACTTTCTGTAATATGGTTTAGTTGTTGGAAATATAAGGATAAAGAATGACTATCAACTCTCTAGAATTAAAAGATGATGGAAGAATAATTCCTTCTGAAAAAGTTATGAAAATTAGATCCTTACTCTTAGTTTTTAGTTAATTTATGTAACTTTTTCCCCTGATTTACATGTTGGGCCTATTTTTTGGAAGGAGATAATTTGGTAAAAATTAACAAACTAGTGACATAATTTACATAGATTTATGGGTAGGGACTTTTTGTGCATGAGCTTTAAGAATAATGGCCTTTGGTCCAAACCCAGTATAAGAAAGTAATCGGATAAAAGATTTGACTCAGATCATTAATTACTTTGTTGCTGTTGTAAATTAGTAAAGAAAATTGACATGAAATTGACATTTAGTTTTGAATAAATGTTAAGAATAAATGTTAACCAATGCAGTATTGAATAAAAATTTAAGTTTGTAACAGTTTATTCCTGTTTTTCCAAATAAGATAGATAGTCCTTTGTTTTCATGATCGAGCTCTACAATTATATTTCATAAGAGTCCAATTAAGGGAAGTATTTGATAATTTAGTCGATAAATAAGTATGTTTTTCTGTTGAGATATTTGAACCGTCGTTATTGATATTTTAGGAAAATGCAATATAGACATTGTGCATTTGTTCTGATGAATTAATGAGTTAACATGGAGACATAATTTTATTAGCTTATCAAATTTGTTTTCATAGGCTTATATATCAATGAACCAATGTATTTTCTTTCCATGCCGATTCACTACACTTTATTCATTGTTGAGATGTCAAACCATATATGAAGATTATTAGTCACCTGTTCACATGTCATATCCAGATGGAAAGCTCCAAAATAGTGGGGGTTAGAAATTTGGTCTTAATGTAAATAAACTTAATATTTTACTTATATGTTTAACTCAAAGACCCACTTCTTATAGACTTTATTTTGCATGTAATTTAATGGCTTTACATATTTTTTTTGAGAATTTTCTTTTCAGTTTATGTAAGATACTTTATGTTTCCATCCTTCGTTTGTTGAATGAATTGCACTATCAGCTTTTACGTGGGTTCTTTTGTCACAAGCAATTGGTGCTTCTTCTGTATGCATACAAGGTTGTCACGGTTGTGTGATCCTTGGATCATGCAAGAAAAAATTTGTTGAATAATTATTATGTTAATAACACAAAAAAGTTCCACTGCAATCACTTCTATCTTTTATATGAGATTAGTTCGATTTTTTTATGTTCTTTTGGGCAAGAAAAATAATTTATACGTTAATATTTAGACTATGCTCTTTATTTGCTTATCCTCATGTTTAGTACACAAGTAGATCTAATAAAATTGTGTTTGCAAATGGTTACGTTTAATCTGAGTTTATATAACTGTCAAGATTGTGTTAAATTAAAAATTATTTTTCCTTCTATTAAAAAGATAGCCAACTTGGGTTAAATAGTATTATTGAAGGTCTGAGTTGAATGATAGTGAAAGGGAAAAAATGAAGATTTAGTTATAGTTGCAAAAACGAACATATTGTTACAACCCATGTGTGTAGCATGGGTTCGCACTAGTATGTGTGTGTGCTCAAGTGCATGACTGTAGCTTTGGTATGTTATTTGTATCAGCCTTCATTCAGCACATATGATCACGTATTATATTTTGTTTTGCATCGGTCAGCTTACATGTATTGAAGAGTACTACAGTGAATATTACAAACTTATCGTCAAGCTATCATGGACGAGATCTGATAGCTAGTATTGAAGAGTCATGAGCAAAACAGCTATAAACTGGATGCGTAGTAGGAAGATCAATCGGCAGAAAGAAGGTTTGATTCCTTGGTATGGAAGGAGGTTGGAATTATCAATAAACTAAAATATGAAGATTATATGTAAATCATGTGACTGTACGCCCTGGATTGTAGGCATACATTTGGAGAAAGCGATGTTGGACGAAAATGTCCTCTATTTTGTTTACTACTAACTTGACTAGTTTGGTAATTACGAAAGCTTCATTTGGAAGTATCCTCATGATATACGTATGTGTGTATAACATATATCTATATATAATAGGAATACCCTCAAATGAAGCTTTTGATATTACGCAATTAACCCTGTAACGTTCAACTATAACAAAGGGATATTTTAGTCAATCCATATACCTCTCACCCATGTTTCCGTATATTCTCGTAAATTTAACCCAAAACTCTCCGGATACCCAAACTTTTTATAGTTTTTATCTTTTTTCCATGATTTTTAAACTCAAATCGTCGGATTCGACTTCTAGGGTTCACGCTATGGGATATTTGTTATCGTCGATTGGTGAGGGAAGATGCGAGGATGTGAGTACAATGGACAAAGTAAGGTTGAAGCTCTTACCGGATCTAAAATTAACGAAAGATAGGGTGATGTTTTTTAGGGTGTCGACAGTTGGAGCCCAGGGGAAGTCAATTTGTTTGTGGGGTTCACAAAAGCAGCAGCAACTGGCTACTTACTCTTCGGCATGGTCATATAGCATAACTAGGCAATATGGGTGAGGTTTTGAGAGGTGCATAAGGGATTATGAGGGCTAGGAGCAACATGTGTTGATCAGAGAAAGCTTGGTTACTAGGTGAGAAAGAAAGAGGCAGTCCCTATTTTTTTATTTGCTCCTCCGGTAATTTTAAGTTTAATCTGATAGCATTGAATTTTGTTATGATTTTGAATTAGAATATTAAATTTGGATTTGGAATATTATATTTCTTATTTAAATCAACAATTTAACCCAAATAAATTTAAATATATTCTATCAATTTGAATAATTTATATAGCTGTAGTCTTAACAAACACTGAATAAAGTATTTTAACCAACAAACATTTAATATATTTCACCCAGCAAACAATTAATATATTTCAAAACATATATTAAAGTTTACTTATGGTGTGAATGAAAATTTAGTAATAATGGGAACATTAATAATAGTGGAAAAGTTCATGTAGAACTGATTAACTATTGCCAACATGTCAGGTTAGTACCAGGTTTTACCATATCCCTCCACAAATAATGAAAATTTCCTATCCATAATAGCATGATACTGTATCACAACAATGAGAATGCATTAGGGGCTGAAAACGAGAAGGGAAATGCAGCATCTAGTAAAAGGCAATGACATAAGCTTATCACCTTATAAACCAAAACTATCAAACAAAATAAATAAACTGTACACCTGCTATAGTAGATATTTAGAAAATAGAAAATAACCGAAGAATATATTTGGTTAAGTAAGAGGAGAAGAAAATATTAGGCATTCTTAAATATTTTGGAATAATGACTTTGATATTTAGATAATCACTTAAATTATTACAAAAGCAATCGATGATGTGATGATGTGAAACAACCAATATTTCAATTTCAGTTGTTTAATAAACAATAACAGTTTATTTTTATTTTTTTAAAACTTGAGCATTTTAATTAGTTTCCAGGTACTCACTACTGTGGAGTTCACAAAAGCAGCAACAACTGGCTACTTACTCTTCGGCATGGTCATATGGCGTAACTAGGCAATATGGGTGAGGTTTTGACAGGTGCAGAAGGGATTAGGAGGGCTAGAAGCAGCATGTGTTGATCAGAGAAAGCTTGGTTACTAGGTGAGAAAGAAAGAGGCGGTCCCTATTTATTTATTTGCTCCTCCAGTAATTTTAAGTTTAATCTGATAGCATTGAATTTTGTTATGATTTTGAATTAGAATATTAAATTTGGATATGGAATATTATATTTCTTATTTAAATCAACAATTTAACCCAAATAAATTTAAATATATTCTATCAATTTGAATAATTTATATAGCTGTAGTCTTAACAAACACTGAATAAAGTTTTTAACCAACAAACATTTAATATATTTCACCCAGCAAACAATTAATACATTTCAAAACATATAGTAAAGTTTACTTATGGTATGAATGAAAATTTAGTAATAATGGGAACATTAATAATAGTGGAAAAGTTCATGTAGAACTGATTAACTATTGCCAACATGTCATGTTAGTACCAGGTTTTACCATATCCTTTCACAAATAATGAAAATTTCCTATCCACAATAGCATGATACTGTATCACAACAATGAGAATGCATTGGAGCTGAAAACGAGAAGGGAAATGTAACATTTAGTAAAAGGCAATGACATAAGCTTATCACCTTATAAACCAAAACTATCAAACAAAAAAAATAAACAGTACACCTGCTATAGTAGATATTTAGAAGATAGAAAATAACAGAAGAATATATTTGGTTAGGTAAGAGGGGAAGAAAATATATTTGGTTTTCAATTGATTACAGCGACAATCATTTTATTTCTTTGTTTGTGATTAACAGCCGTGTTCCTGATGTTTACACCACTGACGGCGGCTCCACAACCCAGCCGTCCCCTAGATCTGCCGTCTACATCCATGGATCCTCCACCTGGATTCCAACCGCTTCCATCCACAAACGATTCCCCTACCGACAAAGATGGATTCACCACAGTAGTAAAAAGAAAATGGAGACGTGATCCAAATCATTTGTCTCAGCCAAAGACTGGCGTCATGGAAAGTAAAAATTCACCCCACAAAGTTGCAAACCAACCTCGTCAACCCACGGCCCCAAATTTGAATAAAAGTTCTCTGAACTCAGCATATAAAAATGATGTCCACTCCTCACATAACGTAAAAAAATCTGGTCAGAATAGGTGGAACTTTACTACCACATCCAGTCGAGCGTGGAACGAAGTCGTTAAAGGTAATAACATTCCTGTTTCCATCCCATTAAAATTTTATCAGCCTCGTGAATTAAATACCATTCAATGTGCCAAAATGTCTGAGGAAGTTGTGATAAAAGCGAAAAGGCAATGGGATAATGCAATAGTAGTATACGTTGTTGGCCCTAAACCATACTATCCATACTTTAAGGATTACATTCTTAGAGTCTGGCAACCAGATGATGATTTCTCAATCTACTCGAAAGAAAACGGTTTCTATGTGATAAAATTCAACAACAAAAAAGACTGTGACAAAATTTTAGAAGGAGGCCCATATTTCTATAATAAAAAATTGATGATGATGAAAAGATGGTCTCTGGGAATGCAACTTAATAAGTAACTTCTACACACAATCCCGATTTGGATACGACTCCCTAACCTTCCCCTTGACTATTGGACGGAAGAAGGAATTAGCCGTATTGCCTCGGTACTCGTCTCTCCAATTAGTTTGGATAAATTTACTGAAGGTATTATCAAAATTTCTTATGCGAGAGTGCTAATTCAGATAAATAACTCTTTTAAATTTCCGAATAAAATTCCCATAATAACTGGAGACGATAAAATGATCTGGCAAGAAATGAACTATGAATGGAGACCATCGTTATGTTCAAACTGTGCAAGTTTTGGTCATGCTGAGATGAACTGTCAATTTAATAAGTGTGGCAACCTAAACCGAGCAAAGTAACACCTAATGAGGATAACTCTGAAATGATGATTGATACCAATGGGAACATTAAAGAGAATGAGCTAAACAATAATCATAGTATTAAAGAAGTTTCGTCTGCTTCTCCAATGATAGCAGAGCTTACGCAAGTTGAAAATTCAACAGGAAATAAGCCACAAGTCACAGATAACATGGAACCCTCTCAATTTCTCTCTGAGGAAATCCAAAAAGTCTAATCAAACTCTGTTGGTTTGAATATTATTACAAATCTAAATACAATAGATGTGAATATAGAATTACAACCAACTCTACATAATACAAACGTTGACAAAGCTGTGGCAAACAATGAATCTAATGAAATGTGCAAAACCAAACTGAAAGTGGACAGTAGACACGAATCCACAGAGCAAAACAACACCTCTGCCCGAACCCCCAAATCCAGTAACACGCGCAAAATTAGGACAGACGAAACACCATTTGAATTCAAAGCTACCTCCAATCCAGATGTTGTAGACAATCCTGCGTGGCATTCTATTGTTAGTCAACTAAAAGGTAAGAACAAAATCTCAAAAAAAGCAAAGTTATTGGGGATTGCTACTCCCGTAGAAAACAGTAGCAACTCAGACAGCCACCAATAGATGGAGTTCCTCTTCTGGAACATAAGTGGTATGAATGCCCCAGCCAAACAACTGGAAATTAGTAGAATATTGAGTAGCAACAAATTTTCTTTTATTAGTATTCTTGAAAATAAACTATCAGCAGATAATATTGATAGATTTATGATTAAAGTTCAACCTAAATGGAAGTTCTCACATAACATTTTAGATGGACAGAAAAGTCGTATTCTTACAATTTGGGACTCCACTCAATGGTCTAATATTATCCTTCACACAAATGACCAATACATTACTGGTATCCTACATAACTCTAGTGGCCTAAGTGTGATATGTACATCTGTCTACACACACAATGAGGAAATGAGGAGAAAAGAGTTATGGAATTATATCATTGCTCTATCTATGAATGTTAACCTTCCTTGGATTGTAGCAGGAGATTTTAATGCTATTCTATCATCTACCGACAGAATGAATAATGGCATCTGCTCTGATATGGGTGATCGGGAATTTATGGACTGCATAACTAAATCGAATCTACTTGAACCAGAATTTTCAGGAAATTACTATACATGGAGGGGAGGATCTCAATTCTCTATACATAGTAAAATTGATAGAGTTTTTGTAAATTATCTATGGTGTAAAATTGATAGAGTTTTTGTAAATTATCTATGGTTTGGAAAATTCAAACATTATGGAATAAACTTTGGTAATCACTCCATTAGCGATCATACCCCTATTATGGTAAAGCTCTCTAATCAGATAATGAGGAGAAGAAGAATACCTTTCAAATACAATAATTCATGGCATCTCCAAAGAGGATATCAAAATAGTCTTCAACAAGCTTTGGAGCAGGTGTTTCCAGGCAATGCCCTTTACAATTTTCTCTGTAAATTAAAAGCAGCAAAGGTAAATCTGAAATTCTGGAATTCAAATAGAATCAATATACACTCTGAACTAGACAAGTTAAAGGAAGAATCCAATGATATTTATAAGCGTTTTAGTTCAAGATCCCTTAAACAATTATCTTATCGATGAATATGGTACGAAAAATGACCAGATATATGATATAATGAGGAGTATCGCGATAGAGAATGAGCAAAGAATGAAAATAAACTGGTTGACTAAAGGAGATAAACCCACTGAATTCTTTTTCTCGAAAATCAATAAAATTAACCCAACTAGGGGGAACAATATCATTCTCAACGACAATGGTTCTTGGTCATCAACATCAGAAAATATAGCTCGTTCGGCAACAAAATATTTTTCAGATCTGTTTTCTTCGCCCATGGACTCGTTTCAATTTCCAGACATAATTTGCAAGAAAATATTATCAGAAAATGCAAAAAAAATCTATGTAAACCTTTTCTTATGGAGGAAGTTAAAACAGCAATTTTCCATATTAATGACAATAGTTCCCCTGGTTCAGATGGAATGAACTCCAAATTTTACAAATTGCATTGGGAACAAATCAAATATGATATATGGAATGCAATGAATAATGTTCTACAATCTAGGAAAATTATTAGAGAAATTAATCACACGTTTATCTGTCTCATCCCCAAAAAAACCAAATGCAGTGGATATGAGTGATTTTAGACCAATCTCCTTGTGTAACATATCATATAAAATCCTAGCAAATCTTCTTTGTAACAGAATGAAGCTATTGATGAATGATCTTATCTCCTATAACCATAATGCTTTCATACCTGGTAGAGTTATCATAGAAAACTCCCTTTTGGATTATGAAATGATTAGAGGATTCAACAGGAAACATTCTAACAATTTATGTCTGAAAATTGATCTGAATAAGGCATATGACAAAATTAATAGAGCTTTTATTCATCATATGTTGATCTCTATGAATTTTCCCTCCCCGTTTGTGGAACTCATATACGAATGTATCTCTACTCCCACCTTTTCGGTATTAATAGAAGGGTCACCATATGGTTTCATCTCTAGTTCTAGAGGATTACGACAAGGTGACCCCCTATCACCATATCTGTTTGCCATCGCTATGGAATTTCTGACAATTAATATGGATATGGAATTTATCAAAGGTAATATCAAACCCATATACCAAACTGAACCCCTAATTACGCATCTGATGTATGCAGATGACATTCTCATCTTAAACAAAGCAACTATTGAAAATGCTAATTGTATCAAGCAGGTGTTTCAAGAACTGAATATCATTACAGGGATGGAATTAAAAAACAACAAAACTACATTGTTTCTTAGAAAAGGTGTCACAAACAAAGCTCAAATTGCTCAAATCCTTAATTACAATATTGGCAATCTACCAATAATTTATTTGGGCATTCCTTTATCAAATAACAAATTAAGAACAAGAGACTTTGGCTGGCTGATAGACAAAATAAACAAAAAGCTTAATCATTGGCACAACAAAATGCTTAATATCAGTGGTAGAGCTGAATTAATAAAAATAGTTATTCATCCTACATACAGTTCTGTCTTCAGTTCACAAAGTTCCCACTGACAGTAACATAAAGAATAAACTCCTTATGTGCTAATTTCTTATGGAAATCTAAAGCCCATCAAATGAAGTGGGAAGATGTGTGCAGAACCAAAGCTGAGGGTGGATTTGGTATAAGGAAAATTGAAGACATTTCGAAAGATGTGGCTACAAATCTTCTGTGGAAACTGATTAATGGTGAATCACTATGGGCTAAATGGATTCGAAATAAATACTGTAAAAATGCAAACTTCTGGACTGCTACCATAGACTCTGCTGCTTCTTACACTTGGAATACTTTACTTAGAGCAAGACAATGGTGTAAAGGATTTATTTATAAAAATATTGTTAATGGGGACACTACAAACTTGTGGTTTGATCCTTGGATCAAGGGCACCTCACTAATAGAAAAAACTGGGTGGAATGCCATGGATGTGGTGAGAGGATATGACAAGAAAGTTTCTGTTCTGATATCTAACAATAATTGGAAACAAAACTTAGCACATGTCCCTATTCAGTTTCATCAAATCATCCATAATATCAACATTCAGCAACAAATGGGAAAAGACTACTGGATTTGGACCCCAAGTAACAATGGTCAGTTTACCCTAAAATCAGCATGGAACCAAATCAAAAACAAGAACCCAGAACTTTTTTGGACAAAAATCATATGGGGGAAAGGGTGTGCGCCTAAAATGTCAACTTGTGCACTAATGGCCATACAAGATAAACTGAAAACAAAAGATCGTGTTAGTAGATGGAACACAGCTATTGACCAACGGTGTAACTTATGTTCTAGTGACTTCGAAGATAGAGACCATCTCGTTTTCAATTGTCCTTATTCTCGTAATCTATTGAATACTATCATGCAGAAAATTGGCATAGATGTAAATCGAAACTACAATATCAAGTACATTCTGGACTGCATAAGTAAGAAAAAGAGGGATCAAACTCTATTAACCCAAGTTGACAACATTGCTTTCACTTTCCTGATCTGTAATATATGGTGCGAGAGAAACAATAGGACCTTCAGAGGGGTGGAAATGCTTGCTACCATCAGAAGCACCCTGATAATACAAGATATTAGAACGTTACTGCATCACTTAACTATTAATCATGAAATAAACACGGAAACAAAACGTATCTTTGAACAATGGAACGTCGCTATGAGGTCTCCAGTTCCTCGTCAGCCTCCCTGACTTCCTCCTCACCTGTTGCAATCATGGTTGTTCTCGAGCTGGATTATTCTTCACATTATTTAGAGTTATTGACGCTTTGAGCTTCTCAGATCTATTATTTCGAAGAACGCGCCATTCTCTCTCTCCTGGATGCTACCATTTCTTTTGAGATGGTTGACTATCAGTGTTTGTTGAAAACACTGCCTTCTTTCCACGTGTTGTTTGGCCTTTGCTTTTCTAATTTTTATTAAACTCGTAGTTTGTGAGGTTTGATTACTTTGTTTTTGGATCAAGTTGTCACGACGGATGGTTTTGAGTGCGGTTCTCTTTTGTTTTACTCCTCCATATGTTTAACAACTTGGTTTTTGTAGTCACTATTTTGTAATGTTAATATATGGAAGTGATATGTACTCTTTTTCTTTGTAAGGCACCCGTTTAGTTTAGGGGGGTTACAAGGTTTTAACGAGGCATATCATGAAAATATACGACTCTCTGTTAATAAAGTACCCGTTTGTTTCAAAAAAAAATCTGTGACCAAACTCATTCCACTTAATTTTGCCAAGAGGATTTTACTGCTGTAGAAATAATATGTTGTAATACATGTAAAATCTGATGATATATCAAATATTGGTGAAGGAACATTTCTAGTTCTTAGTTGCAAATGGACTATCAAGTTCAAAATGACGGATTGTTTAATTAGCTACTTTTATAGTAGCATTATTGCTTACACTTTATTTAGTCCAACAAAATAATTTTGTTAACAACATGACACACGCACCCCATATTTTCGCTTATAATGACACTAATTTATATTATGTTGTATAATACTATATATCATAATAGTTACCTCTGCTCCTAGCTTTAGTTAAAACATGAAGTTTTATGGTGAAATTTTGGTACGCTGTCAACATAAAATTATCTTTCTATTAAATTTATCAATAATAAACACGTACAACTCATAGTAAGGATCAAGATTACAGTTCAGATTTGTAAACTTAACAATAGACACATATCCTGCTAAATAACTACTCACCTAAACTATATTCTATCGAGGTTCAATAATTACTGTATATTCAATTTTAAATCAAATTAAAATGTATAATCAATATAAATGCGTTAATTAAATTGTAGATTAAGTACAACAAGAAGTTATGCCCGAAGTCAGTATGTATGTATGTCTCCACTAATTCAGAATATTTAAAAACTAAAGGAAAACGGATCCCTACTGCTCCTTCTAAAAGGCGTTTAAGGAGCAACTTTAAGTATAAATGAGTATATCTATGTGGAATGTTAGGGGCATGAACACACTGAACAGAATGAACGATGTGCTCAAGCACTTAATGAAATATAAGCCAACTACTATTTGCTTAGTAGAAATTTACTGAAAATAATTTAGATACGTTCAGATTGAGAATTCTGCCACATTGGGATGGAATAACTAACAATTTTGTGTAAAAACTTGCCTTTAAATTGAAATGTTTTACTCTATCCATTAGTTAACGATACAAAGCCTATTTTTGGACGGAGTCCAACAATACCTCCTACAGTTTCTCAGCTCTTACTCATTCAAAGCATACGTTACTGTTACTCACACATTACCTTTCTATATGTGAGTAAATTGTTCTGTTTTTTGTCTTCACAATACAATTATATTTTTCTAAGCTAACCAAACAACTTCCTATTGAATTTTATTGAACTGCTTTTCTATTGTGTTGTTTATTATTATGGCTGAAATCCGAAGAGAGAGGCGACGTGAGAGCCAACGGTCTAGACGTGAACATGCAAGAGAGCAAACTATTTCAAATCGAAGGTCCCAATCAAATGAAAACTCTCATTTGAGTCAACCAGGTATTTATTTCATAGTTACAATTTTGCCTACAACCAATATTATAACCGTACGTATGTTAGTTATAATATTAATTATGCATATGCACTCACACTACACTGCCCAGGCACACATACAAAAAGCTTACGTTCATTTCAGCAGATAATATGTTAAAAACATTCAATAAACCAAGAATTGATCAAATCAAGCAACTGTGTAATCTTTGAGAAATCACAGCATCTAATGTGATTTCTGTCCGGTGAACTACATTGCTACAACCTAAATCATAGAAGCAATTATTTGCATAAAGATTACTGACAATGTGAAACTTCAGTTGTAGACAAAATTCTATGTGTGCACTTTACATCTCTGAAAAATAAATAAATTTTGAAAACAACAAAAACCCTTTAAAATCATGGCTTGTGCCAACTAAACACCTACCAAACTCACTCTCACACAAATACGCACACCCTGCCTCCGGACTATCCAACATCACATGTATTTAAATTTTGTACGTAACCATTACTGAAGTATTATTATTTTAAATTTTGGGCTGATCACTTTTCAAACCATCACTTACCAACTGCTATCCAGTACCCATAAAAATGATCCTGTAAAATTAGTAACCAGTTTGAATTATATGGTTTGCTAATTCCATTAAAATATGCGATACAATATTAATAACGAAAACCTTTTATAATGGCAATTACCATACCAAACCGTATACATTAACTAATGCCGATTCTTATATGTAACAATGTTTTTTTTTTTTACTTACGCAAGTTGAAAATGAGAAGTGTAATGATTTAATAACAAATTCAATTATAAATTATTAACTTATTTGGTTGACTATGATTTTTGACATGAACAAACTATGTGAATGAATATAATATTTTAATTTTTTCCACAACAATTTTGTGTATATTCGGCTACATAATCAAAAGCAAAACGTACAGTCAGTTGGAAATATAACTGCCCAGTTAACGTAATTATACAATGTACCAATTATTACGTCTCCTACTATTTACAATAAAGAAAAGTAAAATGGATAACCACAGGGATTCGAAATGATGATTTTCAGGCCTGTGTTGCTTACTGCATTCTACGTATCAAGCATCTAAAACGTACAATAACAACTTGAAATTTCAAAAGATATAAGTATCATTTTAATGTACAATAAACATAAAATTAGACGTTTCAACAGTTCAAAATAAAGTTACATTATTTACAATAAATTAAAAATAAGACTGAAAATAAATGAAAATGTTTAATTATGTTTTTTAACAAACTGTAAAGATTCCCAATAAACGTATAAAATGATAATACATATTTCTCTTCTAATAACCAGAATGTATGGCACGTCTGTTGGATGTGTGTAAAGTCAACCGTGAGTTTGCTTCTTTTTAATGTAAAATAGTATAAACTAAGCAAATTTGAAGTTTATTTTTCATTTATTGTTTCAACTGCATATTATATGAAAAGCATGATTCAAACTATATAGAATATTTATTATTTCTTTTAGGACAATCAATCTTCGAAGAAAGAGGACAATCAACTCAAACACGTAGAAGGCCAAGGATTTTAACATCGTATGTTCTAGGTAATTTTCTTTACTTAAACCACTCACTTTCTCATTTCATTTGTAATTTTGTAATTCTAATCATTCCTATGTTGGTAATAATTTAGGATCATCTGAATATGAAGAACAAATGATATTTCGATCCACTTTCATGACAAGCTATAATAGTGGTCGAAACTTTATTGCTACACAGTATTTTCACAAGCACATGCTACCTGCTCCTACGTACTGTCCATTTTGCGGCTCAAAGATATTCTTTCATGAGACGTTAGAGATTTGCTGTAAGAATGGTAAAATTGCCATTCAAAGACCAACAACACCTTAACAGATATTAGATTTGTATATTGATCAAACCGAAGTTGGTATGCATTTTAGAAGTAACATAAGATCATATAACAATGCTTTTGCATTTACATCGATGGGTGCTAACCTTGATCAAAGCTTAGCAAATGTAACAAATGGAGTTTATTCATATCGTGCACAAGGCTCTGCATATCATAGCATCGGTAGTTCTTTACCTATGGATGGAATGAGACCAAGATATTTGCAATTATATATTTATGATACTGACCACGAGATTGAAAATGGACAACGTGATAATGCAGCAATGAGGCCAGACCTACTTTTGACACTAAAACATATTTTAGATATCTACAATCCTTTTGTACAAGCATTTCGACATTTGAGCCAACGGGATAATATACAAAATTGCAGAATAACAAATAAAAGAGCTTACAGTAAATAGACACGTTCATGAGTTACCAACTGCATCACAGGTAGCAGGTATCATTGTCGGAGATGAAGAAGATACCAATTTGAATAATAGGGATATTATAGTTCAAACAAGAAATGGAAATTTACAAAGGGTTCAAGATACTTCAGGGTTTTATGATCCATTACAATATCCACTTTTACTACCATACGGTGAACATGGATGGGATTTACACATACATGACAATGGAGTCACAACAATAAGTTGTAGAGCTTATTATTCTCATCTTTTGCAGGTTTGTAACATACCAATTACATCCACTTACTTTTATTTTTACAATCATTATTGATTTATTTATGTGTTTAGATACGACCAATGGAGATGTCACTACTTTTGCATGGCGGTCGCCTACTGCAGCAGTATGTGGTTGACAATTACGTTAAAATAGAAAATATGAGGCTAAGGTACCTCCGAAACAATCAAGATACTATTAGAGCTGAATTATATCAAGGTTTACAGGATGCTCTTACTTCTGGAGAGACGTCTACCGGTTAGTAATACTTCGTAAATAATTATTTATTATGTTTCTGTAACTTTACATTCAAAATTACATGTTGTAACTTTATTTCATTTTACTATAACCTTTAGGAAATGTTGGTGTTCGAAAAATTCTTCCATCATCTCACACCGGTAGTCTTCGAGATATGCATAATCGATATCAAGATGCAATGGCAATAGTGCGAAGGTATGAAAAACCTGATTTATATATTACTATCACATGTAATGTTAAGCGGTTAGAGATTACACAAGAACCACTGCCCGGTCAACAAGCACAAGACAGACCCGATTTAACAACAAGGATATTTTGTGCAAAATTAGAACAACTAAAACACGACTTATATGAAAAAGACGTATTAGGTAAAGTCATTGCGCATGTGCACGTCATTGAGTTTCAAAAGAGAGGTCTACCTCATTCGCATATATTAATTATTCTACATGAAAATGATAAGATTAACAACCCTGACGATTATGATGCTTTAGTGAGGGCTGAAATCCCAGATAAAGATTTAGAACCAGAATTACATTATGCAGTTATAAAACAAATGGTTCATACTCCATGTGGTCGTTTTAATGCTAATGCCACATGCATGAAAAATAATCAATGTAAGAAAGGATTTCCAAAGTCTGTTGCACCTATAACTTTACAAGGAAGTGATTCGTATCCGATTTATAGAAGATGTGACAATGGAATAAAAGTACAAAGAGGTGGACAAATAATTGACAATCGTCGGGTCGTTCCTTATAATCCTTATTTATTATTAAAATATGATTGTCATATAAATGTTTAAATTTGCTCAAGTATTACATCTGTGAAATATTTATCTAAATATGTTTATAAAGGGTCGGATCGTGTTTCTGTAAACGTATCTTCTAACGCAAATGATGCGGATGAAATTTCACAATTTGTTAACGCTAGATGGATTTGTGCACCTGAATCAATATGGAAAATATTTAACTTTGCACTAAGTTCTATTTCTCCTTCTGTTATAGGACTACAAATACATCTTCCAAATAGACAATAACTACAATTTAGTGCAAACGAAACTCAGAAACTATTTTGAGTGATGAACATAGATATAAAACAATGCTTACTGAATTTTTCACTAAGAATATTAACGATGTCAATGCACGTCAATACTTATACTATGAATTTCCTGAAAAATATTGGTAGGAATATAAACAAAAAGAATGGATATGTTGACGAAACAATCATAATGTAATTGGTCGAATTTATACGGTATCTCCTACAAAAGGCGATCGATTTTATTTACGATTACTTTTAAACCATGTTAGAGGTCCGACATCTTTTACACACTTACTTACCATTAATGGAACTCAGTATAACACCTTTAAAGAAGCCGCAGAACATAGAAGTTTGCTTGAAAATGATAATAGTATAAAGGAATGTTTACAAGATGCTTCAAACACACACATGCCCACCGCTTTAACAAGATTGTTTGTCACAATTTTAGTGTATTGCGAGCCTTGCATGGTGCGAGAACTATGGGATGAGTTTTTACCATATTTAATTGAAGATTATCCTTCTACGCATATTACTAACCAAAATAATATATATCTAATAACCCGATGTCTTTTCGACCTTAATAACCTCCTAAAACAATATAACAAAACAATTTTTGACTATGACATCTCTCATAACAATCTACATTTTTCCCACCACTATAATAGTTCAACCATTATTTTAGAAGAACAATCTACAGAAATACCACAAACCGATACAGATTCTATAAATAACTTAAACGTAGAAAAAAATGAAGCATTTCAATTGATCATGCATTCGGTAAAAGAAAAAATAATTCAATATATTTCATAGACGGTCCAGGAGGTACAGGAAAAACTTATCTTTATAGAGCAATTTTAGCCCATATACGAATCCAAGGCCTTATTGCTATTGCGGTTGCTACCTCTGGAATTGCTTCTCTCGCATTGCCTGGAGGTCGAACTGCGCACTCTAGATTTAAAATTCCTATCAAATTGGATTCTTCGTCAACATGTTACATTCCTAAACAATCTGATAATGCAAAACTATTGTGTTTGGCCACTGTTATACTATGGGATGAAACAACAATGGCTCATCGCTATGCATTTGAAGCCTTAGATAGAACATTAAGGGACCTAATAAGTGTAAATACTCCATTTGGTGGGAAGATTATTATATTAGGTGGTGATTTTCGACAAGTACTATCCATTGTCACAAAAGGTACTAGAGCTCAAATAGTCGATTCATGTATTGTACGATCATATTTGTGGACAAATGTCCATTTACTTCATTTAACACAAAATATGCGAGCGAGAAACGATCAATCACTTGCCGAATTACTTTTATGTATTGGAAATGGAACAGAACCTTATGTACAAGATGATCTTATTAAACTCCCAGATGATATTGTTATACCCAACAACAATACAAATTCTCTATGTCGTTTAATCGATGAAGTCTTCCCTACACTCCATGAAAATTTAGGTAACACTGATTATATAATGAATAGAGCAATATTAACACCAAAAAAATGAAACAACGGATGATATAAATAATACAATCATACATATGTTTCCAGGAGAGGAACATGTTTATTATTCTTTTGATAGAGTTGAAGATGATAGTACTAATTTGTATCAGCCAGAATTTCTGAACTCGCTTGCTTTAGGTGGCTTGCCACCACATAAACTAACACTTAAAGTAGGATCACCAATAATGTTACTTAGAAATATAGACCCAAAAATTGGATTATGTAATGGAACAAGATTAATATGCCGTATCTTCCATAGAAATCTCATTGATGCAGAAATTACAGTTGGTAATTATCGTGGTACAAGGGTATTCATTCCACGTATCCCCCTAAAGCCTTCTGAAAATATTAACATGCCTTTTAACTTCATTCGCAAACAATTTTCAATTAAATTATCATTTGCTTTAACAATTAATAAATCACAAGGACAAACCATTCCTCATGTTGGAATTTATCTTCCAGAGCACGTTTTTAGTCATGGTCAACTATATGTGGCGTTATCCAGAGGAGTTTCACGAAACTCAATAAAGATTTTAGTACAAAAAGGAAAGATTCCACGTAATAAGGGAACTCACACTAGAAATGTAGTGTACAAAGATGTTTTATTATCGTGTAATCAAAACTTAAACTAATTACAATTAAGATTATATTTTCTACTAAATTTTTTCAATATACATTATTCATTTTCAACATATCACTGAGTATTGTCCTTCTACATTTACCAAAGGAACTTCATCATTTCACTTATATTCCAGTTACTTTTCATACCCATGTATTAATCTATGCTCAAATTTGAAACTTTCGTTTACATCAAATATATAACAACAATAATTTTAAATTTTTACAATCATTATAAAAATATGTATCACATAAACTAATCCCTAAAAAATATTTTTAACTCTGCCATCACCTATTACTTAGTGATGTCGGTCTCAAGCCCGGATAAAGGAGGAGAGAAAACATTTTACAAACAAAGAGGCAATAATATAGTCATGCAGGAATAACAGCAAAATAATAGTATGAATATTCAATCTTAACCGATAAGCTTTTGCAACTGTATGACAATACATTTTTTGTATGCACTACTTTACATTAACAAAAATTTAACTCACGGTTGTCTTCGCACACGTCCAACGGATGTGCCATATATATATATATAAATACTAATAAGGGTGGGAAGTTTATTTTTATATTCACCGGGTTTAAAGCAATCAATGCGATTGACCCAAATCTTAGGGGCCGTTCGTAATCTTTTTTTGTTCCGTTCTCGTTGGTGACGCGTCCGATGCGTCAGACGTCTCAACGTTCATCATGGGATAAATGGTCCATTGGGATGAATGGAGTTGAAAGCCGTTTAATTAAGGTTTTAATTAATAAATTTATATTTTCTAAAAATTTTAAAATTAATTACTTGTGCAAATGAAGTCAGTTTGAGATGCATTTTTTTCACGTTGAACCAAAATGCTCTATATTATGAAGTGGTTTAGGAATCCGAACACCCCTTATAATTTTAAAAATACTCTGCTAAGAGCACCTCCAGTGGTCACAATTCAAGCCTGAATATTACGAAATTCTCCCCCAGTCGTGAATTCAATCCTAAATATTAATGTTAAAATCCAGTTTTCGATTCAGAAAACTGAATTGACATTGGGCGCCCATTTAGACCCCCGTCCAACAATAAAATATTATTGAAAGAGGGGCTGACGCCCATTTTATGAACGTCAGGCGTCTGAAGCCAGACGCCTGACCATTAGGATTTCCATCCAGTTAAGGAGTGAGTATGCAGTCCTTAATCAACTAGAGATGCCCTTTATTTACCGTTCCCAAAGAATTGACACTTAATATGCTTCCTCCGAATCTTTCTTCCTCCCCTTAAACCTTGAAGTAAGGGTTTTACAATAGAAAACTCAGAAAGGAAAAAAATTTGAAAATAGAAGGAACAAAAAATAAAAATAAATAAAATGGTTTGCCTGTGGATCCTAGATTTTTCAATTCAGGTTTGCTGCTGCTTCTTCTTCCTATTCCTCCTTTCCTTTTTATCTTTTTTATTTGCTGAATCGAGTCGCGATACTGAACTAAATCTCCTTTGATTTTGTTTCAATTCGATGTTTAAATTGAAATCGTGATTCAGTGTTCGACTTCAATATTTTCTTTCTGAAATAGGATGGTATATTTTACACGGGTTGCGATCCAATTTAACTCTTGGATCGGTAAGGTTGTGATTTCTTCACTGCTGGATAATATTAAATTATAAGAAATTCGGGAGAATTCTAACCAACACGGGTTGCGATCCAATTTTACTCTTGTATCGCGTTTTGGAACGTATGATCTAGCGAGTTTTGCAATCACTGCTGGATATTTGAAATCATAAGAAATTCGGACGAATACTGACCAACACAGATTGGGCGAGATTTTTGCTCTTACAAATTTTGTGTCTTCTTTTTTCAAATGGTCTTGGACCGACATTTTTTGGGCCATAGACTAGAACAGACATTGGACACTCGCATAAAATTAACTGTCCTAGCTAGGGCCGAACGCAGACGGCCAAAACCTGGGGTTTCGGCTGAAACCTTGCATCTTGCTTGATATCTTTCACTAGTTTCTCATAATCTATTAATTGTGTGTAGACCTAAAACCTACATAAATGTTAACCTGAAAATACCTTTTATGATCAGATATTGATATAAAGATGATCTTCTCATATCGAGATGCGAAGAAGTTAGCATCACAACTGTGGCAACAAGATGAGATCCTGAACAAAAAAAGAAGGTCACTTGAATGTTTTATGCACACCCAAAATGTTCTTTTTTATGTATTAATCTAATCTCATGTTAAAATCAAATGAATTAGGCTATCTGTTTGGAATAGCTGGAAGAAACCATAGTTGTAAAAGTAAAATTTGCCACAATTTGCAATTTTACATTCATTATAATAACATTTATTACATGTTTTAAACTTGGACTGTTTTCTGAAATGGCTTGTGCACACAACTTAATTCTTATATTCTGATCTCAAAATTTTTAGTTACCCACTGACAAATATAAGGGGGGTTATGATATAATTTTGATACTGTATGCACTTGATAATATTCTGGTGCAGGTGGTTGGTCAATCCCTATGTAACAACAGCAGATGGTAGTAAAAAGAAGCTTAAAAGACTCAAGTTCTTAAATGACATGTAAGTTAAAAAGGCTAAAGCTCCAATAATATGGTGTATGTTAATGATTAGTTTTGATTCTATTCTGCAGTGGTTATTTAGATCCTATTTATTTTTGTGTAGAAAACAAAATAAAGCAACTGTATTTTTTTTAAAAAAACTGGCAATCGAGGAGTGAGAAACAACTTCTTAACTCGATCCTCTTTAGTGTGATAGAGGTTCATAATGATATGGGGACTTAAGTTTAGAGGTTTAGTGTTCTCCCTTTTTAGATCGATTTTGGTCAACATAAATATAAAGTAACCGATTAACTATATGATTATCAATGAATCATTCATTTAAAATCAAATTTCTCTTATAATATTTTTATTTCTCACATGTAGTTTTCTGCATCCTGCTGTACCCCATGTTTTTTTTGTAACTTCATGTATTGTATCAAAACCTATAATGTCATCTTTGGTACATATTTTTTTAAGTATACTCCCAAACCTTTCTTTCAGTTTTTGCTTCATAAGTTTTCTGTTGTTCAGTAATTTCGCACACATATCTTTTCAAATAATAATTGTAATGCATCTGAATTGTAGCATTGTTGACATTATTAATATCTATTTTAAATGTATGATTTTCCATAATTGCAAGTTTGGCTAAATTTTTCTTCTTCTTGTTATTGCCACAGTTTCCTGGCTGAGTCATTTGTAAGAAGCGATGAAGTGAGTTACATTCTTTACTTTAATGTCTTAATATCTTGTAATGTACATGTGAAAAAGTTCTTATGCTCTACAGCAAACTCTTTTCTTCATTGATTATCAATGCAATTACGTTTTTTTTGGGGGGGGGGGGGGGGGGGGGTCTTTGGGTAGGTTTATCTCTTGATTATGTCTTTCTGGCTTTTGATAAATTCAGTGAAATAGGGTTCCCATATTTTTTGGGGGAGTAATGATCTCGATATAGTTCTTTACAATAATTAATGAAACATAACATGGTCTTTGACTTTAGAAACAACGCTGACCAAATAAAATTAAGCCTAATAAAAATTATCTAGTTAATGCATGCTACCTCTTATACAAAATATGGCAAAAAACTCATCTCATTTGTTTACCTCTTGCAAATTCGATAATTTTCTTAATATAAGTGATTGGTGTGAAGAAAGGAGGAGATGAGTTATTAATATTAGGGCAATCACGGAGAATGTGGTTTCAAGTTTAGAAAGTACATTATCATGAAGAAAAAACACCAAGGGGAGCTAAAATTTGACTTTTAGCAACTCATTACGACTTATTTACTTGGGCATCTGCTGGAAACTGATCTCACCTTAATACAAAGTATTTAGATTTTTTAATTATTTATTATTTATTTAAAGCAACTACCTGTAAGTAGCAATAACAACTTATATTTATTTGAATATTTGACAACATATAGTGAGGAGATAAATGTTTTGAAATTTGATAGGTTACAAACAATAAATACTTGATTATAGTTTTTTCTTTCTGTTTTTTCAACCAAACTTTATTGAAATTTCAACTTATCTTTCCAAACACTTAATTTTAATTATTCACTTAAAACTCCTTAAAAGTTACAGCTCAATTTTTCTTTCAGAATGTTATAAAAAAGTTGTTCCCAAATGAACTCTTATTTGCAAATTGCAATACGTTGAGTATTGGGAGTGCTCACTATTGGGATCCAATGCACAAAGCTTCCTGCAAGGTTAAGTCTGGAATTTGGGAGTGCTCACTATTGCTAACCAGTTCCTGGTTGAAGTAAATGACATTCTAAGAAGTCATTCCTGGAACTCGAAAAATCAAAATTTTCGAAATTTCATCATGCTATTATAAGACATGTTGACATACTTTAACTTTTGCTCATTCACATTCAAAACTTGATGCACATGTTGGAAATAAGTCTAAACAATTTGATTGTTTTAATGTGCTAAACTGAAATTTTTTGTACTCATGACCCGTATATCACATCATTATATATATTGATTGGAACTGAACAGGACAACTCAATTTATGTACCATCATTTTAAACTGCATTATTAATGTGTATGTAATAATTTTTTCCAGGTTTCTTACGAAATAGTAAAAAACGAAGTTGAGAAAAGTTTTGGAGCTTATAACGACACTCATAAACCACATCATGTTGTACAAAACTTCTTCCAAGTCTTTGCAAACTTTGATATTGAGAGCTACTCTTCAAACCCTTCCCCTTTCTTAAATAAGCTGTACGCTATGATGAATGCTTTGAGCAATAAAGCTCTTTGTCATGTCGCTAATCTTATAAGCAATACAAAAAACCAGTTCGAGAAAACTCGTCCAACAATGATAGAGATAATACAACACCATCTTCCGAGGTTTTTTGAAAAATCTAGCAAAGAAGATATTCAAACATTGATGGAAAAACTATCTGAAACTTTTAAGGATCCGAGCAACTTTCAAGAAACACAATTGTCTCTTCGTACTCCTCTCACCCAATCTCTTTTGTCATCCATTCAAAATGCACTGGCTTTGATTGATAAGATGCATTTACAGGTTTTGATCGCCATGAATCGAAAGCTAAGTCAAGTCTCAACTGTCCCGAAATTTCCACCTCCTGCATTCACAAGGAGAAAAGACGAACTCCTTAATGTTATAAACAAAAGATGTCGTATATTTCTTGCAAATCTCAGAGATGATCTTGATCTTCCAGAACCATTTGCTAAAGCGTTGTCAGTTGTGCAATTATCCCTTAAGCAAAAAACTAAATCTTTTGAAGTAATTAATTCAGAATTTTATCCTTTTTCGCCAGAAGTAATTGGACTACAAAATGATGTGCTTCGAGCTCTTTGGTCACTCCAAAAAGTTCGAACACATGAGCTCAAAATATTGCAACATTATGTCGATCCCAAAGGAAATATACCAATAAAAGCTTTTAGGAATTCTTTGAGTAAATATTTGTTAGAAATTCTTTTTGAATGCGATTTGATTGGTATTCCTGATGATGTGTTGTGTATTATTGCTGCTTTGAATAGAAAATCAAGACGGAAAGCTAGATTGTCTACCAAGGAACTGGTAAATGAAGAGATAGAGGGAGTATTGGTCATTAGTAGCCAGCTTAAAAGGATTGTATCGGATACATGTGAAAATGAGGTAGAACCATTGAGAAGCAGTAATTATTGTGAAAACAATGATTTCGGTTTAGCCGAGGATAGTTATGTAAATGCTAGCGTAGATTGTGAAACACACTCTTACTTATATGATAAAACAGAGGGTGCAGGGGAGTCTAATGGTTTTATATACATGGATAATGATATTACATTGGAGACAGACGTTTCTGAATCTAATGACAATCACATTAAAGAGGTTTGTAGTGTTGATGGTTTCATAAAGAAACTACGTGCTATGGAGCAGGCAGATAATACCGATTTCATGGCTGTCGACACCAGTAAGAAACACAATTTAAAGGCTGAAAATGAAATTACATCACTACATTTGTGTCAAGAAGGAAGTTCATTGATGAGAGATAGCTTTATCCAGGAGATATGTGATGAGACAAGTTTGGTTACATATAAACTTATTGGTCATATATTGGATAAATTTATTCATGTAAACGGCGCAGACTGTGATGAAATGACTAGAAATTATCTAAGAGGAGAATCTTCTTTACAATCTCAAGGTAGTAAAACATTTTATAAGATAATTTCTTTTATGCCTTAGAATGATTGGAATAGTGTGCAAGTCTAAATTACTTCTATACAGCACTAATATTCTTCAATTTTGATCCTAAAAATTGATTTGCTCCTGCACAACTCGGTTTTGAAACAGTACTAGTAACCGAGCTGAGGTAGTATTCCTGTAGAAAGCACTGTGGCTACAGTGGTTTCTTGAATTAACCTACTTTTACAAGTTAACTATTTTGCTTGTAAACATTTTATTTCGCCTTCAGATGTTGAGCTTTTGAAACCTTCGACAAAGATGAAGAGTGAAATTCTTACAGGGTCTTTGCAAGAAATGCTACCTAATGTGTCGAATAGGTATATTATATTTTCGAGGACAGTGGACAGTGGACAGTAAATAAAATATTTCCATGTTTTTTTTTGTTGGCTGATCTATATGCTTCTTTAATGCCGTTTTTTATTCTTTTTTTTCTTAATGCAGTTGTCTCAAAAAAGTAAAGAAGTTGATGGGAGATAATGGAATCTAATTTTACATCGACTTGCAACTGGAAACTCATACTGGAAACTCATACGTGTCAATTGAGCATATGCAGGTATGGTCCACAGTTGGTAAAAAAAACTATTAGAGCATCCACAACAGGGGTATTTTCTGTGTATTAATACCCAAATAACACCCAGTAGCGGGGTAGCTTTTGAGTATCATACTCCATAAAGTTGCTATAGAGTAGTGGCATTTGATTATCCGAAGCAAACAATTTAGGGATGCGGTTTCCCTTGGGAAATTGAGATCGTGTGGATGTAGGAATCTCCTTTGAAATTCTCTCGGCAAAAGTGTCCCGTAGTGATTCTAATTCTGATACGATGCTCGATTGGCCTTTTTTCCTAGGCACCCTTAGGGAATCGACAAATCTTCATCTCAGTTTCAAAAACTCATGCAAGTGTAATGGCTATTTTTTTATAAATATCCTCATCCTAATTTAAATGCTTTCATTTAATTCCTATATTTTTATTTAAAGTATGTATGATTTTATTTAAATCTTCTATTATTTTTTCGTTATATTAAGCTTCTATATTTTTTTATTTACATCTTGTATAGTTTTTATGTGAATCTTTTGTGTATATTTTTTTATCGCAGGTAAATTTTATTATGTACCGTCAATGTACCTTTTTAGTATTTTATTTCAATTATTCATTACATATGAAGCAATAATATATCTTATTGTATTGTAACGGCTATATTGCACATCCTTCAACAATAAATAACACATCTAAAATTTAAATTATATCATGCAAGATTCTTAAAAAAAAATGGTACAACGTGGAATCAAACAACAAAAACAAAAAGATGAAACCAAGAGTAGGAAGAAGCCTAATCAATAAGCAATTTACGAGGGTAAATGCACTTTCGGTCTCAAATTATTGTCAATGCGGATTCGTTGTTTTGACAATTGTTGTTAGAATAAGTAATGATTTAGTTGTCGTTATTTCAGATGCATATTGTTTTCATACGGTTGTGGGTTTAAAGAATGGATTGAGGAACCTCTGCCATGTAAAAATTTTGAATACACTTTACTATTGCAAGATGAAACTGGATCACTCTGAAATGAGCTAACTGAAATAGCGATTCATTATTGGTGAGATGGTCGACATAATGTAGGGACCTTTGCAATTTGATGCTTAGCAAGGAGGGGGTATTATTTTATCGATGTATCAGTGCACTTTTTAATTTTGTTTGTTTCTTAGATTTATATGTTTTATCTCCATGTGGTTGAATTATTATTTTGTTAAGAACAATAAAGGAAAAATATTAACAAACAATGCACTACATTTCATAAAATAAACATCACAAGAAACAATATATAAACATTACGCGGTACATAATGTGAACAGAGAACACCACAAGAAACTAAGATGGAACACACAACATTATCACATATACATAATACATAAAATTTAAAACACAATAAACTAATTATTGCTTCAACCTTTTCTTGTAACTCTTGTAGCAACGCTGAACTCGTCGTTGAACTACTTTTAAGCGATCAACAGTGCGACATGTGGAAATATCCGTGAATTGAAAGAGATTCAATATAAGTCTAGCATTTGTCGGATTTCAAACTTCGGTCAGGTTATTTGGATTCAGAACGAGATCATCGTTATCAACTTGGTCTTGGTTTTCAATTTCTTCGTGAACGACATTATTTTGTTTTTGAATTTGCTCCTTATTGAAGAGAGTGAAAATGAAGGGTGCAAGGTAAAATGTAAAAGTGGAAGTGAGGTAGGGGGGTGATGGGGAAGAAAAAGCTCGGGCAAGCAAAACAAGGATAAGACATACCTGAGTTTCTAAAATTTGGGTAAGTCTCTATACCATTATTCGTTGTTGGGGAAGCTTCGAGTATTAATATGGCTAGGGTAGCAAGTTTTGAAACTTGCTACCCTGGCCATTGGGGATGCTTATATGCTTCATTGTATGCATAAGAATCAGCTGTACGATCGTAATAGAGAAGTGTATTTTTTTTTTCAAAGTCGTATAAGGTGGTTACTGAAACTTGATCTTGAGCTTATTTGAATTTTTAATTTCTGCAATCATCTAACTATATAATGTCTTTTTATTTAATGATCCTTTTCATACTTTATCTGGGCGACTGTTTGAAATTCATGGATTATAATAAACATCATCTTTATCAACATATGATACTTTTTTCATTACGGCGACAAATATTTTCTGAGAAAACAATGAGTCAATTTTTTTTACATATCTACTGTTTGAAATGGGCTTTTTGTTTTCATCCTTCTATTTACGGTGTTAGTGGAAAAGTCCTTGCTTTTCATATTAGTGAAGAAGGATCTATTTTTCATATTGTAAATCTAGATTCTATAATATATCCAATAATAAAATCGCAAATAAATTTCTTCATCATAAAAATATAAGAACCTGAATCATAAACTTAGTTCCACATTAATAAAATCAGAACAATATTTCATCATCATAAAAAATAAGAACCTGAATCATAAACTTAGTTCCACGTCATCCAGTTCAAGAACAACGTCAAAAATTATAATATATCTGTTTATTGTACTGTTTAAAATGCAAAATATAAATAACCACCAAAACTGCGCGAACATATATTATTTTGAACATTATTTTGTGCCATTTATTTGTTTAAAACACGTCGTTTTATAATGTAACGCAAACATTGTAGTAGAAACAAATAAATTCAAATTTTCATGTGATTTGCACTATAAACAACACAAGTACAAAAAGCACCCAATTTGCACTAATTTACATGAATTTGAACATCTCATATTTTGTGTAATTTATTTATATCAAACATGTATTTAAATAATAAATCTTGAAAAAAACTGGCTTGCACGGTAGAATGTAAGATACTTAATTTAAGGAGGACGCTCATTTTGGTGTCTTGATGATTGAACCCAAGACCTTTTGAACCAGTCTAAAGATTTTACCATTTGAGCTAGTGGTCATTGACATTTATATCATTCATTATCATATTTAATTACATGATACAAAACAATTTGGTAGAAATAAATTCAAAACTTTCAATAGTTTGCATTGCAAAAGTGCAGTGTACAGTGAAGCCACCAAAATTGCAGAACATAACATGATTTTGAACCTTTAATAATTTATATCATTTATCTTCAAAAATTAAATAATTTTAGAACTTTTAAATAAATTAAATAGTGCAAGACTTCAGTAATTTGCACTGTGTACCGAAATGTATATGTTACTTGCATTTTATAATGCAAGTTTTTTTTTCTCATACATAAAACTAACCAAAGATCTCTTATTAAAAAAACTAATCAAAGATCAAAACAAACATATACCTGATATAATACATTAGGGCACTTTTTTCTTCGACTTGCAAAAGAATAGGGAAGTATTTGCCTACTAAACATATATTTTCGGTACTTGTTACATGTAACATGGTTGTCAGTTTTTAGATTCGTACTCATTATCTTTGGTCTCGGAGTCTGAACCATAAACCAATTGTGCCAATCTTGTTGGCATAAGGGCATTTTTTTTTGTTTAACATCTTATGTTTCATTATTTATGTTAAGTTTGACATCAATTTTTAATCCTTTATGAATATTGACCGTCCTTGCTGTTTGGCTTCACTGAGGATATGATATATGAATATATTGGATGTGTGGTTTATTTATGAATCTTTAATTAGACTTATCTACCAAATAAACTAAAAGTTATTGTATTTTTCAAACCGACAAGTTGTAGTTCATGTTTATCTCTTTAAACCTTTTGTTTTCTTTCTCTCTCTCTCTCTCTTTTTTTTTTTGGGTTATGTATACAAATATTTAGGCGTCTCTACTGCATAGGGGTATTGAGTATTTTCTTTATTATAAAATACGACGTCTTAATTTTGTTTGTAAATGCAGGTTAGAGATGTATGGTGGTTTATTGGTCGGACTGAAGATGTTGAAGAAATGCGTAGTGGGGATGTTAGTTGGAATACTAAAATTTTTATTGTGCATATTGGCAGTGATGATTATAGAAACTTTTTTTCTGGTATTATAGGGAAGTTGTCTAAATTATGTAGAATACATAAAATAGATTGCTTAAATTTTTGTACTGAAGATAGTAAAATGAAAGTTGGTGAATGAACAGGGGGGTCACAGTTTCTTCCATGTACATTTGCAATTGCTTTTGTATTGTGACGATTAGTTATGTCACCTCCAAATATAAAATTGATTTGAAGCGAAAATATGTGCATTGAGGTAACAAAGATGCTTTGTCTGAAAAGTGGAAAAAATGGGACAGAGTGAAGGAAAAAGAATGAGTGATTTGCAAATTCTCTGAGTCTTTTGATGACAATATCAAGCGGAGAGTCATTGTTGATGCAACTGAAGACCGAAATGGTCACATATATGTATTATCAAAGTAAATGCACAAAATTGGCGTAGTTTTAAAATTAGTTGCGACCAAGGGAGTAAATTCCAAAGAAGAAAAAAAGGTTTGTTAATGGTAGCAGTGTAGTTTGTGAGGTGTTAAGATTCTCCATTTTGATGGGTTACTCTTAGGATATATTTGTACTTTGTTCCAAGGACGCTTTTTCTTGCCTTTCATGGTCTAGCATCTGTTTTCAACTGGTTTCTCCCTAACAGGAAATAATATGGCAAGCCGAATAGCAACCCATTACTATATTGGATCTCCGCTTCGGAGTCACATTGATATTCAATGGCGTATATGGGAGCCTAGTCCTGTAAGTGAATCTTCAGTATTTTATCTTTTAGTCTCCATGTCATCAACTTAATAATTTGACCATAAGAACGCGATATATTTCTTTTATCTTCTCCCTTTAGATCGTGATATTTCTCTTGCCTCTCTTTTCCTGTGTTGCCATTGATGTTGCCACCATCACCATTGTCATTTTCCAAGTCGTTAGCTTTTGCACCATCGTTTTAGCCGCAATCTATGTCTATAGCAAAACCCTAAAAGCTTCAAATTTTTTGAGACCGAACCACGTTGTATAGCTAAAACCCTACCACGTTGTATAGTTAAATACCCAAGAGCATCTTCAACCGTTTGAGAATTCTCAAATCCGCACTGAAGATAAGCTCCAATAAGATGCAGAAAATTGTAAAGTGTGGAAAGGGGAGGCCAAAGTTTGATGAACCCAGATCAGACGAGCGCATGTTATCTAGACGTCTGTTTAACATGCGCCTTTAATTTTCCCCCCTAACGGCTATCCCAACGGTATATTTTCCTTTATATATAACTCCCCTCATCTTCTTCCATTCACAATCAATTTCCTTATCCATCATAATTTTTTACTCACCAATCTCAATTGAACATGTACTCCAATTTCGACATTGATGCTGCAATGTCCGGTTTTGAAGACTACGACTTACAAGACACAGATAACTGGAGTGCATATCCTCAACGGCCATGTACTCTATTATATACCGCTGCAGACAAGTGAGAGTAACAGCTCATCCTCTAACCTCCTCATCGGTCAAAGCCGGTAAATAAGCTGAATATGATTCGAACTCCTCAAATGAACTATCAAATGGAACAGGGAGACGGTCCGGTCGACCAACCTTTATGCCAGTGAGCATATAAAAATCTAGAGGAGTCAGTCCCAACTCAAAATCAAGGTAATGAAATGTGTGAGTGGTAGACCACCATCTCTCGGTGCGGGCCTCTACTAGGCAGCGACCTATATGTGTAAATCTAGGTAAATCTAGAAATTCACCAAAAGGTGACGCATGTAGCCTATCCAAAGTCGGCTGCGGTAACTGATCAAAATACTCAGACATACACCTATACCAACTACTTCGCATCGCTACGTGACGAACATAAATATATGATTATTTAATGTTAAAATAAACAACTAACTATCATACATATATAGTTACACGGTTGTTCATCAAGCAATAAAGAAACAAACGTATTCCTATAGCGTCGCTATAGCTGCAGTAAGTTGATGCGAAACAGTAGGAGGCAAGTCGTGCAAAGATCGAAGATCGTCTGGAGCCACGGTAGCATCACGAGGAGCATGAGCAACTCCGATATTGACATCTGTTGCATATCGAACGGTGCGTCTACCAGTTTTGACCGGACGGGGCGGCATTTGGACGCAAAATAAAATAAAAAATTAACTGAAAAGAGGGTGAAAGAGGTGGAAATGAAGGGGTGAGGGAAAGAAGCGCCTGATATAGACGCTGACACCATGCGCCTGTTGAACAGGCGCCTGAAGTCCAGACGCCTGTTCAACAGGTGCCAATTTCTTTTGAAAGCGAACGCCTATTGAACTGGTGCCTGAGCTTCAGACGTTTGTTCAACAGACGCCTGTTCAACAGGCGCCTGGCCTCATTTCTGTTGCAGAAATGAGGTCTCCAACATTTCGGAGTGCGGAAAATCCAATTTCCACGCTCCGAACTGTTGGAGATGCTCTAAAGCTCTAAATTCTATCAAATCCAACCATGTCGCATCATCAAAAACCCTATCGTGCCACTTAACGTCGCCACCACAACATAACACTACCATCCACCTCCTCCTAACCACGTCACCGCCAATAACCAATAATTGCAAAAAAATGTAACAATAGGTACAAATAATACTAAACAATATCATCATATAAATAAATACCAGTATTTTATTTAAAAAATAGATATCAAATGCTACTAAGAGAGTTCAAAAAAAATATAGTAGCATTACACAAAATATATTTCAACAAGATAATAAAAAAATGATATTAAATGATCGATAAAAAGTTGCAACATAAAATCAAAGTAACAACATGTAAAAAAAATACAAATGAAATCAAATGTTAGCAAATAGTAGCATTAAATTATACAAATAATTATCTCATAATGAAAAATGCAATGATACTACATAGTAGCATAATACATAAATTGCTTTATACATTTCTAAATCATATAATGCTATTATAAGTAGCACTAAAGTAACAAAAGTTACTGTAATTTGTAAGGTATCACTATAACATAAATATTTTATTTAGCTTTTAAAATCATACAATATTTTTAGCTTTTGAAATCATACAATATTTTTATATGTAATATCAGAAAATGAAATGATACAATTAACAAGCTATAAGATACCTTTACACACAGAGCATGTTAAGTGCACCAAAAATATAATCGCTATTAAAACTTAAAATGCTATGTAACAATTACATACAATGATACTTATATCTAAATGTTCAAATGCTACTAAATGCAACCTAAAACACATAATAAATCAAAAAATGCTACTACAATGTAAAATATGGAAAATTCCACTTCATTTTAAAACGCTAACACAAAATAGCTTTCTAAGTTAATACATATATTTATTCCATATAAAACTGCTATCACGAATTATAAAATGCTACTACAAAAATAGCATTGTGAGCTAACAAACACGTGCTTCATTTAAGAATGCTACAACCCATAAAATGCTATCACAAAATAGTATTATGAGCAGAAATATACATTTATCTAATTTAAAATTTTCAATTCATAATGATACCGTATAGTAGCATTACAAAGTGTTTTATACTTCTTCTCTAAATCAACCATGCTTCTTATCACTTACTTCAACTCTACCAACCAAATCTGTCACCACTCTCATCATCACATCAATCCCCATCATCTCTCCTCCCTTCACTACCAGAAAAATCCTTAAGACCCTCCTTCATTAGTCGATCTCAACTTTGACCGCCACACCATCGCCGCCTGAACTATTGTCGAGGTCTTCCACACAAACATCGAAGATCGTTGTGCCATTGGCTTATGTCTGAATAAGGAAAACTAAACGTTCTCTTTGCCAACTGGTTGAGAGTCTTGATGCTTTAAAAAATTGCATGGATCCAAAGTCACAAGTGACATGCAACCAACAACATAGGATGAAGCCAATATAGGCTTTCCAACAATTTGCTAGTAGCTTCTAAAGAGGAAACCTCCATTGTCCAACAAGGAAGGTGCCATAGTTTGTTTTGAGGAGGGACTGAGAATGCTTGGAGAAGGTTCCACAAAGGAGACAATTTTGAAGATTGAGGGGTAGGCTAGGTTTTGTTATGATGTTCTAGGTGAAGACTATATGTATTGGTTGGATTAAGAATGACAGATAAGGTCGCGATAGGACAAGGGTACAGGTTGAGGTTGCAATAGAAAAAGGAAAACCGAGGTCTGGAGGGTATCACACTATAGGAAGATATGATGTAAATTGGAGTGGGCTATAACCCTTAGAGGGAAGAAGCAAAGAAGTAGGAAGAAGGCTAGACCAAGATATGAAGCCCTATCCTAGTTGCCATTCTTTTTTCTCGTTCCCTATACGATTAATTTTGCAACAACCTTGCTTTAACTAATTATAACGTGGGTACATCATTACCAGCCAATATCAAGTAATATATATATATATATATATATATATTATTAGAAATGTTACAATCACTTTCTATTCCTTATAAACTCATGCTTCATCTTTACCTTCTGTCTGATCAAACTATTTGATTATCTTATTGAAAAACTTGGTACAACTTCTAAATGCTTATTTAAAACCGTGGATTGATATTATGAGTCTACAAGCCTTATAATTGTCCCACGGACTTCAAGAACCTTTAACTGTGATATAAATTGTCTCTTCAAAATCATTATTTAGGAAATGTTATTTAATATCGATTTTTCATATCTCATAGTCATAATATATGACAATTACAAGTAGAGTTAGAGCGGAAGCATGACATATGAATAAAAAATTTCATAACAATCAACACTTTGAATTTGATTAAATCATTTTCCCATCAACCTTGCTTATAAGTACATATTTTCCCATCTGCACCAATCTGCTAAACGAAGATCCACTTGTAATCAATCTGTATCATCCCTTTGAGTATGTTCCGAAGTCATAACTTTATTACTGTACATGGAATCAATTTCATATTTTATAGCATTTGACCATAAAGAAGAGTTTATACTCTCCATAGCTTTTCGATGACTAAGGGGTCATCAATATGAATGATACGGTTTTCTTTCTCGCCATCGACGAGAAACACATAATTCTTTTTCATGCATAAGTTTCTCTATTAGACTTTCTAATAGGACGTGTCTCATGGGGGTATAGTTGAATCTGTATTGTCTAAGTGATCAATTTCCATATTAGAGTCTTGAATCTTATCCATGTCTATCATACTTCCTTTAGTTTCTTCTGAAAGAAAATTCTATCCTAAGAAGGTAACATGTATTGAAACAATAACTATTGATGTTATGATAAAATACGCACCGAAGGGAATTTTAAGATATCCTATAAACTTACACAAAATTGACCTAGCCTCAAGTTCACTAGGGCCTACATTTTTAACGTAGGCTAAACAACCTTATGTTAAACGAGTTTATATGTGCTTCCTAGTCCATATCTTAAATGAATCCAAAGGCTTATATTTAGATTTACCATATTTAATATATGGTCCTCACTCTTTAGTGCATGTCCCTAAATGAAAGTGGTACTCGTGATAACCTCGATTTTTGACCCCTGTTTGAAGCATCGAAAATTGAGAGCATCGATTGAAAACAAATGACTCAGCTACCCATAAATAGCTTAATATAACCGCGGGATGTAATATAACTCATATAGTAATCGGGGAAGATGTGATAGGATGAATTTATTCAATAGCATAAACATTTATCAAAGTGGCGTATAGTTATTGACTTAACAGATGTATTTTGATCATCTTGTGATATATAATCATAATTAAAGATCAAAGTGTAATCCTGCTTATTTTTTCCTAATATAGAACCAATATTCAACTATCCTGCAATCTCATTATATGAATACATACATACACAAATACATAAATGGAAAGTGGACTATGTCGCAGTACCTAATGTGACTGCATACGTACCCATTGTAGGATTAAGCCCAACGTAGGTTTTTTTGAACTGGTACTTTACATACAACAAATCATTGAGACAACATATCCCATGTCAAATAAACGTTCGAAAGCAAGTTTCGAACTTATGACATCCTGCACCAAAACTGAATCAGTTAACCACTTGGACAAAGGTGCTTGTCAAGCCCAACGTAGTTCTTTTACTACTAATTAACAAAGCCCAATTAAGGGTAACTATATAAAATGGGTACCTGTAATCACAAATTTAGTGACATCTAAGTGGATAACGAACAATTGAGCTAGAAAGCTCGATATTGTATGATTTCCTTCTCTTCTCCAGCATCTTAGAGTTAGCATATACAAATATAGAAGAGCACATATGTTGCATATAATAACACAATATTATCTCATAACAATGATATTAATAAGCTAGTAAAATAATACTTATGTGCAAAAATCATACCTTATTCCGTGTCATATATACCCAACAAGTCAGCTAAATATAATAAAATAATATAGTGACACATGAGCGAAAGTCTCGTTAAAAATATCTACCGGGTTTAATCATAATACTGAAACACTATTCCACGATTAAGCCAAAAATCCAACCACAGACATGTGCATACGATCAAGCCTTAAAGTCCCGGCTCGTATGCCACAAGCGTATGCAAATACAGAGCTTGAAGTCCCAATTTGAATGCCGAAAATGTGTGCAAATGATTGAGCCCAAATTCCGAGCTCGAATGTCAAAAATGTATGCGAATGACCGACCCAAAGATCCAGCTTGAATGCCAAAAAAATATGCAAACGACGAGCCCAAAGTCCTAGCTCGAATGCTGAAAACATCACTAGCACAACCGAGGACTAATTTCCCTATACATGTACCGAAACATTGTAGATAGTACCCTCATATACTGGATCTACCAAACAAGGCACTTTTTGGATGTAACACCTTGCTCTATCACCATTGTCTAGAGTTGAGGATGCTACATCCAAATCATGGTGCTATCACAATAGTGTCATAGCTTAACAAGGGCATATCAGAATATAAAATCATTTAGAATACATGATTTTAAGCAGAATAGTATTATACATTCATATCATCATACATCACGATTACATAAGATCCAACAGTTTAACCTACCTTTCAATTAAGGAAACCATTTAAGAGGTATTAAGTATGAAAGTTTTCGCCAACAAAAGTATCTTTTCGAATCATTTTATGAATCTTCAAAAATATTACACAAGTCAAAAGTTATGCTGCCTGTATTGAAGATATCTAATTTGAATTATTAATTCTATGCGAAAACATAGATCACTTTGCAATAGTTTTTTGAGGTAGTAACGATCCAAAATTTACAAAGTCTATAAAACAAAAGTTGTAGATATTTTAATTATCTTTTCAATAAGACAAATTTCAATGAAATCCTTTTATGGAGTGAATGTTGGATCTGGGTCAGCCTGCAACGGAAGATCTGGGTTAATTTCAAAAATAAAATAAAAAATCCCCTCATTGGATCTATATTGGATATATGAAGTCTAACTTATTTAGAATGTTTCCAGATTTATTAAAATCTTTTATTTCATTTAAATTTATAAATAATGAATTGAATTTAATTTAATGTATGTTTAACTATGTATAATTGTACACATACATATTGTGTGTGTGTGTGTGTATATATATATATATATGTGTGTGTGTGTGTGTGTATGTGTGTGTGTGTTTGCATGTGTAATATAACAATCCGTGTAAGGTATAGCATGCCCGTAAATAAATGTTGGAATTTGCATCACAACAGACATGTTAGCTCATCTTATATGTATTGTATGTTGCCGAAATGTATGTATGTATACATATAAACTTGTTATTTAGGTAAGTATTAAAACAATATAAATATTTACTTATATGTATAATACATGTATTGTACAAATGTAAAAATAATAACGATATATTTATGTATTTAATATTACCGTATCTGGTTGTCGAGGATTAATAACTATGAATGAGTGCAACATCCGTAGCCATTAATTTTGACCTTCAAGCGAGGATGTTACAATTACCTTATAAACCTAACCTACATATGCATATATATAAATATATATATGCCATTGGGTTTCTATTCCTTCTAATTTCTAGTCTGTTTAACCCAATTCAACAAATTATATATGTTTTCTAACTGTAAACGATATTCTAGATGTAATGGAATATGTCCCATGACTTAATTCCAGCTCTTGTAAAGATTTATTATTCTACCGTTTATTTAAAATTACGATTTTGCCCCTTTAAAAATTTATTATTTAACTTTGAAAAATTATGGACTGTTACATTCTTCTCCATTAAAAGAATTTTTTCATCGACATTCCCCGGGTTGGATAATGCAACTCACATTAGAGAGTACAAATATATCAAACAAAAATAGCTACATCCATCGAGCGCCCATCATAAATGTAGCACAACTAAGAGTATATTATACATATGACAGATAAAATATGATGACATGATATGAGATGGGTGCAAACGCGACTACATCGGCCTCCTATACGAATGCAAATGCAGTGCAACCAATATGTATGCAAACATCCTAATATATGCAAATACACACACATACATGCGTCCATACATCCAATGCAACATCTATGTCAAAGTGCAATTAATCAACTATGTCCATAAATAAAATTAGTAATACGTATAAAAAGAATCAATAAATAACATAAATAAAATGATCTAGCCCAAGTTAGAATACCTAACAATGGGAGTCTATCCTACGTTGGAATGTATGTACATACAAGTTAACATGGTATAACTAAACTAGTATAAGCCAAGTAAAGCAACCACGACAACCAAAACACATCATAAAGATGTGCATACAACCAATCCTACCATCCATACTTATTTTAACTAGCTAGCTAAAGCAATCGTGCATACAAACAATGATCTAACGAGCAAACAAACCTAGAAACTAACTAAAAGGTTAACTTATTGGAAGAGAGCTCGTGATGGGAAACTCTGACCATCTCCTCAAGCAACGTTACACTCCTATCTAAATTTTTTCTCGGCATACTTGAACCAACTTTCGTTCCTTATTTTTTATGCTACTGCATCAATTCCTAAAATGAGAATACACCTACAGAGTATTCTAAATTCTATCTCTACATAACCGCTAAATTGTCAGCATATGTTCGCAAATAGGATAAACATAAAACATGTGGACACCCACTAAATTTTTCAAGAAGCCCACTCAGCAAGCTGATTTCCCTACCCTCTATACAATCAGAAGACGCACAACAACTTATGGCGCTAGCTCTCTCACATAACATATCCAAATAGGGAGTCCATTATCTACCTAGCTACCCATGGAGAACTCTCTATGCATATCTATCCTATGTAGTTTCCATCCCTTTACGTAACACCGAGTTGTCTCAAAATATATAATGTCTAAGTATAGTTAAATAGATTGCACTACTAGCATATCTCCATTACCATTTAATTTATGGATATCACAAATGGATGATGTCTTAAATTTGGTAAATGCAATATTATTATAACAAACTTAAACTCAAATTCTATTAATTTAAAAAAAAAATCAAAAATCATTTTTCTACTTATAAAATCCATTGAATTCTTTTTCGACGAATTTAAGCATAAATACCCTCTTCTTGCTTCAAGTCCAAATAACTTGAGTAAAATTCTAGTTTTATATTTAAAATATTCTTTATACTTAAAATCTTCATTCAAATCAAAACCATATTTGTTTCAAAACCCATAAAATATTCATATTAAAATTCTAAGTTCAAAATCCATAAAATTCCTTTTCGAAGAATTTTAAAATTAAAAACTCCTTCTTTTCTTCAAATTTGAATGTAAATTTACTAAATAAACTTGGAAAAAAACAATCAAACTTCATGCTTTTTAAAATATCATTTAAAAGTTCTGAAATTATTTTATAAAGTTTAATCATATATTTTAATACAAGCGTATGGAGTATCCTTTTCATATTTAAATACTCAAGACCATTTCAAACAATTTCAAAATACAACTCGATTTAGTGATTAGATAAAACACATATTCATGCCACTTCATTAACAAACAACTTAATCCATATCACCCGATAGATTAAATACAATTGTTAAAGTAGACGACTAACATCTCAAAATATTATATTTTCTCTATGACAATAATATATTTCAAAATCCTTTAGTTTTCAACGTATTACTTTTAATATTCCAAATATCCTTATTCAACTTAAAACAATATTAATTTTCATAAAATTTCCATAAAAACAACAACATTATTATCACTTTACATTAAAATAATAATTTTTTTGAATTCAACCATAATTTAGAAATAATAGTAAATTCCAGAAAGATTAAAATATAAGAGAATAAAATCTTGGGTTAAGTAGTTGGCATATCTTTTTCCAACAGACAAATGAGAAGGGGAGGGAAGATATGAATTTTTCCCTATTCAGCAAAGATTTAGTAGAATCAGACTTTTTTGATAAGTTTAGGGCTCCGATCTTTGATAAATACGATGGTTCATCAAACCTAGATGACCATCTACTTTTGAATATCACATGGTTATTCTGAATGGCTTGATGCAAACTATTTTTAGTTTATCCGACCAGAGAAGCATAGAGGTGGTCTAGAAGGTATGGTTATGGAGAGAGCTACTCTTAGGCTTAGCTATCCTCAGACTTAATGACAACAATGGATGGGAGGTGTCCCTAGATCCACACACCTTTTTCTTGTGTCAAGCAAAGAGATAGTGAGAGCTTGCACAACTTTATAAACTGATTCAAAACTGGATCTATGCGAATTGAAATCACAAATGAGGAGGTGCTGTTGATGGCAACACATTTTGGAAGTAAGAAAGCCATAATGTTCTATATCAAGAATGCTTGAAACCCATGCAAAAGCATGAAGGTTTTTTATGAACGAGCTAGCGGCTACATCAAGGTCAAAGAAGCTTGGAAATCTTAAAATATCCAAGTGACGGGGCTATCCCAATCCAAAATGACTGGGTAAAAGGAAGGTAAAGCATACTCTGCTCAATCACACTATGGGTGATATCTTTGAAGTCACCAAGTATGAGCTTGCTTATACTCCTCATTAAGGGAAAGAAACCAAAGAAAAACGCTTTGGGTGCCTATTGCCACTTCCATATGGCAAATGGGCACCAAATTCATGACTGCCTCCATCTTAAAAACGGAATAAAAAGACCGATATAGAAGGGTTACATGGGAAGCTTTCAACAAACTATGATAATAAATCAAGCACAAACCATAACTTGACCTACATCATATTTGGTTGGGAATCTTGGCGTTATAGTATCCATTCATGGTGGACCCCATTAAGTCGAGAATGGACAGATATGTCCAAGAGGCATAGGTTGAAAATTGAACCATGTATCATATCAAACAACAACCGACACCAGATTTTACATTCATAGCCACTAACTCGACAAAGGGTCATCTATGCACATCATGACCCTTCGTGGTAATGGTGTAGATCTCAAACTATACCATTAAGAAAGTATCTTTTAATTCCGAAAGCTTAGTTACTATGATCTTCAAATTCAGTTATGATCATATGAAATTGCCAACAGAGATCTTAAAACCAAGTCCAAAGCCAATTTATGGATTCAATAATACCTCAACTATTCCACTAGGTTTGGCCATACTACTAATGATGGCCAGAATTACTTTAATTCACAAATTATTCTATGCAAGCTTCCTTGTCATGGTTTAGCCTTCACCATACAATGTGTAAGACCCCTAAGTTTAGTTGAGTATTATTCAGGACATTTAATTGGATAGATTAAATAGAATAATGTAAAGGGTTAAGAAGAATGAGATTTGAAACTTAATAAGATCATGCCATAATTAATTAGTTAAGTAGGATTATTTAATATTAACATATAAGAGAATATACGAGAAGGACAATTTAGAAAATAGACCTCTCCTTAGCCTTAAACCCTCTCCCTCTAATATCATTCTCACATTATTGATACAAAAACAATCAAGAGGAAAATAGAAGGAGGCCGTCCATTAATCAATCTAGGAAGGGCGAAATCAAAGGAGATTCACAAATTCAAGCTTATGGATCCAAGAGCTAAATCAAATCTCAACTCCAACGATTTATCTAAAGTGAATAATAAGTGTTCCATTTCTATTTTTGCTTTTGAATTCAGGTACATATAATACCTGAATGATTGATGTTTGTTTTGCCAAGATATGGTAGTGTGACGACCCGGAAATTTTAGGCATTTGAAGTTGGAATATTTAATTGATCTTAGATATTTAAAAGGTTAATTTTAACTTGAATTCAAATATCACAATTTATTTGAGGATTAAATTATTAAATTAAATAATTTGAAGTTGGGTAAAATGTTAAATCTGGAGTTCTAAGCCTGTTAAAAATAATTTGAAGGCTTATAAAATTTACATTGATAGTGCTGAGAATAATAAAAGTTTTAAAATTTAATTAACATTGGTTTGTTCAATTTTAAAAATTTATCGTTTAAATTGAATTTTAAAATAGCCTTCCGAGGCACAGTCTCAGATTTCGATGAAACCTGTTCCATTGGATCCGCAATATTGAATTATTATCAGATTTCAATTTTCGTAGTGATCGGTGTTGTTGTGTGAGCGTACGATATATAAACGTGCTGAAAATTTAATTGATAATAGTCGATTCAAAAGCTATCTTCTCCATACGATTGAGTTAGGACTCGAAACCTGTTCCATTGCGTTCGGAATTGGCTTATAGCATTATAAACGCCTAGCGGCACGCCTCGATAGGAGTTCGAAATTTTGAGTTACGAACTAAAGACAATTTAAATTTAGTTTGAATTCAAATACTTGTTTGTTGATTGGTTAAATCATTTACGACAACTTTTTCTTTCCAGCAGCCTTTTCATAATCAACGTAGACAACATCCTTCACGAAACGTCGTTTCTTGTCCCCTTTTGCTTGTTCAAACACGCTACCTTCCCATAAGGGTCGTCTTTCCCTTTTATAAAATAAAAACCGAATACCTCCTTCAAATCAGTCGAACGAAATCAAAAAATAATAATATTAATGGCGAAATCCGGAATCGAACGCGACTTGTTTATCAAGCTGAGATCTTCCCAGTGTCGTATTGTTTTCGCTTGCGCATAGGAGTTTGGGGACGAGGCCGCCGCAGTTTGGTCGAGTTGAGCGAGTGGAGTCGTACTAGGGCAGAGGGCCGAGACTTCGATGTCGATCTCGAATACACGGAGGTTCGAGTGGCGGCAGCTTCTTTGAACGTGGGTCGCGATGTTAGGTCGAGCTCGTGCCTGCTTTTGGAATCGCGTGCAAGCGCGCAGGGATTTGGGGGCACGTGTTGAACGACGGCCGTTGATGAGGAGCGGCGGCGATGCTTTGGGTTAGGGCTGTAGCTTGTTGGGTGTGATTCCTGGAGCGATTAAGATAACTTTACTTTTTTTAATTTTATGTTACTCAAGTTTTAAAACCTCTAATTCAAATAGCCGATTCATTCCATATACACAGAAAAGAAAAATACATAAGCACGGTAAAGAAATTTGCTGTTTTATTATTAACAGAAAAAATATATATATAGGGTTTGGAAAAGTATAGGAATTTAAAAACTATTGCAGAATTTATTTACAAGACTAGATTTTTATGAAATCTATATGGATTATTCTTATTAGTATATGGGTAGTTTCGATATATATATATATATATATATATATATATATATATATATATATATATGCATATAAGAAGAATTATTGGGTTAAAAATCAAATTTGTTAGTCAATTAAATTTATTAGAGGAAATTGATTGAAAATTTGGATTTATTCGGTTGAAACCAAATTGTTAATTTGGAAATTCAATTTATTAAATGGTAATTGATTTTCTTTTGAGTAGTTTAAATGTTAATAAAGGGTAAAATGTTTATACAAGGTCAAGAATCGTGAAACCAGTTGAGATTTGGATCAGATTGCAAACAAAGGTCAAATGTGAGTTAATCTCACTCAATCGAATTTAAATTTAAATATAAATGATTAAATTTAAATAATTGGTTGAATTGATTGATGTGCTATATTATAGTATATACTATATCTTAGAATGTTTGATTTCCCGCTTTATATAGCGAATATTATATATAAACCCATATACCATGATATTCCACGTCGAAGTGGAATTGGTATTTATATTGTGCTAACGTTTGTGGATGCAGGGAAAAACAGGTTGGAGGGATCCAACTGGGTCCTCATTGATTACTTGATATTCTATGATGAATTATATTGGAATATTGAATTCTATGGGTTGACGGAATATATTTGGGTATAACGAGCTACCAAAAATGTATAAATTGGATTTTTGAAAGAAAATAAAAGAAGTGAATTTGTAAGTGAAATAATCTTAGAAAATTTGAATAAATTAAGAATGAACTGAAAAAGGAATGGAAGTGATGTTAAATACTAATAAATAACTTCGAGTATGAAAAGAAAAGGGTTTTGAATAAACAGAAATTAATGAATTGTAAAATTAAGTGATATTATTTTAAAAGGAATAAAGTTCAAATTTATTTAAAAGGGATTAAGAAGTAATTTGAGAAATCTAAAATTGGTATATTCAGTTAAAAATAATTTTAAATCATAATTAAGGATTAAAATATGAAATTAATGGATTTTGGAATAAAAAGGAAGTAAATTGGAAATCAATTTGGAAATTGATTCAAGTGTTTGAATTGGAAAGTTAAAGAAGAATGTGAAGAGAAGTATATTTCTCTGGATAGCGAAGTACGTTTTCAAAGTAAATTTTTAAATATAAGAAGTTTAATGATGTTTTAAAAAGCATGTTTTAGAAAATTATTATTTCTAAATCTTTAAATTCTAAAGTAAATATTTTTCAAATCTATTATCGTAGAAATTATTTAAGGTAACTTGGTATTTTGTTTTAAAAAGAGAAAATTTAGTTCTATATTCTATAAAGTAGATTTATTTTAATTATTTTTAAAGTATATATATATATATATTTTTAATAAAGCATTAAAATAGTTTTTAATTTAAATATTTAAAAGTATATTTTATAATAAGGTATTTTAAATCATTTTAAAATCTAAGTGTTGTACGTGGTGATTTCAGAGGAAATAGAAAATATTTGTGAAATTTATTCAGAAAAAGGAAGATAGTTTGAAAACTGTTTTCCAAAGGATTTGAAAAGTGGAAATATATCTTGTGAAGATACTTTTGTGATTAATAAATAATTTGGGAAATTATTTATTGGTTGATGGTTGTTTGTGAATACTAATTGATAGTTAAATCACCGACTATCAATATTGGACAAATGCGCTGGTCGTTTCGAAGAGACCGGGTTCAGGATTTATTTCTCAAAAACCACTTCAATCCGGTTTGTACGTTTTCGTGAAAATGAGTTTGGATTCGAAGATGGAGTAGTGAAGTGCAAGGGCTAGCCGCTACTAATCCTGAGGATATTTCCAAAATGGATGTAGTAGAAATAATACCTTCGGTTCCGTTCGAACCCGGGACAAACTTGTATGGATGAATGCTTTCGGAACATCGTCAGCTGGACGATGGGCATTCTAAGGGATATGTTCTAAAAAGGTAACGCTTAACCTCAAGCCTCATCAACCGGAAATGACTGAAAATCAGGGGTTATGCAGCAAGGCTAGGCGGGTAGCACCTATTCAGGGTGAGGTCATCCCTGTCTAGATGTCCCTTTTATTTCGGCTTAGTGGTGCGGTTGCTGATCCCAATCGTGGGTTGATCTCACTCAGGATTATCCAGTAAGGGGTAGTCTCGGTCTTGTGTTGTAGGGGAGCGGGCGTACTCCTCGGTACTGTGATCTAGGCCACGTACTGTGACAGGTGATACCCCAGTGCCTAGTCATTAGTTGGAAATCCATTCTCCCTACGAGCCTTTTACGAGTTTTGTTTGTATTACCCACTCTGCGGCTAGTAGCTGGAATTTAATAATGTAACAATTTCGGCTATTTTAATAAGTATTTTATATAGACCCTATTATAATATCAGAGGATTTTAATAAAAAGTGTTTTAGCTATCGTAAGGTAAAAACCCGAAATATTTATTTGTGGCGTGGTCTTACGAGATGCTTTTGTTTTCAAAGGATTTTTGAAAATTTAATAATCTATTTGAGTGTGATTTTATCACGCTGGTATATCCAAACTGACTCGGGTGTTATTTAACTGTAATGCTCGGGTCAGACCGAGTATTATAGGGTACAGGATTTGATGCCGTGGAGCCCAGAAGACGAGCTGGATGACGATACTACTTTCGTACTTGTATTATATATATTCAGCTGTGTTGATTAGTTGTATATCCAGTTGTATGGTATTGATGTAAAACTCTGATGATGATGTACTCTGATGTATGTATAAATAGATATAGTATTTGTTTTCGTGTAAAGATCTGTTAATATATATATTATATTTTATTCCACTGCGATGGTTAGATTCTGTTGTTGTTTTCTATTTTCTTCTTCTACCTCTTCTTCTTTAACCCAAATGGTTCGTATTTCTGTTCAACTTGAGTTGATTGATGTAGAATAGTGTTGACTCAAGGGGTATGGATTTGCGGGTCGTTTCACTTGGTATCAGAGCTTAAGTTGGTGATAACCTTGGCTCTGGTGGGAAGAACTCATAAAATAGAGTCCATAGTACTCTAGAATGAGCTTGAGCGTATTAATAGATATGAGTGCGTATTTGTTAGTGAATATATAAAATTGTTTTTATATTGCATTGATTTATCGGTTGAGTGTTTATGGATTCTGGTCGATATGTAGGACGCCATGTTATCGATAAGGATTTCTAAACTCTTAAACAGGGTAAACCGACACAATATTGTTTTAAATAGGGTAAATGGAATAATTTTACCCAAAATTATTTTGTATATAAAGGAAATAATTTTTCGCAAATTGTTATCATTATATATGGATGCTTGGATGGTAGAAAGTGATAATATTTAATTATTATCATTATTGTATGAAAATTGAATAAGAAACTGAAAATAATAACCTGATATTAAGGAATAAATTGATAAATAAATGAGATTTGTAAATGTGATTCATAATTGAATAAGATAATGAAACTATAATTAAAAAGTAGACACAAATTCATATACAAATGAAATTTGTAAATGTAAACTATAAATGTAAATTATAGTGTGATTAATAACTAAAATAAGATAAAATTCCAAAGTAATGTTTCAATACAAATTTAAAGGATTTGGGATTTGGAATTTGGAAATTTAGACTCCTTTTAATTTGATAATGTTTCTCAAAAGTTGAGAAGATAATATATATTGAGAAATATTTTTGAATCGGATATGAAATCTAGAGAAATTTGGAATTGGAAAATATTTGAAGGGTTTTAAAAGGGATAAAAGCGTTGAACTCTTATGGTCGTTGGAAAATAACTTCGGTAGTCATTACAGCATTATCGATGTTCATTTTCGAGTTACCAAAAGGGGGATTGCTACCTGGATGTTTTGGATTAATGTTTGTTTACGAAATTGGGATTGATTCTGAAAATGCAAGGAATTTTGAATATAGGTGATTTCAAAGGGAATTTGAAATGTTGAAAGATTGTTTAAACTTTGGAATTTTAACTAAGAATGTTTATGGCATATAAAAAGTTTGATAACTTGTAAATTTGGAATTTGTTGAAATAAAATTCAACTTTGTAAGTAAGTAAAGTGAAAACTGAATACTAGAATCTAAAATTTGAATTGTGTTAAATTATGTGAAATGAAAAAAAAAAATTAAATTAGACAAGTTGGACTAAATAAAACAAAGTTTTGAGATTTAAAATTTATAAGTAACCGGTTAATTAATATGGTATGCAAAGGAAATGAAATTCAATATTGGACGATGCTTGATTTAAATGTGTAAAATAAGGTGCAGAATAAGTTCAAATGGACTAAAAATAATTAATGTTTGGAAATAAAATTTATTGGTTGAAAATGAATTTGTGAATGAATAAATAGATCAACTATTGAACTTATAAAGTAAAGTTGATATTAATAAAAAGAAATTGGAAATTTTAATCCGGAAATTAAAATTTAACTTAAGTGAATGGAAGTGGAAAAAATATACTTGAATTTATTATTTTGGAATGTAAATCCCAATATGAGAATGGAAATTTAACTTAAGCAAGTTAAATAGGATGACTTGATTAAATGAATTATATGCATTGAAATTAATGAGATGAAATCCACTTATGAAAAAAAAGATGAAAGTATGGATATAAATAAATTTGTGACTTATAGAACTTAGAAACAGAATTGTAAGTGAATTAAATATAAAGTGGAGTTGGTTGGAATTGGATTACAATAGAAATGAGTTAAGTTGCAAATAAAATCCAATATGAATATAACGAGTTAATTATGTGCTTGGATATTATTTTGATAAATTGAGAATGTGAATTAAAATTCAAATGGACTGAATTAATGATATACAAGCATGGAAGGTTGTTGAGCTTAAATAAAAATTTGGCGAGTATGAAATAGATTGATTTTAAAATCAATTAAATTTGATATGAGTTTGTTTCGATTGGAAATGGTTAGTGATATACAAAACATAAATTGTCTCAAGCTAAATAAAATGGGTTCGTACGGAACTTATGCACTATGAAATAAAATACCATGTAAGATAAAATAGAAATGAATTAAAAATAAATTGAGTTGGAGATTAATTTAAAATTTGCTATAAAACTTAAGAAATAAAAAAATTCTATGAACTGGTAAATGTAAATAAAATTGATTTTGAAATCAATTGAATTGAATATGAGCTTGTTTGGATTAAAAATGAATTAAAATATAAGAAATTGGATTGTAAACCATTAACATTGAACGAAATGACATATGAATTGGTTGAAATAAATGTCGAAGCCTTAAAATTGTTTATGGCAATTATTAGTATGCATTGTTTTAGAATTCATGTTTTAAGCTATATAAATATAAGTGAAATGTGGAAAATTGTATATATTTAGCACTTACTTGTTTAATTGAGTATAAAAAGGTACCGAGAAGCCGTTTGGCTGGATTGGATCGCGCTAAATGCTAAAATAAATAAGCGTCTTGCTTATAAATGCTAAATAAGGTACGCCTACGCAATAAAAATAGGAAATATGAAATGTTTTTGGTTTTTCCGACCATGTGGGACGATGTATACATATTTATATCTCTTGTCAAATTGCAAAAGCTCCTCCGTACAAAGGAGACTCCGCTGAAATTTTTCATAAATTTTGGGAGTTAGAAAAATTTTTGGAAAAATTTTAGTTAACGACAAAATGATTTTCAAACTGGAAATTGAAATAAATTAGTGGATGAAACTACTTTAAAATAATAATATGAATCGATATAAATGGAAGATAAAATTAAGTGTTCAGAGTTGAAAATAAATTAAACCCATATGGAAATGGGAGAACCAATTTGAATAGAAATAGATATAAACTAAAGTGGTGAAGTGAAAGTAAATAAATAAAGAGGCGTATTAAATGCTTATACTAAACTTACGAAAGGAATGGTGAATTCTTGACTTGAAAATTGATATTACAAATATATTCAAAGTTAATATTTGAATGAATAAATATTGACATTTTATAAGAAAGTCGATAAAATATTTTTGGAATGGTGTGATTGGATATTATTGCTATGTAGGATATACATGTATTATAAAGGGAAAAGAGAATTGGTTTTGATTTCAAAAGATAAATTTGTATTGCTCGACAAAAAGGAATGTGTTTAAATTTCTGTATGAAATTTGAGTGGGTTTTTGATCGAGCCACTTGGCATTTTGTTTTCTTTTGGAATTTGGGAGCCCATAGAGGCCTTTGTAGTTGTAGCGAGCTAGCCGCGCAAAGGAGACGCTGGCGAAATTTTTTGGAAATTTAGAGAGTTAGAAAATTTTTGAGAAAATTTTGATAATTTAACTTTGAATTTAAATTTAAATTTGAATGGTTGGGCAAGTAAAGTATTCGAGAATTATAGAAGGTTTTGGGAAGTTGGTTGAAGTAATAGTGAGTTTTTAATAAAAGACATGTTAAGACAAGTTGGTAAAACTGTGTGGTTTTGGGAAAAGTAAACGGGTATTGGACCATTCCTCTTAACTAGTACTTTCGGGGACGAAGTTCTTTTAAGGGCGGAGGAATGTGACGACCTAGAATTTTTAGGCATTTGAAGTTGGAATATTTAATTAATTTTAGATATTTAAAAGGTTAATTTTAACTTGAATTCAAATATCACAATTTATTTGAGGATTAAATTATTAAATTAAATAATTCAAAGGTGGGTAAATTGTTAAATCTGGAGTTCTAAGCCTGTTAAAAATAATTTGAAGGCTTATAAAATTTACATTGATAGTGTTGAGAATAATAGAAGTTTTAAAATTTAATTTAAAATTGGTTTGTTCAGTTTTAAAAATTCATCGTTTAAATTGAATTTTAAAATAGCCTTCCGAGGCACAGTCTCGGATTTTGACGAAACTAGTTCCATTGGATCCGTAATATTGAATTATTATCGGATTTCAATTTTCGTAGCGATCGGTGTTGTTGTGTGAACATACGATATATAAACGCGCTGAAAATTTAATTGATAATAGTCGATTCAAAAGCTATCTTCTCCATACGATCGAGTTAGGACTCGAAACCTTTTCCATTGCATTCGGAATAGGCGTATAACATTATAAACGCCTAGCGGCATGCCTCGATAGGAGTTCAAAATTTTGAGTTACGAACTAAAGACAATTTAAATTTAGTTTGAATTCAAATACTTGTTTGTTGATTGGTTAAATCATATCCGACAACTTTTACTTTCCAACAGCCTTTTCATAATCAACGTAGACAACATCCCTCACGAAACGTCGTTTCTTGTCTCCTTTTGCTTGTTCAAACACGCTACCTTCCCATCAGTGTCGTCTTTCCCTTTTATAAAATAAAAACTGAATACCTCCTTCAAATCAGTCGAACGAAATCAGGAAAAAAAACATATTAATGGCGAAATCCGGAATCGAACGCGACTAGTTTATCAAGCTGAGATCTTTGCAGTGTCGTATTGTTTTCGCTTGCGCATAGGAGTTTGGGGACAAGGCCGCCGCAGTTTGGTCGAGTTGCGTGAGTGGAGTCGTGCTAGGGCAGAGGGCCGAGACTTCGACATCGATCTCGAATACACGGGGGTTCGAGTGGCGGCAACTTCTTTGAACGTGGGTCGCGATGTTAGGTCGAGCTCGCGCCTGCTTTTGGAGTCGCGTGAAAGCGCGCAGGGATTTAGGGGCACGTGTTGAACGACGGCCGTTGATGAGGAGCGGCGGCGATGCTTTGGGTTAGGGCTGTAGCTTGTTGGGTGTGATTCCTGGAGCGATTAAGGTAACTTAATTTTTTTTAATTTTATGTTACTCAAGTTTTAAAACCTCTAATTCAAATAGCCGATTCATTCCATATACACAGAAAAGAAAAGGACATAATCACGGTAAAGAAATTTGCTATTTTATTATTAAGAGAAAAATATATATAGGGTTTGGAAAAGTATAGGAATTTAAAAACTATTGCAGAATTTATTTACAAGACTATATTTTTATGAAATCTATATGGATTATTCTTATGAGTATATGGGTAGTTTCGATATATATATATATGTGTGTGTGTGTGTGTGTGTGTGTGTGTGTGTGTGTGTGTGTGTAAGAAGAATTATCCGGTTAAAAATCAAATTTGTTAGTCAATTAAATTTATTAGAGGAAATTGATTGAAAATTTGGATTTATTCGGTTGAAATCAAATTGTTAATTTGGAAATTCAATTTATTAAATGGTAATTGATTTTTTTGAGTAGTTTAAATGTTAATAAAGGGTAAAATGTTTATACAAGGTCAAGAATCGTGAAACCAGTCGAGATTTGGATTAGATTGCAAATAAAGGTCAAAGGTGAGTTAATCTCACTCAGCTGAATTTAAATTTAAATATAAATGATTAATTTAAATAATTGGTTGAATTGATTAATGTGCTATATTATAGTATATACTATATCTTAGAATGTTTGATTTCTCACGTTATATAGCGAATATTATATATAAACCCATATACCGCGATATTCCACTTCGAAGTGGAATTGGTATTTATATTGTGCTAACATCTGTGGATGCAGGAAAAAACAGGTTGGAGGGATCCAACTGGGTCCCTCAATGATTACTTAATATTCTATGATGAATTATATTGGAATATTGAATGCTATGGGTTGGTGGAATATATTTGGGTATAATGGGCTACCAAAAATATATAAATTGGATTTTTGAAAGAAACTAAAAGAAGTGAATTTGTAAGCGAAATAATCATAGAAAATTTGAATAAATTAAGAATGAACTGAAAAAGGAATGGAAGTGATGTTAAATACTAGTAAATAACTTCGAGTATGAAAAGAAAAGGGTTTTGAATAAACAGAAATTAATGAATTGTAAAATTAAATGATATTATTTTAAAAGGAATAAAGTTCAAATTTAATTAAAAGGGATTAAGAAGTAATTTGAGAAATCTAAAATTGGTATATTCAGTTAAAAATAGTTTAAATCATAATTAAGGAATAAAATCTGAAACTAATGGATTTTGGAATAAAAAGGAAGTAAATTGAAAATCAATTTGGAAATTGATTCAAGTGTTTGAATTGGAAAGTTAAAGAAGAATGTGAAGAGAAGTATATTTCTCTGGATAGCCAAGTACATTTTCAAAGTAAATTTTTAAATATAAGATAAAAGTTTAATGATGTCTTAAAAAGCATGTTTTAGAAAATTTATTATTTCTAAATGTTTAAATTCTAAAGGAAATGTTTTTCAAATCTATTATCGTAGTAATTATTTAAGGTAGCTTGGTATTTTGTTTTAAAAAGAGAAAATTTAGTTCTATATTCTATAAATTAGCTTTATTTTAATTATTTTTAAAGTATATTTTTTTAATAAAGCATTAAGATAGTTTTTAATTTAAATATTTAAAAGTATATTTTATAACAAGGTGTTTTAAATCATTTAAAATCTAAGTGTTGTACTCGGTGATTTCAGAGGAAATAGAAAATATTTGCGAAACTTATTCAGAAAAAGGAAGATAGTTTGAAAACTGTTTTCAAAAGGATTTAAAAAGTGAAATATATCTTGTGAAGATACTTTTGTGATTAATAATTAATTTGGGAAATTATTTATTGGTTGATGGTTGTTTGTGAATATTAATTGAAAGTTAAATCGCCGACTATCAATATTGGACAAATGCGCTGATTGTTTCGAAGAGACCGGGATCGGGATTTATTTCTCAAAACCACTTCGATCCGGTTTGTACGTTTTCATGGAAACGAGTTTGGATTCGAAGATGGAGCAATGAAGTGCAAGGGCTAGTCGCTACTAATCCTGAGGATATTTCCAAAATGGATGTAGTAGGAATAGTGCATTCGGTTCCGTTCGAACCCGGGACGGACTTGTATGGATGAATGCTTTCGAAACATCGTCAAGTGGACGATGGGCATTCTAAGGGATATGTTCCAAAAAGGTAACGCTTAACCTCAAGCCTCATCAACCGGGAATGACTGAAAATCAGGGGTTATGCAGCAAGGCTAGGATGGTAGCACCCATTCAGGGTGAGGTTATCCCTGTCTAGATGTCCCTTTTATTTCGGCTTAGTGGTGCGGTTGCTAATCCCAACCGCGGGGTGATCTCACTCGGGATTATCCAGTATGGGGTAGTCCCGGTCTTGTGCTGCAGGGGAGCGGGCGTACTCCTCGGTACTGTGATCTAGGCCACGTACTGTGACAGGTGGTACCCCAGTGCCTAGTCATTAGTTGGAAATTCATTCTCCCTACGAACCTTTTACGAGTTTTGTTTGTATTACCACTCTATGGCTAGTAGTTGGAATTTAATAATGTAACAATTTCGGCTATTTTAATAAGTATTTGTATATAGACCCTATTATAATATCAGAGGATTTTAATAAAAAGTGTTTTAGCTATCGTAAGGTAAAAACCCGACATATTTATTTGTGGCGTGGTCTTACGAGATGCTTTTGTTTTCAAAGGATTTTTGAAACTTTAATAATCAATTTGAGTGTGATTTTCTCATGTTGGTATATCCAGACTGACTCGGATGTTATTTAACTATAATGCTTGGGTCAGACCGAGTATTATAGGGTATAGGATTTGATGCTGTGGAGCTCAGAAGACGAGCTGGATGACAATACGTACTTTCGTACTTGTATCATATATATTCCGCTGTGTTGATTAGCTGCATATCCAGTTGTATGATATTGATGTAAAACTCTAATGATGTTGTACTCTGATGTATGTATAAACATATAGAGTATTTGTTTTTGTGTAAAGATCTGTTAATATATATTATATTTTATTCCGCTGCGATGGATAGATTCTGTTGTTGTTTTCTATTTTTTTCTTTTACCTCTTCTTCTTTAACCCAAATGGTTCGTATTTCTGTTCAACTTTAGTTGATTGATGTAGAATAGTGTTGACTCAAGGGGTACGGATTTGCGGGTCGTTTCAGGTAGTTTAATCATTGTTTGACAGAATAATGGCTATTGAAATTTTGATGAAATTGTTTAAATAGGTTATAAGGGTAAATCGAAGGTTTTAATCTCTAGATGTTTTGATTTCTAACACGTTGTATAAAATATTATTTTGAAGATGAGTTTTTAATTTCATAGTTTTCCAAATTAAAGATTGTGACGACCCGGAATTTTCAAGCAATAAAAATCGGAATATTTAAGTGATTTTAAGTATTCAATAGAGCAATTTTAACTTGAATTACGAATATCACAATTTATTTGATAATTGAATTATTAAATTAAATAATTGAAGTTGGGCAAATTGTTGAATTTAGAATTTTAAGCATGTTAAAAATAATTTGAAGGCTTGTAAAAGTTATATTGATAACATTGAAGGTAATAGAAGTTGTAAAATTGAAATTAACAGTGGTTTGTTCAGTTTTAAAATTTATACTGTTTAAATTGAATTTAAAAATAGCTTTTCGAGGCGCAGTCTCGGAATTCGACGAAACCAGTTCCATTGGGTCCGTAATATTGAATTATTATCGGATTTCAAATTTCATAGCGATCAGAGTTGTTGTGTGAGCGTACGTTATATAAACGCGGTGAAATCTATATCGAATCCAATTTAATAACTGGGCACCTAAACAAGATATTTTTGGATATAAGAATATTAATTTTTAGTCAGTTGCTACCCTATAATTACTTTGGCCAGCATATCTCTGTTGTAGCCGACACGCATAAACAATTCTTCACGCGAACATCTTTTCTTGTTCCCTCTGTTCTTTCTTTAAATTGCAGGCTCGTTCAATAATATCTGGTTCAAAGCTTTCAGAAGAAAAGTAAATTAATGGTCGATTCTTCCATTTGAAACCAAATTCGATTTATGGCCGAACCGAACCTTTCTCTTCTTTCCAAAACCCCAAATCAATTCGTTTAGAAAAAAAGAGGAATCAAAATCATGGCCACAAGTTGTTTCTTCCCAAATCGATCACACTTAAAAAAAAAGAATATGTAGTTCCTCGCGTCGCGCTCGGGTCATCGGAGCGAATCGAAGGATTGAAGCCGCATTCGTACGGGTGTTGTCGCGATTAACATGATCGAGAGGGTGGCGAATGAAATCACGAGCTTCGTCTCGCAAGACGTACGCAGCGTCGAGCATCGGATTTGAGGGTTTTTCGCGTGTTGGTTTCGAGATAGGTCTCGCGATCTGGAAGGTGGGGACTCGGAGCAGTGGAGATGGCAGCGTGGAGGGAGGACGGCAGTGACGTACGGCTAGGGTTTCGACTTGATTGGGTAAAGGCAGTGAACCACTCGAGTTCATATCGCTGTGTCGATGATTGAGGGCTCGTCATCATTCGGTATCGGAAGGGTGGTGAACGGTGCTCGCAAGTAAGGTATAGTCGAGGTGAGATATTCGTTTTTACTATTAATTTTAAATTAATAGATATGTATATATTTCTTACTCGATTTGAATATAGGAAGTTTGTATGTGTAAAAATATGATTTATATAGATGTATATACAGGAAATTAAACTGTCTTTGTTAGATGGAAAGAAGAAAACAGTAATAAATTATTTGATTTTAAAAATAAAATATATTATGGAGGTAGATTTATTTAGTTGCTAAAAAATATTTTATTAGAAAGGAAAATTTGTTTAAAATCAAATTGTTAGCTTAAAACCCAAATTCTTAGTTAATAAAATTAGTAGATGGAAATTTAAAAATTTAATTGATTCGAATATTAATAAAAAAAATCTATTTAGTGAAGTAAATTATTAGTCTGAAGTTAAATCATTGGTTAACTAAATTTATAAAAAGGGAAATTAATAGTTCAATTTATTTTAAATATTAATAAATTATATAATGATTGTACAAGGTCAAAATCTGATAGAAGCAAGCCGGGTTGGGTCGGATTGCAAAACAAGAATCAAAGGTGAGTTAATCTCACTCAGTTAAATTTAAATTTAAATGATTAAATTTAATTAATTGTTTGAATGAGTGAATTGATGGACGTGCTATAGTATGGTATATTTTGGAATTGGTGTATTATGTTGTGCTAACGTCTGTGGATGCAGGGAAACAGGTTGGAGGGATCCAACTGGATCCCTCAACATTTATATACAATTATCTATTACCCTCTGTTGTGATTATTTGATATTCTATGATGAATTATATTGGAATATTGAATGCTATGGTTCGATTGGATATAATTGGGTATGATGAATTACCAAAAATATATAGATTGAATTTTAGAAAGAAAATAAAAGACGTGAATTTGTAAGTGAAATAATTATAGAAAATTTGAATAAATTTAAGAATGAATTGGAAAAGAATTAAAGGGACTTTAAAATTTCTAATAAATAAATCTTGAGTATAGAAAGGGTAATTTTGAATAAACAGAAGATTAATGAATTTTAAACTTCAGTATTATTATTTTAAAAGAACAAAACATTTATTTAAAATTTATGATTTAAATTATTGAAAGGAATAAAGAAGAAATTGGGGAAAGCTGAAATTCGTATATTTCAGTTAAAAAGATTTGAAATCAAATGGAAAATAATAAAAATAATAAAGTCCATAATTATTGAATTTTAAAATGAATTAAGAAAGAAAAGATATTATTTCAAATGGAGTAAATTGGAAATCAATTTGGGAAATTGATTTAAGTGATTGAAGTTGGGATTTTTCTCTGGATAACCAGGTACATTTTTAAAGTAAATTTTTAAATAAATTTGAAGGTTTTAAAGTTGTTTTAAAAAGCAAGTTTTGGAAAATTTCTTATTTCTAATATTTAAATTCTAAAGTAAGTATTTTCTCAAATCTATTATGGTAGTAATTTCTTAAAAAGTGACTTCGTATTTTGTTTTTAAAAGTGAAATCTAGTTTTATATTTTATTAAGTAGCCTTATTTTCAAATATTCATATAGTATGTATTTTTAACAAATTATTGAAGTAATTTAACTTAAATGTTTTAAAGTATATTTTCAAAGTAAAATGTTTTAAATTATTTTAAAAATCTAGTTTTGTGCTTGGTGATTTCAGAGGAAATAGAAAATATTTGGGAAAGTTTATTCTGAAAAGGAAGATGGTTTTGAAACTGTTTTCAAAGGATTGAAAATAGAAATATATCTTGTGAAGATATTTTGAGGTTAATAAATAATTTGTGAAATTATTTGTTGTTGGATGGTTGTTTGTGAATATTAATTGATAGTTAAATAACCGACTATCAATATTGGCCAACTGCGTTGATCATTTCGAAGAGACCGAATCAAGATTTATTTCTCGAAAACCACTTCGTCCGTTTTGTACGTTTCCTAAAACGTGTTCGGAGTCGAAGATGGAGCAGTGAAGTGCAAGGGCTAGTCGCTACTAATCCTAAGGATATTTCCAAAATGGATGTAGTGGGAATAGTGCCTTCAGTTTCGTTCGAATCTGGGACGGACTTGTATGGATGAATGCTTTCGTAAACATCATCAGGTGGACGATGGGCATTCTAAGGGATATGTTCTATAAAAGGTAACGCTTAGCCTCAAGCCTCATCAAATGGGAATGACTGAAAATCAGGGGTTATGCAGCAAGGCTAGGTGGGTAGCACCCAAGCAGGGTAAGGTCATCCCTGTCTAAATGTCCCTTTTTATTTCGGCTTAGTGGGAGGTTGTTGATCCCAACCGCGGGGTAATCTCACTCGAGATTATCCAGTAAGGGGTAGTCCCGGTCTTGTGTTGCAGGGGAGCGGGCGTACTCCTCGGTACGGTGATCTAGGCCCCGTACTGTGACAGGTGGTACCCCAGTGCCTAGTCATTAGTTAGAAATCCATTCTCCCTACGAGCCTTGTACAAGTTTTGTTTGTATTACACACTCTGTGGCTAGTAGCTGGAATTTAATAGATGTAACAATTTCGGCTATTTTATAAGTATTTGTATATAGACCCTATTATAATATCAGAGGATTTCTATAAAAGTGTTTTAGCTATCGTAAGGTAAAACCCGACATGTTTATTTGTGGCGTAGTCTTACGAGATGCTTTTGTTTTCAAAGGATTTTTGAAACTTTAATAATCAATTGGGTGTGATTTTCTCACGCTGGTATTCCAGACTGACTCGGGTGTTATTTATCTATAATGTTCGGGTCGGACCGAGTATTATAGGATACAGGATATGATGCTGTGGAGCTCAGGAGACGAGCTGGATGACGATACGTACTTCCGTGCTTGTTTATATATATTCCACTGTGTTGAGTTGCTGTGTATCCATTTGTATGTTGTTTTTGTTGAACAGTGATTGATGTACTCTGATGATGTAGTATATAAACAGAGATATTTGATTTTGAGTAAAGATCATTTATTATCTATTATATTTTATTCCGCTGCGATGGTTAGATCCTGTTGTTGTTTTCTATTTTCTTCTTCTACCTCTTCTTCTTTAACCCAAATGGTTCGTATTTCTGTACAACTTGAGTTGATTTAGATAGAATAGTGTTGACCCAAGGGGTTCGGATTTGCGGGCTGTTACACTTGGTATCAGAGCGAGGTTGGAGATAACCTTGGCTCTGGTGGGAATTACTCATTTAAAATAGATTCTATAGTACTCTAAAATGAGTTTGAGCTTATTAATAAATATGAGCGCGTATTTGTTAGTGAATATAAATTGTTTTAATATTGTGTTGATTGGTTTATTAAGTGGCATATGAACCTTCGTCGGCACAGTCTTGACAACTGTATTGAAGGGGTTTCTAAACACTTGAATAGAGCAATTGACACGGTATTGTTTTAAATATGGGTAAATGAAATAATTTTACCCAAAAATTTATTTTGACATAAAGAATAGTTTTTGAAAACTATTTAGCTAATATATGGTTGCTTGGATGTTAGAAATGATGATATTAAAGTATTATCATTGTTAAGTGAAAATTTAACTAGAAATGGAAATATAACTAAAATTTAAGGGAATAAATTCATTATAAAATGAAATTTATAAATATGAATTATAAATGTAATTTATGAATTGAAATACAATTAAATGGAAATTTGTATAAGCATAAACTGTACAAACGAAATATAGTCAAAACTTATTTAAGCAGGCTTTAGAAATTTAAAATCTCGGAGATTTGGAAATGTTTATCGAAGTGTTTTAGAGATAAATAATAGCATTATTGTTTTGGAGATATTTCTGAATGGAAATTTGTTTTAAATGGATTTTGAAAGTGATATAGCATTGAAATCACTTGGATTATTGGAAAATAATTCTAATGATGACGGCCGCATCATCAGTATTCATTTTCGAATTCCTAAGTGACGGATTGCTGCCAAAAACTGATTTGTTCAGAAAGCTAGTTGTTTTTGAAAATTTCAAAGGCAAATTTGTTGAAAATAAAAGCCAGGATTGGTTTAAATTTTTTGAGAAATGAGATTTGAGATGTTGGAGATTTCAAGATGATTCTAAACCAAAAGTCGGGTGTTTAAAAATCCTGATGAGATAGTTGTAAGCTTATAAATTGAGATGATTTTTAAATCAAGAAGGGAATATAAGCTTTGAATGTTGGAATTTAAATTTAAAGAGAAAAGTTAAAAATGAAATTAACTTTGATGGTAAATAAAAATTTGACTGGATTGACATTAATTGGATAGGCTGAAAATAATATCCAGTTGTATTCGAATCAAGTTGGAATCGAATTGAGTTAAATAAAACTGAGTTAAAATAAGATTGAGTCGGAATAAGAATTCAATTGAATTAATGAATGGAATTAAATTCTTACCTGAACGAATGGAAAATAAATTGGATAAGGATTGGAATTGAAGTAAATAAATTAGAATAACTTAAAAAAAATCAGAATTAAATTGCATGGAATAAAAATATGCTTGGGATATAAATAAGCATAAGGCTTGAGTTAAAATAAAAGAATAATATATTCAAGCCTATGATGAATGGAATTGTGTAAATAATAAGTTGTGACTTATAAATTTTGAAAGTGGAATAGAAAATCCAAAATAAATATTGTTTGATGTTTTGGATAATGAAACGGAAATCTAAACTTGAATTATATAATAAAATTGAACTAAGAAAATAAAATGAAGTGGTATTTGAAATCAAAAATTAAGTATTGAACTATAAATAGGAGAGAACTAATTTATTATAAATTAGTTAATAAAATGTGTAAATGGGAACGTAATGTTGTTTAATTGAAGCTGAATTATGAAATTATGATGAAGTTTGTAAATAAAACTCAAGTTATAAATTGAATTCGACTTGAATTGTCAGTAAAGTAAATGTAACTGAATTGTGAGTTCATGAAATTTGGTGGTAAATTGAAATTGGATAGTGGATTCAGAACTTGAGTTATTAATTAAAATTTAACGTGAAGTGTTAACAAATTAAATATAATTGAAATGTATCGAATAAAAATGTAAATGGATTAAAATATTAATGGTATGAATTGCAAATAAAATCCAAATAAGTGGAAATAAATTGGAAATGGCCTTGTAATAAATTGAATGAGCTGAATCTGAAAATTTAAAATGTATAATAATTGATCAAATAAATTTGTAGTTTGAAATGGGATTGGATTAAAATAGAATCAAGTTAAATTGAAAAGAGAAATTTATTTGCAAAATGAAATGAGCTTAAGTATAGAAAAAAAAATTTGAATAAATCAAAATAAGTTGACTTAAGCTGAATATAAGGGGGAGAGTTGAATTGAATTCAACTTAAAACCAAGTTTAATGATAGTGGATTGAATTTGAATCAAGTAAAAGTAAATTTGGATTGAAATAGAATATGGTGGATGTAAATAATATTTAAGGAAATGAAAATTCATAATAGATTGAGTGGATAAACTAATTATATTGAATAAATAAATGGATGGAATAAATAAGAACCAAATGGAAGTGAACTTAAGTTTGAAGTGAAATAAATTGAGTAAATTAACTTAAGTTGAGAATAATTAGAAACTCGACTACGAGTAAAATTGGAAGACCATTAAATTAAAGCTTGATTTGAATTAATTCGGGAATGGGTAGTAATATGCAAGCTTGGAATGGGTCGAGCTAAATAAATGGTCGTGAATGATAAAATAAAAAGGAAATTAATTTGTAATGAAATTTGGAGATGGAACTTGAATTGGTTAAATGAAGTCGAATACCAATTTAATGTGGAAAATGTTTAGTTTGCAGATTAATTATGAAATGAGTATTGGATGTAACCAATATGAAATGTTCCAAGATAAATAAATGGATTCAAATAAAATGAATGAGAATATAGCATGCAAAATAAATTGAACGGAATCAATTAAAATGAAATCAAATTAAGTATAGATTGAATTGGTATTAATTTAAATTAGTTATAAACTGAAATAAATATTCTTTTAAGTAAATAGCACTGAATTTGCATAAAATTGGTTTTTGAATCAATTGTAATAAATATGGGTTTGTTTGGATGAATAATGAATTGAATGAAACAATGAAGTGTAAATGAGTTTGCTTGGACTTAAAATGAATTTAAGTTAAGCAAGAGAGTTGTGAAATCATTTGAATTGAATAGGATGGTTTGAATATTGTTTGGAAGCATTCAAAATAAGTGTCGAAATATTTCATATGTGCTTAAGGAAGTATATAATATGCACTGTTTATAGAATCCATGTTTTAGTTATTTATATATAAGTTAAATGCTATAAACCTTGTATATTTGTTACTTACATGTTTAAATTGAGTAAGTATAGGTACAGGAGAGCCGTATGGCTGGATTTGATCATGCAAAATGCTAAATAAATAAGCGCTTTGCTTAAAATGCTAAATAAGGTACGCTTACGCAATACAAATAGGAAATATGAACTGTTTTTCTGTTTTCCGACCGTGTGAGTCGATGTATATATATTTATATCTCTTGTCAAATTGCAAAAGCTCCTCCGTATAAAGGGGACACTGCTAAAAAATTTCAGAAATTTTGGGAGTTAGAAAATTTTTGAAAATTTTTGGAAAATTTTGTTAATGACAAACATTTTTAAATTGGAAATTGAAATAAATGTGTAAATGAACTAATGTAAAATAATGACACGAATCAGTATAAATGGAAAATAAAATTTGAAATTTAGAGTTAATGATAAATTGAATTTATATGGAAATGGAAGAATCAATTTGAATAGGAATGGATATAAACTAAAGTGGTAAGATGAATATAAATATAAGAAGCATATAAAATGCTTATTCTAAACTTAAGAGAGAATGGTGAATTCTTAAATGAAAATTGATACTGCTAATATAATTTAAGTCAATATTGGAATGAACAGATATTGGCATTTTATGAGAAACTTGATAAATTGTTTTGGAATTGTGAATGGATATTAGTGCTAAGCAGGATATGCAGGTAATATAAAGGGAAAAGAGAATTGATTTTGATTTCAGTAGATAAATTTGAATTGCTCGACAAAATGGTATGTGTTTAAATTTGGTATGAAATTTGATTAGATTTTTGGATATAGCCACTTGGCGTTTTGTTTTCTTTTTGGATTTGGGAGGCCGTAGAGCCATTTTGTAGTTGTACCAGCTAGCCACGCAAAGGAGACGCTGGCAAAAATTTTCTGGAATTTAGGGAGTTAGAAAATTTTTGAGAAAATTTTGATAATTCAAGATTTAGTTTTAAATTGAAACTTGAATGGTTAAACAAATAGTATAGTTTGAAACTATGGGAGAGTTGATAGTTAATAAGAATGACAATGGGTGTTTTATAAAAAAAATAGTTGGTTAAATGTTGGATTGTTTGGTTTTAGGGAAAATAGTAAACGAGTTTTGGACCATTCTTCTTAGTTAGTAATTTCGGGGACGAAATTCTTCTAAGGGGGAAGGAATGTGACGACCCGGAATTTTCAAGCAATAAAAATCGGAATATTTAAGTGATTTTAAGTATTCAATAGAGCAATTTTAACTTGAATTACGAATATCACAATTTATTTGATGATTGAATTATTAAATTAAATAATTGAAGTTGGGTAAATTGTTGAATTTAGAATTTTAAGCCTGTTAAAATAATTTGAAGGCTTGTAAAAGTTATATTGATAACATTGAAGGTAATAGAAGTTGTAAAATTGAAATTAACAGTGGTTTGTTCAGTTTTATAATTTATACTGTTTAAATTGAATTTAAAAATAGCCTTCCGAGGCGCAGTCTCGGAATTCGACGAAACCAGTTCCATTGGGTCCGTAATGTTGAATTATTATCGGATTTCAAATTTCATAGCGATCAGAGTTGTTGTGTGAGCGTACGTTATATAAACGCGCTGAAATCTATATCGAATCCAATTTAATAACTGGGTACCTAAACAAGATATTTTTGAATATAAAAATATTAATTTTTAATCAGTTGCTACCCTGTAATTACTTTAGCCAACATATCTCTGTTGTAGCCGACACGCATAAACAATTCTTCAAGCGAACATCTTTTCTTGTTCCCTCTGTTCTTTCTTTAAATTGCAGGCTCGTTCAATAATATTTGGTTCAAAGCTTTCAGAAGAAAAGTAAATTAATGGCCGATGCTTCCATTTGAAACCAAATTCGATTTATGGCCGAACCGAACCTTTCTCTTCTTTCCAAAACCCCAAATCAATTCGTTTAAAAAAAAAGAGGAATCAAATCATGGCCGCAAGTTGTTTCTTCCCAAATCGATCGCACTTAAAAAAAAGAATATGTAGTTCCTCGCGTCGCGCTCGGTCCTCGGAGCGAATCGAAGGATTGAAGCCGCATTCGTATGGGTGTTGTCGCGATTAACATGATCGAGGGGGTGGCGAATGAAATCGCGAGCTTCATCTCGCAAGACGTACGCAGCGTTGAGCATCGGATTTGAGGGTTTTTCGTGTGTTGGTTTCGAGATAGGTCTCGCGATCTGGAAGGTGGGGACTCGGTGCAGTGGAGATGGCAGCGTAGAGGACGACAGTGACGTATGGCTAGGGTTTCGACTCGATTGGGTAAAGGCAGTGAACCACTCGAGTTCATATCGCTGTGTCGATGATTGAGGGCTCGTCATCATTCGGTATCGGAAGGGTGGTGAACGGTGCTCACAAGTAAGGTATGGTCGAGGTGAGATATTCGTTTTTACTATTAATTTTAAATTAATAGATATGTATATATTTCTTATTCGATTTGAATATAGGAAGTTTGTATGTGTAAAAAAATGATTTATATAGATGTATATACAGGAAATTAAACTGTCTTTGTTAGATGGAAAGAAGAAAACAGTAATAAATTATTTGATTTTAAAAATAAAATATATTATGGAGGTAGATTTATTTGGTTGCTAAAAAATATTTTATTAGAAAGGAAAATTTGTTTAAAATCAAATTGTTAGCTTAAAACCCAAATTCTTAGTTAATAAAATTAGTAGACGGAAATTTAAAAATTTAATTGATTCGAATATTAATAAAAAAAAACTATTTAGTGAAGAAAATTATTAGTCCGAAGCTAAATCATTGGTTAACTAAATTAATAGTTCAATTTATTATAAATATTAATAAATTATATAATGATTGTACAAGGTCAAAATCTGATAGAAGTAAGCCGGGTTGGGTCGGATTGCAAAACAAGAATCAAAGGTGAGTTAATCTCCCTCAGTTAAATTTAAATTTAAATGATTAAATTTAATTAATTGTTTGAATGATTGAATTGATTGATGTGCTATAGTATGGTATATTTTGGAATTGGTGTATTATATTCTGCTAACGTCTGTGGATGCAGGGAAACAGGTTGGAGGGATCCAACTGGATCCCTCAACATTTATTTACAATTATTTAATACCCTCTGTTGTGATTATTTTATATTCTATGATGAATTATGTTGGAATATTGAATGCTATGGTTCGATTGGATATAATTGGGTATGATGAATTACCAAAAATATATAAATTGGATTTTAGAAATAAAATTAAAGACGTGAATTTGTAAGTGAAATAATTATAGAAAATTTGAATAAATTTAAGAATGAATTGGAAAAGAAGTAAAGGGACTTTAAAATTTCTAGTAAATAAAGCTTGAGTATAGAAAGGGTAATTTTGAATAAACAGAAGATTAATGAATTTTAAACTTCAGTATTATTATTTTAAAAGAAAAAAACATTTATTTAAAATTTATGATTTAAATTATTGAAAGGAATAAAGAAGAAATTGGGGAAAGCTGAAATTCGTATATTTCAGTTAAAAAGATTTAAAATCAAATGGAAAATAATAATAATAATAAATTCCATAATTATTGAATTTTAAAATGAATTAAGAAAGTAAAGATATTTATTTCAAATGGAGTAAATTGGAAATCAATTTGGGAAATTGATTTAAGTGATTGAAGTTGGGATTTTTCTCCGGATAACCAGGTACATTTTTAAAGTAAATTTTTAAATAAATTTAAAGGTTTTAAAGTTGTTTTAAAAAGCAAGTTTTGGAAAATTTCTTATTTCTAATATTTAAATTCTAAAGTAAGTATTTTCTCAAATCTATTATAGTAGTAATTTCTTAAAAAGTGACTTAGTATTTTGTTTTTAAAAGTGAAATCTAGTTTTATATTTTATTAAGTAGCCTTATTTTCAAATATTCATATAGTATGTATTTTTAACAAATTATTGAAGTAATTTAACTTAAATGTTTTGAAGTATATTTTCAAATTAAAATGTTTTAAATTATTTTAAAAATCTAGTTTTGTGCTTGGTGATTTCAGAGGAAATAGAAAATATTTGGGAAAGTTTATTCTGAAAAGGAAGATGGTTTTGAAACTGTTTTCAAAGGATTGAAAATAGAAATATATCTTGTGAAGATATTTTGAGGTTAATAAATAATTTGTGAAATTATTTATTGTTGGATGGTTGTTTGTGAATATTAATTGATAGTTAAATAATCGACTATCAATATTGGCCAACTGCGTTGATCGTTTCGAAGAGACCAGGATCGAGATTTATTTCTCGAAAACCACTTCGATCCGTTTTGTACGTTTCGTGAAACGTGTTCGGAGTCGAAGATGGAGCCGTGAAGTGCAAGGGCTAGTCGCCACTAATCCTGAGGATATTTCCAAAATGGATGTAGTAGGAATAGTGCCTTCGGTTCCGTTCGAACCCGGGACAGACTTGTATGGATGAATGCTTTCGTAAACATCGTCAGGTGGACGATGGGCATTCTAAGGGATATGTTCTATAAAAGGTAACGCTTAGCCTCAAGCCTCATCAAATGGGAATGACTGAAAATCAGGGGTTATGCAGCAAGGCTAGGTGGGTAACACCCAAGCAGGGTGAGGTCATCCCTGTCTAGATGTCCCTTTTTATTTCGACTTAGTGGGCGGTTGCTGATCCTAACCGCGGGGTGATCTCACTCGAGATTATCCAGTAAGGGGTAGTCCCAGTCTTGTGTTGCAGGGGAGCGGGCATACTCCTCGGTACGGTGATCTAGGCCCCGTACTATGACAGGTGGTACCCCAGTGCCTAGTCATTAGTTGGAAATCCATTCTCCCTATGAGCCTTGTACGAGTTTTGTTTGTATTACCCACTGTGTGGCTAGTAGCTGGAATTTAATAGATGTAACAATTTCGGCTATTTTATGAGTATTTGTATATAGACCCTATTATAATATCAGAGGATTTCTATAAAAGTGTTTTAGCTATCGTAAGGTAAAACCCGACATGTTTATTTGTGGCGTGGTCTTACGAGATGCTTTTGTTTTCAAAGGATTTTTGAAACTTTAATAATCAATTGGGTGTGATTTTCTCACCCTGGTATTTCAGACTGACTCAGGTGTTATTTAACTGTAATGCTCGGGTCAGACCGAGTATTATAGGATACAGTATATGATGCCGTGGAGCTCAGGAGACAAGCTGGATGACGATACGTACTTCCGTACTTGTTTATATATATATATATTCCGCTGTGTTGAGTTGCTGTGTATCCATTTGTATGTTGTTGTTGTTGAACTGTGATTGATGTACTCTTATGATGTAGTATATAAACAGAGGTATTTGATTTTGAGTAAAGATCATTTATTATCTATTATATTTTATTCCGCTGCGATGGTTAGATCCTGTTGTTGTTTTCTATTTTCTTCTTCTGCCTCTTCTTCTTTAACCCAAATGGTTCGTATTTCTGTACAACTTGAGTTGATTTAGATAGAATAGTGTTCACTCAAGGGGTTTGGATTTGCGGGCTGTTACAAAGATAATATTTTATGAATTTCCTAAGGAGGAAATACTTGATTTTGATTTTTAATTATTTAAAATAATTAATATGTTTTTTGTCTCCAAAATTTTTGTATGGTAAAGAGAAGGCTGTTCTCTAATTTCTAAGATTTTTTGGGATTTTTCCCAAGTGATTTCAATTTATTGTGAATTTATTATGCTAAATAAACATTTAAAAGAATAATTAATTGAGGATATTGATTAATTATTTTAAATATGTTTTGGAACTTGAATATTTAGTGTGGCAATAATTCCGATAGGGATTTGTAAAGAAATTATTTTATCCAATAGAAATTGGACAAGAAATAAATTCACATGACTTACGATAGTGACATACCACCCTAATGTCGCCAAGCTTACGACAAAGTCGCATCCATGAGTGTCGACGTCGAAGTGAAAGGAAGCATAATATAGTTACTTTGGTAGCTATGTATAGTTTCCAAGTAAGCTGAAGTCGACCTCATTGACAATATAGTATTAGTGGCAATTGTGTCTTCGTGATTCATCTAAGCATTTTAAAAGCTTTATGTCTATGTCGACGACGTCGCATGTTTTCACTGCTATTTTAAATAATGTCACACCTAACCACTTCGACTGTTTTACATATTAAGGAAGTGTCACCGCTTGTACGAACTTCATCTCTATATATGAAGTGACATAATAGCCGAAGTGATTTAAGTAAGAAAGTTTTATAATGATGTCGAGGGTCTTGATGCCATTGCGCATCAAGGTCAGCAACCTTATATACTCAGAATTTTAAATTGAATAGAGTCGAAAATGACGCGGTATAGCATCATCATCGGTCTTCTTCTTTTTAATTTCAAAGAGGCTTATTTTTATATAAATTCAAATTGTTCTAAAGGGGCGAAGAGGCCTAAGTTTTAAGAGGGTCGAAGGCCCTATATCTTCTGCAGTTAGCCATATAACTTACAAAGGTTTTAAGTTTTGTTTAATGAATGGATAGACTATAGTTTATGGGAATCAACAACATCACTTTGACATGAATTTATGCTTAAAAGAATTTAAGTTTGGTTTCACCTTAGATATAGGGTTGATGAGTAGCGTGCAGCTTGATTGTCACCTATCTTCATCAAAGGCGAAGAGCCTTATATTTTCCATTTCGATGTCATCATTGGGGATACTAATACCGTTTCCAAATTTGTAAACCTTAACAATACCATTGGGGACACCAATGTGGATGGACTTCGACATTGATCTAAATTTAAATTAAATTATTTAATGTGGTGAGCCTATTTTTTTATGACTTCGATTCTAAACACCGGGGATACCAATATTATTTTGATTATAAATGTTGACATTCTCTTAACTACACTAAAGTAGATTGGTTTCGAAAAACTAAATGTTTTATAAATGAGACTTTATCATTGAGGATACCAATGCATTTTCTTAAATGAGTTTGACATTTATCATTGGGGATACCAATGTGTGTCACTTTGAAATTTACAACTTTAAGGGAAGATAACTTGAGGACACCAATAGACATAAGTTAAATAAGTAGGTAGCATGAATTAAACTGATAAATAATGGGTTCATAGTCATCCTAGGAAAACCATGGGATATGAGATGGATAGTAAACATCATACTGAAGATGGATAGTCTCTATGAGGACAATGAAGGGTTCATAGTTATCTTAGAAAAACCATGGGATGTGTAATGGATAGTCCACATCATTTTGAGTTAAATGAAATATGTTTGATGCATAGTCCACATAATTTTAAATAATAAAACTACATGTGATGGGCAGTAAATGTAGTAGGGGATGGATAATCCAAGTAATAATTATATGTGAGATGGATAAATCATATAATTCTAAATATGCGTATATAAGAGATGGGTTGTCCATATAATTATTAGATGGGTTGTTAGTTTACATTGTGACGGGTAGTCATTTGAAATTAAGATGGATGATCTAATGAATTGGAAGGGGGTAATCAAATGTATGTTGCATGATTATATATGCTATTTTCTATGTTCTAACCATTGTGGTTTCAGGAGCACAATATATGGTTGTTATGTTTTGGTTAACATATTAGTGAGGGAAAACCCATTCCTCTCAACGGTGTGGCCTTACTAGATATCTTTTTGGTTCAGGATGGTAGGTTATTATTCACACCAGACTATTATCTGACCTTAAGTTTGTAGGATCTAGATTAACCCTAGAGGGGGGGGGGTGAATAGGGTTATAGCAAATTTTCTCGATTTAAACACAGAAAAAAACTGCAGAAATAAATATGCTGAAAAGTAAATCACACACAAAATTTACCCAGCTTCGGCAACCCCTGCCTACTGCTGCATTCCCAGATTTCTTTAGAATTAAATAGTCTCCCGCTTACAAACACTCTAACAGACTCGCAAACCCTGCTCCCACTTACAAACACTCTAATAGACTCGCAACCCCTGCTCCCGCCTATAGAGTTTTGCAAACTCGCAAACCCTTGCTCCCGCCTATAGAGTTTTGCAAACTCGCACACCCTGCTCACTGAACTAATTCTAACTAGACAATCTGACACTACCTACAACCTAGGTGGTGATTTTACAAGTTCTTTGATTCGAAAAGTAAAAACAACAAATAAAAACAATTAAACCCAAAACCCCTTTAATAAAAATAAGGCCGGCTCTTTTATTCTATATCCCGATCCTTTTCTCTTGCTTGTGAAACAATTGCGGTCGATCCTCTTTGCCACTAAATTAGGGCTTCCGTTCCCTTGTGAAAATTGGGGCTTTGATTCTTCGTTCGATCTGATTTGTGTTTCTCTTGCTCGCGCTCGTTCTCTGATGATCGATTCTCTTGAGATCGGCTGCTTGGTTGAATTCGAGATTGTGAATCGTCTGCAGCTGCTCCTTTGATCGAGTTTGATAGACTGGTATGTATTCTCTTTCGTTGCTGGTTTAATTGCTTGCTTGAACTCGATGCCTATGATGAATTCTTGGGTTTGGTATTTATATGAATTCGACACTTGAGTTTGTTCGTATCAATTCGATACTTTCCAAAATTGTTGCTTTCCCGATGCGCACGGCTTTCCTGATATATTTCTTCGACTTGATACTCACGGCTTTAACTTGAGAACGTTCGATCTTTACTTGATTGATACGGCAAAAACTTTCCTCTTTTACTTTGTGACTTTCCTATTTTCAAAAATTGCAAATACTTGATTTTTGACTTGGTTAACATCTGCTTTGACACGGCTTTGGCCATCTTTGTGTAGTTGATTCAGTCTTCATGCACTGATGCATTTGGAGTTGGTCTTGTTGCAGTTGCTATGCAGTTGCTATGCCTTGTACTTGTAGTCTTGGCCATGTTGGTTTAGTTGCATTGTAGTTGTATTCACTTGGGTCTGTTGCATTTGTTTGCTTGTACTGTCCACTGCCCTTGTGTTGCTCACCATGTTGAATACATGTTTTTATGCTTGTGACATTCATGTCGATTCCATTTTTGTTGTGTCATTCCTCTGCCTACACTTAGTGTTCTGGTCATTGATGTTCTTGTTCAAAACTACTGTGTCACTGTTTGTTTACCTTGATTCTGCATTACTTGTAGCTTGCTATACATATGAACTTGCATTGCTTCGAGTTGTATTTACACCACTTTCTGTTGCATTCATGTACACTGTCATTGCTATATTGAGATCACTGTAGTTTTCATTGTGTTGCACATTTGTGGTCTTCACTTGCACGCTACTGATTTTTCTGACCTGAATTTGATTCATTTGAACTTGTTGTTGCCAGTTTGCCTTGTATCATTGCATCCATTCTGGTTGGTCTGACCTATGATATCTTGTAGCCTGGTCATTGCTTGCATGAGTTATTTGCATTGGTGCATTGTCTTACTGAACTTGATTCTGGTCATTGCTTGTGTGATCTTGAGTTTCTGTGTTTGGTCACTGATGCATGTATGAATTGAACTTTTGACTTGGCATCTTGTACTTCCGGATGCACTTGTCTGATTGTCTGGACAATTGTTTTATCACTTTGGCTTCATTGAGTTTGTTATGCGCTTGCTTGAGTTTCACTGTCATACTTGGTCGTGCTGTAGTCTTCAAGCATATTGCTGTGATTGTAGTTTGCATTATGTTGGTCTGGCTTGAACTTGATATTGTTGAACCTGTTAGTCGAGCTTGCATACTTCATGCTTGCACTGTTCATTTATGTTGCAGCTGGTCTTTGCATCCATTCATGTTGATTTTTGAAATTTCACTTGCGTTGAATCCAGTTTCAAAACTTAGGTTTGACCTTGTGCTTGTGTCGTGATTTTAAATATATTGCACGTGAGTTGAAACCGGCTTTACATTTGGGTTTGACCTGTGCTCACCTGTCCATGTAGCATTATCAAGTGTATATCGATGTGCACGGCCTTGTGGCATGTACAGTGATACACTGTGCATGTCACATTGTTCGTGTATGATGAATTCAAATGTGAATGATGACGAACAACCCAAATAACTGAGGCAAATAATATTTTCAAAAATCCATATTTTATTTTGTATTGCAAAAATATTCCTTTTTCAATTTTACTGCGTTAGTGAATATTTTTGCAGATTGCTCAGATGTTGCATTCAAACTGAAATGAAGTTGAAGATAAACTACGAGTGTGGGTGATATGTAGTAAGGACAAATGTAAATATGAACGAGTGATGTAACTACAATCAAAATTATATATGTATAGCGAGAGCTTGATTTTGTACTATTCAAAATTATAATAAATATTTGTTTGAATAAAATTTCTGTTTGAATTCAAATTCTGTGTTATTTATTCTGTTTAAATTCAAATGCTGTGTAATTTATTTTATTCAACAAATATTTATTTAATCTATGAAAATTAAAATAGTACATTAACAAATACATTTAGACGAATGTATATATGCTTATTATCATCAAACAAAAATCATATAAGGGCAAAGCGCATATTCAACAATCTCCCCCTTTTGATGATAACAAACATATATTTAAGATTTTGACCGTGTTAAATGTATTTGACCAATGATATACTCTAATGCTCCCCATATTTTAATGCTTCCTCTCTACATGATGCTCCCCCTATATATATGCATACAAATGGAAATATACAAATGAGCCTAGATGCAAATGGAAAATTATTTGACCTTTGCTTGATTCTATTTGATAAAATCTTAACTTTTCTCTCCCCCTTTTGTTATCAGCAAAAGAATAATAGTGTTAGAGAAAAATAGAGATAAAGTGATCAGTATTAATCCAATATTAAACTCAAATTGTTAAACTTCAATAAAAATCAAAAAAAAATCATAACTACCCTTGTTAGGCCCATATTCCACTTTTAGAACGATGGAAATGATGTTCTCATATAAAATCATACAATTGTATCAACTTGTAGTACATTTATATCAGGAATTTGAATATCTACTAATCATGCATAACCGTTAGGACTTTTAAATGAGATTAGTAGTATTCCAATTTAATTTTTAAAAAATGAAATCAAGTATCTTCGAACCACGCATGACCGTGAGGACTTTTAGATGGGATTAGAATCAACTTGTCTATTTAATCAATTAATTTTGATATGCGTTCCATACATGTATAACCGTAACGACTCTTAAATGAGCATGGAAGCACATAATTAAAATTCCAAGTAATTCACCCATGCAAAACTGTGAGGACTTTTAAATGAGAGTGAATACTTTGGATATTTATTTATTTTTACAAAAAAATATGAAATGAAAAACAAATGATCCCAGATTATAGTACCACATATCAACAAACTATATATAAGCTTTGATAAACAATGGTCGATAGAAATATGATAGATATAGAAATGGTCATGGAATCTTTACCCAACAAAAAGTTTTATAACTCTTGTTTGAATTCCCAAAGAAATTTTCCAAATATACTCTCTTGAGTAATGTATGTTAAATATCAACACTTATCACCTTTTCAATCACTATTTATCTTTTTAATAACTAGTAGGGAGTCGGATTAGTCAAAATTTGTCATTTAAAATCAAATAAAAATGACTAATCTGAAAATATGGTCAACAATGATTTTCTCGAAGGGGTTATATGAGAAAAATTTCTGCTATTTGAAAATTATTTGTAATGAAAAATATGCAGATATTTTCTTTGAAAAACGATGCAGTTACTAAATGTCTCACCATAAATTGCATTTAACTAGTAATTTTTCTATCAACTAGATTACCAGTGTAATCTGCATCTGAATTTCTTTTTCACTCAAAAATTATCACTAACTAAATTTGACAGACCAGATCATGAAGTGTGCATAAAAACTCAAACTCAATTTTTAACAGCATTCTTGAATTTGAATTGAAGACGTGTAACTAATCAGAAACTGTGAATATAGAGTTAGCCAATATTATCGTCCAACAAAACACTATGTTTAATCCAAACGTAAAGTAATTCAAAGACTAGTGTTTTTGGCATAAATATAATTGGCCAACTATGTTGAACAAGTCAGAAAAAAATCATCATCTCTACAACATCTCAATATTGGCTGATTTCATTTAGAATATGGTGCAGATTATCACATTTAATTGATCAAATAAATATACCTTCACCTGTTTTACCTTTACGATAATTTTTCGTGGTTGCCCATTGTGATTCTGTCACCTTTGTATTAGGCTAAGGAACTTTTGCTTTGTTGCCCGTTGTGTTTTTGGAACAGCCAAAATCCAGAAAACATTGTTGTTATTCCTTATCCTGCCACCATACCTACACGATGAAAGATTTTTGTGACCTATTTGTTTTTATAGGTCCATGATTGTTAGTGGCAGAAGCATTGTGAATAAACAATCACTTTGGAACCCAAACTTGTTTAGTCTTTTTATTCTTGTTCCAACAGACATGAAATTTGTTTGTAGAATTCTTAGGAACCCAAACTTGTATAAATTTTGTGTTCTTGTTCCTATGACTACAATTTTCAACACGATGTCCAATTATTTCACATCTATCAAAGACACTCTTACCTTTTGCATTACCATCAACTTGTGTTTTCCCAAAACCTAGTCCTTTTCTGTTGTTAGCAAAAATTTGATTTCCCAGTAACATGTTGAATGATTTTTCTCCTCTCGAAAAGTTATTCAGAGATTTCTCAAGATTTTGGACTTTGGCTTTTAGTGTTGTGTTTTCAGTGACAAGTGAGGTGCATCTATTTATAAAATCCTTTTTCCTAGTGTCAATGATTTCCTTAAGACTCAAGTTTTCTTTTTCAAGATTCTCAGAGCTATTCTTAAGTCTTGATAATTCTGAAACTAAAATTTTACATTTTTTACATTCTAGGTTTTGAATATTTTCAAGTTCAGTTTCTAACCTAAAATTTTCACGAGCAAGTTCTCTCCTATCAAATCTCAGTTTTTCAATTTTAGATTCAAGCGTATCAACTTCTTTAGTAAGATCAAGACACATAAAAACAAGTTCTTTATAAGAATAGTCACCTGCCTCACTAGATTCCTCCGAGCTTGCTTCCGAATCTGATTTTGCCACAAGACATAAGTTAGCCTCCTCTGAGCTACTATTCGAAACTTCCTCTCCTTCTTCATCATCCCACGTCGCTGCAAATGCCTTCTTCTTCTTTTTCTTTCCTTTATTGTTTTTGAGAAGTGGGCATTATTGTTTAAAGTGGCCAGGCTTGTTGCAGTTAAAGCACGTCGGTTCATTATCGGAATTGTCAGAATCTTTTGGCCTATTACGACTTGTTTTCTTCTTGCGTGGCTTGAATCTTGACCATTTTCTAAGATTATTGACAGCCATTTCAAGCTCTTCAATTGGATCTTCTTCATCTTCATCACTCTCTTCTTTGCTCTTTAAGGCAATCGTCTTCTTCTTTGGTTCGGAGTTGTTGCGTTCCTCCTTTGCTTTTAGCTCAAGCTCATATGTCATCAAGTTACCAATCAACTCCTCCATGCTTAGTTTACTCAGATCTTTCGATTCTTGTATTGCCGTGACTTTTGCCTTAAAGCTCATTGGTAAAACTCGTAGCACCTTCCTCACAAGCTCTACCTCAGTGAATACCTTCCCAAGCGCTCTAGCATTGTACACCAAAGTTGAAAAGCGTCCAAACATGTCCTTTATGCTCTCGCCTTTGTCCATCACAAAGTTCTCGTATTCGTTACTGAATAGGGCTAGACGAGACTCCTTGACTTGAGAAGTTCCTTCATGTGTCATCTCCAAGGTATGCCAAATTTCCTGTGCAGTTTTACAGATCAAAGCATTCATGGCTTTAGCATTTGTAGTTTTTAATCTCTTATCGTTAGCATCCCACCTATCCTTAGGTTTAGGAATCTTAGTATCACCAACGGTTATAGTGGGAGATTTGTAGCCAGTTTCAATAATATCCCAAACATCATAATCAACAGAACTAAGATAAATACCCATCCTAAATTTCCAATAAGCATAATCATTCCCATTAAACATGGGTGGCCTAGCAATAGATTGCCCCTCAGAAAAAGCATTATTTGATGGATTCATGACTCTAGAGTTAAAGAAAAATACCGTGCTCTGATACCACTTGTAGGATCTAGATTAACCCTAGAGGAGGGGGAATAGGGTTATAGTAAATTTTCTCGATTTAAACACAAAAACAAACTGCAGAAATAAATATGCTGAAAAGTAAATCACACATAAAATTTACCCAGCTTCGGCAACCCCTGCCCAATGCTGCATTCCCAGATTTCTACTAGAATTAAACAGTCTCCCGCTTACAAACACTCTAACAGACTCGCAAACCCTGCTCCCACTTACAAACACTCTAATAGACTTGCAACCCCTGCTCCCGCCTATAGAGTTTTGCAAACTCGCAAACCCTTGCTCCCGCCTATAGAGTTTTGCAAACTCGCACACCCTGCTCACCGAACTAATTCTAACTAGACAATCTAACACTACCTACAACCTAGGTGGTGATTTTACCAGTTCTTTGATTCGAAAAGTAAAAACAACAAATAAAAACAATTAAACCCAAAACCCCTTTAATAAAAATAAGGCCGGCTCTTTTATTCTTTAACCCGATCCTTTTCTCTTGCTTGTGAAACAATTGCGGCCGATCCTCTTTGCCATTAAATTAGGGCTTCCGTTCCCTTGTGAAAATTGGGGCTTTGATTCTTTGTTCGATCTGATTTGTGTTGCTCTTGCTCGCGCTCGTTCTCTGATGATCGATTCTCTTGAGATCGGCTGCTTGGTTGACTTCGAGATTGCGAATCGTTTGCAGCTGCTCCTTTGATCGAGTTCGATAGATTGGTATGTATTCTCTTTCGTTGCTGGTTTAATTGCTTGCTTGAACTCGATGCCTATGATGAATTCTAGGGTTTGGTATTTATATGAATTCGACACTTGAGTTTCTTCGTATCAATTCGATACTTTCCAAAATTGTTGCTTTCCTGATGCACACGGCTTTCCTGATATATTTCTTCGACTTGATACTCACGGCTTTAACTTGAGAACGTTCGATCTTTACTTGATTGATACGGCAAAAACTTTCCTCTTTTACTTTGTGACTTTCCTATTTTCAAAAATTGCAAATACTTGATTTTTGACTTGGTTAACATCTGCTTTGACACGGCTTCGGCCATCTTTGTGTAGTTGATTCAGTCTTCATGCACTGATGCATTTGGAGTTGGTCTTGTTGCAGTTTCTATGCAGTTGCTATGCCTTGTACTTGTAGCCTTGGCCATGTTGGTTTAGTTGCATTGTAGTTGTATTCACTTGGGTCTGTTGCATTTGTTTGCTTGTACTGTCCACTGCCCTTGTGTTGCTCACCATGTTGCATACATGTTTTTATGCTTGTGACATTCATGTCTATTCCATTTTTGCTGTGTCATTCCTCTGCCTGCACTTAGTGTTCTGGTCATTGATGTCCTTGTTTAAAACTACTGTGTCACTGTTTGTTCACCTTGATTCTGCATTACTTGTAGCTTGCTGTACATATGAACTTGCATTGCTTCGAGTTGTATTTACACCACTTTCTGTTGCATTCATGTACACTGTCATTGCTATATTGAGATCACTGTAGTTTTCATTGTGTTGCACACTTGTGGTCTTCACTTGCACGCTACTGATTTTTCTGACCTGAATTTGATTCATTTGAACTTGTTGTTGCTAGTTTGCCTTGTATCACTGCAACCATTCTGGTTGGTCTGACCTATGGTATCTTGTAACCTGGTCATTGCTTGCATGAGTTACTTGCATTGGTGCATTGTCTTACTGAACTTGATTCTGGTCATTGCTTGTGTAATCTTGAGTTTCTGTGTTTGGTCACTGGTGCATGCATGAATTGAACTTTTGACTTGGTCATCTTGTACTTTTGGATGCACTTGTCTGATTGTCTGGACAATTGTTTTATCACTTTGGCTTCACTGAGTTTGTTGTGCGCTTGCTTGAGTTTCACTGTCATACTTGGTCGTGCTGTAGTCTTCAAGCATATTGCTGTGATTGTAGTTTGCATTATGTTGGTCTAGCTTGAACTTGATATTGTTGAACCTGTTAGTCGAGCTTGCATACTTCATGCTTGCACTGTTCATTTATGTTGCAGCTGGTCTTTGCATCCATTCATGTTGATTTTTGAAATTTCACTTGCGTTGAATCTAGTTTCAAAACTTGGGTTTGACCTTGTGCTTGTGTCGTGATTTTAAATATATTGCACGTGAGTTGAACCCGGCTTTACATTTGGGTTTGACCTGTGCTCACCTGTCCCTGTAGCATTATCAAGTGTATATCGATGTGCACGGCCTTGTGGCATGTACAGTGATACACTGTGCATGTCACATTGTTCGTGTATGATGAATTCAAATGTGAATGATGACGAACAACCCAAATAACTGAGGCAAATAATATTTTCAAAAATCCATATTTTATTTTATATTGCAAAAATATTTCTTTTTCAATTTTACTGCGTTAGTGAATATTTTTGCAGATTGCTCAGATGCTGGATTCAAAGTGGAATGAAGTTGAAGATAAACTACGAGTGTGAGTGATATGTAGTGAGGACAACTGTAAATATGAACGAGTGATGTAACTACAATCAAAATTGTATATGTATAGTGAGAGCTTGATTTTGTACTATTCAAAATTGTAATAAATATTTGTTTGAATAAAATTTCTATTTGAATTCAAATTATGTGTTATTTATTCTGTTTGAATTCAAATGCTGTGTAATTTATTTTATTCAGCAAATATTTATTTAATCTATGAAAATTAAAATAGCACATTAACAAATACATTTAGACGAATGTATATATGTTTATTATCATCAAACAAAAATCATATAAGCGCAAAGCGCATATTCAACAAAGTTTTTGTTTTTTCTCTTATACTCTCAGGTACTCATTTAAGTAGGTCGGAAGTAAGGGGTTCTAGGTTACCAGTTAGACTAATAAGCTTCCGAAGACATATAAGAGGCAATTTGCTATTAGGAGCTTTATCTATTTTCGCTGCGCAATTTGATTTTTTCTATTTGGATGTAATGACGAAGTTGTATAATTTCCCAGTATGTCGCTCTTGGAGTATTTTGTAATAATAATATTTTCTCTGAACGTGGGATTACAATTGGGATTATATAATGAATATGAAATATCATTTGTGAAATGAGATATGAAAATTTGCTACTAAACTACGTTGGAAATTTTCCATATTGATGTGCTTTTGATTATTGATATGATTAACGTAGCCATATTTTGTCATCAATGGTTAATAAATATGGATGTCTGCAGCATCCATAGCAGTTAGTTTTGGGCCTCAGAATGGGGGATGTTATACAATCCTAGGAAGATTTTCTCTTATAGACATGGTGGAAGTTATCTCTTAAAAAGACCTGTTATAGCGCCCCTAATTTTTAATAACATTATTCAGGAGATTTAATTAGATAATTTAAATAGAATAATGTAAATATTAGAGTGATAAGAGGATTAGGATTTGTATATTTAGTTAAAGGCTATGCTTAGTTATCAAAATGGGCTTATATATTAATTAATTAAAACAAGGGTATTAGGGCAATTACTGCCTATATTTCAATTACCCTTATATTCACGTTTCATTTTCCATTCACGTCATTTTTCATTCCATAAAAATGCAAATCAAAAGGAAAACAAAGCCGGCCATTACTAGAGAAAGAAAAGGGGGGAAATCAATATAAAGATAAGGAATTAAAGCAAGGAAGATTAATCTCAATCAAATCTCAAAGTTCTTATCCTAATCAAAATGAATAATAATCTAAATCATCCCTATTTTATGATAATTTGATTTTCGGGTTTAAGATTAAATCCATTATGATGATTTTTGACGATGATATGCTTGGATTTATAACATATTTGATTCAAACAAGATTGTTGGGTGATTGTTTATATATGGTTTTAAGGGTAAAATCATTTGAATTGAATTTCGAATGCCATGAATAATTTATATGTTATGTAAAACATGATTTTTGAGATGATTTTTAAATTTTATAATTTTCCAAGCTATGGGAAGATTTATTTTGAATTTTGAATGGAAAATATGAATAATTAGGTTTAGAAATTACTTTCGGTTATTTTATGAAGAATTTGGGTATGAAATTTTTATATGTTAGATAACATATTAAAAGTGAATTTCTGCAATTTTTGGGGATTTTTCCTATGTAATTACTATGGAAAATAAATTATTTTTAGGAGAATAATTTAACTGCTTTAATTATTGTGCTTATGGAAGGGCTTAATTGCAAAAATTAATCTTTGTTTAGATTTGAAATTATACGGCAGTTATTTTGGTAAAGAATTTGAAAAGTATACGGCAACCAATTAAATGTTTACAAATAGGCATGTTAGTTATAAAGTAATTACTTTAATTAGCATTAAATCGATACTTACCCAGAAAAGTAGGTTCTGCCTCTTTTAGAAGCACCTTTCGACCCTATGCTTCCGCCTTTAACCAAGTCGAAACCTACCTGGTTGAAACCAACTGAATCGAAACTAACACACAAGGTATCAAACATTGGTATGTAGTGGATTCGAGAAAGGCAGAAGTCATGGTATCGAAACATAGCTTTCAATGGGACCGAAACCCTTGTTTTATTTTTGAAAGAAATGCGCTTGCCTGCTTTTACTAAAATTGCTTTCGAAGGGGTCTTTCTAAATTGCTTTCAAAAGGGGTTGCATCTTCTTATTTAAATAGTAGCTTTCGATTGAATTACTTATTTTAAAATCAGTGCTTTCGAAAAGTGTAGTTTCAACCAAGTCGAAACCTTTTTCCATTCCTATACCTTTCACAGGGATTGAAGTCATCAATGCTTTCGAAAGGTAGCTCTGTTTTATATTTGTACTAAGCCACTTCTTAAAAGCTTTCGAAAGGATTCAAGTGTTTCGAAGGAAATGACTTCAAAAGGGGTTTCAGAGCTATCCTCCAAATGTTTTACTTAAATATTTTGAGCTTTCAAAAGGATGGTGCCGAAGCCATCTATTTTTTCCCAAACTCTTTTAATTGTTTCAAAATGGGTACTTTCGCTTGTATTCACTTAGACCTAATAAGATATGTTTTAAATTAATCCCAGTGGTTTCGAAGGAGTACTCTCAAATGGTTTCGAAGCTATGCTTTTGTAACTGAATGGTAATACTTTAATACATTCAAAAGGTTTCGAAAGGAAAACTATATCCGGATTAAGTTATTGATAGTAGTCAATAGGTTTCTAGTCAATCCATGAAAACTAAGATAAGAGGGAAGTTATTGAAGATACCAATAGATTCAGGGAGAACCCATGAAACAATGAAGTTATTTTCATGGGCCAATAGGTTCTTTGTGATCCCATTAAAATATGAAATCGGATAGGGAGTCCATAAACATTGAACATGTTATTAGTCGGCCCATGAAAACTAATAGGTTAATGGTGACCCTAGAAATAATAGCTAAAACATGTAGTCAGAGTAAATGGAGATGAGAAATTCAGAATTGATTTACTCGTTTTCATATCATCATAATATTTTTGTAACATCCGTTATATAGAGGCCCAAAGCTAAGCTCTACAGATGCTTCAGTCATCCATAGTATCAACTTTCGGCAACTAAATACGACTACGTTAATGGTATCTATAATATCAGAAGCACTTGAATACGAAACAAAAAACAGGTTTCAAAAAACATCTTTCATATTACATTTTCAAAACACGTTTTTCACATTCAAATTACATAATACCATAATCGTTTTCCAGGTTCAGATAAAATATGCTTATTACATAAATACGCCAAGAGCGACATATGATGATGCCCCCTTGGTTGACGAGAGTACTACATAGACCTAACCGTCTTAAATATAACACAACGAAAAACAAAAAAAATAACAACGCATATATATATGTATCCGTCAGCCTCCTGCTCGTCTTCGGAAGCTTTATTCGTCAACCTACTAAAACCTAAACCTCAACCCTCATCCTACTCTAATCAATTTTGAGCACCCGAGAGGAGAAAAACATAAACTCTAAGTCAGACATAAAGCCTATTATGAATAATACTATGCATCTCGGTTATTTAATGTTAAGTAAGACCATGCGGCTTAGCTGAACGAGTTTCCCCTCACTAACATCCTTTTAATTATATCTTTTGCAAATAAAAATCCTACAACAAAAACTGGTTAAAACTGTAAAGCATTTTATGTAAACTTACATATTAGGTAACAAAAGGACTATCTGTCTGAACATTATAGTTTTGTTTGGCTAACTATTAACCTATGGCTGACTCGGACCTACCAGACAATATAACATAATAATCTAACATCTGTTAGACACTCCTCCTCTGAACGGTCCATCCTTAACTATCTGTTAAATACTTCTCTTCTGGATGCTCTATTGCTAACTTAATATCTCCTAGGGTCACCTGATCCTAATAGTTTTGGGGGCTCACCAACAATCTATCTGTATACCAACATATATTCCCATATATATATGTAACCATAATTTTAGTCTTGCCCATGAAAAAGTCCTACACAATGGAATTTTGAACTAAATTAGCCGGAGCCAATAGCTAATGTATAGAGCATGACCCTGTACTAGTCCTATCTGGTATTCTAATATCTGAGTCATTTTACTTAGGGATACCTTCCTAAAAATTTCCTTTAAAATCCTTTCATCTGAAATCGATTTAAAACCTTTTAAACCAAACATAAACAAGGAAAACATTTGTATTTCATGCTTTATTGAAAATCACCTTGCCATGTAATATGTACTTTACACAATCCTTTTGTTGATGGAAACATTTAACTTTTGAAAATACCTCTTTCGAATCCATTAAAAGTACCGTTTTCAAAACCATTGAAAGCACCTTTTTCGAAACTAAGTAAAATCCTTCTTTTAACCTAGGCTAAAAGGTCAAAACCTTCCTTTTGAAACATACTCAAAACCTTTCGGAACTCTTGAAAAGCCTTTTTTCGAAAGCTGTAAAATGTTAAACATCATATTTTAAAACCTTTAAACATTGCCTTTAGAAACCGTTGGAAAAATCTTCCCTTTCAACCCTTTCGAGGTGGTCCAAAAAAAATTCCTTTCGACTCCTTCGAAACCATTGAGGACCTTTGAAACCTTTCTTTAAAACTTTTCGAGAGCATCGAACTTTATAAACACTAACCATTTGAAAGCATTTGGGTTCAATTTAAAACATGTGGAAAAACACCTTTCGAAACCATTCAAACCTTATCTTTCTAAACCTTTGGGTTATACCTCAACAGAACAAAAGGGTCTATAAAATTATTAAAGTCGAAATCCTAGCTTTTGAAAGCATTTCTAAGTAAAGAAGTGATGATGTCGAAACCTCCCTTCCGAAAACATTGGAGAAGTGGCTAATTTTAAAAGCTAAGTATACCTTTCGAAACCATTGACTTCGAAAGGTAGAAAGGAGGCAGTTAAGGGTTTCGACCCTTCGAAAGAATTACTTAAAATAAAAGAGTGCAACCCATTCGAAAACTTTCCTTTAAAAAATTTGAATCGGTTGAAAGATAACCGAGTGAAACTTATCCTTTCGAAAGCAAAGTAGGCGCCACTTTAATTTAAAACAAAGGCATACTCCTACCCCTTCGAAACCCAACGTTTCGACTATGTACCTTCCGTCTTTGTCCAATATACTACGTACCAAGTAACTTGATACCATGCGCGTTGGTTTCGAAAGCATGATGGCAAAACTTCCTAGTCGGAACCCCTGATCCCGAAGTGGCGGAACATGCTAAAATCATGATAATTTGGTTTTAATTTAAAAGAGAAACACCTTTCAACTAACCTGCAATTATTTGTCAAATTTTAACTGGTTTCTAAATATCTTTTTCAAAAGTGCTGCCAATATTTTCAGAAATAAAAAATAATTTTATTTTACAAACAACCCATCTCCTTAAAAAAGTATATAAAACATTTAAGTCTCATACCTTAAATAATTTCATATATTCATCAATACACTTAGGAAAATTCTATAAAAATTTCAGAAAATCATTTTCAGTATGTTTTCTAGCATATATAAATTCCAGACCCAAATTATTTATAACTTAACCGTAAATTATTTATAACCCAATAATGATTTTCTTTAATAGAAAATCAATATAAAATCCATATTAATTCATAAAATTATGAAAATTGAAACCAATCTCTAAAATATCATTTCTGATCTATATCTAAAATCGCACGGCATTTGGATGTTAATGAATAGGGTTTTCACATCAAAACATATCATAATGTCTATATGAATAGCATAAGTCATCAACAAGCATATATAATCATTTATTCATTCAAAAACATGGCATAATCATGCAAATAATTCGAATTTCACCTTAAAACTGAAAATCATTAAGAAAAATGAGATGTAGTTGTTATTCACCTTAGCTCTGTGATTAAGGATGTGGCATTTGATCTTGATTAATTAATTTGATTCTTCTTATGAATCCTAACTTTATCTTCTCTTGAGACTGCTAATAGTGGTCAGCCTTAGAATTGTTTTTGTTTGAGAAAATATGAAATGGAGGCGTGTTTTGGTTTCCTAAGGGCTTAGGTTACAGGTTTAATTATTTTCCTATTTTGCCTTTCCTTATTTCCTAACACCTTAATTCTTTGATCCATTGTTTACTCATTAACATGGCATGACTACCCCTTAATTAAATCATAAATCTCAATCCATTAATCAAACCACATTATTTAATTTAATTTAAATAATTCCTAAATAATGTCACTAAAAATATGGGGTGTTACAATCTCCGCTCCTCAAAGAATTTCGTCCTCGAAATTACGATAAGGTACACATCAAAACAATCAAAGATAAAACATACCATCAAACAAATCAGGATAAACATCTCTAATTCTACTCTCATTCTCCCAAATACAATCTCTAGTATCGTCACTCCTTTGGACCATTGCTAATCTAACTGTCTTGTTCGTTAACTTCTTATCATCTCTCATGACTTTCCGGATAGGCTTCATAACTATAGTCAAGTCTGGTTCCACTAATAAATCTTCTAAAATAGTCGATGCTATAGTAGTATTTGGATCTCTAACACACTTCCTTAGATGAGATACATGGAAAACATTGTGGATTACTGCCAAACTACTCGGCGACTCTACTCTATATGCGAGTTTTCCAATCCTCTCTAAAATAGGAAACTATCCTACGAATCTTGGTGCTAACTTCTCTATCTTCCCGAACCTTATAACGCCTTTCATCGGCGATACTTTGACAAAAACATGATCTTCAACAGAGAACTCTAAATATTTCCATCTATTATCTTCATAGCTCTCTGTCTTGACCGAGCTTCCTTCATTCTTTCCCTCATCAGCTTAATCTTCTCTGCTGCTTCTCTTACCAATTAAGAACAAGGACCAATCTGTCTCTGGTCTCTAACCAACATGTAGTGGTTGCATGGTCTTCGATACAAAGTTTCAAACGGTGCCATCCTTATACTGGTCCGATAACCATTGTTATACGAGAACTCGACTAGGTGTAGGTGATCTTCCCATGATCCCCTGATGTCTAATACAAAAGCTCGTAACAAGTCTTCCAAAATCTTGTTAACTCTTACCGTTTTCCCATTTGTTTGCGGATGGTAAGCGGTACTTATCTTGAGCTTGGTTCCTAAACTTTCCTGTAGACTCTTTCAGAACTCACTAGTGAATAAGGAATCTCTATCACTAACAATACTACTAGGAATTCCATAAAGTCTAGCCACATTCTTCATAAACAACTTCGCTAAAATAGGTGCCGTCCTAGTTGACTTAATGGGAATGAAATGAGCACTATTGGTCAATCTGTCCACTATGAATCATATACTTTCATTTCCTCTGCTAGATCTCGGCAACCCATTTGTGAAATCCTAGAAATAGAGTCCCATTTCCATACCGAAATATCGAATGGCTGAAGCAACTCACTTGGCTTCTAATGCTCGGTTTTTACCTGTTGACAGTTCAAACACTGTTTCACCATAAGCTAACATCCCTCTTCATTTCTTCTCAGAAGAAACTTCTCTTCATTTCTTGATACATCTTCGTTCCCCCTGGATGAATAGTGAACTTCGAATGATGACATTTCTCTAAAACTTTCTTCCTTATGTGTGACGCCCCACCTCTATACCCACGCTAGCCAAGGACACTACTGGGTAATGCCGTCGACTAGCGCGGAGAATAAGGCTGTTGAGGAGCGACCACCCGTGTAATTGCTTTGTGCAGCACCGATATGTCGGATAGAATAACATGCAATTCATTTCGAGAGGAAATCCGACATACCGTTACAAACTCAAAGCTACTACACAGTGGCTATAATATCTTCAGAAACAAATATAGAAATAAGTATAACATAAATCAGTCACAAATAATTCATGTCACAAAGGCGGAAGAAGATATAAATATATAACTAACGCATGAAAGTGTACATCAGAGTAGTGATCAAAAAGATCCACAATAATACAAAAGAATAGCAACACGTGCTATACAAATGAATACAACTATGAGTCTATATCTCAAGTGTATACAACAAAAACTGCTAATCTAAATAGTTAGCCAAAAGATCATATGATAACCCCAGAAGAGAAGCCAAGTAGAAGCACCTGTAGCATCTCGGTCTGACCCGAGTATTATTTAAGAAGAAAATAATAAACGGATCAGTCAAGCTATAAATATCAGAAGAAATGATATAGAATAAGAGATATGACTAAACATATAATAATCACAATGTCAAGCTGTGATAAATAACTAATTGAAAAATCAACAAGAGATTAATCAATATCGCAAAGATCTTCTCAAAGATAAAAAGGAATGTCATACTCCTAATTTCATTCACCAAGCCACAATAAATGACATATATATCCATGCCAATCGTAAAAGTTGGTGAAACATAAATTCCAGAAATCAACACATGAAATCCAAAAATCACAATAAAAGGATGGCCAATCCCATAAACTGGACATCGACACACCAAGAAAGACACGCCCCATTCACAGTCGAACATCGACGCACCTAGAATGATACGCCCCATGCTCTAGCATCGGTGCACCTAGAAAGATACGCCCCATGCACAAGTAAACATCGATGCACCTAGAAAGATACATCCCATGCATAAATAAACATCGATGCACCTAGAAAGATACACCCCATGTAATGTCTAACATTGACGCACCTAGAAAGACACGCCCCATGCACAGACGAACATCGACGCATCTAGAAAGATACGCCCCATGTCCCGACTTATTGAGCCGATTGCTCCACGAAGTAAATAAACATCGATGCACCTAGAAAGGTACACCCCATGCATAAATAAACATCGACGCACCTAGAAAGGTACGACCCATGTGTAAACAAACATCGACGCACCTAGATAGGTACGACCCATGAAAGAAATGAGACGAAGCTTAATAAAATGAGAAATAGTCCTCCACATAGACAAAGAGACATCGCACATTGCTAGTCTAAACCACAAAGATGATCGTCATCGATCAATCGAGAAGTGTCAATTACACTAAGCTAGTAAATATATGAGTTTAGCTTCATGTCCCATAACCACTTGCTTAACTTAAATATTTACGAACAAACTGTAGATCTCCACTAGAAAATTGTCACAAGAGATTCAATCGAACAAGTCCAAGAATTAACCGGCAAAGTAAACGCAAGCGTTTCATACCACTTGTTTTACTAAGTCGTTTAATTAGATTTCTCATACGAGTGAGGTAAAGGTTTGTATATACTAATAGATTGGAAATCGGTTTGAGAAAACGAGCTTTGTAATAAAATAGTGTTAAAATCATTTGAAGAAAGAGTTTTGATATTTGCTACTAGTATAGAAAACCTTTATATTTTTAAAGTGACAAATCACAAAGGTTATTGTAGAAACAATCAATTCATAAAGATTCACATTCAAAGACGTGAATAAAATCCAAAGAAATCGATACCGAATCCATCAAAATGGACATTCCCAAAAATCATGAAGAAAATGTCATCAAAGTCGATAATAAGAGATAATAACAAAAGGGAATCAACACAAATCGATTAACATTGAAAATTCAATCCAAAAAGGCAAATTGGACTCAAACAGCAGGTTCAGTCGACTGAACAGAGTTTTCAGTCGATTGACCCTGTACTTGAAAATTTTCCAGGTTCAGGAAACTTTCTGTTTCCAGGTTCAGTCGACTGAACAGAAGATTCAGTCGACTGAATCATGCCTGGAAACTTTCGGGTTCCAGGTTCAGTCGACTGAACAGAAGGTTCAGTCGACTGAATCATGCCTGGGCTGTTTTTCAGCCTATTCAAATGAAGAGCAAACTCTTCCAAAATGCAACCGGACGAACGTTGGCTCTAAGGGTTTATGCCAATCGGCTACCCGGCCCTATATGCTCCTCAATGCATCACCAAAAGCATGATCAAACACCCATAAAAGGACTTTCACACAAATTTGACTTAAAAAACCCAAAAATTGGAATATTCACAAAACCAATTCAAATCAAGAGCAAATGCACATGAAGAAGTGTTAGGAATTCATACCCAACAACCAAAGATAATTATAGTCATAGATGTGAGATATAAATCTCACCTTTGAACCCAAACAATAGAAGAAGAAGCTTGAAAGCAAGCTAGATCAATTCCTCTTCAATAACAACTCAAGAAGCTTCAATCTAAGCTTAAAAGAGAAACATTTCCTAAATTAGGTTTAGGAAATTTCTAAAATTGGAAAGAGAATGAGTTGGAGAAGAAGAAGAGAAGGCTTACCAATGGGTTCACTTGAGTTTGGAGCAAGAAGATAGATTTGCTAATGGAAACTAGGGCTTAGGATTTCCTAATTCTTTTTCTCTTCCCCCATTTTTTATGAAGCTTGAATGTATTAGGAAATTATGAAGGAATGAAGAGAAGAGGGTTGGAGCTAGGTTGATAAAATGGGGTCAATGGGCTCAGCCCAAACCAAAGCCCTAAGTGAAAAAGTAGAAAAATTACACTAACTCCAAACATATCGAAGTTTATACTCAAAAAGGTTGCAAACGTCATTTTGAACTCAATGGGGGTGGTCTCGAGTCCCAATTCGACTGTTTGCAAAAAGTAGGTTTTCGGACCAAAATCCGACGAACGATAAAATATTTAAATAAAATATTTAAATATACAATTGATAAATATGCGGGTTGTTACAGACTCCCCTCCTTAAAGAAATTGCGTCCTCGCAATACTTAAGAAGAAAATAAGAAGTAACAACCATAGAAGCATATCAACACAAAAGAAAATTTGAAATAGGAAGTTCACCATAAGGAGCATGAAAGAGTAAGCCTGAACGGGATCGCTCGATGAATTCTCTAGATTCTCAGGAATAATCCCTAAGATTTGAGAACCATTGAACTCTCACAAGAAGAATATCTTTATTCCGAAGGCGCTCAACCTCCGAAGCAAGGATGCGAATGGAATGTTGCTCATAAATCAAAACTGGTGAAACTTCAATTTCCACAATATCACCGGGCTCAAGAATAAAAACCGAAAACCCTAAGGAATTTCCGTAGATAAAAGACGTGGAGAACGTCAAGAATAGCAGAAAATTGAGCCAGTGCAACAGCGTAGTACAGAAACGGTACACCCGAGAAACTAGAAACTCAAATAATTTGGAATATCAGCGTAGTACAAAAACGGTACGTCCAACGAACCACAGCCCGAATAATTTTGGAACACCGACGTAGTATAATAGTGGTACATCCATTGATCCAGATAAGATGGAACATCGATGTAGTATAATAACAGTGCATCCGATGAACCGAACACCATAAAAGAACATCAGACGCAAGTCCATAAAAGAAATAAGATGAAACTCAATAAAACGAAGTACATCAAAACACCCGATGAACTTGATAAAAAGAAAATTCCATTCCGACAACATCAAAGAATCAACAACTTATTGCCTACGACAAAGCGCGTTGGCAACACGATTTCCCTTTCGGGAATAAAAGAATATCAAGATCATAAGATGCTAGGAACTCGAGTCAAATGAAGTTCCTTATGAGCAAATAAATATTCCAAAGATTTACGATCGAAGTGGAGAACAAATTTCTTCCCCAAAAATGATGATGCCAAACTCTAAAAGTAGAAACAATAACCGCGAGCACTAGATCCCGAGTGGTATATCTAGTTTCGATAGGCTATAATGATTTAGAAGCACAAGTGATAGCACGTTCTCCTTTGCAAGAGAACGGCATCCAAACCAATATGATTAGCATTGGTACAAAAGATAAAGTCTTGGTTCCCCACGGGAATCATAAGAATAAGAGTATTTAAAAGAAAGAACTTCTTTTAAATAATTTTCTTTCCCGAAAAGTTAAAACTTTCAAAATTACAATTATCTCAATGTAAAAATATTTCTAGAAAAATTTACATTTTACAAGTCAATATATCGTGTCTGATTGTCTCATCAAAGCGTTTAGGAGATTCTTATCGATAACGTTGATCAAGCATCGACCAGAATTCTTAACACACTAAATGGGCAATACAATCAAAAAATCATCTTCTACATAGTAAACATGTTTCTTAAAAACCTATAATAATATTCTTTGCTTGTTTAAGAGCAAATCAAATTGTACTTTTTTTTTTTTTGAAAAAGAGGTCAAAATACTTTATTGATATTGAGGAGAAATCAATACATACTCACACTTTACATTATATTGCTTACACAAAGTATACGGCCCATATACACCACGACCAAAACCCTAAACATACTGCGTAACTTTTGCGTTGCTTTTCTCATGGCGGCTCGTTTTCTCTGCCTGGTAAATCTTCTTCTCTTCCAACTATAGATCTTCCACTTTCGGTGCATCTGGACTTAATAGAGCTCTCAGCTTCATCATCTTCTCTATCAATCATGTACCTTGAGGATGTTACTGTGGTTGAGGGATTGGGTGGCGCGGGTAAGGTAAGATCTGCACGCAAAGGTATAATTTCCCATCTGGCTAGGGTTTCATTGGGATTAATCACGCTGAGGGAAAAAAACTTGGATTTGTTGATGATAATGTCTCGAACCATGAGCTTTATGGATTTGCAAACAGCAATTTTATCTGGATTGTCAAATTTGAATATTTTTGAGTTTCTGCTCTTCCAAATGAACCATATGGCTGTGCTAACCGCGGCAATAATGATATCTCTTTCGATGTTTTTAGTTGCAAAATTCTGACTAATATATGCCATAATGTCTTATGAAAAAGATTTGCAAAATTTTAAATTTCAATTTTTCATCCGAAATCAATAAATACAAAGATGGAGTCATCGAGATATTCGTAGAATACTCGATTTAGAATATGGATGAAATAAGATGGGCAAACTGAATGACATAATAATTCATTCATAGAATCATAACGAGTGCGGAATGCGGTAAGTGGAATGCTAACTCCCACAACTCGTAGCAAATGAAAAACGGTGGCAAGGTCGAACTAAAAAGACCTTAACACTACTCAAAAGATTGCTTAGGTGACAGTGCTAAGACAAACTCAAAAATACCGGAAAAGTTTCACAAGTTATTTAGATAAGAGAAATAACACTTTTCTCATCTTGAGGGCTTAAAGAATAAAATGATGTCTTCAAAAATTTGAAATCGGAATCACAAGAAAAAATAGAAATCTGCTTAACAGATAGAAAATGTCGGAGATGAATAGTCCACACGGAAAATAGGATATGGGCCTCACAACGACTAAGCCAATCCTTACAAAAAATCAATTTCCGAAGCCTAAGTAAAAATATCCGCTCAGAAAGAAAAATCACATAAAATAGTTTCGGCATCAATAGAAAGAAAATTGAGTGTTGCGGATCTACCATCCGGATTCACAATCCTCAAAGAAGTCATCAAGCCCAAAATATTTTCAAAGAAAAAGAATCGACCGGTTCTTTTGATATAAAATAATGAGATGAAACTCATATCAAAAAGAACTCGAATAAGAAGATCACGAAATAAAACAATGCCATCAAGGATTGAGTGAAAAATACCTTGACCGAGAGAAGAGTTTCTAGGGGCTTGCACTGCATTGAGCTCTCCCTCCTTCTTACTTTGAAGTACGGGACATGCAGTAATATGGTGACCCGAATTCTTGCAATAGCGACAAAAGAGGGGTCTCGGACACTCCCTTGCATAATGGTCCGTGGAACCACAATTGTAGCATTGACCACGACTAGAGGTAGGAGTCTTTGCTACTGGAATTTGTTGCTTCCCTTTCTTATTAGAATTGGGGCCTTTGAATTTGATAGGCCTCTTCAAGTTATTGTCGTAGTTCTGTTGGGCACGCACAACTTCAACATCACCTTCATTATCGGCCTCTTCAAGATGAAGAGCGATATCAATAAGCTGATCAAATGAAACCTCAAGTTTCAGGAGTAATGGCTCCTTAAGATTCTTATTCAAGCCATAGACAAATCTCTGATTTTTCTTCATTGGGGTGTTAATGTATTCAACCCCGTATTTGGAAAGAGATTCGAAATATGCGACATAGTCTGTCACAGAAGATCCACCTTGAACAAGGTCAATAAAACGCCGGGCCAAAGTTACTTTTTCAGCCTCCGGCACAAACTTTAATTCGAATCGTTCCCGGAATTGCTCCCAAGTAAGATCCGCTTCAACAATTTCAGAAATTAAGAGCTCATACCAATCCAACGCTCTTTCTTGGAACATGCTAGAAGCCACTTGGACTCGATGAAGGTCAATAAGGTTCATGCGAGAAAAGATGCAATCGCATGATTTGAGCCAAGCTTGAATTTCTATAACACTCTGGGATCCCCTGAATGGCCTTCCACCCAAATCGGTATAGTCTCTGCACAAGCGTGCGAAACCGGATCTAGGATGAGTAGCCTCTGGATTGGGTCCGGCAGCTTGAGCATTCTTAACAAGATCTAGGAGCTGCTGGGCAGACATAAATACTCCATCCTGGGGAGTAGCACTAGATTTATCGGCGCTGGGACGGCCAGGTCTAACCATTTCTCTTCTTTAAGAAAGAAAGAAAGAAGAGGAAAAAGTTATTCTCAAAATAAATTTCAATCAAACTTGATTGATAAAACAAGGAATCATAAGGAAAATAGGATGAATCGGTACGAAGACTCGAATTAAATCCTAAAGCACGACTCCTAAGATGGACTTAGGACGATGATCCTTGTTATAATATTCCATATTGTTCCGAAGTTTGGCTCTGATACCAAGCTGTGACGCCCCACCTCTATACCCACGCTAGCCAAGGACACTACTGGGTAATGCCGTCGACTAGCGCGGAGAATAAGGCTGTTGAGGAGCGACCATCCGTGTAATTGCTTTGTGCGAGCACCGATATGTCGGATAGAATAACATGCAATTCATTTCGAGAGGAAATCCGACATACCGATACAAACTCAAAGCTACTACACAGTGACTATAATATCTTCGGAAACAAATATAGAAATAAGTATAACATAAATCAGTCACAAATAATTCATATCACAAAGGCGGAAGAAGATATGAATATATAACTAACGCATGAAAGTGTACATCAGAGAAGTGGTCAAAAAGATCCACAATAATACAAAAGAATAGCAACACGTGCTATACAAATGAATACAACTATGAGTCTATATCTCAAGTGTAAACAACAAAAACTGCTAATCTAAATAGTTAGCCAAAAGATCATATGATAACCCCAGAAGAGAAGTCAAGCAGAAGCACCTGTAGCATCTCGGTCTGACCCGAGTATTATTTATGAAGAAAATAATAAACAGATCAGTCAAGCTATAAATATCAGAAGAAATGATATAGAATAAGAGATATGACTAAACGTATAATAATCACAATGCCAAGCTTTGATAAATAACTAATTGAAAAATCAACAAGAGATTAATCAATACCGCAAAGATCTTCTCAAAGATAAAAAGGAATGTCATACTCCTAATTTCATTCACCAAGCCACAATAAATGACATATATATCCATGCCAATCGTAAAAATTGGTGAAACATAAATTCCAGAAATCAACACACGAAATCCAGAAATCACAATAAAAGGATGGCCAATCCCATAAACTGGACATCGACGCACCAAGAAAGACACGCCCCATTCACAGTCGAACATCGACGCACCTAGAAAGATACGCCCCATGCTCTAGCATCGGCGCACCTAGAAAGATACTCCCCATGCACAAGTAAACATCGATGCACCTAGAAAGATACATCACATGCATAAATAAACATCGATGCACCTAGAAAGATACACCCCATGTAATGTCTAACATTGACGCACCTAGAAAGACACGCCCCATGCACAGACGAACATCGACGCACCTAGAAAGATACGCCCCATGTCCCGACTTATTGAGCCGATTGCTCCACGAAGTAAATAAACATCGATGCACCTAGAAAGGTACACCCCATGCATAAATAAACATCGACGCACCTAGAAAGGTACGACCCATGTGTAAACAAACATCGACGCACCTAGATAGGTACGACCCATGAAAGAAATGAGACGAAGCTCAATAAAATGAGAAATAGTCCTCCACATAGACAAAGAGACATTGCACATTGCTAGTCTAAACCACAAAGATGATCGTCATCGATCAATCGAGAAGTGTCAATTACACTAAGCTAGTAAATATATGAGTTTAGCTTCATGTCCCATAACCACTTGCTTAACTTAAATATTTACGAACAAACTGTAGATCTCCACTAGAAAATTGTCACAAGAGATTCAATCGAACGAGTCCAAGAATTAACCGGCGAAGTAAACGCAAGCGTTTCATACCACTTGGTTTACTAAGTCGTTTAATTAGATTTCTCATACGAGTGAGGTAAAGGTTTGTATATACTAATAGATTGGAAATCGGTTTGAGAAAACGAGCTTTGTAATAAAATAGTGTTAAAATCATTTGAAGAAAGAGTTTTGATATTTACTACTAGTATAGAAAACCTTTATATTTTTAAAGTGACAAATCACAAAGGTGATTGTAGGAACAATCAATTCATAAAGATTCACATTCAAAGACGTGAATAAAATTCAAAGAAATCGATACCGAATCCATCAAAATGGACATTCCCAAAAATCATGAAGAAAATGTCATCAAAGTCGATAATAAGTGATAATAACAAAAGGGAATCAACACAAATCGATTAACATTGGAAATTCAATCCAAAAAGGCAAATTGGACTCAAACAGCAGGTTCAGTCGACTGAACAGAGTTTTCAGTCGACTGACCCTGTACCTGGAAATTTTCCAGGTTCAGGAAACTTTCTATTTCCAGGTTCAGTCGACTGAACAGAAGATTCGGTCGACTGAATCATGTCTGGAAACTTTCGGGTTCCAGGTTCAGTCGACTGAACAGAAGGTTCAATCGACTGAATCATGCCTGGGCTGTTTTTCAGCCTATTCAAATGAAGAGCAAACTCTTCCAAAATGCAACCGGACGAACGTTGGCTCTAAGGGTTTATGCCAATCGGCTACCCGGCCCTATATGCTCCTTGATGCATCACCAAAAGCATGATCAAACACCCATAAAAGGATTTTCACACAAATTTGACTTAAAAAACCCAAAAATTGGAATATTCACAAAACCAATTCAAATCAAGAGCAAATGCACATGAAGAAGTGTTAGGAATTCATACCCAACAACCAAAGATAATTATAGTCATAGATGTGAGATAAAAATCTCACCTTTGAACCCAAACAATAGAAGAAGAAGCTTGAAAGCAAGCTAGATCAATTCCTCTTCAATAACAACTCAAGAAGCTTCAATCTAAGCTTAAAAGAGAAACATTTCCTAAATTAGGTTTAGGAAATTTCTGAAATTGGAAAGAGAATGAGTTGGAGAAGAAGAAGAGAAGGCTTACCAATGGGTTCACTTGAGTTTGGAGCAAGGAGATGGATTTGCTAATGGAAACTAGGGCTTAGGATTTCCTAATTCTTTTTCTCTTCCCCCATTTTTTATGAAGCTTGAATGTATTAGGAAATTATAAAGGAACGAAGAGAAGAGGGTTGGAGCTAGGTTGATAAAATGGGGTCAATGGGCTCAGGCCAAACCAAAGCCCTAAGTGAAAAAGTAGCAAAATTACACTAACTCCAAACATATCGAAGTTTATACTCAAAAAGGTCGCAAACGTCATTTTGAACTCAATGGGGGTGGTCTCGAGTTCCAATTCGACTGTTGGCAAAAAGTAGGTTTTCAGACCAAAATCCGATGAACGATAAAATATTTAAATATACAATTGATAAATATGTGGGTTGTTACATTATGTCTCCCACATCTAGAACTTATAATCTACCCTTCTTTCTTAACCATCCACTTTGGTCCAGACTGAAATCCTTTAAGTCATCGCTCTCTATTCTATCCCTTAATTTCATGATCTTTTCAGCTAACGCTTGATCCTCTTCCTGTTTAGAACCAATCTTCTGAATCTATACCGGTCAAACTTCTAAACAAGACAATATAGAAAATCTTCCACTAGACCTAGCCTCGAATCTCCACTGCACTCTTCGAGCTGATAATGCTTCTAAGTCTTTCCATTCTGCTATCATAGCTAACATTGTATTCTGATGCTTTTTACTAAGCGCATCTGTAACCATGTTGCCCTTCTCTGGTGTGTACTCTATTCCGAATCATAAGCAGCTAAAAACTCTAACCGCCTCTACTGTCTCATGTTCTGCACCTTTTGAGAGAACAAGTACTTCAACGACTTATGATCGGTATAAAGCTCGAACCTCGCTACCAAAAGGTAATGCCTCTACACCCTTGATGCAAATATAACTTCAGCTAACTCCAAGTCATGCGTTGGATATCTAATCTCATGCGATCTGAGCTGTCTAGAAGCGTAGGCAATCACTTTACCTCTCTGCATTTATACCGCTCTTAATCTAGTACCACATGCATCTGTATAAACTACCATGTCCTGATTCCCCTTCGGGACCACTAATACAGGTGCATGGGTCAATAATTTTTCAAGCCCCGAATGATTCCTCACACTTATCAATCCACATAAACTCACATCCATTTGCGTTAAATTCATCATCAACGCTGCCATCCATGAAAAGTCCTTAATAAGTCTCCTGCAATGTCCAGCTAATCTGAGAAAACTTCTTATCTCAGTTACCATTTCTGGTCTCTTCCAATTATTAAAACTTCATCTTATCTCGATCGGCTGACACTCCTTTCTCCGAGACTACATGACCCAGAAATTTCACTTCCTTCTTCCAAACATGGCACTTCGAAAATTTTACCTTTAGTTGGTGTTGCCTCAGCGTCTCAAGTACAACTCTAAGATGAACTTCATGCTCCTTCTCATCCTTAGAGTATAATAGAATATCATCTATAAAAACCAATATGAACCTATCTAAGTGATCTAGGAAATTCCGGTTCATCTAATCCACAAGGAATGCGGGCGCATTAGTGAATCCGAACGACATTACTAACCATTGAATGATCCATACCTTGTTCTAAATGCCGTCAAAGGTATACTATTTTCTGTTACTCTAAGCCGATGGAAACTTGTCGCCAAACCCAACTGAGAGAATATTTTGGCTCCACTTAGCTGATCGAACAAATCATAAATCCTAGGCAACGGATATTAATACTTTATCGTCTTCTCACTCAAATTACGATAGTCGACACATAGCCTTTACGATCCATCCAGCTTCTTAGCAAAACCGTGGTTGCTCCCCAAAATGAACTACTCGGTCTGATAAAACTTTTTCCTTCCAAATCTACCAACTGAGCTTTCAATTCCCTTATTTTTGTCGACGACATCCAGTTTGGCGGTCTACTTACCAGTTCTGCTCCAGGCACCTAATCTATCCAAAACTCAATGACTCGTTTCGGTGGAAAACCTACTACTGGCTCGAAGACATCTGCGAATTCTCTAACCATGAAAAAGTGATTCAACTCATCTTCTAACTTCATAACTCCCAACAAAGCGTTCACTTCATAGCTAGGGTTTTGCACGGTATAAACTATCTGATCACTACAATTCAGGTGTCTAGGTGATATTTTCCTGTCCTAATAAAGTATCATAGCATCATACTTACTTAACCAATCCATACCCAATATAATTTCGAACCCTACAAAGTCAAATACATGCAAACAACAAACAAAGGTATAACCTAACAAGTCAAACTCTAGGTGGTCACACTTCATCCCAAGTGTCGCATACCCTCCTATTGGATTTGCAACCCTTGAGGAAGTTACTAAATATGTGGATTCTAGGTTAAGCTTATCTACCAAATATTGAGATATAAAAGAATGCGACGCACCAGTATTGAACAAAACGCTAACAAACATATCATGAATCTAAAGCGTACATCCCAATACTTCCTTTCTCTTCTCTTGCACTGTCGACTTCGACATAGCAGGCCCCAATGCAAATATTTGGCCTTTTTCTCCTTTAGCTGGCTCTTTGCACTGGTTCTTATAGTGCCCAACTTGATCACAGTTGAAACACTAACTCCTTTCTTCTCAGCAGCCTTCTTTCCTTTGCCTGTCCAGCACTCATGAGCATAATGGTCTTTCTTATCACATTTGTAAAAGACCACCTCAGAAATCCCTATCTTTGATGCTCCATCTTTTTGGGCACCTTTCTTTTGAAAGAACTTTCTCTTTTGACCTTGCCCAACCTGGACCTCCTTCTCCTTCTTTTTCTCCAAACAAACAAGCATCTCTTCATGTCTTAACGCCATCTCCACTACCGCATCACATGGATCTCTGATATGCGGTAAGGTAGCCCTACCAACCTCAGGCTTCAATCCTACGATGAACGTTTCATTCCTCTTCATCACTGCATCAACAATGGCATATACATATCTAGCCAACTCCTCAAACTTGCTAGCATACTCCAGAACAGACATTTCTCCATGTTTAAACTCGGCAAACATACTAATCAAAAAAGACTACGCCATTAATGACATGAACCTCTCTTGGTACCTTCTCCTAAAATTAGCCCATGTCATCTCCTCTTCATTTACTCCAACCATCACATTATTCCACCAAAACAAAGCCGTCCCTTGAAGCTTTCTCGAGGCAAGTCTCCTATTCTGCTCGTCATTGAGCCCTAAATCAGCGAACATCCTTTCACAGTGCAACAACTAATTTTCTACTTCTATAACATCTTTGGTTCTGATAAACGGCTTCCCTCCAAACCTAGCATAGTCTCTACTCAAGTTAGCATAATGATTGACCACTGGAGCTTTCTAAACTCCTCCCGTAGCATTTCCTCCAACAACCCTAATAGCAATCCCAGCTTGCATCATATTCATGAAATACTGATACATAGCCCTCATATCTACCTGTGGGACTCCAGCATCAACATTCCTAGCTTGAGCCCGACCTTGAGTCCTCCTTGTATTGGGTTGGACATTTCCATTGGTGGTGGTGCTATCCCCTCCTACGTTAACTCTGCCTCTTCTACCATCCATATCTGTATTCAAACCTCATAAGATATAGAAGAATAACCTAACAAATATAGAAGATTATAGATAAAGCATATACTTATATATAGTAAATACAAGTACGTTACTATAGCGTTATCCCATACCCCGATCTTAACTCCAATTCCTAGGGATTATGTTTTCAAAAATCATTTTTAGTTAAAGTATTTCACAAACCTATGCTCTGATACCAAGTTGTAACATCCCCTATCTAGGGGCCGAAAGCTAAGCGCTATAGATGCTGCAGTCATCCATAGTACTAACTTTCGACGACTAAATACGGCTATGTTAATGGTATCCATAATATCAGAAGCACTTGAATATGAAATAAAACACGGTTTTCAAAAAAACAACTTTTCATGTTACATTTTCAAAACTCACGTTTCACATTCAACTTACCTAATCCCATAATTATTTCCAGGTTGAGATAAAATATATGTGTTACATAAATATGCCAAGAGCGACATATGATGATGCCCCCTTGGTTGACCAGAATAATACATAGACATAACTATCTTAAATACAACACAGCGGAAAACAAAAAAAAACAATAACTCTTATATAGCTACACATCACCTCCTGCTCATATTCAGAAGCTTTATTCATCAATCTATTAAAACCTATAAAACCTCAACCCTTAGCCTACTCAAATCAATTTTGAGGACCAGAGAGTTTAAGGGAAAAAACATAAACTTCGAGTCAGACATAAAGCTTGGTGTGAATAATATTATGCGTCTCGGTTATTTAATGTTAAGTGAGACCATGCCGCTTAGCAGAACAGGTTTTCCCTCACTAACATCCTTTTAAATATATCTTTTGCAAATCAAAGTCCTGCAACCAAAACTGGTTAAAACTTAAAGCATTTTATTTAAACTTACATATCAGCTAACAAAAGGACTATCTGTCCGGACACTATAGTTTTGTTTGGCCAACCATTAACCTTTGGCTGACTCGGGCCAATCGGATAATATAACAAAATAATCTAACATCTGTTAGACACTCCTCCTTTGGACAGTCTGTCCTTAACTATCTATTAAATACTTCTCTTCTGGACGGTCTGTCCCTAACTTAACATCTCCCAGGGACACCTGATCCTAATGGTTTTGTGGGCTCACCAATAACCTATTTGTATTCGAACACATATTCCCTTCTATGTGTAACCATAATTTTAGTCTTACCTGTGACAAAACCCTACGCACTAGAATTTTGGACTAAATTAGCTGGAACCAATAGCTAATGATAGGGCACGACCCTATACCAGTCCCATCTGCTATTCTAGTATCTGAGTCATTTTACTCTGTGATACCTTTCCAAAATTTTCTTTGAAAACCTTTTCATCTGAAATTGATTTAAAACCTTTTAAACCAAATTTAAACAAGGAAAATATTTATACTCTATGCTTTACTCAAAATCACCTTGCCATGTTATATATATTTTACTCAATCGTTTTGTCGATGAAAACGTTTAACCTTTGAAAGTACCCCTTTCGAATCCATTGAAAGTACTCTTTTCAAAACCATTGAAAGCACCTCTTTTAAAACTAAGTAAAACCCTTCTTCTAACCTAGGCCAAAAGGCCAAAACCTTCCTTTTGAAACCATACTCAAAACCTTTCGAAACCCTTGAAAAGCCTTTCTTACGAAAGCTATAAAACATTAGATATCATATTTTAAAACCTTTAAGCATTGCCTTTAGAAACGTTTGGAAAAACCTTCCCTTTCAACCCTTTTGACACAGTCTGCTTTCTTTTCGACTCCATCGAAACCTTTAAGGAACCACCTCTTCGAAACCTTTCTTTAAAACCTTTCGAAAGCATCAAACCTTTATAAACACAAACCCTTTGAAATCATTTGGGTTCAATTTAAAACATTTGAAAAAACACCTTTCGAAACCACTTAAAACTTCTCTTTTGAAACATTTCGGTTATACCTCGATAGAACAAAAGGTCTATAAAATCAATTAGGTCGAAAGCCAACCTTTCGAAAGCGTTTCTAAGGAAAGATGTGATGGTGTCGAAACTGCCCTTCCGAAAGCATTGGAGAAATGGCTAATTTTAAAAGCTGAGTATACCTTTTGAAACCATTGACTTCGAAAGGTAGAAAGGCGACAGCTGGGGGTTTCGATCCCTTCGAAAGAATTACTTAAAATAAAAGAGTGCAACCCTTTCAAAACTTTTTCTTTAAAACATTTGACTCGGTCGAAAGCCAACCGAGTCGAAAGCCATCCTTTCGAAAGCAAAGCATGCGCTATTGTAATTTAAAACAAAGGCATACTCCAACCCCTTCGGAACCCAACGTTTCGAATATGCACCTTCCGCCTTTATCCAATACGCTACGTACCAAATAACTTGATACTATGTGCATTGATTTCGAAAGCATGATGGAGAAACGTCCCAGTCGGAACCTGATGCTGAAAGTGGCGGAAGATGCTAAAATCATGTTAATTTCGTTTTTAACTTAAAAATGAAATACCTTTCAACTAACATGTTATTGTTTGTCTAATTTTCACTTGTTGCTAGATATCTTTTTCAAAATTGCTGCCAATATTTTCAGAAATAAACAATAATTTTATTTTACAAAACACCCCTTCTCCTTAAATAAATATATAAAATATTTAATCCCATGCCTTAAATAATTTTATATATTCATCAATGCAATTAGGAATATTCTATAAAATTTCTAGAAAATCATTTTCAATGTGTTTTCTAACATATATGAATTCTAAACCCAAATTATTTACAATTTAACCGTAAATTATTTATAACCCAATAAATCATTTTCTTCACTAGAAAATTAATATAAAATCCACCTTAATTCAGAAAATTATGAAAATTAAACTCAATCTAAAATATAATTTATGGTGTATATCTAAAATTTCGAGGCATTTGGAAGTTAATAAATAGGGTTTTCATATCAAAATATATCATAATGTCTATATGAATAGGCATAAGTCATCAACAAGCACATATAATCATGTAATCATTCAAAAACATAGAAAAATCATACAAACAATTTGGATTTCACCTTAAAACATAGATTTCATTAAGAAAAATGAGATGTAGTCATTATTCACGTGAGCCATGTGATTAAGGATGTGGGATTTGATCTTTGATTAATTGATTTGATTCTTCTCCTGAATCCTAGCTTTATCTTCTCTTGAGATTGCTAATGGTGGCCGGCCTTAAAAGTGTTTTTGTTTGAGAAAATATGAAATAAACGTTTGTTTTGGTTTCCTAAGGGTTCAAGGTATAGGTTTAATCATTTTTCTATTTTTCCCTCTCTTATTTTCAAACGCCTTAATTTTTTGATCCATTGTTTACTCATTAACATGACACATTACCCCTTCATTAAATCATAAATCTCAACCCATTAATCAACCCACATTATTTAATTTAATTTAACTAATTAAATTTCCTAAACAATGTCACTAAAAATATGGGGTGTTACAATTTTGAATTGCTATCTCTTAACCATTGTAAATGCAGGAGCACAGTATATGATTTTATAAAGTTTTAAATGAGATAATAGTGAAGGGAAAACCCGTTCCGCTAAGCGGCGTGATCTCACTAGATATCTAAATGGTTTGAGATGGTAGATTATTATTCATGCCAGAATTTATGTCTGACTCAAAGCTTATGTTTTCCCCTTAAACTCTCAGGTGTTCAATTGATTTTGAGTAGTTTGAGAGTATTAAATATGTGATTATATGATTTTTGTTTGATGATAATAAACATATATATATATATATATATATATTCGTTTAAATGTATTTGTTAATGTACTATTTTATTTTTCATATATTAAATAAATATTTTCTGAATAAAATTAAATAACACAGAATTTGAATTCAAACAGAAATTTTATTCAAACAAATATTTATTTCAATTTTTGAATAACACAAATTCTAGCTCTCACTATATACATATACAAGTTCAATTACAATACAATTTTTGATTACATCACAATTCAACTTACATAAATTCCTCACTACATATCACTCACACTCGTAGTTCATCTTCAACTACATTCCAGTTAGAATCCAACATCTGAGCAATCTGCAAAAATATTCACTAACGCAGTAAAATTGAAAAAGAAATATTTTTGCAATATAAAATAAAATATGGTTTTTGAAAATATTATTTGCCTCAGTTATTTGGGTTGTTCGTCATCATTTATATTTGAATTCATCACACACGAACAATGTGACATGCACAGTGTATCACTGTGCATGCCACAAGGCCGTGCACACCGATATACACTTGATAATGTTACAGGGACAGGTAAGCACAAGTCAAACCCAAATTATCAGATTCAACTCAAGTGCAATAAAAATAAATGTCACAACTTTCAGCACAAGGTCAAATCCGAACTTAAGCTGGATTCAACTCAGGTGAAATTTCGAAAAATAAACAAAATGCAAAGGTCAAGTCACTGCAATCTTGACTCAACTCAATGCAACAACCAAAGTCAAGGTAACATGAAGTCAGCAACTTTAATATGCTCATATACACAAGTGAATGAAAATTCTGTACTCAATGCAAAGAATAAAAGTCAGTTTAAACATGAATCAAACAATAAAAACAAAGAAAAAAGCATCATATGTTGAACAACATAAAGAATGCCAACAATATGGATATACAGTGATGCATGAAACAAGACTCAAGACTGCAACAATATGGCAATATTGTTACATCAATGAAATTATAAACATCAACTACAAGCCCAAGTGACAACAGACCTCAGAACATATTATATTGAAGACATACTACAGTGCGGACCAAAGAGCAAAAGTAATCTGAATCAAATGCCATTAGATCAAAGACAATACAACAAGTCAAGTGATGCACCAGGTATACCAGTGGAATGAACAAAAGCAAGCCGAGTTTCAACCAAGAATGCAAACCAAAAATGATACCGACTCGAGAAGCTATAGATATCAGTGCACATGATATGTCAATCAAGACATGCGTAAAGAACAGCAGTCTCAACATATATGACCAACACAACAACACTACAGGCAAATAAACTCAAGGCTACAACACAAATGCGAGCTGCTGAATTCCAAGAAAGGAAACTACAACACCAAGTATACATGGAGCAATGCTCAAGTGAAGTTCAGGCCAGACCAACCAGAAAAGATGCAAACAAAATATGCAGTACATACTCAAGTACATCAGGTCATGAACATGAAATAATCAAGTGACTCGGCAATTCTTGAAGACTACAGCAAAAATGGAGTCAACACAAATGCAATGCAAACAACATGAATGTAACAAGCATGAACACAGGAATACATGTATGCAGCAGAGTCAAGTCAAAGTCGTGACATTATCAAAATCAAGTTTGCAGTCGAAGACAACTACAATGCAAAACCGTTAGCTATCGAGCAAGCACATGAATTCACAAATCAATTTCAAGTTGAACAAATCAAGACCGAAGTCACAGTGAAATCGCCACAGTCAAGCGTATGAACAAGTCAAATTCGAAACCGTGGTAGCAAAGGTAATTGACTGAGTTAAACATCAAAGCCGTGGGAAGCAAGTATACGAAAATATACGAATTTGAATAAGTCAGTGAAATCTCAAACATCCATACGAAAATCAACGACCAAGCTATATCAGATTGACAAATTCAAATAAAGTATATACGACGAGAATTCAGGGGATCGAAACCTATAAATTGAAATTAACATCATTGGAAAAATGTATTCGAGTTCAAGCAACAAAGCATAAACATTCAACTCAAATAAAAGTCGAGAAAAGCACAAATCGAAAAAGGAATTTCACGTACCAATCCTTCAACCAATTGAACGCACTCGACAATTTGAAGCAGCCTAGAAATCAATCGAAGAAAGAAAACAAAGCAACATTCAATCTACAAGTGAAAGCTTCCGATTCAAAGAATTAAACAAAGCCCTAATTTTTTAGGAACGAACGAGAACGAAGAAGCAACCATTTTCACAGACGAGTCGGGCCAAAGAAATAATAAGGAGAAAGGGGAATTAACATCACTAATTATTTTGGGCCGACCTTGTTATTTGTATTAGTTTTATAAGTTAGGGTTTTGTATTTAAAATTGTTTTAAATTTGCATTTTAATTTTTAAACCGTTGAAATTTCTATTCGTGTGACTAGGGGACAAACTACATGGCGTAGTTTGAGAATTCGCAACTCAGTGGCTGAGTTGTGGCAGGGTTTTGAGCGTAGAGTTAGGTTTAGTCGATAGCGGGTGCCGTGAGTTTACGTGTGTAAGCGTCTGCTATCTAATTTCTAGTAGAAACCTTGGGGGCAGCACATAGGCAGGGTTTTGCCGAAGCTGGGTAAATTCTGTGTCGTTCTATTTCTGCATTTTATTATTCTGCTATTTTTCTGTGCTGCTATTATTCTGTGATCTGTGTTGAAATTATTCATAAGCTTCCGCAATTAATTTTTATAATTAATAGCATCACCCTATTCACCCCCCCTCTAGGGTGAAATCGATCCTATAGAGAGTTGAGGTTTTCAGGCACCTCTTTAGATGAATAAGCTTCTGAAGATGTGCAGGAGGCATGATAGTAATTTAATGTTCTTTTCTATTTTGATTCCACGGTGTTTTGTTGTAAAGGACAAGTTCTAAATTGCCTAGTCATATAATATGATCATCCAAGCGGGCATCTTTATATGTTTCTCTTGGCGTACACGGTAATAATTATATTTTCTCTGAATGCGGTTCTTTTATTCGGATAATGTAATGAATTTGAAATGCTTTAAAATGGAATGAGAAAGTTGTTTGTTGATTTTAAATTTTTTCCATATCCATGTGTTTATGTTATATTAATGTATCTAACATTACCGTATTTGGCCGTCGAATATTATGGATGACTGTAGCATCCGTAGCCATTAGTTTTGGGCCTCCAAGTGGGGGATGTTACACCTGTCGATGGAATTCTAGATCTCAGCAAGAAGGGAGGATTAGAGGAGCACAGTCTTTAGCTAGAGAATTATATTCTATAAATATAAACCATATCAATAAATCTATTCCTAATTATACAGTTGTGTCCTTTGTTATATGTAAAAATGATAAAGTAGAAAGTGATAAGCCAGTTTAAGGAACTAAATAGGAATTTCACACCACTGCTAATTCTAAAACAGGTCAACATAAGGTTAGAAATAAACACAAAAGAGCTCAATCCAGTAGATGGACTAGAAGATGTTCAACTAGACTCGACAGACCCATCCAAAGTTGTGAAGATTGGGAAAAAAATCTAAGCACAGAATTACACTTCGAGTCGATCAGTTTCCCAAAGGGGTAAACCAACATTTTTTTCTTAGACTAATTCAGATATGATTGGAATTGGCCTGTCTATAATCTGTCTTACCCTAATCACCGACCCAAATGCACATCCAAACTGAATAAAGATTGCTAATTAAGATCACTAAGTGATATTTAAGAGTATCAAATTTGAATTAAGTGATATTTAAGAGTGTTCTCGCTTATTTGTGAGATGCTAAAGAATAGATTATAGAAATAATGAATTCCTTATGAAGGAATGTTTGGACTCAAACTTCATAAGTGACTTTGATTAGAGTATGTCAATCCTTAATTCATATTTAATCTAGAGTTAGGTATTTTAAATTTGGAAAATGTTCCAAACAATAAGCAGTGGCTAATTAAGTCAAAGGCTTAGTGCATCGCCTTGAATAGCACCGCCGTAAAAGAAGTATAAATAAATGCGCCAATTTATAGCAATCTAGGGTGATTCCAAATGTTGAGTATCCCAATGATATTGTTATATGATAACAATGTTGTAATATAGTTCGTAAAATAACCAAAAGCTCACTAGAAGTTTTGAAACATATTCCAAAAAGTTCCACATGATAAAGGCAATTTATCAACCTCGGAGAGAGTAAATTGACATAGTAGATAGTTAAAACTATATAGCATACCCTTTCACAAAGGGACTGGCCAAATTAGTTTTTGAGAAAACCGATTGAATGAGTTGGAATAAGATTCCATAATTGACCTTAAGTACAAGTGGAAGATTAATAAGTTAGAGTTATGCCTTAGGGGAAATTATGTAATTTGTTACATATATCTAACTTAAAAATAAATATTACTCGAAATAAAAGTTGGTTTCTTTCTATTGTATACTTGTTATATTGTGATATAATTAATTAAGTAATTAATTTAAAGTATATTTAATTAAAAAAATCTTAAAATGATATGTTATATGGTAGTAATTACAATGCGTTGTAATCGTGATAAATTTACCACATTAAAATAACATGTTATTTTAAATATTTCTAATCAAGATGTTTCGAGACGGGATATCGATATACTCGTCAAAACTCGAGTATGTAATGCTCTCCAAATATTGGGCAGTGTATTATCCGTGGTTGTTAGGGCACTAAGGAGCCATGTACCGATAGTTATTGGATAATTATGAAATGAATCACTTGGGAGTTTTCTGTTGACATATAACTAAAGTCAAATAGAGAATCTCGAAGTGACGATATTACACAGTTCTCTGGACTTGAGAATACTATTGGCCTTTAATGTGGACACTCCATTTGAAGCAACTATAGTTATGGCATGATGTACATCAAACAACTATACTTAGGTTTGGATTGAAGCATTGGAAGTGGAACAGTATTCATTAGAGAATTCGTCTCTTTAGTTATATGTGGTTAGTATCACGGTCAACTTTAGTCAACTCAAGTCTCTTGCTAGAGCAGTGCAGTTAATGATAATTATTGTTATTAAACCAAGAATTTTGTGATTGAACTAATAAAATTGAATGCGGACCATATTGGATTTTGGCAAAAACCAAATTCCATAAGTCCTAGTGCGATAAAGTGTTGACGAAGAGAAATTTTGAAAATAATCATTACTACCAGGTACCGCTTATAGTATGTAAAATTGGATTTTGTAAAAAATATGTGTAAGTGACAAATTCAGCTAAAATATCACATCACTAGTTAAGGTGACGTGTAAACGTTAACATTCGAGTTATTCGATATTAATCACTGACTGCATTTACACCTTTTTGAGTTATACAATCGTAATGATGAATACTTCGAAAAACCACACGATTTAATTAATTTATTAACACTATAAATTAATTAAATTAATTAATATTTATGAAATATTAATTAATAAATTTTATTTGATTTGTTTGAATACCATTATTGTTTAATAAATGCTTATATAAAAGTTATATACGCACATTTCGATATGTGATATCAATGGAATATTAAATTGGATTTAAATAGATTAATTGCAAAGTGGTTTTAGGAAATTTCTGAATCCCACATTTTTTATAGTTGGTCATGCATGATGAAAGGGAGAAAGGATTTGATGAGATTTAACGAGGAATTAAATATGGAAGGATTTATAGGAGGCGATTGAAAGGTTTGAATGTTTCTCTCAAAACTAAATCTTCTTTCTTTCTTTCTATTAGTTAATAGACAATTAACTCTTGTTCTCTCCTCTGCCTCTCTTGTCTTGGTTGAAAATTTCATGCTTGCATGGAAAAAAATTCCTAAAAACAAATTTAAATAAAATAAATTCAGTCAATGTGGTGTTTGGCTTTAGATCCTTGCAAAATCCAAATGTTGATTTAATTGAATCAGAATTTTATTCTTCATTCAAGTTGCAAATATTTGCCTTCAACTTTAGGTAATTCTATTTCTGTTTGATTATATATTCACCATGTTGATAAAGTTTAGATCCTATACATGTTACATCTAGTCTAAATATTTTGTTCATTATGTTAACACGTAATTTAGATCTGATACATGTTACACTTTAATTGATTTTATATTTACCATGTTAATATAATTAGATCCTACACTTTTTATATCTCTTTTGATCATATATTCATATTGTTTGTATAGTTAGATCAAATTCCTTTTTCAGCATATTTATATGTGCTTATGTTATCCGATCTAATTTTGTCATTGTTTTACAAATTATTGTTAAAGAACCAAACAAACAAATTTGGATTGGAAACTAATTTATTTAATTAATGTTGTAACTCATTATATACACAAATATAAATTAACTGTTTATGTTAATTATCTGTAATCACCTTGAAATTGAATACATGTTTGTTGTTTCGAATATAATTCTTTTGGTTGTTTTTTACATTTGTCTAAATGTCGTTTTAGTTAAAAAATATAAGTGGACTTGTATGCAAGACATCATAAATGCTTTTATTACAAATTTATTACTTTAATTTAAAATATGTAATAGATTACAAAGTTCATACACATGCATACATATTTGTAACTTAATCTAAAACATGGTTTGCAGTTATTCATACATGTATGCATATATGTATATACTCACAGTTTATGAAATGGACTTTTGTGTAAAATATAAATTTAATTTTAAATCCTTCCTAAGTTAAAATTAGATTCAGAATTGTTTTTGAAATACATTAAATTGTGAGTAAATGAGATAATCCCTCCACATTTTTCTCTCCTTATTAATTGCTTTCTCAAACGCAGGTGATTGTCATTTTGGATATAAGCAAATGTTTTGCTTAGTTAAAATAACTTCACAACATATTATATATATGTAAATATAAGTAAAACACACACACATTAATATAATTTCGAAATAAGATGTGGACAATAAAGGCATATACAAAGGGACAAATGAGTCCATTGTGGTGTAAATTCTAGCAACTACATGCGATCGCATTAGCCATGTACACTTCATATTTGTGGCATATGCACTATACGCTTATATGTGTATTTGATACACTTATAAAATTGAAATTTAAAAAAGCCATTTAAAATAAATTTCAGATTTGAGCTAAAATTTCTTTAGACTACTTAGGCCCAATAAATCCAAAAATAGAGATTTTTTTTGAAATATACCTATTACACTCGCTTTTGATTGAGCGGTTTCTTTAGTAATGACATATAATATAGCAGCCTGGAATATTAGAGGATCCCATCTTTCCACTAAACAACTTGAAATAAAGAACTCGATCCAGCACCACTTTCATCTAATAACTATTTGTGAAACAATGTTGACAGCCAACTCTCTTTGCAAGGAAGCTACCTCATTGCACCTCACTAGATGATGGATAACAATCTAAATCATACTCATATGGAAGACTTTTATTCTTATGGAATTCAAGTACATTCTCCTTATAAAGCTAGCATCCTCAGATCAATTCGTCCACTACAGTGTGCTACATATAACCTCCTCAAAAATATTCAACCTTACTGTAGTATATGCATTAAACCATTACAAAGCTAGACAATCTTTTCCTAAACCTCATACTCTCATCTCAAAGCACCACACATCCATGGATCTGCATAGGGGACTTCAAATTCATGCACTTATCTCACCAAAAACAAGGTAGCCTCCCCTTCACTCTTCGATAACTAGGCCCACTCAACCAAGAACTTATAGCTTCAAGTCTTTACGTATAAATTCTTTTGGCCCTGTCATACATGGAGTAACAAAACCAGAACAAGAGTTATAACTATGTGCAAACTATACCATGCATTCATTAACAACCAAACTCTATCCTAATGGCCTGCCATGCACGGTACCACCTTCCATCTTCTATTTCTGACCATAGCCCTATACTAGTATCATAGGGAGATATCGCCATTAAATCAAACCTTTAAACCTTTCCTATGAAATTTTCAACCATTAGCTCTCTAGCCCTCTATTTAATGACCTACTTTTGCAGCTTTGGATCTCAACTACACAAGGAAACCACATGACTATTCTACACTCTAAGCTGAAGAAACTCAATCAAAGATTGTCGCATAGGCTTAAGATATACATGGCAAAGGTGGCAAACTTTATAACCACTTTAGAGATATCCTCATTAAGTACAACAAGCATTAGTAGCAGACCCTACCAACTAAAATCTGGCTAAAGGTGAGCATGAACTTTGTGGCAAACTCCATCAAGCTCTAGAGGCTGAAGCTATTGTGGCCAACAAAAAATGCAAAGATAAATATGAGAGAGATGGAGACAGGAATACCAAGTACTATCATAATATCATAAAGCTAAAAATGCAAAGGAAAAGATACACTCCATTATGAACAACAATGGACAATTTTGTAACACAAATGATGGAACAAACAATGCTTTCATGGACTATTTCTCTTTTATCCTTGCTAATCCAAGCCTATATGATCCTGAGCTTACACTTATCCACTCCTTAGAATTCCCCACCCTATCATCTACACCGTCCAATTCCCAAAAAACTTATGCCTTCTATGAGGAAATCAGAGAAGTAATATTTGGTATGAATAACAATGGCATTGGTAGTCCATATGGATTATATGCTTATCTTTTCAGGCAATGTTGGAATACAGTAGGACATGACTTTACAAAGGCCATTCAATACTTCTTTCAAACTAACAAGATGCCTTTGGAGTGAATGCCACCCTTTTAACCCTAGTTCCAAAATCTGAATCTCCTTCCACTGTTGTTGGATTTGGCTCATTGCTTGTTGCAACATCATATACAAATGTATGACTAAAATTTTAGCTTTTGGACTCCAACTTGTGCTTCAAAGTCTAATCTCTCCCAATCAAACAACTAAATTTTTGCCCCAAAGTTTGATTAGTGATAACATCACCCTCACCCAAGAATTGATGAGGGGATATTATTAACTAGAAATTTAGCCAAACTCGGAATAGTACTAATGATGTTTTTATTAGCGAATGTTACTTACTAATACTAGGCATAAAACTGAAAATGAGGTGAATATGAGGAAGTGAAAGTAAATGACACATAATATAGAGTGGTTCGTCTAAGTTCTGCTATGTCCACTATGAACATCTTTTACTATATTTCTCTCTTATAATTATAATGAATTATAAAAAAAAAATAAGGAACAAGATATTTAAGATTAAAAGTAGCTAACCTCTGAGTGGAGTTAATGACTTAAATTCAACTAAAATCCAACCATTCGAAGTAAATCAAAAAGGCTAAAAAAAGAACTCATGGAAGTAGAGGTCTAAAAGTCGAGATCTGGCCCAAAGTGGGTGGAATAAGTCAAAGAAGTACCCTTTTGATGTTGCAATGCATGGAGTATCTGTAATGACCCATTATTTTGGACCATTCAAATCGACAATAATCCACACATGTCAGACTTGAATAATTCAAAATAACAGATTGTAATAAAAATTTAAAGCAAATAAAATATTCACAGAATCACGGACACAGAAATATCAGAACAACTCGCAGCGAAATATCATAGTAGTTAATGAAGCTACTATAACAAAGTCTCAAAACAAATACATAATATCAGTTTGAAAACAACATAATTGAAATCCCAAATACATAGAAGTCAGAACAACTAAACTGAAATAGATAAGTAACTAGATAGGTAGAATCTCTAGCTAGCTCCAGAAAGAGAAATCCAAAGCTGTGAATACTCAGGCTGACTCAAGCGTAAAGCAAACCACAAAACACTCGAGTCAGAACATACATACTTATATAATGTAAGCCAACTCAAGTGAACTGCAATAAAGTACAAGTAACTTAAAGGATGCTTGGGACCGCACATCCTCTAAGGGTCCATTAAACTATTTACTATGTATTAATATTACGCTATTATAATAATGTGTAAAAAAACAAAACTTACTTTAAAATAGCGTTGAAGGGCTACCTATATAGCCCCCAACACGTAATAGTCCCACTAGTCCATCCAGTATCAGCATATCTCCAGATCGGGAGACTACCCTAAATACTCCATGGGCACGGAAGAAAAACAAACTCGTAGTAAAGCTCGCTATGGTAGGTGACACGACACACAAGGCAATGCCAGAGTAGATATACCAATTGCGCACACGCGCTGGTGGTAACGTAGCAGCCACTACGCCCACCTCGAACCACACTCCCAAAATCAAGGGGTGCACCCAATCAATCACAACAGTAATAGAATGGTATCGAAGAAGTGCGTCCGATAGGAGGAATGACCTTACTTGGCCCGAGATCGCTCCTATTTTAGCCACCTTATGCCAACTCACGGGAGTCGGGTCCACATAATATACCTCAAGAACGTTTCCACCATGCTACTTCATTCTGAAATCTCCACCGCATACACAGTTGTTAAAGTGGTTTTTGGTATCGACAAAGAGTATGTCCATATCCGATCTCGGTCTCTTTAACAACCAATCGTTATTATAATCCGTGGTTATAATTTCAAAATGGTATTTTATACTTCGAAAAAAAAATCAAATATAATTTCTAATCCATTTCAAAATATCAACATATCAATCTTTGAAAAACCTCATTCATTTTAATTTAATTTAAATACCATTCCAAATCACATTTCAAAAATGGTTTATATTTCAAATTAAAATACTCCATTTCAACCATTTAAAAGTGAAGTCGTTATATTTACAAAGCAAATATTCAATTTCCAAAATTTTAGCCATTTCAGAGTTCGTTTATTCACTTAAATATATTAAAACAGTGAAATTTCAGCTTTCGCAGCACTTAGAAAATGCTACGGTAAGTTACATTTGAAAACAATTCAATTCAGCAAAGACAGCATTCACAAAAATGTTGTAATAGTTTAGGTTTCAAAATAAAGGATTTAATTCAATTCAGCAAAGACAGCATTTACAGAAATGTTGTAATAGTTCAATTTTAGTTCAAAAATCTTATTTCAGCCAACTGCAGCATTTAACAAGTGCTACAATAGCTCTTTCATTAGTTTTAGCTTTCTAGTTCACTTTTGCAACTACAACACTTACAAAGTGCTGCAAATTCATTTATTTCAGATTTTAGTTTATTTCAGAAATGATAGCATTCCTGAAGTGCTACTAAAAGTATTTCCAGATTGGCAATAGAATTTCAGCCATAATTAAACTTCAATTTAAACCATTTTAACTTACAAATTTTCATATTTTTCACTTTAAAAATGGTCATTTAAGTACCTTTTAACTTAGGATTTTTATAAAGTAAACTTCACAAATAAATATCAAAATTTAATAATTCACTTATTAAAATCAATGTACAATTTTATAACATTTTCATTTACTTTATACTTTAAATTTAATTTACCATTTTTATAAATTAAATTAAATTTCCATTTTATAAATTAAACTTAATTTCCATTTCATTTTCTTAATTTAACTTTTATTTTTAAACCAAATTTCCTATTTCCAAGCTAAGTTATATTTCAAATTACATTTTTAAACATTCATTTATTTTACCATTTTTAATACATAAAAAAATCAATAACACTTTATAAAAATCATTTTAAATTCAAATTTAAATCAAATAATCATAATTTTACCTTTTAAAATACTTTAAAAATTTCAGAAAAATACATATAATAACCACGGGCCTGTCTATAAGTTTCTAACCTAAGTCAAGTTATACGGATAATATATCATTTCAATCCATAATTTACAAAGAAAACCGGGTTCTATCATTTCAAACCCGCAGTCTCAAGTTAAGTAAGATGAATAAAAATCGCTCAGGCCTATCATTTCAGCCCATAACGATTTTTCCCTATTCTAAAGTTCGTTCGGATATGTATCATTTCAACCCATAGTGATTCTATTCTACAGGGAACTTGCAGTGTGATAAACATATATAAATGAACAATATAACAACATATGGCAATAACAGATGATATGATAGGTTTATAAACATGATTAACATCATATGATTCATATCACAGGCAGGTATAACATGATATAGCAATTCCACATATTCACTTGGTGTCACTTCACAATTTATATAAGTAAAGATGTCGTGAGTGAATACTCACTTGTTTCAAGCTGGAGATAGAAAAACAAAGCACACAAACAAAATCTAGAAAGCACGACTTTGACTTGAGTGGAGTGGAGAGCCAAGTGTTAGTCTTGTATTTGACAACAAAACAAAACAAAATATAAATATAAATACACTACTAGAATCATTGGAACAAAATGGAAATATAGTTTACAAAAACATCACCAAACTTTTTCAATTAATTTTGCCTGACCCCAAATCACTTATGCTCGACCTCAAAGCTATGTAAATTCGGCCATAATGATATTTTGGGCTAGGATATGTCATGTATAGACACGACTACAAGGAGTCGAAGAGTTTTGAATTACAACATGAAAGGAGATCAAAGGTTAAGGCAAAAGTGGAATTTTTGGTGCAAACTTTGGTTTGGCCATGCAAGAATGGCTCGGCCTTGGCATGGTTCAGGTCAGGTGGTGGCTGGAGAGATGGCTAGTGGTGGTGAACAAGCAGGTGGAGGTGGCAAAAGGAGAGGCCGAAGTGGAAAATGAAGGGTATGTGTAAACTAAGTTCGGCTATGGCATATTTCAAGGTGCTTTGCAACTTTTTGACATGTTTGCAACATGGAGTGGTGACGGCCAATCATGGTCAGAGGAGGGGGATGTCATGCGGTGTATGGTGGTGGAAAGGAGGTGGTGTGGTGATTGGAGGTGGTGGTGAAGTGATAGGCCGAACAAAGTACATGAAAACTCAAGCAAAAACAATTGAAAATCAATAGAAAAAGTGAAAGAAAGGTAGAAAAAAATGAGAAGAAGACATTACCTTTTCTCGGATCTGAAAATATGTGTGTGTCGTGAAATGAGAAAGAGTCTTTTACGTGAATTACAAAACAAAAGATACGGCTATTTGCTTAGGAATGGTCGGTCCAAAATGTGAAGAGGCAAATGAATGAAAATTCATAAGTTAAAAGGCAATAGTCTCTTGGAATTTCCTATTTCCTTTATTTCAAATAAAACAAAAGAAAAATTATATAAATAAAATAAATTTGAAAACAAAATAAAGTAAAAATGAAATAAATAAATAATTTTTAGGAAAACAGAAAAAATATAAGAAAATAGTTTATTAAATTTTAAACTAGTATTAAAATTGTAAACAAAAATATAACTAGTGTTTGAAAAATTTCTACTACACTTTAAAAATGTTTTAAAAATAAAATCTTGAAATAAAATATTTAAAATATTTTCACAACGAAATAAATCAAATTTAAAAATATTTCAAAATCTAGGGTTGTTACAATATCTGTAATGATTGAAATGAGTGATGAATATTGTGGCTGAGCTGGCAAATAGGCTGGAATCCCTCTCGATCATTGATTTAGTCACATGGTTGGATGGAAGACAACCGGAAAGGGGATGTGAACCGTGTGGTTGAGATTAGTGCCATCTAGGAAGCCATAAAGGGCACAAGACATGCTACAAGATTAGGTTTTCTCCTAGCCATCTTGCTATAGTCCCTAATGCAACTAGAGGTATGGCCGCTGACATATGCTATAAGAGTAGGTCTGCTTCTAATCGCCTTGTTTCAGAAGCTAGAGTGTGTAACATCCCGGTATTTCGAACCATTCGCATCCACACATGTCAGATTTGAATTGCTCAAAACAATAGATTGTTAATTTTATATTTGGCAAAACTCAGCATATACAGTAAATAAATCAATCATAGAATCACAGACACGGAGTAAAATAAAAATAAGCAGTGGAAATAGATAAATAGTAATTCATAAAGCTACTATAAAACAACAGAGTATGAAAAAAATACAACGGAAATCAAGATACATAGAAGTCTCAAATACATAAGCAAGTGACTAGGGATGTGGCTTATTGTGACTACAGATACGGCTATTATTGACTTTTGCATGTCTGTGTGGTGGAATGATGGGAGAATTTTTCTGTTCTGGTTGGTAGATTGAATTTGACCTTTGTTGGGGAAAGATAAATGTCGTTAAGGGCTAAGAGGTAAAGAGTGTCGGGATGAGCTTGAGTTGATGAGGCGGTCAAATTGGCTAAGGTCTGGCCGCTTTGGCTTGTATATTGTTAGTATACAAGGTACTAGTGGCTAATCTGGGTGTGTAATGATGGCTGATTCTACTAGGGAGTTCAATGAGAGCAACACTGGAGATTGCCGAGGACGAAACACAGGGTTGTGTTGAATCAATCTTCTGGTGACGTGGCGTGCTGTTTGGGAACGACCAAAGGCGGGCCAAGGTGGAGCCATGATAGAAACGTATCACACTTGATCCAAGCCGGGATAAAGGAGTTAGCCATCCAGAGCCATCTAAACGGATGAACCGTCTTTAGGCCGGTCTATGAGCAGACCGATGTGGGCGAGCTGGTCGTTTAATAGCCGGGCCAACCTTTACTGGGTGGGACCTGGCTTGTGCAACCTTCGGTGTTATCTTGCTTGTTGCTTATAATGGTCGATCTGGGTGATTGAGAAGTCGTGTGCATCCTGTCCTTTTCTTCACTCTAGTTGTTACAAAATGGCTTGAGTTCGAGCCGGGGCTGGGAGGCATTGGTCGGTCGATTTTTTACTAGCGAAAAATTTGAACAACTTATATGATAGGAACACAATCTTTTCTAGGTGTATAATCAAACTAGACATTCAAAAAAGCATATGATGTAAGCAATTATTATTGGCTTATAACCCCTTAATAAATCAAATATGTCAGTTTGTTTAGCAGGCGAATTATCGCCCTAACATTCCATGCAATTATAGAAATTAAATATGATGAATACTAAAGAGAAGTTCTAGTTCTCATATGTGACACTAAAGCACTTTAGCTTCTTTTTTATATACATGTTATACCCTTTTCTTTGAGCTTATTAGTCATGTCTTCCCATTCTCAATTATCGAATACATATTTTTGCTTAAAGTTTGCCTTCTCTTTCCGCCTACCTCTTACCCCTGTATTCTTCTTGTTTTGTAGTAAGGCCAATGAATTCTGATTAGGAGTGTGTGGCAACTCTGAGTTGATGCCTGTGACTGAGGCATAGGGGGTTCTAGACTCATAGACCTATTTATTTTTTCTATTCTACATTGTTGTGCTTCGCGATATTTCTGATACGTTTTCACCATACATTTCTATGATTTCTTGAACATCCTCATACATCATATGAACATTTTGTTTAGTGAGTTGTTATATAGCACTTATTTCTTGGTATTGCCAATATGGCTCTTTTTGTTGTTGGTTGTGACACCTCCTTAGTTGAAATGGCTAATTACCTCTAATACATTCTCGATTTTACAATTATCTTGGTTGAACTAGGTATGAGTGCTCGGATTTATTCTAGCATACCTCTGATTTTCTTGCATATTTTCTTGGTCTTCTTGATTTGCATTCTTTGGTACCCAAGCATTTTTAGTACTGCGTTGCTTTTTCGTATGTCCAAAACACATACATACTTCACATTTTGGAGGCACCTGTTCGTATTCTACTTTTTACACAATATTTTTTCTTTTATACTTTGTTAAAAATATTTCATTTGGCCATTCTACATCTGTAGTCACCTTCATAAGAATATGAGTGTAATTCAATCTTGTCTTCATGGTTATAGCTACGTTAAGTTTCATGGATTTTCCTATAATACTTACCATGGTGCTAAGCCTCATGATCCCAAAGTTTCAGATTTACATGAGGTGATCTGATCCAACACGGTATAAATTTCAACAAGTCTATCTAATTTCACTGAATTCGACCACCTCATCATGATAATGAGTCTATTATAGTAAAAATTTGACCCATTTTTAAAGATGTTTTCACAATCTTTTGAATCTTTACTTTCATAAGAAAACCCATTTTTTCTTGAATACTTTTCAAAATCTCCAATATGTTTCCATACCCTTTGAATATAAGATTTAAAATACACGAAATACGATTTTGGCCCAACCACTGGAACAAAGCTATTCTAGTACTTCGCCGTTCTTTACTTCTTTTGCACACTGTCTCCCTTATAATGCTGTATTTCTCATTATTGATATGCATTCAAGATTATATTCCTCTGCAACAATCTCTGTCTATATTTTGACCATTGCGCGCTGTTTAGTGAGACGGTAACCATTCTTGTTAATAGAATTAGCATACCTTTGATGACATTACTAGAGGATTTGGAGGTCATTGATCTCCCCTTCTTGCATAATCTTGATTAACATGAGCCGGTGACGACTCCTAAACCCTTTTCTTGATTTCTTTTCCTTCTATTACCTCTATTCTGGATCAATTGGAACCCCTCCCTATAGTTTTCTGATGTGAGGAGTTTGGTTAATGTCGGAAGGTCTGCCTATATTTGCATTTTCCGGAATTTGTGAGGTGATTTTTGGTGAATTTTGATTTTCACCCGTGGCGGAAGAAAGACCTGAGTTTTCTCTCATTTTTGGAACTCTCAATATGAATACAAAGATTACAAGTATCTTTGAACACCCGTAAAATTTGGACCCAAGGTAGTCATAGTCTGGGTTTTAAACTAATTTCACACAACCAAACCGGAATCAAAACTTGGTAGAGAATGAAGTACTTATCTCCTCAAACAATGCGATCTCTCCCCCGCAAAACTTCTAATTTAAACTCAATGATATTTTCTTTAAAGAGAATCAAAAGGTTTACAGAGCAACTGTCAAAAATAATTGAAGAGTCGTGTCCGTTTGTTAATTCATTTCTGGAAGGATGCGTCTATTTGTTAATGGTGTAATCTTTAGTATAAATAGCAATCAACAATGCGCCAATTTTGAACATCCAATTATCCTCTATCTACTCTCAGTCAACAATTCTCAAAATGGATTTTCTTATGTGCGATGAGGCATTTTCAACTCCATCACCATCATCTCATTCTACTGACGAAGTCACAAGCAGTCTTCAAGTCAATACAGCAATTTCGACACTTGCAAACCCAACAATAGATGAAGATGAATATGATAATGCAATGAAGAATTATTTGAACAGAGAAAAAAACTTCAAGCCGTTGAATGGATACATGGAGAAACTCAAGACCTCAATTGATTTAAGCAATGCCAGATTCAAAGCTGTTGATTGGATCATCAAAGCCCGTATAAATCTAAGCTTACCATACGGAATTGCATTTGCCGCTGTGAATTACGTTGATCGATTCCTCTCTATGCACTTGCATATCGTAAGCATATTTTAATCTTTCTTCTCTTTAATTAATTTGTGAACGAAACCAATATATAATATATTTCTTTTCCTACATTGTAGAATACATGGGAAATGTGGATGGGTGAGTTGATAGCGATTGCATGTCTTTCTATTGCATGCAAAGTTGATGATGATTCTGCTCCAAAATTACATCTTTTCCAGGTACTGATCAATAATCATGGAAAAATTTATGTAGATAATAATGTTGTACGTAATACTTTCTTGGAAATTCTTATAATTATGCAGACGGTTGATCAAGAACATGCATTCGAACCAACCACAATCAAAAGTATGGAGTTGAGAATACTCGAAGCCCTGGACTACAGACTTATCTGTGTAACAAGTTACACTTATGTAGACGTTCTAATACCAAAAATTAAAGCTTCTCATATTTCTACCTTGATGGATTACATTATGGAATTGCTACTGCGAGGGTTGCTAGAAGATAAGCTTGTGAGTTGCAGCGCAATTGCCATTGCTGTAGCAATAGCGCAATGCAGTGTTGAGAAAGTGATACCATTTGAATTTGTTGCGCAGTACTACTATACACTTGAGCAGTTACTTCCAAGTGAGCATAAGGAGGAGAAAGAGATGTGTTGGTCGTTGATGAAAGACCACATAGTGTCGCCGCTCTTTAGTCCAGTGGATGGAACTATCATGCTTGGGAAGAGAAAAGAAAATCTGTACTACATATCAGTTGATATTGATCGGTGCTTCCCCTTCCCTTGCAGTAATGAATGTAGAGAAGTTTCAGCTTGGAAGAAGCGCAGATCAACATGAGAATGTTGGAAGTTCGCTGCAAAGAGAGATAATAATGTATCATCTTTGATAAAAGTTTGTGTGTTTGTATGGTTTTATAGTGGATCATTGTACTTCAAGGAAAACAAATGATATGCTTTATTATACTTTCGTACTTTCTGCTTAATGTTATTGATACAAATTTGCTGCTCATGTTCTGTCAAAAAACTGGGCTGCTTTCTCCCCTCCAGGTACCATGCAATACTTATCCCCCTCCTGTCCACCTCTTTTCTTCTCCTTGTATCCCGTATCCACTTCTTCTTCTGATAATAGTATATCAAATGCGGAATGAATTGATCATCTTTACATAGTGTGATAGGCTCGTATATGGGCTCAATTCCTCCTTCCCCTTCTTAGATATACCTCCGGTCTCCTCCATTAGAAAACTGCCATCTTTACACCAGCTTAATTAAACATTTCAACTCTGTTTGTTTCTTTTATTCATACCATCTTTCTTAAACTGAATAGAATAAAAAGAACAAGAGCGAAATATCAAAAAATATGGATATTTGTCATAATTCATCCGGACAGCATAATATCTTGGAACTATATATACAAATCAATCAATTCATGTCTAACTAATTTAGTGCACAAAACTTACTTGCCCACTTGCACATCTCTCAAATCTCTAGATTCACGGGTTCTCACTGTAGGCCCTAAAGGGAAAGCTTGAACAAGGCCATCAATAAAGAAGTAAGCTTCTTCTACTGCACCACAAGCACCTCCGGTTCCAGTCTTTGATGATTGTGACCAATATGCTGAAGACTCTCCTGATCCTGGACAGCTATTTTGCCAGCTACCGAAGCCTTTGCCGCTGATAACCGCTTTGAAATATTAGCCGGATTACGCTTTCAAATCAATGTTCATGGACCGTAGTAAATTTCTTTGAACAAGCCTTCTTACTAAAGAAGGAATGTGTCATACTATCAAACTATAGGCGAGATGAAGTGAAGAAAGAAAGGAAAGAGTTCCGACAAAGCGATTGATCGAGTTAAGATAAGATCGATGGATAAAGTACATGACAAGACCAAGACTAAGAAGGGACGTAGAAGCAAAAAAAATCAAATCTTCGGAAAAAGAAAATCATTTAATGTCTAATCACACATTAATTTGTACAATACACGGGAAAATCAAATCTTGGGAAAAATAGAAATGTTTCAGAATTTGTACGAAACTGTTTGTCTGCTTTCCTACTGAAATTCTAAATTGGTGAAGTAGTAAAGTTGTTGGATCTCTGTGGACGTAGGATACAAATTTAAACCATGTTAAATCTTATGTGTCTTTTCTTTCTGTTATTTGATCTTGTGTAATAGCGTAACTGATATTTAATTTGTGTTGGTGTTCAATCGATAAAACTAGACCCTGGTTAATCGCTTCGGGATATTAGTGATAAATCATTCCCCATATTTCCCACTACAAATTGGTGCAGGAGTAGTTTTTTGTTCTAGTTGGGCATTAATGACGAATTTTGGAAAATCTATTAGTAAATCTAGTATTAATTATGGTGTTACACATTTTAATGGAAAGTGAGCTTTTGAAACTTGGAAGATGAAAATGGAGGCAGTGTTGAAAAAGTAGAAGACATAAAGATTATTTCTGCGTCTGAGAAATTGAAGGATATTGAGGCGGGTGTTTTATAAGAGATAGAAGATAAAGCTCTTATAACAATCTAGTAGAGTCTTTTAGAGAACTTCTTAGAGAGTTTTCTCAAAAGAAGATGGCGAATTAATTATGCGATGCATATCAAGACAAGTCGCTCACAAACTAGATTATTCAGATGAAGCCTAGATGAACTTCTTAGTAGATTATTATGAACTTCTTAGAGAGTTTTCTCAAAAGAAGATGGCGAATTAATTATGCGATGCATATCAAGACAAGTCACTCACAAACTGAATTATTCAGATGAAGCCTGAAGCCGACCTTATGGAGCACGTTGATGCTCTTACTACCTTGGTTATGAACCTTAAGATAAAAGATGTTGTGATTAAATGTGAGGCTCAAGAAGTGATCCACTTGTGTCTTTGCCTAAGGAATATACCGCTTTTGTTAACTCCATAATATATGGTCGTAGTAAGATTAATAGGTCAGATGTTAAGACTGGTCTTCATAATGAGATGTTGGGAAATAGATTAGCAATAACTAATATAAACAGTGACTCGAAGGGATTATCTGTTCATAGAGGTAGAAGTCAAGGCAAGTCAAAGTATGATGGAGGTCGAAATAAGTCAAGGTCTCAATCTTGAAGGCCTAATCGATTGACTTGCAATTATTGTAAGAAACTGAGGCACTTTATAGCTCAATGACCTAAGCTCGAAGGATGAAGAAAACACCCAGAGCAAGATTCAATGTCTACTATAGTGCTATTAGATACAGAGAGTGATACCGATGTGTTTACAATTTCCGTCTCTTTTGAAAAAAACAACTTATGACTTATTGATTTTGGCGCATCCTATCATATAACACCTGATAGAAACTACTTCTATACATACCGTAAGATTGATGGAGGAGAGGTTCTAATAGGTAATAATGCTTCTTTCCAAATGGTTGATGTTGGTAGTGTGAAGGTTATAGAATGTCTGATAGTGTTATTCATATGATTATTAATGTTAGAAATGTACTTGATTTGAGAAGGAGCTTGAATTTGTTGGGGCTGTGAGTAGGTTTGGATTGAAGATTGTAGTTGAGGAGAGAAAATGAAGATATTGAAGGATTTCATGATTTTTATGAAAGGTGCGAGGGCGAGAAATCTTTATTTACTGAAGGGCGTTATTATAGTTGGTGAATCAGCTTCTATTACGTTAGCAGATTCAGATTCTTCCAAATTGTGGCATTTACGGATGTCATATTGGTGAGCACAGTTGGGAGGAGTTGAGAAAGCATGGTTTGATTGATGATGTTCATCTTTCAAAGCTTGGCTTTTGTGAGTAGTTCGTTCTTAGCAAGCAGACAAAGATTTCTTTTGGTACTAGGAAGCATAAGACGAAGACTATTTTAGAGTATGTTCATACAAATGTTTGAGGGCCTTCCCCTTGCCCATCTTTGGGTGGTGTCAGGTATTTCGTTTCATTTATAGACGAATTCTCTCGTAAATTTTAGGTATATTTTCTACATTTTAAAAGTGAAACCTTTGATAGGTTTGAAAGTGGAAATCTATTATTGAGCAGCAGCGACGAAAGAAGTTGAAAGTTCTCTATTTTGATAATGGCGGTGAATCGTATCACAAGAGTTCATTGACTTTTGTGAATCCGAAGGCATTAAGAGGCATTATACTACACCTGGCGACCCTCAGTCTAATGGGGTTGCTACAAGGATTAATTAAACGGTGTTGGAGAGAACTTATTACCTTAAATTGACTGCTAAGTTGAAGAAGAGATTTTGGGCTGAAGCTTTATCTATGGCAGTCTTATCAACCACATACCTTCTACTGCTATAGACATAAAGGTCCCTAAAGAAGTATAAAAAGGAGAGATTGTTAGCTATTCGTTTCTAGGAGTGTTTAGATGTCCAGCTTATGTACATAAGAGCAGAGGAAAGTTGGAACATATAGCTCGCAAGTGTATCTTTCTAGGTTATAGAAGAGGAGTGAAAGGATATATGATGTGTTGTCCTATCAGTAAGAAGATTATTACCTACATGTTACCTTTGATGAGAAGGCTATGTTGAAGGTGGAGCCTTCCTTATCCGATGACAGTATGAGGACAGATTCAGAATACCAAACACAGGGGAAGTCATCTTCAAATTCTTTCATAGAGGTATAGATGGTGTTTTCGATGACACCGCGGTTGATGAAATAGCACGGATATTAGTGCAGACGATCAGACTCATGGTGGATCTTGTACAAAGACTAGGCCTGTCAGACAGAGGAAGATGCCTAGGTGGCTTGATGATTCTGTTCGGATTAAGCATTAAAGGCATTGACTTCGATAACATTGCAACATATGCATTGAATATTGTCCATGATATGCCCAGAGATTATAGAGACCCTATTGCATTAGTTGATGGTTTCAGTTGATTAGTTGCTATGGAAGAGGAGATTGAATATTTGCAAAAAAAAATCATACATAGGATTTGGTGCCTCTTCCCACTGACAAGAGGGCAATCGGATTTAAGTGGATCTATGGAGTAAAAGATGGCGACAATGATGATTTCAAATACAAATCAAGGTTAGTAACAAAGAGGTCTGTTCAGAAGAAAGTGATAGAGTATTATGATATGTTTGCTTCAGTTGTAAGGTATACATCCATTCGTATTATTTTGGCATTAATTGCTCATTATGATATAAAACTTGAGCAACTAGATGCCAAAACTGCATTTTTGCGTGATGATTTAGATGGAGAGATTTATTTGCTGCAGCCAAAGGGGTTCATGGATAGTAGTAGGCCAGATTACGTTTGTAAACTTAACAAATCTCTATATGGACTGAAGTAGTCTCCTAGACTATGGTACCAGAGATTTGATAACTTTATGCTTCCATACGGTTACTCTAGAAGCTTCAAGGACCAGTTTGTTTATTTTAAGAGTGATGGAGATTGATATAACTTTTGTTATATTTTGATGACATGTTGATTGCATTTTAGGGTATGGTCAGATTTACAGAGTAGAGAGCTTAGCAAAGAGTTTGATATGAAAGATTTGGGAAAAACATAGAATTTTGGGTACAGAGATATTCAGAGATAGGAAGCAAAGAGAGTTAAGACTCACTTAGACGCTGTACATCGAGAAGGTCCTCGCTTGATTTAGTATGGAGAAAGCTAAACCAGTTGTCGTTCCATTAGACTCTCAATTTAAGTTGTCGAAAGAATTATCTCCTTCATCAGATGAGTAATAGAGGTATATGGAAGATATACCTTATTCTAGCGTTGTTGGTACTCTCGTGAATGCGATGGCATGCATGAGACAAGATTTGGCTCATGCAGTGGGTATTGTGAGTCGATATATGTCTAACTCAAGCAAATAACATTAGCAAGCAGTGAAGTGGATACTCAGATATCTCCATGGCACTTCATCAATTGGCTTGTTGTATGGTGGAGTGAATGGAGACATCTATCTTAGAGGTTACTATGATTCTGATTATGCTGGAGATAGAGATGGATGGAAGTCAGTGTCGGGCTATAAATTTACACTTGGTATAGGCACGATTTTTTTGGAGATCAAAGCTGCAGTCTATGGTAGCTTTGTCGACTATCGAGGCCGGGTTGATATCGATTGTGGAAGCCACTAAGGAGGGATTATATTTACTTCAGTTATTGTATGATCATTCTATGGCACAACGAACAATAGAACTATTTTCAAACAGTCGGAGTGCGATTCATCTTGTAGAGAATCTAGCTTATAGTTCTTGTACGAAGCATATTGATATCAGAGGCTTCTACCTTATGTTTGAGGAAGAACGAATCAAGATCAAGTTATTGAAGGCAAGCATCATGGATATTCCTTTAGATATGATGACTAATTCACTTTTCAAGAACAAGTTTAAGCATTTCTCAAACTTGATTAGCTTTGCGTCACAACGTGCCGACCCAACAACTCATAGATGTAACAACCCATAATTTTCCGATAATTAAATTATTGAATTAAATAAGATTTTGTAATTTGATATTAGAAGAATTAAATTTTTTTATTTATTAATGAGAAAATAACTGGAATGAAGTGTAATAATGATAATTAAGGTAATTGATAGCTATTTTAATGCAATTTCAATAATTGAAATGATCGTAAACCAAATATTGTGTTTAAATTGTAAAATTATATGTAATTAATTGAAATTGGTTAATATAGAATAATAAATCAATATGTGATTTTATTTGTTTTATTTGTAAACAATAAACTTGAAAATGGGTTTGAATTGGTAAGTAATAAAATTTGTTTATAGATAATAAACTTATAGATGTGATTAAATTAAGAAAAAGGCGACAATTGTTAATTGTTACTATTTAATCTGTTGAACTAAATTGGAAATCAAATGTAATTATATGTAAGTAAATATTATATTTATATGACTAAGACGATAACTGTAAAATGTGAATGTAATAAAATGTACAAGAATGTCAATTATACTCATAAGGAAACAATTGATTTAATAATAAGAGTGAAATCAAGATAAATGAATTTATTGGGATTTTAAATTATAATTAATGAATCTATAGTTGAAACTAAACAGTGTAATTAGTGTAATATTCAACATTGAATTGATGTGGAAACTTGGTTTAAAAAGATTATAAGTTACCGAGTAATCAAAAATGATAAAATTTGTTAAGTTTTAAATTTAAATTTAAGAAGTGATTTCATTAATTTAATAATAATTTATTTAATTAACGTGAAAATAGCCATTTTGGCCACCATCTCGGATTTCAACGTAACCAGTTTCATTGGATCCGTAAAGATGAATTATTGCAGGATTTCAAGTTCGTAGCGATCAGACTTATCATTTGATCGTATGGACTTGAAACGTGCAGAAATCAATTGAATTGAAATCACTTTGAAATAAGCTGATTTTAAAGCTAACTTCTTCATACGATAGAACTAGAACTTGAAACATATTCCATTGAATTTATAAATATTGAAAACATCTATTTTGATATATGGGATGACCTGTTTTCGTTTCGGAAGCAGAACGGGCTTTTCGAGTCGTTATTGTCGTTCGAACTAATTCGATATGTCAAATCATTTATCGGGCGTAGTCCATATAAATAAAAAAATTCTAACCCTAATAGCCTTTTTGCTTCTCATTTCTGTACGTATCTGTCTATTCCATCCATCAGCTTCTTTTTTCTTTCCAATGGCTACAGATTCAAACCCTAATTCAATTTCAAATTTAATTTCAAAAAAATTCAAACTCCTCCAAACCCTAACATATTATATACTGTTTCGAAGTTCTCGATGAGCGTAATTCAGTAGTGCAATTCATTTCTCGATTCGAATCGCCATCTGTTCAGAGATCAGTGATTTAACCTCGGCCGTTCATATTGGATTGTTGGACTAGACGGTGGATCTTCATCCTTACGACGATCAGGAAGTGCAGTGTTGTAGAGATCGATGAGCAGCACTCATCTGCATAATTAGTTCGTAGAGATGGTCAACAAAGATCGCCAGATTTTGGCGTTTGGTCGAGCGGCGGCGGTTGTCCATTTTGAAGCCGCGATGCTCTTGAAGGGTATGGGAGGAGGCGGCTCGGAGAGAGGGTGGTGGTGGCGAGCTTAGATCGACGTGGCAGTTCTCGTAGGCGGCGACAAAATTTTAGGCAGTGACTGCTACTCCTGTTCGAACGCGAGATCGAGATAGGCATTAGGGTTCCACATGGCTTACTGACGTGGTTAACGCGGTAAGGATTTTTTTTCTGTTTATTTTATTTTATTTCTTCTAATCTTCTAATTATCATAACTTTCGCGTATGAGCTCGGATCCGCATGCGATTTGCTGCTATCGCATCGAAATTACGGACATTTTGAAACTGGTTTGGACGAGTTCTGAGACTGTTGAAATTTGGTCCTTTACTTGGATTTCAAAACGATTTGAAATCAAAGGTGAGTGTTTTAACCCACTCACAACTACTAGAGTATCTTATGTTAGTTAAATTGAATTTATAATATGATTAGAAATCGATTAGTTGATGTCTGGCATATTTAAATTGTCACTCCAGTTAAATTTGACTTTTATTGAATTTAATAGTCATTTAATTTAATATTGAATTGAAAATCGCCTGTTAATACATGTTATTGATGATTAGTCAATTGATGTTATTTATTTGTTGATTTGATGGTGATTGTGATGGTTGTTTGATTGTTGATATTGGATGACTGGGTGTTATATTTATATTTTTATAATACTGCAAGTTCCTTTAGTTGGTGTTAGAAATTCCCTATGGGTTGAAATGATACATACCAGAATGATCTGATAGATTAGGGAGAAATCATCATGGATTGAAATGATAGACTCGAGTGATTTCATGGATTTGATATTCAATCCGGGATTATGGGCTGAAATGATATGTACTAGTAAATTTAAATATACTGTGGGTTAAAATGGGATATATATCCGTATCACTTGACCATATGGTTGAAAATCATATACGGACATTGGATTGGTTATTAAATGATTTTAAACCTTAAATTTTGAATCCAGTTAGATGAAATTTTAAAGTAAAATTTGATTTATATAAACTGAATTATTGTTGAAAATCTAAGCTTTAAATGTTGAAATTTGAATTGGTTTAAATGAATTGTTTAAAGGATTTAAATTGAAATTTTAAAGTTGGATTTAAAATATAAATGAAATTTTTCAAAACCTAGTTATTGAAACGTTTGAAAATGTAATTTTGAAATCTATTGAAATTGAAGTAGCTTAAGTTGACATTTCAAACATGGATTTGAAGTCGATATAGATTAAATGGTTTATTGAGAATCTGTGTTGAAAGATTTGAAATTAGGTTTGTTGATTTGGAAACTGAATATGGTCCAGATGTGTTGAAATGAAAGAAATAGTTTAATTTGATATAAATTTCAAATTTATTCTTTTAATATGAACTTTTTAAATGATATTATTTTTTATATTGATTATTAAGATTTTCAAACTATTAAAATAAGTTAATCTATTTTAAACTATTGTAAACTATTTTAATCAATTTACACTATTTTAATGTATTTTATTCTTTTTAATCCAATTTAATCTATTTTAACCTATTTTAAACTAATTAACCCGTTTTAATCTATTTTAAATCTATTTAAATTATTTTAAATCTATTTAAACTATCTTAAACCCATTTAAACTATTTTTAATCTATTTTTAAACTATTTTAGAGTATTTTAACAATTTAAAATTTTATTTTAAACTATGCTAAACTATTTATAACTATCTAAACTATTTTCCAAATTTCAGACTGTGTTAAGTAGAAGTGTTTATATTTAAATCCTTGATTTAAAAGCGAATATGGTTAAATGTTGTTATAACCTAAGTTGGGATTTAAATGACATATTTGAATAAATATGATAATTTTGAAATGAGAATTTAACATATTTGTGAATATGATTTCGAAAGCGATATGGTTTTGAGAATATGATATTTTGATATCAATTATGAATTGACTTTTCAAATGTAAAAGAACCATCCGGTGTGAAATAATCGTTTGGTTGTTAAAGAGACCGGGTTTGGATATTGTCATACCCTCTGCCAATACGAAAACCACTTTAACCACTATGTACGTGGTGGAGATTCTAGAATGAAGTTGGATGGTTTGGCGAACAATTCTGTATGAGGTATTTACATAGCGCTGACTCCCGTGAGTCGGCTTGATGTGGCTAAAACAGGAACTATATGGGGACAAGTGAGGTCGCTCCTCCTATCGGGCACATTTCTTTGATACAATGTTATGACTTTGTGATTGATTTGGTAGCCACCCCTCGATTTTGATTATGGAGTGTGTTTCGAGGTGGGTAATAGTAGTTGTTATGCGTTACCACCAGTCCGAGAGTGCAAATGGTAGAATCCTACTCTGGCATTGCCTCGAGTGCCATGTCACATACCCTATCGCGCCTTCTACGAGTTTGGTTTGTACTGTACCTATGGGGTGCCCTCTGATAGCCTTCCAGTTTACAGAGGAATTACGGTACTGTATGGAATACGGGAATACAAAAAAATGTGTTAAGGAGGATATGGGTAACGCCTTAATGCTATTTTAATATTTTACTTTACTGTAGACACTATTATAATAACGTACTGTGCTATGTATATAGATAGTTTAACGGATCCTTAGGAGATGTAATCCCGAACATCTCTTAAGTTATTGCACTCATGTAAGACACTGGATAGGAGATGTTAAACCCCATAAACATCTCTGACACCGTTACACTCATATTTATTTATTGATTTAACTTATATAAGATCTTTTAGTTCTGACTAGAATGTTTTGTCTTTTCAATTCGCTTGGATCGGTTTGAGCTTTTTAATGTATCAAAGACAGCTTTTGGAGGACGAAGATGAAGATTTAATACTATTATTATTTATTATATTTATCCCACTGCATCATGTTGTTCTATTGCATTATTTATTTATTTATTACTGCCATGTGTACTCTAATCTGATTGTAAAGGTGTAATCAAATGTATTTGTAAAACAACTTCATGAACTATTATTTGATTATTATATTTTATCATTCCGTTGTGAGATTCTGTGTTTGTTTTATTTTTGTCTCTTCTTTATCTTATTTACCCTATAACAATCCTCCCTTTTGAATGGTTTATGTCTAACGTGTGTGGTTTATCTTCGATTTAAACCGTCCAAAAATGTAGGCCCTTACATTTGGTATCAGAGCTTTGGTTTAGCGATAACCTTATCTTTGTGGGGTCTAACTCATTAGATATAGGATAGTAATAACTTAGAATGAGTTGTATGAGTGTGTGTATATGAGATAGCGTACTTGTTAGTATTATAAAATGTTTTTATATTGTGTTAATTTGTTCTGTTTAGTATTTATAAATTCTGGTTGGTACATAGGATGCTATGACATCGATAGGGATTTTTAAACACTTAATAAGGCAGACCGACACAATATGAGTTTTGAAATATAGGGAAATGAAATAATATTACCTAGTGTTATATTTTGTATATAAAAGAAAATTTATAAATCATATAGTTGAATTTGATATGTTTGTTGTTAGGTAATGAAATTTTATAAATATTGATTGTAAAATAAGATTTACAAGTAAAGTAAATAAGAACTGAAAATTTGGGAACTTAAGTTCTGGAATTTTGGAAATTGGTTTTCAAAGGATTTTGGAATATAATAGTAGTATTAAGTTGAAGTATTTTCGGATAGAAATATTTCAATATGGTTTGAAAGAATAGTTTTAAAAAGGATGTTTAAAAGGAAGTAAGTCTGTACTCCCCTCTCTGTCACTGGAAAATAATTTCGGTGATGAGTGCATGCATCATCGACATTCATTTTCGAGTTTCAAAGTGGGAAGACCACTGTAATAGTTTTACTGCACATTTTTTTGATAAACAAATCAAAATTTTAAAATTTTGAAATGATTAAGATATAAAGGATATGATTATATATATATTGTATTAAACTGATTTGAAAAGAAACCCGGAATTTAGTTCTTAAACTAGTAGTTTTCAATTGTTGTAATGAATGAAATCTTAACTATTTTAATAATTGGAAACTTCTAAGATGTGTAATTAGAAACTAGATGCTAAATGATTGATGAAAATATAAGAAATTGAAAATTTGTAAACTATAAATAAAAAGGACATAAAAAAATAAGAAGTTGTGCTTATTCAACATATTATTAACTAAATAAATAAGACGAACTTGTGTAATATTCAATTGCATTCTAAAAGACATTTATATATATAACTTACCAAAATATTGTAAGTGGAAATGTTAATATGATTATGTAACAGAATATTATATAAGTAAAACTTACGAAGTGAAAGCGTTCAATGGAATTATGTCTATAAATAAGAATTCTGATGTTATAAAATGTTATAAGAACAAATTAATAAGTTGAATGCTACTAAATAAATTTAATAAAAAGGGGAATACTGTAAATAAAAGATTATTAACTTAAGTGATGTTGAAGCCAATTAAGTGAATGCTATATGTAAAAGAAATAAAGGTGAAAGAAAAGTAAAAAAATCTAGGAATGAGTTACTTCATAAATGAATATTGATGTATAAAGAAAATCGAAGTAAATAATACATGTGAAGTAAACTGAAATATAAAGTATGTAATACTTAAATAATGAATTCATTGATTATTTTAAATAATTGAATGGAAATAACTTATGTAAGCAACGAATATAAAGTAATGAAAAGAAAAAAATGGCATTGTATGAATAAATGAGAAATGAAATTCTGTAAGTAATGAATGTAAATTAATGGGAAAATAGCATTGTTTGAATGAAAAAAAAATGAATGAATAGTAAATGATGTGAAACGAGATTAAGCACAAACTTAAATAACATTTGTATTTATTGGTTGTTTAGCTTATGGGTGGTTGGGAAAAGATACTTCTAACTGTATAAGATGTATAAATAATCTATTAAGCTTTATCTAAGACCGCTGAGTGTATGGTATACTTAGTAGTTTATTTATCATTTTATCCGATTAAAGTTTCTGAACCCGAATAAACCATTTTTTGGGTTGTTATGTATGTATGGTTGATTTCTTTGTTGAATATGATGGTTATATTGTTTTGTTGCAAGTGACTATTGCTCTGTTGTGTTGTTTTGTTTCTTATTTATTTGAAACAACATAAATTTCTCTTTTATATAATTATTAACTTCTTTGCATTATATAAGTGAAATACAGGTTACAGAAGCAATAACTACTTGTAACGACCCATAATTTTTTTAACTAGAAATAGTTAATGTAATAAGGATTGGTGACTTAATGTTGCAAGCAATAAAAGTTTGTGATTTAATAATCAGAATATAACTAGAATGAAAGGTAATAATATTAGTTTAAGGTAATTGATAACTGCTTTAAAATGTAATTCCACTTAATTGAAATGATTAAAAAGTTATAATTGGGTATAGATCGTCAATTTATTTGTAATAATGTGTGTATAAATTGACAATTTGATTAAAAAAGTAATAGATAATTTAAATGTTGGTTTATTAATGAAAAATGTGTAATAAATTGTAACTGGATAGAATTGGTATTGTGTAAGTTTTTATAACATTTGTTTGTGAATAATAAACTTACAAATGTTATTAAATGTGGAAATGGTGACAATTATTGTTTGTTACCAATATATATTTAATCAATTGCAATTATTAAAATTAAATGTTAGTAAAATGAGTTAAGACGATAACTATAAAAGGTGAAAGCAATAAAATGTACAGAGATGTTAATTATATTCATTAGGCAATAACTGATTTAATAGAAGAGTGAAACCAAGGAAAATTAATTTATTGGGATTTTAAATTATAATTTATGTGAAAATCGACACAAATTCAATTTAATTGGTAAATTGCAATTAATAAATAAAAGATGCTAATTGTGGAATACTAACATAATAAGATATAACCTAATGTTAAAATATGTATAGAGTAATGAATGATGAAATGAAAAGAACTGGAATCAAGTATAATCAATTTGTTGGAATTAAATTATGATTAATTGGATTTAATTATAGTTGGAATTTAACACGGTAATTAGTGTAATATTTGATACTGAATTTGATATGTAAATTTGTTTTAAATTATTGTAATTGTCTAAGTAATCAAAAATGATAAATTTAGTTAATTATAAAATTGGAATTAAAAAGTGATTTAATTAATCTAATATTAATTTATTTATTTAATGTGAAAATAGCCATTTTGGCCACTGTTTCGGATTTTGACGAAACCAGTTTTATCGAATCAGTAACGGGAAGATTATTGTAGGATTTTAAGTTTCATAGCGATTAGACTTGTCATTCGATCATACGGGCTCGAAATGTCTAGAAATCAATTTAATTGAAATTAATTTGAAATAAGCTGATTTTAAAGCTAACTTCTTCATACGATGGAATTAGGACTTGAAACCTCATCCATTGAGTTTAAAATTTTCGAAAACATTTATTTTGATATATGGATGACTTACTTTCATTTTGGGAACGAAACGGGCTTTTCGGGTCGTTTATCCTTCCAATCCAAATCGATCTGGTCCATTCTTTCTATATTCAAATCTGCCTATATATAGGCTATTATAAACCTTAGGTGTTTCTTATTCCTTTATTCTATACGTACATTCGCTTCTCATCTACTCTTTCCAATGGTAGACAAACCAAAACCAAATACCCAATTCCAATTTCAATTTGCAAATCAAAAATCAAATCGAAAAATTAAAATTGCTCAAACACTATCATATTATATATCGATCTAAAGCTCTCGATGAGCGCAACTCAAATTTGCTGCTCGTTTTTGCAATCAAAATCTCGTTTTTTCGAAATTGGCCAAAATATTCTCGGCTGTTCGTTTGGTGGTTGATCACAGACACGGTTCGTCGATTCAAGGATATGGACGTGTAGAGAGTGGTGCCAGGATTTACCTATGCAGTTTGGTCAGCGAATTGATGGACAGATTGGCGTGAAAATTCTATCTAGGGTTCAATGCAAGTGGCGGCGGCTGTGCATTTGGCTTCATTCGACATCGAGGTTGGCCGTCGGCGATCATAGAGGGTTGCACAGGGATAGCGGCTCGTGTGAAGGTGAGGGACTAGGCCGCGATCGGCTCTGGGGAGGCGTGATTGGCATAGGGTTTAGTGGCGGCAAAGGCTCGATTTTGGGGTTCGACTACGTGCAGGTGATGATAGTATTACGATTATGCCATTATATTACATTTTATTTTTAAATTTTCAATGTTCTAACGCTAATAACTTTTACATACGGATTCGGATTTGCACGCGGTTTGTTTTGATAGGATCGTATCGTAATTCGAAACATTTGGCACTGGTTTGGATGAATTCTGAGACTGTTAGACTTTGGGCCCTATTTTGGATTTCAAATCGATTTGAAATAAAAGATAAGTGTTTTAATCCACTCACAATTTCTAAACCATCTTATGTTAGTTAAATTAAATTTATGATGTGATTAGAAATTAATTGATCGATGTTTGGTATGTTTAAATTGTTATTCTAGTTAAATTTGACTTTTATTGCATTTTATCATCGTTTAATTCAATATTGAATTTAATTGTCAATTTATTACCTGTTAATGATTGTAACGACCTGGTATTTTCGACCATTCGCATCCATTATAAGTGTATAGGTAGACACTCATGCCGGAATTGAATTGCTCAAAATACCACGTTGTAATTAAAAATTTGGCAAATCTCAGAATATACAGTAAATAAAATCACAGATCACAGACACAGAGTAATGATAATGCAGCGGAAGTAAAAGAGGAGATAGTAGTTCTTGAAGCTACTATATAAATATGAGACACATCAGAGTTAAATAAGATACAACAAAAGAGTAACTGGATACATCAGGTACAAATCAGATACATCACCGAACCACTGGATACTGAAACAAAATAGATGGCTGGATCTTCAAGGAAAGCTCCAACGCCGAACGTGAATCTTGAATGCTAACTCAATCAATCTGACCCGAGCGTAAACCAAAACACAAAACCCTCGAGTCAGGACATAAATACTTATAAACTGTAAATCAACTCAAGTGAACAGTAACAAAATGCATCAGTAACTTAAAGGATGCTTGGGACCGTCCATCCTCTAAGGATCCGTAAACTATTTACTATGTAGTAATATACGCTATATACGGTAGTGTCTAAATCAGTAAAGTATAATCATATAGAAAATAGCGTTAAGGGGATGGTGAACCTTAACGCGGTCGGATCTTTAAAACCAAAATCGTAGTGGGCTCGATATAAGGATATGACACGGCACGCGAGGCAATGCCAGGGTGGATACACCGTTTGCACTCCCGGACCGGTGGTGACGGCAAGCCAGCAGCTTCCGCCCACCTCGAACAATACCCCCGAATCAAAGTGGCGCCACCGAATCGAATCACAACAGTAATAGAATAGTTTTCGATGGAGCATGCTCGATGAAAGGGTGCGACCCTTTGTGTAGCCCGGTATAGCTCCTGTTTTAGTCATATATGCCAACTCACGGGAGTTGGGTCCACGTAATATATACCTCGAGAACGTCGCCACCATCCTACTTCATTATAGAATCTCCACCGCGTACACAGTTGTTAAAGTGGTTTTCGGTATTGGCCGGCTATAAGACAATATCCGATCCCGGTCTCTTTAACAACCAATCGTTATTATAACCCGTAGTTATAACTTTAAAACAATATTTTATACTTCAAAATAAAATATCCTTTTCAATCCAAATCTTTATCAAAATAAAGATTAAATCATTTCCAAAACCATTTCAATATATCATCGTAAAATATCTTTCAATTCAAATATTTATCAAAATAAATATCAAGTCATTTCTAACCATTTCAATATATTAAATTTTCATACCCTTTCAACACTACCTTTCAGTTTCAAAATATCATATCTTTCAGAACTTCTTTTTAAATCATGTTAATATCAAAATGTCCTATCTTTCAAACTCCGTTTTTCAAATCATTTAATATCAAAAATATCATATCTTTCAAAACTTCGTTTCAAATCATTTTAATATATCAAAATATCATATTCTTTCAAAACTTCATTTTCAAATCATTTTAATATATCAAAATATCGTATCTTTTCAAAACTTCATTCATTTCAAATCATTATTCATTTTATTCAATCTAAAATACCATTTCAATTCATATTTTAAAACAGTTTATATTCCAAAAATTCTTTTTTTCATTTCAATGAAGTTATTATGCTTAATAATTAAATTATTAAATTTCCAAAAATTTAAACTTCCAAAGTTCACTTATTCACTTAAGTTTATCAAAACAGTGAAAATTCACTTTTCGCATCATTTAGAAAACTTATACGGAAAGTTACATTCAAAACAGTTCAATTTAACAAAAGACAGCATTTTAAAATGTTATAATAGGTTTATTTAAATTCGAATAACTTAGTTAAATTCAAAAATTATAGCACTTACAAAGATTGCTATAATAGCTTTTAATTCAACTTAGCATTTAAGTTCATTATCATCAACTACAGCGTTTACAAATGCTGTAATATCGTTTACATTGTAATTAATAGCATTTCAAAAAAATGCAGTCAATTAACTTCAAATATTCAATAAAATTTCTCAACCAATTATATTTTTATTAAAAACATTTTTAACTTATAAAATCATACATTTTCACATTTATAACATCATTTAATTTTCCTCAAGTTCATGATTTTATAAAGTAAAACTTCCATTCAAAAATCAAGATTTAATAATAATTCACTTATTAAAATGCAATGTTGAATTTTTTAAAATCCATTACGTTAAATTTAAACTTAACACTTAAGTTTAAATTCTCAAATATAACTTAGTTTTATTTTTATTTACTTAACTAAAAGTTCACCTTTACGTCAATTTCATAAATTTCCAGTTTTAGTTATATTTCAAAATTTCAACTTACAATATTCATTCATTTCACATTTCACCTTTATTAAAATCATTAATATGATATAAAAATCACTTTAAATTCATTTAAATTCAAATTATCATACATTTGTCATAATTTCATATTCAATTAAATTTCCAATTATAATTAAATCAAAATTTCCAAAATAACTCACGTTCAAAATTTCTAACTTTTCATTAATTCATTTCACTTACAATTATTCAGAAAATCAATAATATTTACAAAAATCTTATTTTTATTAAATTTCAAATCAAAATATTATACTAATTAAATTTCTAAAATATTTTAAAATTTTTAGAAAAGCATATTTTAACTACGGGCCTGTATAAAATTTTCTACGCTAGGTAAAGTGATACGGGTAATATATCATTTCAACCGTAATTTACAAAGAAAATCCGGGTTTTATCACTTCAAACCCGCAATCCTAAGTCAAAATGAAAAATTTAAAACCATTCAGGCCTATCATTTCAGCCCATAACATTTTTTTTTCTAACAGTGAACTTGCAGTGTGATCATATGCAGAAATAATATAAACAAGGTCAATATCACAATATACAGTCATATATCAGATGTCAGGTGAAAATTAACAGTTTTAACATGGTAATAATATGGTAATAACATGGCATAGCATATCATATGATCATCATTACTTGCATAAACATTTTTATTACTAAACACTTGTCATCAATTCACTTTTCATAAGTATAAATGTCAGAGTGAGAAAGACTCACTTTTTCAAGCTGAAGACCAAAACAACAAACACAAGTGCGATTCCAAAAGCACGACAAGCACGATATAGCATGACTTTTGATTTGAATAAATGGAGAGCCTTGATATTTGTCTTGTAAACAATAACCAAAACAAAACAATATACACATAAATATTCAACGCAAAACAATGTTGAAACAATGAAAATACGAAGCAACAAAGGAATAGATTACTTGACCTTACTTTAACCATTCAAATGCTTGGCCTAGGAGGTTCTTGGGTTCAGCCACAATGATGATATAGCTCAGGTTTTGCACCATAACTCACAGCTAGAAGGAGTATGGAGTGGTAGGGTTATAACATGTAGCATACAATTGATCAAGGCAACATATATGAAGTTTTTGAGCACAACAAGGCTCGGCCTTGGGTCAAGTGGGGCTTAGTCATACTTGTACAGGTTTGGACAGTAGATGGAGGGGTGTGGGGAGGTCTGGAAAAGGTGGTGGTGGCGGCCTATGGTGGTGGCCAAGGTGGTGGATGAAAGGGGTGAAGTAATAGTGGTGGCTAGTGCATTGTTTTGGACATTATTTGCAATTTTGTGGAGTTTTGTCACCAAGGAAAGTGTGGCCATGGATGGATCTGAAATGATGGATGGAGATGATGCCAAGGAAGAGTGGTAGGGGATGGTGGAGAGTATGGTGGTGATGGTGGGTGGTAGAGGCCAATCCAGAGAGCATAGAAAACTAGGCAAAATATAAGAAAACAATGGAAAAAGAAGAGCAAAAAGAAGAGGAAAAGAGGAGCCATTACCAAAACTTTCTAGCCGTGAAAAATGAAGTGGAGAGGAATGTTTTCACGTGAAAATGAGGTAAGAAATGCAAAGCTACAATAAAGAAAGGAACGGTCTAAGGAAATTAAATCTATTAATTGGAAAAGAAACGGAAGAAGAAACGTTAAAACGGTTTTAGTTTCTTTACTTTCAAACCTTTTAAACTTCCTATATATATTCATATACATCTTAAATAACTGAAAACACTTATAAATTTCAGTTAGAATTCGGCTAGAGATGGTATAGGGAAATGCCAAAAAAAACAGATGTATTGATGACAAAAGAAACTGCAAAAGAAACAGTGAAATATTTTTACGTTTCTTAGCCTTTAACCCTTTCAAATTTCTCATATATATTTATATACATCTAAATAACTGAAAATAATTAAAATCTCAGTTAAAATTCGAAAGTATAATAGATAAACAAAATATTAATAATTAAATATTAATTAGATATGATTAAAACAAGAAAAATAGCACAGAAAATGAAAACTTGACTTAAGAATTAGAAATAACTTCAATATACTTTGGAAAAATTTTCTTAAATTTAAATACATGTAAAATGAATAAAATAAAGTAAAACACAGCAAATAAAAGTGAGTGCATAAAATAAATAAATAAATTTTAATTATATATAATTAAATCAAGAAAATGGCTTAAAATTGTAGACTGGGCTTTAAAATTAGAAATAAATTCAAATGAACTTTAGAAAAATTATATTATCATTTTAAAAATACTTAAATGTCAAAATATACATAATATAACATATTATCACATATTAAAGTAAAATATAACAAATAAGAAGTAACTTATACAATTTAAAATAGTCATTATTAAGTAACCCTATATACGCACAATATTGTAAAGGGTATAACTTTCACAATTTACATCCAAATTCAACGAAACGAAAAGTGGTGTTCTTACAATTTTATGTACTTTCATAAAAAAAGAAAAAAAATTAAAATTTTAAACTTTTAAAATTTTAAGTTGAAAGTCACAGTTTGACTATTTTGACCAGAATCAACATTTCAAGCAAATATTTAACTTACACAGTTTGGAATTATAACTCATATAAAATCAAGATTTTATATTTAAATAATAAATTTAATCATTCCAAATAAGTAAAATAAGTTTTTAAATCAAAATTTTATATTAAAATAATTAAAATATACAATAAAATAATTACAAAATACAGGGTTGTTACACTCTCCCCTACTCAAAACTTTTCGTCCCCGAAAAGGAATGAGGTATGGAAGGGCACAGAAAAGATAGAGTGAAATAGGATTAAGGTAAGATGACAAGAAGATTGAAGTTATACCTGATAACTGTTGTTATAGGTAAGTTTAACAAGGTGGAGGTGATCTTTCCAAGATCCTCCAGAATCAAGAACACAAGCACGAAAAAGGTGGATTCAAAATGATTACCAAAGGTCCATCAAGATTATAGAAAGATTTCTAAACAGAAAGATTATAGAAAGATGTCTATACCGGTCTATAGCAAGATAAGGATAATAAGGACAACCATAAGATAGTTTGAAAAACAAAATAAGGAAATAAATTTGAAAGCATGGAAATTTCAACTTAAATAGAGAATAAATCTTTACACAAGTTAAATAAATCTTAACTATCTCAAATTTCATTATCTTATTATCCAATCATCTTAAATTAACAATTTTTAGAACCATGGGTTTGAAAAATAATCATTTATTACACTCACATTGTACTTAATAAATTTTATTCTTCTTTATTCCTAATCAAAATTAAATTTATTCCTCTCAATATATTTATCACTCATGTTAAATATATTTACACTTTTTTTTTATAACTACTTTCTTTTATTCTTAGTTCTTTTAACATCATTTTATTGTAAGTCATTCAATTACCCTTTATTATATTTACCTCTGTTAATCATTTTATAATTAAAATTTAAGTGTATAACATTTATTATAACTACTCAAATTTTATTTATAAAATCTTTTTATATTGTATATTATCCAATTACATTTTTAACTTCTGAAATTTTGGTAAGTTATATTTGAATGCAATTGTATTATACAAATAAAATTTCCAATTCAATCATTTCAAGCTTAAATCATTTATTCAAATTTTTTTTTGGAATTATTCTTTAAAATAAAATTTAAGAATTAAATTTCCGATTTCTTCAAACCATTTAGAGATAAGTAATAATATATGTCAAATCAAATTTCAATCATATATCTATATATATATATATTATAAATCAAGTCATATTTTAGAAATTCAAATCAATTTAATTTCCCAAAACAAAGCTGTAGCAAGACTACAGAACAGTCTCCTAACTTCGAAACTCGAAAATGAACGTCGATGATGTCGCGATCATCACCGAAGTTATTTTCCAGCGACAAAGAGAAGAGCACTAATTTTAAACCTTTAAAATTCTTTGAAATTCTATTCAAAATACTTTAAATAATATAACCTTTTAAAACTTTAAACCAAAGTTCGAAATAATCGGAATTTAAATCCTCAAATTCTTGTTTTAAATTCATTTCAGTTCCCAAATAAATTTATAAACAAATATTTACAGGTCTATTTGTAGAACAATAAATGATAAATCAAGTATTATCATTTCAAATTATCAATTTAAATCATTTCATTAAGTTCCATAAATTTACTTATATATCAAAATTTATTTCATTAACCAATTTTTTTTTTAAATATATTGTATCCGTTTGTTCTGTCAAAGTGTTTTGGAAATCTTATCGATAGCGCTGATCAGACGTATCGATCAGAAACCCAACTCAACATCAACAACTCAAACAACACAATATATAAAACATTTTAAATTTTAAATACTAGTTTACAAATACACTATACATGAATAGATTTTCAAAGAAGGATAGAGATTCAAATTTTTGATTAACACAAATCAAAGGAGATTATGATTTAAAAATAAGTTGGAAACAAGGATGACATGATTAAATAACAGAATAGGAAGATGGATAAGCTTATATAAATCACGGGCAACCTTAACCGGGTCAACCGTGACTTAAAGAATAAGATCAATGTTGATTTTTCTAGGGTAAATCTACATTCGATCTCAAGAGTTAGAGTTTGAAATAACAAAAGATATTAGCATCTAAACCAAGGATAGATAAGAATCTCTGGTGAATCGATGCTAACTGCAAAGGAGTTTTCCCTCTTTTTCAATTAAATTTGAAATTGGCGTGATCGCCGACTCATTAGAAAGATCATTCGAAGCGGAGTTATGGAATACTCCAGAGTCAAAAGAAGATGAATAGTGAGGGATACGAATGGATTTTGGAACCATAGGGAATGTTCCAAAATTCAAAGGAATCGAGTCAAAAGGGAGAGATTCAAACTCGAATGAAAGTGATTCTGTAAATACATTCACTCCATATGCTGAGTTTTGCCTAGAGCTACCAAAGCTCTGATACCAACTGTAACGACCCGGTATTTTCAACCATTCACATCCATTATAAGTGTATAGATAGACACTCATGCCGGAATTGAATTGCTCAAAATACCGCGTTGTAATTAAAAATTTGGCAAATCTCAGAATATACAGTAAATAAAATCACAGATCACAGACACAGAGTAATGATAATGCAGCGGAAGTAAAAGAGGAGATAGTAGTTCATGAAGCTACTATATAAATATGAGATACATCAGAGTTAAATAAGATACAACAGAAGAGTAACTGGATACATCAGGTACAAATCAGACACATCACCGAACCACTGGATACTGAAACAAAATAGATGGCTGGATCTTCAAGGAAAGCTCCAACGCCGAAGGTGAATCTTGAATGCTAACTCAATCAATCTGACCCGAGCGTAAAGCAAAACACAAAACCCTCGAGTCAGGACATAAATACTTATAAACTGTAAATCAACTCAAGTGAACAGTAACAAAATGCATCAGTAACTTAAAGGATGCTTGGGACCGCCCATCCTCTAAGGATCCGTTAAACTATTTACTATGTAGTAATATATGCTATATACGGTAGTGTCTAAATCTTTAAAGTATAATCATATAGAAAATAGCGTTAAGGGGATGGTGAACCTTAACGCGGTCGGATCTTTAAAACCAAAATCGTAGTGGGCTCGATATAAGGATATGACACGGCATGCAAGGCAATGCCAGGGTGGATACACCGTTTGCACTCCCGGACCGGTGGTGACGGCAAGCCAGCAGCTTCCGTCCACCTCGAACAATACCCCCGAATCAAAGTGGCGCCACCGAATCGAATCACAAAAGTAATAGAATAGTTTTCGATGGAGCATGCTCGATGAAAGGGTGCGACCCTTTGTGTAGCCCGGTATAGCTCCTGTTTTAGTCATATATGCCAACTCACGGGAGTTGGGTCCACGTAATATATACCTCGAGAACGTCGCCACCATCGTACTTCATTCTGGAATCTCCACCGCGTACACAGTTGCTAAAGTGGTTTTCGGTATTGGCCGGCTATAAGACAATATCCGATCCCGGTCTCTTTAACAACCAATCGTTATTATAACCCGTAGTTATAACTTTAAAACAATATTTTATACTTCAAAATAAAATATCCTTTTCAATCCAAATCTTTATCAAAATAAAGATTAAATCATTTCCAAAACCATTTCAATATATCATCGTAAAATATCTTTCAATTCAAATATTTATCAAAATAAATATCAAGTCATTTTTAACCATTTCAATATATTAAATTTTCATACCCTTTCAACACTACCTTTCAGTTTCAAAATATCATATCTTTCAGAACTTCTTTTTAAATCATGTTAATATCAAAATGTCCTATCTTTCAAACTCCGTTTTTCAAATCATTTAATATCAAAAATATCATATCTTTCAAAACTTCGTTTCAAATCATTTTAATATATCAAAATATCATATTCTTTCAAAACTTCATTTTCAAATCATTTTAATATATCAAAATATCGTATCTTTTCAAAACTTCATTCATTTCAAATCATTATTCATTTTATTCAATCTATAATACCATTTCAATTCATATTTTAAAACAGTTTATATTCCAAAAATTCTTTTTTTTCATTTCAATGAAGTTATTATGCTTAATAATTAAATTATTAAATTTTCAAAAATTTCAACTTCCAAAGTTCACTTATTCACTTAAGTTTATCAAAACAGTGAAAATTCATTTTTCGCATCATTTAGAAAACTTATACGGAAAGTTACATTCAAAACAGTTCAATTTAACAAAAGACAGCATTTTAAAATGTTATAATAGGTTTATTTAAATTCGAATAACTTAGTTAAATTCAAAAATTATAGCACTTACAAAGATTGCTATAATAGCTTTTAATTTAACTTAGCTTTTTAGTTCATTATCATCAACTACAGCGTTTACAAATGCTGTAATATCGTTTACATTGTAATTAATAGCATTTCAAAAAAATGCAGTTAATTAACTTCAAATATTCAATAAAATTTCTCAACCAATTATATTTTTATTAAAAACATTTTTAACTTATAAAATCATACATTTTCACATTTATAACATCATTTAATTTTCCTCAAGTTCATGATTTTATAAAGTAAAATTTCCATTCAAAAATCAAGATTTAATAATAATTCACTTATTAAAATGCAATGTTGAATTTTTTTAAAATCCATTACGTTAAATTTCAACTTAACGCTTAAGTTCAAATTATCAAATATAACTTAGTTTTATTTTTATTTACTTAACTAAAAGTTCACCTTTACGTCAATTTCATAAATTTCCAGTTTTAGTTATATTTCAAAATTTCAACTTACAATATTCATTCATTTTACATTTCACCTTTATTAAAATCATTAATATGATATAAAAATCACTTTAAATTCATTTAAATTAAAATTATCATAAATTTATCATAATTTCATATTCAATTAAATTTCCAATTATAATTAAATCAAAATTTCCAAATAACTCACGTTCAAAATTTCTAACTTTTCATTAATTCATTTCACTTACAATTATTCAGAAAATCAATAATATTTACAAAAATCTTATTTTTATTAAATTTCAAATCAAAATATTATAATAATTAAATTTCTAAAATATTTTAAAATTTTTAGAAAAGCATATTTTAACTACGGGCCTATATAAAATTTTCTACGCTAGGTAAAGTGATACGGGTAATATATCATTTCAACCCGTAATTTACAAAGAAAATCCGGGTTTTATCACTTCAAACCGCAATCCTAAGTCAAAATGAAAATTTTAAAACCATTCAGGCCTATCATTTCAGCCCATAACATTTTTTTTTCTAACAGGGAACTTGCAGTGTGATCATATGCAGAAATAATATAAACAAGGTCAACATCACAATATACAGTAATATATCAGATGTCAGGTGAAAATTAACAGTTTTAACATGGTAATAATATGGTAATAACATGGCATTTCATATCATATGATCATCATTACTTGCATAAACATTTTTATTACTAAACACTTGTCATCAATTCACTTTTCATAAGTATAAATGTCAGAGTGAGAAAGACTCACTTTTTCAAGCTGAAGACCAAAACAACAAACACAAGTGCGACTCCAAAAGCACGACAAGCACGATATAGCATGACTTTTGATTTGAATAAATGGAGAGCCTTGATATCTGTCTTGTAAACAATAACCAAAACAAGACAATATACACATAAATATTCAACGCAAAACAATGTTGAAATAATGAAAATACGAAGCAACAAAGGAATATGTTACTTGACCTTGCTTTAACCATTCAAATGCTTGGCCTAGGAGGTTCTTGGGTTCAGCCATGATGATGATATAGCTCAGGTTTGGCACCATAACTCACGTCTAGAAGGAGTATGGAGTGGTAGGGTTATAACATGAAGCATACAATTGATCAATGCAACATATATGAAGTTTTTGAGCACAATAAGGCTCGGCCTTGGGTCAAGTGGGGCTTAGCCATACTTGTACAGGTTTGGACAGTAGATGGAGGGGTGTGGGGAGGTCTGGAAAAGGTGGTGGTGGCGGCCTATGGTGGTGGCCAAGGTGGTGGATGAAAGGGGTGAAGTAATAGTGGTGGCTAGTGCATTGTTTTGGACATTATTTGCAATTTTGTGGAGTTTTGTCACCAAGGGAGGTGTGGCCATGGATGGATCTGAAATGATGGATGGAGATGATGCCAAGGAAGAGTGGTAGGGGATGGTGGAGAGTATGGTGGTGATGGTGGGTGGTAGATGCCAATCCAGAAAGCATAGAAAACTAGGCAAAATATAAGAAAACAATGGAAAAAGAAGAGCAAAAAGAAGAGGAAAAGAGGAGCCATTACCAAACCTTTCTAGCCGTGAAAAATGAAGTGGAGAGGAATGTTTTCACTTGAAAAAAGAGGTAAGAAATGCACAGCTACAATAAAGAAAGGAACGGTCAAAAGAAATTAAATCTATTAATTGGAAAAGAAACGGAAGAAGAAACGTTAAAACGGTTTTACGTTTCTTTGCTTTCAAACCTTTTAAACTTCATATATATATTCATATACATCTTAAATAACTGAAAACACTTATAAATTTCAGTTAGAATTCGGCTGGAGATGGTATAGGGAAATGCCAAAAAAAACAGATGTATTGATGACAAAAGAAACTGCAAAAGAAACAGAGAAACGTTTTTACGTTTCTTAGCCTTTAACCCTTTCAAATTTCTCATATATATTTATATACATCTAAATAACTGAAAATAATTAAAATCTCAGTTAAAATTCGAAAGTATAACAGATAAACAAAATATTAATAATTAAATATTAATTAGATATGATTAAAATAAGAAAAATAGCACAGAAAATGAAAACTTGACTTAAGAATTAGAAATAACTTCAATATACTTTGGAAAAAATTTCTTAAATTTAAATACATGTAAAATGAATAAAATAAAGTAAAACACAGCAAATAAAAGTGAGTGCATAAAATAAATAAATAAATTTTAATTATATATAATTAAATCAAGAAAATGGCTTAAAATTGTAGACTAGGCTTTAAAATTAGAAATAAATTCAAATGAAGTTTAGAAAAATTATATTATCATTTTAAAAATACTTAAAAGTCAAAATATACATAATATAACATATTATTGCATATTAAAGTAAAATATAACAAAGAAGAAGTAACTTATACAATTTAAAATAGTCATTCTTAAATAACCCTATATACGCACAATATTGTAAAGGGTATAACTTTCACGATTTACATCCAAATTCAACGAAACGAAAAGTGGTGTTCTTACAATTTTATGTACTTTCATAACAAAAGAAAAAAAAATTAAAATTTTAAACTTTTGAAATTTTAAGTTGAAAGTCACAGTTTGACTGTTTTGACCAGAATCAACATTTCAAGCAAATATTTAACTTACACAGTTTGGAATTATAACTCATATAAAATCAAGATTTTATATTTAAATAATAAATTTAATCATTCCAAATAAGTAAAATAAGTTTTTAAATCAAAATTTTATATTAAAATAATTAAAATATACAATAAAATAATTACAAAATACAGGGTTGTTACACTCTCCCCCACTCAAAACTTTTCGTCCCCGAAAAGGAATGAGGTATGGAAGGGAACAGAAAAGATAGAGTGAAATAGGATTAAGATAAGATGCCAAGAAGATTGAAGTTATACCTGATAACTGTTGTTATAGGTAAGTTTAACAAGGTGGAGGTAATCTTTCCAAGGTCCTCCAGAATCAAGAACACAAGCACGAAAAAGGTGGATTCAAAATGATTACCAAAGGTCTATCAAGATTATAGAAAGATTTCTAAACAGAAAGATTATAGAAAGATGCCTATACCGGTCTATAGTAAGATAAGGATAATAAGGACAACCAAAAGATAGTTTGAAAAACAAAATATGGAAATAAATTTGAAAGTATGGGAATTTCAACTTAAATAGAGAATAAATCTTTACACAAGTTAAATAAATCTTAACTATCTCAAATTTCATTATCTTATTATCCAATCATCTTAAATTAACAATTTTTAGAACCATGAGTTTGAAAAATAATCATTTATTACACTCACATTGTACTTAATAAATTTTATTCTACTTTATTCCTAATCAAAATTAAATTTCTCTCAATATATTTATCACTCATGTTAAATATATTTACACTTTTTTTTATAACTACTTTCTTTTATTCTTAGTTCTTTTAACATCATTTTATTGTAAGTCATTCAATTACCCTTTATTATATTTACCTCTGTTAATCATTTTATAATTAAAATTTAAGTGTATAACATTTATTATAACTACTCAAATTTTATTTATAAAATCTTTTTATATTGTATATTATCCAATTACATTTTTAACTTCTGAAATTTTGGTAAGTTATATTTGAATGCAATTGTATTATACAAATAAAATTTCCAATTCAATCATTTCAAGCTTAAATCATTTATTCAAATTTTTTTTTTGGAATTATTCTTTAAAATAAAATTTAAGAATTAAATTTTCGATTTCTTCAAACCATTTAGAGATAAGTAATAATATATGTCAAATCAAATTTCAATCATATATCTATATATATATATATATATTATAAATCAAGTCATATTTTAGAAATTCAAATCAATTTAATTTCCCAAAACAAAGCTGTAGCAAGACTACAGAACAGTCTCCTAACTTCGAAACTCGAAAATGAACGTCGATGATGTCGCGATCATCACCGAAATTATTTTCCAGCGACAAAGAGAAGAGCACTAATTTTAAACCTTTAAAAATCTTTGAAATTCTATTCAAAATATTTTAAATAATATAACCTTTTAAAACTTTAAACCAAAGTTCGAAATAATCGGAATTTAAATCCTCAAATTCTTGTTTTAAATTCATTTCAGTTCCCAAATAAATTTATAAACAAATATTTACAGGTCTATTTGTAGAACAATAAATGATAAATCAACTATTATCATTTCAAATTATCAATTTAAATCATTTCATTAAGTTCCATAAATGTACTTATATATCAAAATTTATTTCATTAACTAATTTTTTTTTAAATATATTGTGTCCGTTTGTTCTGTCAAAGTGTTTTGGAAATCTTATCGATAGCGCTGATCAGACGTATCGATCAGAAACCCAACTCAACATCAACAACTCAAACAACACAATATATAAAACATTTTAAATTTTAAATACTAGTTTACAAATACACTATACATGAATAGATTTTCAAAGAAGGATAGAGATTCAAATTTTTGATTAACACAAATCAAAGGAGATTATGATTTAAAAATAAGTTGGAAACAAGGATGACATGATTAAATAACAGAATAGGAAGATGGATAAGCTTATATAAATCACGGGCAACCTTAACCGGGTCAACCGTGACTTAAAGAATAAGATCAATGTTGATTTTTCTAGGGTAAATCTACATTCGATCTCAAGAGTTAGAGTTTGAAATAACAAAAGATATTAGCATCTAAACCAAGGATAGATAAGAATCTCTAGTGAATCGATGCTAACTGCAAAGGAGTTTTCCCTCTTTTTCAATTAAATTTGAAATTGGCGTGATCGCCGACTAACTAGAAAGACCATTCGAAGCGGAGTTATGAAATACTCCAGAGTCAAAAGAAGATAAATAGTGAGGGATACGAATGGATTTTGGAACCGTAGGGAATGTTCCAAAATTCAAAGGAATCGATTCAAAAGGGAGAGATTCAAACTCGAATGAAAGTGATTCTGTAAATACATTCACTCCATATGATGAGTTTTGCCTAGAGCTACCAAAGCTCTGATACCAACTGTAACGACCCGGTATTTTCAACCATTCGCATCCATTATAAGTGTATAGGTAGACACTCTGAATTGCTCAAAATACCGGGTTGTAATTAAAAATTTGGCAAATCTCAGAATATACAGTAAATAAAATCACAGATCACAGACACAGAGTAATGATAATGCAGCGGAAGTAAAAGAGGAGATAGTAGTTCATGAAGCTACTATATAAATATGAGATACATCAGAGTTAAATAAGATACAACAGAAGAGTAACTGGATACATCAGGTACAAATCAGATACATCATCGAACCACTGGATACTGAAACAAAATAGACGGCTGGATCTTCAAGGAAAGCTCCAACGCTGTAACGACCCAGAATTTTTATTAATTTAAATTTGAATATTTAATTAATTTTAAATGTTAATAAGTGAATTTTTAAGTCAAATAAATTTTTATTTGAATTTTTGGATTTAATTAGATAATTAAAACAATAATTTAATATGTTAAATTATGGAAATAATTGAAAATGAGGTTAAATATGATTGAAAATAATTTGGAAAATTTTATTTAATCATACTGGAGTTATAGAGATATTTTAGAACTTTTAAAATCGAATTAAAAGTTAATTTGTGAAAATTGAATATTTTAATATTTAATAATTGACTGTAAAATAGCCAATTTTTGAACAGTCTCAGAATTGAACGAAACCAGTTCCATTGGGTCCGTAATAGTTAGTTATTATCGGATTTCAATTTTTGTGTCAATCGGAGTTATCGTTTGATCGTGGCAGCTCGAAACGCATCGAATCGTTTTTAATTTAAATTTGGCGAGTCAAAATAGCCATTTTTCAAAAAGTCTCGGATTTCGACGAAACTAGTTTCATCGGATCCGTAATGTGATATTATTGTAAGGTTTCAAATTTCAAGTCAATTGGATTTACCGTTTGTCCGGTACAAATTAAAACGCCTAGAAATCGATTTAAATCGGTTTAATTTAAATTGAGCGTTTGTTGCCATAACTCGCACATACTTCCGAATTAGCTTCCGAAACCTGTTCCATTGTGTCCGGAACGCGGGGTAAACCTTAGAAACGCTGGTTACGGCGTCTAAATCGGAGTTCGGAATTTCCGGGTGAATAGTGTCGTTCGTTTCTCTATAAATATGCACCCTACCCCTTCATAATTTAAAAAAAAAAATAACAACATAAAACCCTAGCCGCCTCCACCAGGTTCAATGGCCAGAAATGCTCAACATTCTTTCCCTTTGATCTCTCAATCCATCAAGTTTTGGCTAAAACATTCAACTACAAAGATGAAGATCACAACGAGAGCTTCAATGTGAACGGTGGAGATCGCGAATGGCTTCACGGATCAACGGGAATCATGCCATGAAGTGGCCGGCCTGCGCACGCAAAACGAGGAGGAGGGTGAGGCCGAGTTCAACAGGCTTGGGGCCGAACATAGCTTAGGTCGAGGGCTTCGCGTTGGCGTTGGTGTGATCGAATTTCGTCGAGTATCGGGGGAGTAATTTGAAACCCTAGTTTCTTGTATTGGGTTCATAAGTGCGGCCTCAACCTGTAGGTTACGTGAGTGTTGGGGAAGAAGAGATAGGCGGTGGTGATTGCATGGTGTGGGATCCAGTGGCTCTAGTTTGATTGAGGTTGAAAATTAATTAAGTTATGTTGTAATTAGTAAGTTAAGTCGTGTTTAAACTTCAAAAATTCATATCTTTTTCATACGAGGTCGAAAAAATACAAACTCAGTTGCGTTGGAATCGTATGGACGAGCACTACGCGATGGAGTTGGTTTGGAGTCGTTTGGAGTTAGTGAGAATTTCGGGTAAAATTAAACGCGCGTTTAATTTTATTCGAAATAAAAGCTAAAACGGAAATTAAAATCAAGGTGAGAACTTCTCACTCAATCGAATAGGTTTCGATTTTATTTTAAATAGTTAGATTTAAAATATTTGAATGCATGTTTGAATGATGACTGTAAATTATTGATTGTTAAAATAGACATTATACGCCGTTAGTAAGCGGATGTTATTTATTAAAAACATATACCGCGAAAATTTCATAAACAGTGAAATTGGTATTATATATAATATCAATATATATATATTGGCATATGTATATATTGCAGTTGTTGATTTCCCGCATTTTTGTTTAGCGGATGAGACCCTATTACGCCGTTATTAAGCGGATAATATTTATTAAGAACATATACCGCGATAATTTCGTACTGGAGCGAAATTGGTATTGTGCTAATGTTTTTGGATGCAGGAAACAGGTTGGAGGGATCCAACTGGATTCCTCAACAGTATTTATTTTATTTCAGATATTTTGATATTTGATGGATTATCATATCGATATATGATATCGTTGTTAGTCGTGATTGACTATTTGGTGTGTAGCATCATTGGACCCAGATTTTGGGATTTTAAAATGATTTTAAAAGTGATTTTGAAAATATACTATATTTTTGGAATTGATCCATTATAAATAAATAAACGTTATAATTTTTAAAGTTATAAAATTATGGGTCTTGTGAAATATAGTTAAAAGCTGGTTTTTGAGAAATATGAACCAATGATTTTATAAAATAGTTTAAACTGGATTTTTGAGTTTATTATTAAAAGTTTGAATATAAGATTTATAAAATTTGATTATTTTATAAATCAAGAGAACGGTGAAATTTTAAAGGAATTTAAAGACGTTTAAAAGAATAATATAAATTAATTTATATTAAGAGATTTATAAATGGATATTTATAAATTGAATTATGGACATTATAAGACGAGTTTTTATAAGTGTTTGAATGTAGTGAAAATGAATTTCCTAAATGAATGAAATTTATGAAATTATAAACTGTGAAGTTATAAATGAAATTTTATAAGCAATAGGTTTATAAAATTTATAAAGTTATCGAAAGAATGAATTTTGGATAAATAAACAATCTTATAAGTTAAGATTAATAATTTGGGAAGTTAAATGAACGATTTTGTAAAATAATCGTTTTATAAGTATTTAACTTATAATATGAACGTTTAGTTTATAATTTAGTTATAAACTGGAATAGGTTAATAAAGGAATTTATTAAAGGAAGTTTTTATAAATAAATAGAAGAGGAATTTATAAACGTTGTTTTATAAATTCGCAAACGACTTATTTTGATAAGTTAATTGTTATAACCTATTAATGGAGTTATATTCACATTTTTGAATAGTGAATAATCCTTTAAAATAAATTGAATAAAAGGATGAAATTTGTTAACGAAGTATGTTCACGATTTTTGAATAGTGAATAACACGTTAAAGAAAATGTTTTAGAATGTGATATTTTAAACAGAATTAAAACAATCTAACGATGTTTTAAAGGTGTTGAGATTCGAAACCATATATTTCAACATTTATTGTTGAAATAGACGATTTCGAGAAATAAAAGGAAATAGTGGACTATAACACTGTTGTTATAGTAAATGATTTCCGAAAGGAAATGTTTTGTATAGTATTGAGATTTATATATCTATTTTAATTTCGAATCCCTATACTAATGATTTTGGGTTGTCGTAACGATGTTTTACGCAACATTCGTTTTGGCCCAAATAAATATGTTTAAGTGAATGATTTCCTTAAAGAATGAATTATATACTTAATTCGATTTAAGTATATTGAATATTTTCCAAGGTTGAAAATAAAAAGTTTTGTGAATTACTTATGAATAATAAGTATGGAAATGTTTTCCAATATGAAGTGAATAATTAGAATTTATTTTTTTGAAGATAAATTGAAATGGATAATTGAAATCGTATATGCATGAATATTTTGGAATATAAATTCACTAAGGAATTTATATGTGAAAGTGAAACTTGTTAAAAATAAATATTGATTTATTTTTGAAGTGTTGAAATTATATATCTTGTAAAGATATTTTGGAAAATAAATAATTTGGAAAATTATTTGGAATCTGGTGATGTATGCATATCCATTGATAGTTCAATAATCGACTATCAATATTTCCCTTTGAATGGGTATTTGATGTGAATTGATTGAATTTGAATGCACACTTATTTTTGAATAAGCGCTCACTATTCGGGTTAACCGGGAAAGGACCATGGGGTCGTATAACCCATTCCGAATACGTGATACGTCGTTGTGAATTGCATTGAAGATCGGTGTTGAAGACCGGATATTTGCGAAAGCGATAGGATGAACTATCGATTGACTCTGCACCGAGTTGCTACGGTATTGAGTTCTCCATATGTGATGGTGAATCCGATCAGGATTGTGAATATCCGGATTGCAAGGACTTCTTTGTAAGTGCCTTCGGTTCTGTTCGAGCCCGGAACAGACTTGTATGGATTGTATGTCTGACATTACAAGTTGAGATATAAAGCCGATTTCTTTCAAATATATTTCTGTTGGTGGCGGAGAATTTATTCTTTTTGCTTAACACCCTTCTCTGAGACGTATGTGCTCAAAGGTTATATAGTTGAAGTTATCAGCGATATATTCCCAGTTTGGTAATGTGACATGCTGAGTGATGCTGAAATGATCATTGTGTTGATTATTTGTGATAGGATCATTTATTTGATCGTCTATCTTAGTGATCATTGTGTTGATCATTTGTTGACCCAAAGCATGGCTTTTGTATAAAGTATGTTTTTGTGGACGTGACTTCGTCGAGCCTCACACCCCGTGAATGGTCAAAACAGGAAAGATGCAGCAAGGTTATGAGGGGTAGCGCCCTTTAGGATATGTGCATTTCCTTCTGGAAAAGGGTGGTATCATGGTATGGAGCCCAGATACTTACTCATGTTGAAAACACTTTATGATTGTGTGAATTGATTACGAGCGCTCGGTTGATAAAGGTCCCAAAGGACCGGGGGATGGCATATTCGGTCAGTTGTTACTCAGTTAGGAGTAACCCGGCCTTGTGTTGGTAGAGATCCGGTTTGGTTCTTGGGGATGTCCATCCAGAGGCATTCTCATGTGGCAATGGGAAGTTCCTTGGCCTGACCATTTGTTGGAAATCCAATTCCCAATACGAAACTTGTATGGTATTAGTTGTAGAACCTGCTATTCACTTATGGTGGTCACCACTGTTTGGATAGTAGCTATAGTAGGCATACGATAATGGTCGTATGTTGGCTAAGATTTATATCTTTATTTTCGAAATGATTTTCCTCTACACTATGCACTAATAATAATATCAAATATTATTTTAAATGCGTATCAAGCATCTTTGACTATCATAAGGAGAAATCTCCTCCGATTCTGCGTTTGCATGTGTGTGTGTGCGGGAGGCCTTATGGTAGTCTCATTTTTAAAAGCATTGCGAATTGAGTTTAAAAATATTCCTCTATTTGATTTTAAAGTTAAATAAACTGTTTTGAATTCTCACACCAGTCACATGACTGACTCGGAGTTTATTGTTTTCCTTCCTAAACTCTGGGTGCCCACCAATTTCCACACGGCCAGTTAAGAGTTAGGTTTATCAGGATATTTTGGATATTCTGGAGTTGCTGGAGGCAAGCTGCATGGCATGGCGTATTACTAGTTTATATAGTATTTCTTTTTCCGCTGTATTGTTTGTTGTTGTATGTTGTTGTACACTCTGATGTGATGATATGATGTAATAAAATGTGATGTAATGTAATAACTGATATAGTTCTTTGTTTAAAGATTATTCATTTATTATTATATGTTGTTCCGCTGCGAATTGTGAGGTTCTGTTGTTTTCTGTCCCGTCCTATTTTCTTCTGTTTTTCTCCTTTTTCTCTATTCTCTTTTTCTTTCTATTTCTAAATTTTCTATCTTCTTTTCCCTCTATCTTCTACCTTTTTCTCTCTTCTTTCTTTTCTTAAATTCTTTTTAAAACCCATAACATTCCGTGTTTTCGGCCTTCGATTTCTCGGCAGTCGATAAAGTGAGTATCGATGTTGGATTTTCGAAGAACGAAGAATCGGGGCGTTACATTTGGTATCAGAGCTGATGGTTAAGCGACAACCATGGTTCTGTAGGGTATTACTCATTAGAGATAGAGTCAGTAGTACTCTAGAATGAGTTTGAGTGTAATAATAGCTATGAGAGCGTATTTGTTAGTGAATATGAAATTGTTTTATATTGTGATGATTGGTTTATTGAGTGGCATATGAACCTTCCTCAGCACGGTATGTACAACTTTGCCGAAGGGGTTTCTAAACACTTGAATAGAACAATTCGACATAATATTGATTTTAAATTGGGTAAATGAAATAATTTTACCTCGATTATATTTTATATATGAAAGAAATAATTTTTCAAAATTATCAAAGTGTATAAGTTGATTGTTAGGTTGTTTGAATAATCTAAATTAAAGAATAATTGTATAAGCAAATGAATTATAAGAATTGAATTATAATTAAAGTGATGTACAATTGTGAAATAAACTTATATATATAAGAGGTGAAACTATATTTATGAATATGAGTTGTAAATAAAATGTAAAGTGAATTTAAAGTTAAATGGAATATGACTTAAGAGTTATGTGAATGAAATTCAACTTTAGCAATTGAATTAAATGAATGTTAAGCAATTAAATGTAAATCAAGTTGATAAGAAATAATGAATATAAGTGTTAGTTCATTGAAATCAAATGTTATTGGGAGTTGAATAAATTGAATGAAATCAATTTAATTAAACAAATTGAAAGTGATGGTGTTAAACCAAATTGAATGAATATAAGCAAAGGAATTTGGTTGAAATTAATAAACTTTGGTTGTTATTTGATTGTTGATTGGTTGTAATAATTCATTAAGTGTTAATGAAATTGAAAGCTATGTAATTGAATTCAAATGGAAAGTAAATAGATTTGAATAGAATTGAAAGTGAATTGGATTTAATTAGTGAATGTAAACTAACTGAAAATTGGACATGAATGAATGTTGATAAAAATCCAACGTAAAAGAATCAAATATGATTTAAATTTAAAACCAATTCATTGAATATAAATGAGAATATGAATGAATATATTGGTTATGAATTTGTTGGATGTTAGTTGGTTGATGGTTGAATGTATATTGTTGTTTTGAATACATTTGCTATGTGACATATATAGTTATTATGTTGCTATATGTTGTATATTGAGATTATTTACATATATGCATGTTCTCATATTGTTTGTTGAGTGTTTAGTAGGTGCGGATCGCGTTTGCTTCGCATTTGGAATTCGCTTTAGCGCTATATTAGCCGTATATGCTTGCTAATAAAATATAAGGTACATATCTCGGATTAAATATCGTACTTTTACACTTTTTTCCCTTCGGGATGCCTCATTACTTGATGAGATGTATATTTGTGATATATATACTGTCATTTTTTTTCGGATCGAGCCGCGCAAAGGAGACTATGGCGAATTTTTCCGGAAATTTAAGGCGTTAGAAAAATTTTGAGAAAATTTGGAAAATTTTGAAAACTTTAAACTTTGTTTTAAAGTTGAAAGTTAAATGATATAATTGTTTTTGAAAAGATAACTAAGTATGATTTGAAAACTTAGTAAAGATTTGAAAGAAGTTTAATTATAAATTTTGGAAAGTTAATAGATTCTGTAACTTTTCTTACTTGTAATTTCGAGGACGAAATTCTTTTAAGGGGGAAAGATTGTAACGACCCAGAATTTTTATTAATTTAAATTTGAATATTTAATTAATTTTAAATGTTAATAAGTGAATTTTTAAGTCAAATAAATTTTTATTTGAATTTTTGGATTTAATTAGATAATTAAAACAATAATTTAATATGTTAAATTATGGAAATAATTGAAAATGAGGTTAAATATGATTGAAAATAATTTGGAAAATTTTATTTAATCATACTAGAGTTATAGAGATATTTTAGAACTTTTAAAATCGAATTAAAAGTTAATTTGTGAAAATTGAATATTTTAATATTTAATAATTGACTGTAAAATAGCCAATTTTTGAACAGTCTCAGAATTGAACGAAACCAGTTCCATTGGGTCCGTAATAGTTAGTTATTATCGAATTTCAATTTTCGTGTCAATCGGAGTTATCGTTTGATCGTGGCAGCTCGAAACGCATCGAATCGTTTTTAATTTAAATTTGGCGAGTCAAAATAGCCATTTTTCAAAAAGTCTCGGATTTCGACGAAACCAGTTTCATCGGATCCGTAATGTGATATTATTGTAAGGTTTCAAATTTCAAGTCAATTGGATTTACCGTTTGTCCGGTACAAATTAAAACGCCTAGAAATCGATTTAAATCGGTTTAATTTAAATTGAGCGTTTGTTGCCATAACTCGCACATACTTCCGAATTAGCTTCCGAAACCTGTTCCATTGTGTCCGGAACGCGGGGTAAACCTTAGAAACGCTGGTTACGGCGTCTAAATCGGAGTTCGGAATTTTCGGGTGAATAGTGTCGTTCGTTTCTCTATAAATATGCACCCTACCCCTTCATAATTAAAAAAAAAAAAATAACAACATAAAACCCTAGCCGCCTCCACCAGGTTCAATGGCCAGAAATGCTCAACATTCTTTCCCTTTGATCTCTCAATCCATCAAGTTTTGGCTAAAACATTCAACTACAAAGATGAAGATCACAACGAGAGCTTCAATGTGAACGGTGGAGATCGCGAATGGCTTCACGGATCAACGGGAATCATGCCATGAAGTGGCCGGCCTGCGCACGCAAAACGAGGAGGAGGGTGAGGCTGAGTTCAACAGGCTTGGGGCCGAACATAGATTAGGTCGAGGGCTTCGCGTTGGCGTTGGTGTGATCGAATTTCGTCGAGTATCGGGGGAGTAATTTGAAACCCTAGTTTCTTGTATTGGGTTCATAAGTGCAGCCTCAACCTGTAGGTTACGTGAGTGTTGGGGAAGAAGAGATAGGCGGTGGTGATTGCATGGTGTGGGATCCAGTGGCTCTAGTTTGATTGAGGTTGAAAATTAATTAAGTTATGTTGTAATTAGTAAGTTAAGTCGTGTTTAAACTTCAAAAATTCATATCTTTTTCATACGAGGTCGAAAAAATGCAAACTCAGTTGCGTTGGAATCGTATGGACGAGCACTACGCGATGGAGTTGGTTTGGAGTCGTTTGGAGTTAGTGAGAATTTCGGGTAAAATTAAACGCGCGTTTAATTTTATTCGAAATAAAAGCTAAAACGGAAATTAAAATCAAGGTGAGAACTTCTCACTCAATCGAATAGGTTTCGATTTTATTTTAAATAGTTAGATTTAAAATATTTGAATGCATGTTTGAATGATGACTGTAAATTATTGATTGTTAAAATAGACATTATACGCCGTTAGTAAGCGGATGTTATTTATTAAAAACATATACCGCGAAAATTTCATAAACAGTGAAATTGGTATTATATATAATATCAATATATATATATTGGCATATGTATATATTGCAGTTGTTGATTTCCTGCATTTTTGTTTAGCGGATGAGACCCTATTACGCCGTTATTAAGCGGATAATATTTATTAAGAACATATACCGCGATAATTTCGTACTGGAGCGAAATTGGTATTGTGCTAATGTTTTTGGATGCAGGAAACAGGTTGGAGGGATCCAACTGGATTCCTCAACAGTATTTATTTTATTTCAGATATTTTGATATTTGATGGATTATCATATCGATATATGATATCGTTGTTAGTCGTGATTGACTATTTGGTGTGTAGCATCATTGGACCCAGATTTTGGGATTTTAAAATGATTTTAAAAGTAATTTTGAAAATATACTATATTTTTGGAATTGATCCATTATAAATAAATAAACGTTATAATTTTTAAAGTTATAAAATTATGGGTTTTGTGAAATATAGTTAAAAGCTGGTTTTTGAGAAATATGAACCAATGATTTTATAAAATAGTTTAAACTGGATTTTTGAGTTTATTATTAAAAGTTTGAATATAAGATTTATAAAATTTGATTATTTTATAAATCAAGAGAACGGTGAAATTTTAAAGGAATTTAAAGACGTTTAAAAGAATAATATAAATTAATTTATATTAAGAGATTTATAAATGGATATTTATAAATTGAATTATGGACATTATAAAACGAGTTTTTATAAGTGTTTGAATGTAGTGAAAATGAATTTCCTAAATGAATAAAATTTATGAAATTATAAACTGTGAAGTTATAAATGAAATTTTATAAGCAATAGGTTTATAAAATTTATAAAGTTATCGAAAGAATGAATTTTGGATAAATAAACAATCTTATAAGTTAAGATTAATAATTTGGGAAGTTAAATGAACGATTTTGTAAAATAATCGTTTTATAAGTATTTAACTTATAATATGAACGTTTAGTTTATAATTTAGTTATAAACTGGAATAGGTTAATAAAGGAATTTATTAAAGGAAGTTTTTATAAATAAATAGAAGAGGAATTTATAAACGTTGTTTTATAAATTCGCAAACGACTTATTTTGATAAGTTAATTGTTATAACCTATTAATGGAGTTATATTCACATTTTTGAATAGTGAATAATCCTTTAAAATAAATTGAATAAAAGGATGAAATTTGTTAACGAAGTATGTTCACGATTTTTGAATAGTGAATAACACGTTAAAGAAAATGTTTTAGAATGTGATATTTTAAACAGAATTAAAACGATCTAACGATGTTTTAAAGGTGTTGAGATTCGAAACCATATATTTCAACATTTATTGTTGAAATAGACGATTTCGAGAAATAAAAGGAAATAGTGGACTATAACACTGTTGTTATAGTAAATGATTTCCGAAAGGAAATGTTTTGTATAGTATTGAGATTTATATATCTATTTTAATTTCGAATCCCTATACTAATGATTTTGGGTTGTCGTAACGATGTTTTACGCAACATTCGTTTTGGCCCAAATAAATATGTTTAAGTGAATGATTTCCTTAAAGAATGAATTATATACTTAATTCGATTTAAGTATATTGAATATTTTCCAAGGTTGAAAATAAAAAGTTTTGTGAATTACTTATGAATAATAAGTATGGAAATGTTTTCCAATATGAAGTGAATAATTAGAATTTATTTTTTTGAAGATAAATTGAAATGGATAATTGAAATCGTATATGCATGAATATTTTGGAATATAAATTCACTAAGGAATTTATATGTGATAGTGAAACTTGTTAAAAATAAATATTGATTTATTTTTGAAGTGTTGAAATTATATATCTTGTAAAGATATTTTGGAAAATAAATAATTTGGAAAATTATTTGGAATCTGGTGATGTATGCATATCCATTGATAGTTCAATAATCGACTATCAATATTTCCCTTTGAATGGGTATTTGATGTGAATTGATTGAATTTGAATGCACACTTATTTTTGAATAAGCGCTCACTATTCGGGTTAACCGGGAAAGGACCATGGGGTCGTATAACCCATTCCGAATACGTGATACGTCGTTGTGAATTGCATTGAAGATCGGTGTTGAAGACCGGATATTTACGAAAGCGATAGGATGAACTATCGATTGACTCTGCACCGAGTTGCTACGGTATTGAGTTCTCCATATGTGATGGTGAATCCGATCAGGATTGTGAATATCCGTATTGCAAGGACTTCTTTGTAAGTACCTTCGGTTCTGTTCGAGCCCGGAACAGACTTGTATGGATTGTATGTCTGACATTACAAGTTGAGATATAAAGCCGATTTCTTTCAAATATATTTCTGTTGGTGGCGGAGAATTTATTCTTTTTGCTTAACACCCTTCTCTGAGACGTATGTGCTCAAAGGTTATATAGTTGAAGTTATCAGCGATATATTCCCAGTTTGGTAATGTGACATGCTGAGTGATGCTGAAATGATCATTGTGTTGATTATTTGTGATAGGATCATTTATTTGATCGTCTATCTTAGTGATCATTGTGTTGATCATTTGTTGACCCAAAGCATGGCTTTTGTATAAAGTATGTTTTTGTGGACGTGACTTCGTCGAGCCTCACACCCCGTGAATGGTCAAAACAGGAAAGATGCAGCAAGGTTATGAGGGGTAGCGCCCTTTAGGATATGTGCATTTCCTTCTGGAAAAGGGTGGTATCATGGTATGGAGCCCAGATACTTACTCATGTTGAAAACACTTTATGATTGTGTGAATTGATTACGAGCGCTCGGTTGATAAAGGTCCCAAAGGACCGGGGGATGGCATATTCGGTCAGTTGTTACTCAGTTAGGAGTAACCCGGCCTTGTGTTGGTAGAGATCCGGTTTGGTTCTCGGGGATGTCCATCCAGAGGCATTCTCATGTGGCAATGGGAAGTTCCTTGGCTTGACCATTTGTTGGAAATCCAATTCCCAATACGAAACTTGTACGGTATTAGTTGTAGAACCTGTTATTCACTTATGGTGGTCACCACTGTTTGGATAGTAGCTATAGTAGGCATACGATAATGGTCGTATGTTGGCTAAGATTTATATCTTTATTTTCGAAATGATTTTCCTCTACACTATGCACTAATAATAATATCAAATATTATTTTAAATGCGTATCAAGCATCTTTGACTATCATAAGGAGAAATCTCCTCCGATTCTGCGTTTGCATGTGTGTGTGTGCGGGAGGCCTTATGGTAGTCTCATTTTTAAAAGCATTGCGAATTGAGTTTAAAAATATTCCTCTATTTGATTTTAAAGTTAAATAAACTGTTTTGAGTTCTCACACCAGTCACATGACTGACTCGGAGTTTATTGTTTTCCTTCCTAAACTCTGGGTGCCCACCAATTTCCACACGGGCAGTTAAGAGTTAGGTTTATCAGGATATTTTGGATATTCTGGAGTTGCTGGAGGCAAGCTGCATGGCATGGCGTATTACTAGTTTATATAGTATTTCTTTTTCCGCTGTATTGTTTGTTGTTGTATGTTGTTGTACACTCTGATGTGATGATATGATGTAATAAAATGTGATGTAATGTAATAACTGATATAGTTCTTTGTTTAAAGATTATTCATTTATTATTATATGTTGTTCCGCTGTGAATTGTGAGGTTCTGTTGTTTTCTGTCCCGTCCTATTTTCTTCTGTTTTTCTCCTTTTTCTCTATTCTCTTTTTCTTTCTATTTCTAAATTTTCTATCTTCTTTTCCCTCTATCTTCTACCTTTTTCTCTCTTCTTTCTTTTCTTAAATTCTTTTTAAAACCCATAACATTCCGTGTTTTCGGCCTTCGATTTCTCGGCAGTCGATAAAGTGAGTATCGATGTTGGATTTTCGAAGAACGAAGAATCGGGGCGTTACAAACGCCGAAGGTGAATCTTGAATGCTAACTCAATCAATCTGACCCGAGCGTAAAGCAAAACACAAAACCCTCGAGTCAGGACATAAATACTTATAAACTGTAAATCAACTCAAGTGAACAGTAACAAAATGCATCAATAACTTAAAGGATGCTTGGGACAGCCCATCCTCTAAGGATCCGTTAAACTATTTACTATGTAGTAATGTACGCTATATACGGTAGTGTCTAAATCAGTAAAGTATAATCATATAGAAAATAGCGTTAAGGGGATGGTGAACCTTAACGCGGTCGGATCTTTAAAACCAAAATCATAGTGGGCTCGATATAAGGATATGACATGGCACGCGAGGCAATGCCAGGGTGGATACACCATTTGCACTCCCGGACCGGTGGTGACGGCAAGCCAGCAGCTTCCGCCCACCTCGAACAATACCCCCGAATCAAAGTAGCGCCACCGAATCGAATCACAACAGTAATAGAATAGTTTTCAATGGAGCATGCCCGATGAAAGGGTGCGACCCTTTGTGTAGCCCGGTATAGCTCCTGTTTTAGTCATATATGCCAACTCACGGGAGTTGGGTCCACGTAATATATACCTCGAGAACGTCGCCACCATCCTACTTCATTCTAGAATCTCCACCACGTACACAGTTGTTAAAGTGGTTTTCGGTATTGGCCGGCTATAAGACAATATCCGATCCCGGTCTCTTTAACAACCAATCGTTATTATAACCCGTAGTTATAACTTTAAAACAATATTTTATACTTCAAAATAAAATATCCTTTTCAATCCAAATCTTTATCAAAATAAAGATTAAATCATTTCCAAAACCATTTCAATATATCATCGTAAAATATCTTTCAATTCAAATATTTATCAAAATAAATATCAAGTCATTTCTAACCATTTCGATATATTAAATTTTCATACCCTTTCAACACTACCTTTCAGTTTCAAAATATCATATCTTTCAGAACTTCTTTTTAAATCATGTTAATATCAAAATGTCCTATCTTTCAAACTCCGTTTTTCAAATCATTTAATATCAAAAATATCATATCTTTCAAAACTTCGTTTCAAATCATTTTAATATATCAAAATATCATATTCTTTCAAAACTTCATTTTCAAATCATTTTAGTATATCAAAATATCATATCTTTTCAAAACTTCATTCATTTCAAATCATTATTCATTTTATTCAATCCAAAATACCATTTCAATTCATACTTTAAAACAGTTTATATTCCAAAAATTCTTTTTTTTTCATTTCAATGAAGTTATTATGCTTAATAATTAAATTATTAAATTTCCAAAAATTTCAACTTTCAAAGTTCACTTATTCACTTAAGTTTATCAAAACAGTGAAAATTCGCTTTTCGCATCATTTAGAAAACTTATACGGAAAGTTACATTCAAAACAGTTCAATTTAACAAAAGACAGCATTTTAAAATGTTATAATAGGTTTATTTAAATTCGAATAACTTAGTTAAATTCAAAAATTATAGCACTTACAAAGATTGCTATAATATCTTTTAATTCAACTTAGCTTTTTAGTTCATTATCATCAACTACAGCATTTACAAATGCTGTAATATCGTTTACATTGTAATTAATAGCATTTCAAAAAAATGCAGTCAATTAACTTCAAATATTCAATAAAATTTCTCAACCAATTATATTTTTATTAAAAACATTTTTAACTTATAAAATCATACATTTTCACATTTATAACATCATTTAATTTTCCTCAAGTTCATGATTTTATAAAGTAAAATTTCCATTCAAAAATCAAGATTTAATAATAATTCATTTATTAAAATGCAATGTTGAATTTTTTAAAATCCATTACTATAAATTTCAACTTAACACTTAAGTTCAAATTCTCAAATATAACTTAGTTTTATTTTTATTTACTTAACTAAAAGTTCACCTTTACGTCAATTTCATAAATTTCCAGTTTTAGTTATATTTCAAAATTTCAACTTACAATATTCATTCATTTCACATTTCACCTTTATTAAAATCATTAATATGATATAAAAATCACTTTAAATTCATTTAAATTCAAATTATCATAAATTTATCATAATTTCATATTCCATTAAATTTCCAATTATAATTAAATCAAAATTTCCAAAATAACTCACGTTCAAAATTTCTAACTTTTCATTAATTCATTTCACTTACAATTATTCAGAAAATCAATAATATTTAAAAAAATCTTATTTTTATTAAATTTCAAATCAAAATATTATAATAATTAAATTTCTAAAATATTTTAAATTTTTTAGAAAAGCATATTTTAACTACGGGCCTGTATAAAATTTTCTACGCTAGGTAAAGTGATACGGGTAATATATCATTTCAACCCGTAATTTACAAAGAAAATCCGGGTTTTATCATTTCAAACCCGCAAGCCCAAGTCAAAATGAAAAATTTAAAACCATTCAAGCCTATCATTTCAGCCCATAACATTTTTTTTCTAACAGGGAACTTGCAGTGTGATCATATGCAGAAATAATATAAACAAGGTCAATATCACAATATACAGTCATATATCAGATGTCGGTGAAAATTAACAGTTTTAACATGGTAATAATATGGTAATAACATGGTATAGCATATCATATGATCATCATTACTTGCATAAACATTTTTATTACTAAACACTTGTCATCAATTCACTTTTCATAAGTATAAATGTCAGAGTGAGAAAGACTCACTTTTTCAAGCTGAAGACCAAAACAACAAACACAAGTGCGATTCCAAAAGCACGACAAGCACGATATAGCATGACTTTTGATTTGAATAAATGGAGAGCCTTGATATTTGTCTTGTAAACAATAACCAAAACAAGACAATATACACATAAATATTCAACGCAAAACAATGTTGAAACAATGAAAATACGAAGCAACAAAGGAATAGATTACTCGACCTTGCTATAACCATTCAAATGCTTGGCCTAGGAGGTTCTTGGGTTCAGCCACGATGATGATATAGCTCAGGTTTGGCACCATAACTCACGGCTAGAAGGAGTATGGAGTGGTAGGGTTATAACATGAAGCATACAATTGATCAAGGCAACATATATGAAGTTTTTGAGCACAACAAGGCTCGGTCTTGGGTCAAGTGGGGCTTAGCCATACTTGTACAGGTTTGGACAGTAGATGGAGGGGTGTGGGGAGGTCTGGAAAAGGTGGTGGTGGTGGCCTATGGTGGCGGCCAAGGTGGTGGATGAAAGGGGTGAAGTAATAGCGGTGGCTAGTGCATTGTTTTGGACATTATTTGCAATTTTGTAGAGTTTTGTCACCAAGGGAGGTGTGGCCATGGATGGATCTGAAATGATGGCTGGAGATGATGCCAAGGAAGAGTGGTAGGGGATGGTGGAGAGTATGGTGGTGATGGTGGATGGTAGAGGCCAATCCAGAAAGCATAGAAAACTAGACAAAATATACGAAAAAAATGGAAAAAGAAGAGCAAAAAGAAGAGGAAAAGAGGAGCCATTACCAAACCTTTCTAGCCGTGAAAAATGAAGTGGAGAGGAATGTTTTCACGTAAAAATGAGGTAAGAAATGCACAGCTACAATAAAGAAAGGAACGGTCAAAGGAAATTAATTCTACTAATTAGAAAAGAAACGGAAGAAGAAACGTTAAAACGGTTTTACGTTTCTTTGCTTTCAAACCTTTTAAACTTCCTATATATATTCATATACATCTTAAATAACTGAAAACACTTATAAATTTCAGTTAGAATTCAGCTGGAGATGGTATAGGGAAATGCCAAAAAAAACAGATGTATTGATGACAAAAGAAACTGCAAAAGAAACAGTGAAACGTTTTTACGTTTCTTAGCCTTTAACCCTTTCAAATTTCTCATATATATTTATATACATCTAAATAACTGAAAATAATTAAAATCTCAGTTAAAATTCGAAAGTATAACAGATAAACAAAATATTAATAATTAAATATTAATTAGATATGATTAAAACAAGAAAAATAGCACAGAAAATGAAAACTTGACTTAAGAATTAGAAATAACTTCAATATACTTTGGAAATTTTTTATTAAATTTAAATACATGTAAAATGAATAAAATGAAGTAAAACACAGCAAATAAAAGTGAGTGCATAAAATAAATAAATAAATTTTAATTATATATAATTAAATCAAGAAAATGGCTTAAAATTGTAGACTAGGCTTTAAAATTAGAAATAAATTCAAATGAACTTTAGAAAAATTATATTATCATTTTAAAAATACTTAAAAGTCAAAATATACATAATATAACATATTATCGTATATTAAAGTAAAATATAACAAAGAAGAAGTAACTTATACAATTTAAAATAGTCATTGTTAAATAACCCTATATATGCACAATATTGTAAAGGGTATAACTTTCACGATTTACATCCAAATTCAACGAAACGAAAAGTGGTGTTCTTACAATTTTATGTACTTTCATAACAAAAGAAAAAAAATTAAAATTTTAAACTTTTAAAATTTTAAGTTGAAAGCCACAGTTTGACTGTTTTGACCAGAATCAACATTTCAAGCAAATATTTAACTTACACAGTTTGGAATTATAACTCATATAAAATCAAGATTTTATATTTAAATAATAAATTTAATCATTCCAAATAAGTAAAATAAGTTTTTAAATCAAAATTTTATATTAAAATAATTAAAATATACAATAAAATAATTACAAAATACAGGGTTGTTACAATGATAATCGGTTATCTATTAATGTTTATTGGTTGATTTGGATGATGATTGTGATGGATGTTTGATTGTTGGTATTTGAGGACCGGATATTATATTTTATATTGTTATAACACTGCAAGTTCCCTATGGATTGAAATGATACATACCTGAACGATCTGCAGATTAGAGAAAAATCGTTATGGGTTGAAATGATTGACTCGAGCGATTTTATGGATTTTGAATTTAACTGGGGATTGCGGATTGAAATGATATATATCCGTAAATTTTATATTTGCGGATTGAAATGATGAATATCTGTATCACTTGATCATAGGGTAGAAAATTTTATACGGACACCGAATTGGTTAAATTAAATGATTTTAATTCTTAAATTTTGAATTCAGTTAAATTATAATTTGAAGTAAAATTTGGTTTATATAAACTGAATTATTTCAAGATTCCAAGTTTTAAATGTTGAAATGGAAGCTATTCAATGAATTGTTTAAAGAATTAAATGGAAATTTCAAAGTTGGATTTTAAGCATAAATGAAATTTATCAAAATTGAGTTATTGAAATTATTTGAATACAACTTGGAAATCTATTTAATCTGGAGTGGTTTAAATTGATAATTCAAACATGTATTTGAAATTGATATTGATAAAAGGATTAAATGAGAACTTGAATTTGAAACCAATTTTAGTTAGTTGATTTAAAAATCTGGACATGATTCAGATATGTTGAAATAAAAGAAATGACTTAATGTTGATACTAATTTAATTTAATTTAATTATTTTAATATAAACTGTTTAAAGATTTATTGTTTTAAAAACCGCGATTTCTAAGATTTTCAACTATTAGACAATTTAAACTATTTTAGCCTATTTTAAACTATATTAACCTATTTTAAACTATACCAAAACCATTTAAACCTATATCTAAACCTTTTAAAATATTTAAGTATTTTAAACCAATTTAAAGTATTTTAAAGTATTTAAACTATTTTTAATATTATAAACTATTTTAATGTATTTTCGACTATTAGAACCAATTAAACTATATTTAAAGTATTTTAACCATTTAAAATCTAATTTAACTATTTTAAACTATCTAAACTATTTCTAAATTTCAGAGTGGGTAAAGTTGAAGTGTTTATATTTAAATCCTTGATTTAAAGCAAATTTGGTTAAATAACCTAAGTTGGAAATTGAAATGATATTTTCTAGTTAATCAATATATTTGAGTAAATATGATGATCTCGAAAGAGGATTTAACCTAGATTTTTGATATGGTTTTGAATGTGAATATGATTTCGAAAGTGATATGGTTTAAATTGAATATGATATTTCGATTCAGTTACAAAATGGTTTTGGAAATGTAAAAGAACCATCTGTTGTGTAATAAGCATTTGGTTATTAAAGAGACCGAGATCAGATATTGTCATACTCTCTGCCAATACCGAAAACCACTTTAACAACTGTGTACATGGTGAATATTCCAGAAATGAAATAGGATGGGTTGGCAAACGATTCTGTATGAGGTATTTACGTGACCCTGACTTCCATGAGTCAGCTTAGATGTGACTAAAACAGGAGCCACGCCGGGCCAACTAAGGTCACACCTCCGATCGAACACATTTATTCGATACCATATTATGACTTTGTGATGATTTAGTGGCCACCCCTTGATTTTGATTTGGGAGTGTGTTCCAAGGTGGGCGGTAGTAGCTGCTATGCGTTACCCCCGGTCCGGATCCACAATTGGTATCTACCCTGGCATTGCCTCGAGTGTCGTATTCATATGCCTTATCGTGACTTCTACGAGTTTGATTTGTACCATACCTATGGAGTGTCATTTGATTGCCCTCCAGTTTACAGAGGAATTACGGTACTGTATAGACTATAGGAATATATAAAAATGTGTTAAGGGGAATATGGATAACGCATTAACGCTATTTAGTTTTACCTTACTGTAAACACTATTATAATAGCATATTGCACTACATAGTCGATAGTTTAACTGATTCTTAAGAGATGTGAATCTCGAACATCCCTTAAGTTATTGCACTCACACCGGATAGGAGATGTCAAACCCCATAAACATCTCCGACGCCTTTACACTCATATTTATTTACTGCTGATTTAACTTACATAAGATCTTTTAGCTCTGACTTGAGCGTTTTGTCTTCTCAATTTGTTCGGGTCAGTCTGAGCTTTTCAGTTTATAGAAGACTGCTTTCTAGAGGATATAGACGAAGATTTTATACTATTTTTATTTACTATATTTATTCCACTGCATCATGTTATTCCGCTGCATTTATTTATTATTTATTCTTGTTGTATGTAACTCTGATCTATATTATAAAAGTTTTAATCAATGTTACTTGTAACAACTTCATGAACTGTTTATTTGATTTTTATATTTTGTCATTCCGCTGCGAGATTCTGTATTTGTTTTCTTTCTTTCTCTGTTTTTTCTTATTTACCCCATAATAATCTGCCCTTTTGAATGATTTGAGCATGACGTGTATGGTTAATCGTCGATTTAAACTGTCTAAAAAGACAGGTCGTTATACTACTGCTTTTGGTTTCATAAATAGGCGTTATTTTCCTGACAAATAGGTACGTTTTTGGATTATCGTTTTATAACGATATTATATATTGTTTTTCCCATGGTTTGAGATATTTTATTTTGAAATATGATATATATTGTTATTGTTGATATTATTATTTCTCCCAGGCCTCTCCGTACAAAAGAGACTTTGTCAAAAAAAATTGTGAATTTTGGACTTAGAAATTTTTGTGAAAGCGAATTTTTTTTTCAAACTTTTATTGAACTTGAATATGAAAAAATTTGATTGTTTATAAATTGATATATTTTATATAAATGATTTAATTATGTAAATTAGTTTCTATAAGTTGAATACTTTGAATAAAATATATTAATGCCTTAATTCCTTCTTTTCCCTTTTCGAGGACAAAAAGTTTTGAGTGGATGAGAGTGTAACGACCCGTAATTTTTCGATAATTAAATTATCGAATTTAATAAGATTTTGTAATTTAATATTAGAAGAAATTAAAATTTATGATTTATTAATGAGAAAATAACTGGAATGAAGTGTATAATGTTAATTTAGGGTAATTGATAACTATTTTAATGCAATTTCAATTGATTGAAATGATGATAAATATAAAATTTGGTTATAAATTGTAAATAAGGAATTAAACTAAATATTGTGTTTAAACGGTAAAATTGTATGTAATTATTTGAAATTGGTTAATATAGAATAATAAATCAATATGTGAATTTATTTGTTTTGTTTGTAAACAATGAACTTGGAAATGGGTTTGAATTGGTAAGTAATAACATTTATTTTAGATAACAAACCTGTAGATGTGATTAAATTAAGAAAAAGTGACAATTGTTAATTGTTACCCATTTATTTAATCTGTTGAACTAAATTGGGAACCAACTGCAATTAAATGTAATTAAATATTACATTAGTGTGAGTTAAGACGATAACTGTAAAATGTGAATATAATAAAATATACAGAAATGTCAATTATACTCATAAGGCGATAATTGATTTAATAATAAGAGTGAAATCAAGATAAATGAATTTATTAGGATTTTAAATTATAATTAATGAATTTACAGTTGAAACTGGACACTTTAATTAGTGTAATATTCAATATTGAATTGATACGGAGATTTGTTTTAAAAAGATTATAAGTTACTAAGTAATCAAAATGATAAAATTTGTTAAGTTTTAAATTTAAATTAAAAAATGATTTAATTAATTTAACAATAATTTATTTAATCAACGTGAAAATAGCAATTTTGGCTTTTATCTCGGATTTTGACGAAACCAGTTTCATCAGAACCGTAACGGTGAATTATTATAGGATTTCAAATTTCGTAGCGATCGGACTTGTCATTTGACCGTACGAACTCGAAACGTGCATAAATCAATTTAATTGAAATCAATTTGAATTAAGCTGATTTTAAAGCTAGCTTCTTCATAAGATGGAATTAGGACTTCAAACCTGTTCCATTGAATTTAGAAATATCTGAAACATCTATTTTGATATATGAGATGACCTGCTTTCATTTTGAAAGCAGAACGGGCTTTTCGGGTCGTTATTGTCGTTCGAACTAATCTGATGTGTTAATTCATTTTATCGGGCCTAGACCATATAAATAAATTTTATTCTAACCCTAATAGCATTTTTACTTCTCATTTCTATACGTATCTTTCTATGCCGTTTATCGGCTTCTTTTTTTCTTTCCAATGGCTGTAGATACAAACCGTAATTCAATTTCAAAAAAAAATTCAAACTCCTCCAAACCCTAACATATTATATAGCGTTTCGAAGCTCTCGACGAGCGTAATACGCTAGTGTAATTCGTTTCTCCATTCGAATCGCTGTTTGTCCATAAATTAGTGATTTAACCTCGGCCGTTCATATTGGGTTGTTGGACTAGATGGTGGATCGTCATCCTTACGACGATCGGGAAGTGCAGTGTCATAGAGGTCAATGAGCAGCACTCATATATATAATTAGTTCGTTGAGATGGTCATCGTAGATCGCCATATTTGGGCGTTTGGTCGAGCGGCGGAGGTTGTTCATTTTGAAACCATGATGGTCGTGAAGGGTATTGGAGGAGGCGGCATAGAGAGAGGGTGGTGGCGGCGAGCTCAGATCGGCGTGACAGGTCTCGTAGGCTATGGTGAATCTCAAGGTGATGGCGGCTACTCCTGTTCGAACGTGAGATCGAGATAGGCATTAGGGTTTCACGCGGCTTGCTGACGTGGTTAAAGCGGTAAGGGTTTGTTTTTTGTTAATTTAATTTAATTTAATTTCTTTTAATTTTCCAATTATCATAACTTTCGCATACGAGCTTGGATCCACGTGCCATTTGGTCCGCTGCGATCATATCGAAATTCTGGTCATTATGATACTGGTTTTGATGAATTTGAGATTGTTGAAATTTGAGCCTTTATTTGGATTTCAAATTGATTTGAAATCAAATGTGAGTGTTTTAACCCAATAACAACTACTAGATTATCTAATGTTAGTTAAATTGAATTTATAATGTGATTAGAAATCGATTGGTTGATGTTTGGCATATTCAAATTGTCACTCCAGTTAAATTTGACTTTTACTGAATTTAATCGCCATTTAATTTAATATTGAATTTTAAATTGCCTATTAATACCTACTATTGATAATCAGTCAATTGATGTTATTTATTTATTGATTTAAATAGTGATTGTGATGGATGTTTGATTGTTGATATTGGATGAATGGGTGTTATATTTATATTGTTATAACAGTGTAAGTTTCCTTAGTTGCTGTTAGAAATTCGCTATGGGTTGAAATGATACATACCCGAACGATCTGATAGATTTGGGAGAAATCGTTATGGGTTGAAATGATAGACTAGAGCAATTTCATGGATTTGAAATTAAATCCGAGATCATGGGTTGAAATGATATATACTCGTAAATTTAAATATACTACGGGTCGAAATGATATTTATCTGTATCACTTGACCATAGGGTAGAAAATTATATGCAGACACCGGATTGGTTAAATTAAATGATTTTAAACCTTAAATTTTGAATCGAGTTAGATGATATTTTGAAGTAAAATTTGATTTATATAAACTGAATTATTGTTGAAAATCCAAGCTTTAAATGTTGAAATTTGAATTGGTTTAAATAAATTGTTTAAAGGATTTAAATTGAAATTTTAAAGTTGGATTTCAAGTATAAACGAAATTTTCGAAGTTGAGTTATTGAAACGTTTGAAAATGTAACTTTGAAATCTATTGAATTGGAGTAGCTTAAATTTATATTTCAGACATGGATTTGAAATCGATATAGATTTAAATGGTTTATTGAGAATTTGAATTAAAAGTTCTGAAATTGGGTTTGTTGATCTGGAAACTGAATATGGTCCAAATGTGTTAAAATGAAAGAAATAGTTTGATTTGATATAAATTTCAAATTTATTCTTTTAATATAAACTTTTTAAATTATATTATTTTTTATCCTGATTATTAAGATTTTCAAACTATTAAACTAAGTTAATCTATTTTAAACTACTTTAAACTATTTTAATCAATTTAAACTATTTTAATTTATTTTAAAATGTTTTAATCTATTTAATCCAATTTAATCTATTTTTTTTTCTTTTTTAAAATAATTAACTCATTTTTAATCTATTTTTAATCTATTTAATCTATTTTGAATGTGTATTTAATTTATTTTAAATCTATTTAATCTATCTTAAATTCATTTAAACTATTTTTAATCTATTTTAGAGTATTTTAACTATTTAAAATTTTACTTTAAACTATTTATAGCCGAGGTATGTGGTTTATCATCGATTTAAACCATCCAAAAGGATAGACCATTACATAGATGATGATTGAATTCGTTTGAGAGAGATACGAATATTTTGTCACAGTGGAGTGCTGAAAATATGACTCAAATCTATCAGCATATAGAAGAAAAATGAAACAAATCAAGTAATTTAGTTAATTAGTTGGCCAAATATACAATAAGATGAAACTAGATATATGCATCTTTTCATAGAAGGAGATAAATATCTACATCAAATCAAAGGCAAATCAAATCCTGAGAAAAATGAAAATAGTTCAAAATTTGTACGAAATTGATTGTCTGTTTTCCTAATTAATATCATTTTGTCCCAAGATTCAGCTTCATTCTACTTCTATTTAAAGAGGCCTCAAGCTATTGGAAAAACATCATATTCTTCTCAAACAATAATTCCTCTTAATATTCTTCTATCGATTTGTAATAGAGATAAGATTTATCCACCACAAGATATCACTACCATATTTAATCTCTTTTCTCTAATTGGTGAAGTAATAAAGTTATTGGGTCATCATGGACGTCGAATGCAAATTTGAAGCACGTCAAATCTTTTGTGTCTTTTCTTTCTGCTATATGATCTTGTGTAATAGCATGATTGATATTGAATATGCATCGGTGTTCAATCAACAAAATTTGATCCTGGTTAATAATCACATATTAGTAATAAACCTTTCTCCACATTTTTGACTACAGATTGTTCATTGACAACATTATGTTTGTCAGCAATTTCAACGCACTCTTCATTAATATCAAAGGGTTGTTCATTAATTTTAAAAGAATGCTCAATTAGTTGTTCTTTCATGCATACATCTACTTCTTCAAAGGTTTAGTTGAGATACATAATGGCGATGTTATATGGTTTTTCCAACTCAACAGCCTTGATTGCCACTTCAGCGTGTAACCTACGTTACACTTTATAATGCCAAACAATTCCTTCTTTTGGATTACTGAATTAACCATCTAGCTTTGATACTTTTTGTCCATCTCTTTAAAAATATATTTGGCTGGTATATTTTTTAATATTTCTCAAAGGTAAAACTTTAAAGCATGTGAACACAAGATTCCTCCAAATTCAGACTTCCGACAAGTGCATAAAATAGAATCATTAGAGGAATCACTAGTGACAGTATACTAAAAATTCTTCTTGTGATGTGTGATTTTATATTTAGTCACTGAGGCAATCTTTTAAGCTAAATATAGAACAACCATAACCTTTGCATAACTCATTTTGAAAAGTAGCAAATATTTTTGGTGTGTAAACACTTGCGGCATGCTTTGAAATTTCTACTGGAAATGCAAGTGATGGAAATGTTTGACTAGCTTTAAGGTCTTTTCTGGTTTCTTCCTCCCGACTATCTTCAATGAATCTTTCACAATGTTAAAAAAATCTGTAACAAGTCATAGCAAAAGCTAACATTTCTTTAAAGAACTATTCATACTTTCACTACGTTATATCTGAACAAAAAGTTTCTCGACCATATACTAAAGCCCATTTCTCTTTTTGAGCATACAGGCAATGCAACCAATCATTATTGTTCAAATTGTAATGATTTAGCATATGACTCCAAGCATCTAAAAAATCTTCTTCATCCTCATCTCCATAGATCACATTGCTAAAGTCTTTGAAAAAATCTTTGAACTTCTCGGAAACACTACTACGTTGTTTGGCTACATTTTTATACGTGTGCCAAATGCATTAATGATGGAATGCCTCGATCCACTGTGAAGCTAAGAGCCCGTTTGGTTTTATTTTGTAATTTGAGTTTTGTGTTTTCAACTTGCACTAGAAAATAGCAAGAAATGAGATAAGAAGATTCGTAATTCTTAGCCCTTGGGACGACCAACGGACAACGAAGGAGTTAGATTGTTCTCCGTGCTTTTGTTACCTTTCGAAACACGGAAAATAAAATAAATTTATTTTCTATTTTACATGTTAATTTCATTTTTTTAAAATTGTTTGTTTTCAACAATATATACAACAGACGTGTTTTGTATAGACGAAAACACAAAACTAAAAACGACAAACCAAACGGGACCTGATGCTTTGTCCATGGTTTCATTTTGATCAATAAGTATAGTTTGAGGTTTTTTTCCTCAGACATATAGTTGGCAAACATGTCAAACAACCACTTAAAAGTTTCGGCCATCTCATCATGTAAAAATGCAGCACCAAATATGTTAGTTCGTTTATGATTGTTAACACCAACAAATAAAACCCAAAAAATCTGCTTTCATTGTTTATCCTATAGGTAGTATCAAAGCAAATATCTCGTAAATATGGATAGTCTATGATCATCTTTGCATCCGCCAAAAATATATTTGTTATAAGATCATCTTCATCCACTTGTATATCATAAAAGAAATTGGGATTCCTTAACTGCATTTGTTGTAAGTATTATAGCACACTACGTATGTCTCCTTGCCCATAATATCTTTAAAATTATGAAATTTACTTCTTCACACACTAAATCCTATGCAACGTGCATAATTGTTATAAAACATATGTGCTTCATCTTCTGTTTCGAACTCCATGCCAAAAATTGAAATCATCTTTGTTTGGGTCCTAGAATGAGCTACATTGACTTCATTATTTGCTTTTCAAAGTTGATACAAGATGATATTAAAATACAATCATCATCCACGGGTTTTCATAATCCTCTATGTTAATCTCAATATTGAAATCCAAATCGCGGCATGCTTGAACTCCATCATTCAAAGATGTAGCATTGATATTCATGTTTACAAGGACTCGCCTATTCTATGCATATACAAATATATATTTAGTTATCCTTTCTCAATGCAGTTAAATCACCTAAATTACCATTTTGAAGCTAATAAATGAATTGATAAAAAAAGAATTGTTCTAGTTCTCAAAAAGTACTTGGTTTGAACTTCTTTTCTTTCAATTACAATTACTAGTACTTATAAGGAAAATAATAATGCTTATTTTCATTAAGCCATACTGCCTATTAATCAAAACAGTAAAGGGGAAAATAAAATTAATGATAGATTTAATTAAAGGCATCGATTTTGTCTACTGGGTGATGATTCAAGGAGTCTAGGAGTCAATTCACAAATCAAGGTATCACAGAGGGTTGGATCTGCAAAGGTAAATTCATATTGTTAACATTCACATATTTTCAAACCTGAACCTAACTAGCGTATGTAACATATGCATAAATCACTACTATATATTGCAATTTAATTTGTTATATATGTTGTTTATGACAAGAATTCAAATGAAAAAAAACAAAAATAATAAAATTTAATCTACTTTTTTAGCAAGACTATCCGACTTTATAGTGGACCGTTCATTTTTATACACGAAATCTGAAATAGGTGTTTCTCACACGCGTCAGAACAGCTAAAGAAAATAAAAGAACAATAGTTAGGTAAAAAAGACCTAAACTACTACAACATAAGTCATAAGAGATTAGTCCTCCTCCAAGAAGGAAGAACCATTACCATAATTCTTAGAATTAGGTCTAATAACATGAATAAATGTAGAGAATAGAGCCACCAGGTTAGGAATAAAATCCACCAAATCATTGCAGTACGGATATTTCTATCCCCATGGGTCATCCTTTGTAACAGTTCTATTGTTTTCACCATCTACACCATTTGTGGGTTGAAAAAGCCCTTCCCTTATAACATGATATAAAAGATGCCATTCCTTGCCATTGCCTCCGACAAAGATAAGATAACCATCATAGATAGGTTTATATCTTATTTCTAACTCCTTATGAACTCAAGAATGCTCACCTGAGTTCTAAGAGATTACATTTTTGGAAGGAGGAACCAGAACAGGTTCAACCAAAGGACTAGCTTTAAACAAAGCAATAAAGGGCTAAGAAGAAGGCAAAGCCGCATAAGAAGTTACAACGGGAAAAGGAACTATATCTTCAAAAGCTACTAAAAAGGAGAAGAGTGCCTCGTCTTTGGTATCCACTTATTGATAGGGGGTCGAGAAAGCGATACCTTAAGAAGAATAGGAAATGGGACCTCAGTATAGTAGAAGGAGTCTTACCATGCTTATAGGATTCATCGATGTGGCTAGAGTAAGGGCATGTTGAGAAAATGTCCTATTTTCAAATGTAATGAACATCAACAACAACCTGTCCTTCAGCCAGCTGAAACCTGCGTTTGGAAGGTAAAAGCTAATTTGGGGAAATATCGATCAAAGCTTTATCTTACATTAATCTCTTACATGACATAATATTTGCATCAAAACATTTACTTTAGCCTGCCTATAAGGCTTGCTAGAATATCTAGCCCAGTCATGGGTTGCAACGCAGATGAGATATGAGAGAAATGAGTCCAAACAAGAATAGATAAGAAGAATGCCCTAGCATTGTCATTGAATGGACTTCAAGAAGTAATAATAATGGTTTTTATCAATGAATGAGTGTTCTTCAAGAACGCGCTTTCTCCTTTACTAGAAAATTAAAAAAAAAACATGGAATTTTCGTAACGGACTTGTAGAACGCCTTTCAGTTTCCAAATTCGACGAAAATGATCTCTAACAGCATAATATTTTGGGCTCAAATCAAGAAAGAAACTGACAAGATAATCCGAAAAATAATCAACACATGCTTGCAATTCCTCAACAGGTGGCACCATCCTACCCATTAACTTCAACAATATCGAAAGATCATGGAGCGTAATCACCTACATTTCGTAGCAGTGAATTGTATAAGGATGACCACTTATTAAAAGCCTCTAAGGGAGTAATACATTGATCATTTCTAGAGACATTCACTATAGTAGCAAAACTAACTAGTTTGCACAGTATGGGAGGATGAGCATATAACTAAACAAGAAGATTTGCAGTAGGAACGGCTACATTGGCTTGGACAATTGCACAAACACCTTGCATGCATATCAAATTCTTTGGTACATCTTTGGTACATCAGCCAATTCGCTTACAGGACTGCCAACAACCACACCTTTTTCAAACCTAGTACCCAAACAGGGCTCAACATTAACCTAACAACCATCAACATTGCTCACTACAACCGATATTAAAGTAGTTAAAGAGGAATCGATATCATCGATCGCCAAACCCAAATAAGGAACCAAGGATGATTCTGTAGAGTCAATAGCAGCTACCAAAGCATCAGATGAATTCAACAAGGCTACGCAGGCAGTTACTTTAGGTCTGTAACCATAACAGGGGAGACGGATCAGCTGCAAAAGGCCGATTGGGAGATAAAGCAAGAGTCGGGAAGTCGATTCTACAACATTAAATGATGATGGAGTTTCTCTTTGACGAGACGAAGAGGTCGATGTGACGTTGTATCAAGATACAAACTACGTTAAGGAGGATGGCTCCACAAGAGGTTGTAAAGAAACTTGCGGCTTGTGATTCTTGGCCATGGCATGAAGAAGAAGAAAAGTGAGGATGAGAGGAGCGAAAATGGAGAGGAAGAAGTTTGTCTACATACACACATGTGTGTATATAGATACATGTATGGTTGTATATATGTGTATTATATATATAAAGAATTCTTTCTAGGTCGATGTCCGAGCAATTAATGGGGACGTACCGTAATTTCGTTGACGACTGTCTACGTTGGTTCAAATTTAACTCGGCTCGAGGATTCACCCTTACACGAGTAAGATATAATTAATTTATCCTATAAAAAAGAAAGGGTAATGCCTACTTTGTAGAGAAATAAAGAAAAAAATTTCTCTTTCTTTTTTTCCATCTCATTGAAAGATTGATGCTCCGGGGAGTTGAAAATAAGCATAGACAATATTTTTATAAAATGTATTTTTATGTAATGTTAAATAATGTATTTGTATGCATATACATAATGATTTATTTTTGCTATAATCAAACGTGAATATTTATGTGTATCTAAAATTGAAGTTTTGATTTTAAATCATGCTATTTTGGTGCTTACTTAGTCAAATAGATAAATATATATGAAATTCATTTTATTAATTCATTTTGGATTATTAATTGTACACATATATCTATTTATATAAAATCAATTCACAATTATATGGCCATATATATGTTATATATAAATACATAAATGTGGTTTTTCAAATATAACCAAAAGGAAACACATGAATATAAAATAAATATGATTATGTAATGTACAAATTCCTTTATGACCTAGATCTAGATTTAGTTAGGATTTTGTTAGAGCCAAAAGTGGAAGACATTTCTATTTTCTCTAAATCCAATTCTGGTGTTTCCTTTGTCAAAGAGATAAATTTTAAACTTATTTATTAATACATAAACTTAATTTATATGGATATATATCATTATGCCATCATGTTATGTTATGAATATATAAGATATATCCAAAATAAATATTAAATAAATTTAATTAATATTATTAACTATATAAATATTAAATATTTTAAAATAAAATATGATTTTATTTTGATAAATAGATTGGATCTAATGCCAGCTAATGGATTTCATATGTCCATCAAGATCCAAATGGGGATTTCTTTTTGAAATTTACCTATTTAACCCAATGCTAAGATAGGACGGGTCCAACAATGGTATTAGAGCCCGATGATCTATGAAATCTAATTAGTTAGGATTTAGGGTCGAGTAATAAACATTCTATCCGATAAGCATCTAGAATAGTAATATCTAGGCTTGGGGATGGATAAAAAGTATTCTCCACTCCATGGTTACTGGTAATGCCCAATGGGTAGAAGAAGTCCAAATGGTTTGCCAATTAAAATATATAAGGGAATTAAATTAGGATTGACAAGGAAATACAAAATATGGTTACAACTAAATCTTTTGGCGCGTTGTCACATCAAAACCCATGCAAGAGCCAAATTATATGTGATATCCTGGAATTTTTGGCAATATAAATTTAATAATCTGTATTTAAAATTAAATTGATTTGATAATTATAATAAATAAATTTGAATTGATTTAATAATCTAACTTTAATAAATAAATAATTAGTGAATTTATCTTTTAATAAGCTAATAAATTGGTTTCTATATATATTTATATATATTGCCAATATAAACTTTGTTTTAAATTTAACTAACAAGGTATATTTTTTTATTCTAATATTTTTGATTAAGCTTTTCAAAGCTTTTTTATAAATAACTATATGATTTTAAATACATAAAATAAATGTTTAATTATTTAAAAAATGGATTTTAGCTTAAGTTTGTATAAGATTAATAATAAGATTTATTTAACATTCTTTTTAAAATATTGATTAATAAATATGATTGTAAATTAGATATGAAAGTTTAAAATACAACTAATAAATGAAACATTTATTCATTTAAATAATAAGTAATAAGTAATTTATAATCTCTTTTATAAATTTTATTTATATTGTCAAATGTGTTTTTTTTTAAATAATTGATATGTGTATTGTTTTTATTTATAATTATACTTGGTTTTATTCTTTAAAAGTTATCTCTATATAACTAAGTATTAAAAACTAATTAATTTAGTTAAAAGCTTTTATTAACACTTAATTATAAATACAAATTACTTAAGGGACAAGTGTATGAATATTAAGACACATGACAACAAATGTTATTTAATAAACCAAGGAAATTAACAAGTGTTAATATTTAAGACAACTGTCAAATTGTATTTTTATTTTTCTTTGATTTTTAATAAATCATAAATTTAGTATATAAACTCATACTTCTTCCATTCCTTTCTTTTTCTCATTTTCATTTCATAAGGAAAGAAAAAATTTCAGCTGAAAACTTAATACTTTAAAACAATCCTCAAAACCAAATCTGAATAATCAAAACCATTTTTCCTTCAAAAATCTGTAATCATCCTCATATCAAAATGCAAATTTTCATTTCCTCTAAACCCAGTTTTCATCAACCTGTAACCAAGTTGCATATCACTCTTCAAAATCATTCTCTATAAACACATTTCCTCAAATCAAAATCTGATGCAACAATCTGTAAAATAACTCCTCAACCCCAGAAATCCATCTGAAAACCCTGGAAGCATTTTAAAAATTGAAATCAAACTATTGTAAACATCTTCAGAAATGCATAGCAAAATCCCTATAACATTTTCAAAGCATGCAAGTCTGTGCATTTTATTTAATCTGGAAGCACGTGCAAAACAAAAGCCTGCATTCATTTCTTCAAAATCTGGAATCAGGCTACTGCATGCAAATCTGGGAACTAAAGCAAGTTAAAAACATCAGCAACTCAATTTTAGAAACAAAATTTCATTCAAGCATTCAAGAGTTCAAAAGATCAAAGGCTGTTCAAATAAAAGTGCTCTGCTCATCAGGTTTTAACAGGTGAGTAACTTCACATTTAAAAAAAAGATTTATCCAAGGAAATAAGTAGGCTTATATATATTGTTAAATACATCGCTGTGTTTATATATGTATGAATGAGGTGCATGTTTGTTTCACCTAAGTTACTGTCTGTTTACGGTACAAGCTCAAGTTGATCAAAATTCTTTTTTTTTGATCTGGTTGCTGTTATGACGTAATATTTGAATGAAACTTGTTTATTACATGATAAAGTAAAGTATAAAACTTTTATATAAGTTAAATATTTTTTTTGTATTCCCTGGAAATAAAACAACAGAGCAAAAAATTAGTATAAGTGAAAAATTCAAACTTCTAAATTCATAAATTCAGGAACATCAGTGGAATCCTTGGACCAAAACATGAATTTTAAAACTAAATTCAAGATTTTTAGTAATAGGAGTTAAGTGCAGTTCTTGTTTGAACTGGAAATGGAAAATTGGGATTTTCTGATGATCTATGGGTTCGAATGGGTTGAATTTCCTCCTGGAGGTGGAGGAGTGATCAGGGATGAGGGGAAAATTATCCGATTGTGGTGTATTTCATTTTGGTGACGGTGGTTGTGATTTGAAGTTTGGAACCCTAGTTTAACTGGGCTAGGAAGAATAGATCACCTCGGCATTTGTAGTGGATCGAGTTCAACAATATTTTGGGAAATGGAAGTTGGTGGGTTGACGAGGACTTCACCGGATTTTCAGAGGCAACGGTGGTCGGAGCTTCAAAGGGGAGGCGTTGAAAGGTTTTGGATTGTTGTGGTTACTGCCTGTTCCAGGTTTGGTTTTTGAACTCGAATTCAAATTCGAGTTGATTTTGAGCAATCTGATGATCGTGGTCAGGTGAGAGTGTGATTGGCGATTTGAGGAGATCATCAGAGGTGAGCGAAGATGGACGGCGTCGCCGTGCATGTGCACGGTGGACATGTTGTTTTTCTGGTGAAGTCTGGTCTGTGGGTTTCGATTGTCTCGAGTTGTTCTCGGGTGTTTGGAGTGATTAACTTAAAGTAGAGTAGATATGAACTCGAAGTCATTGTAGGGTAGGCTCGAGTAAATGTTGTTTACAGGTTTTATAAAAACACAAAAGCCTGTTCTGTTTTAAATTTTAAAAATAAAGTTAAATTTGTAAATCAAAACTTTAAACTAGAATTTAAACCTGAGTTGAACTTGAATTCAAGAGTTTGAATCTTAGTTTTGAAATGATTTAAATTTTGAAATTTAAATTTGGTTTTAACAACTTTTAAGTGTTAAAGTATATTGGTTTGAAATTAAACTGAAAAGTTTAAATTGTAAATTAGAGATTTAAAATAAGTTTAAATCTAGTTTTAAAAAAATCTGGAATTTGGGTTTGAATTTCAGTCTTTAAAATAAATTAAGTTTTAAATTTAAATTGTTTAACTACTTTAAAAAATGGTTAAATGATTTGGAATTTGAAATGAAGTTTAAATTTTTTGAATCTAAGTAATCTGGAATCAAAATTTGATATGTATTCCAGTTTTGAAATAAATGATAGTCTTTAAAATTTAAAATGATTTAAACAATTTTGTTTGTTAAAGTGTATTTTAAAATTGATTTGAATTTAAAAATGAATTGGGTTTTAAATTCTTTTAAACTTCTTATAAAATGAATATTTCTTTAACTTGTGAGATAAAAAAGATTTTGAATTGTTTTTAAACTTTGTTTAGATAAATTTGTATTCATTTTAAAATCTTAAATTTAAAATGAAATTTAAGATAAATTTGAAAACAATTTGTTTTTAAATGCTTTGATTAAGTAAGAAATGTTTTAAAGATAAATAGAATTTTAATGATTTGGATTCATTAAATTATTAAGTTAATTTAAATGGGTAATTAATTATTTAATTAATTAATGATATGGATGATTAATTAAGTAATTAAGATTTTTAAAATTAATTAATTAATGATTTAGGCTAATTAATTAAGGTTAATTAATTTGTAATTATGATTTACTAATTAGATTTTAATTAATGATTAAAGATTTATTAATCAAGTAATTAAGGATCAATTAAGTTGCAGTTAACACTTAATTAATTAAGTAATTAGGATTAATTAATGAATTATTAAAGATTAATTAAGTTGAAACTAATAATGATAAAATTAAGTTTAATTGCTTAAGAAAAGTAATCAAAGAGTTGTAAATTGTTAATGAAGGTCATTAACTAAGATTATTTAATAATCAACTAATGTGATTAATTTTAATAATTAATTAGATTAATTAATTAAAAGATAATCAATTGTGAAGTTGTTTAAGAATAATTACTTAATGGAAGTAATTAATTGAGTTTAATGTGATTAGTTTAGATTAATTAATTAAGTTTAATTAATTTAAACACTGGATGATTTGATAATAATTACTTTATGTAATTAATGGAGTGTAATTACTTAGTGAAGTAATTAATTGATAATTACTGGACGTAATCAGTGGAAGATGATTTAATAATGGAAGTAATTTGGATTAAATTACTTAGTAATTAATCAAGGGATTAATTGAGATAATTAATTAAGGAGTAATTAATTTTTGGAATGAGTAATTAAGGGTAGTTAATTACTGAACGTGATTAATCAAGAATGATTAATAATTATGGTTTAATTAAGATTAATTACTTAATGTAATTAATTTAAATAAGGTAATTAATTAAAATGATTATTAGGAATCATTAATTAATATAATTAATGATGTAATTAAGGGTTGTTTAGTTAAGATTAATTAATTAATGATAAGTGATTAAAGGGTAGTTAATTAATGTAATCAATTAAGGATTAGTATAATTAATTTTAGTTAATTAAGGAAGTAATTATAGGTTGATTTCTGTAAGTGGTTAAGAATAATTAATTTGTGAAATTAATTAAAGGATGATTACTTGAATGTAATTAAAGGATAATTAATCAAGGGAGATTAATTAAGGTGATTAATTAGAGGATGTTTAATTAATTGATTTGTAATCAATTAATGGTTAAGCAAGCAAGATTTGAAATGATGAATTAATTAATTTAATTTAATTTAAATTATTTAAAGATGATGTAATTAATTTAATTCACTTAAATTAATTGGAGATGGAAGTAATTAATTTAATTCATTTTAAATTAATTATAGATGTTGTGATTAAGTAAATCATTGCTTATGAATGGATGATATTGATTGCCTTGAATGGTTTGAAATCTCAGCTATGAGATAAGTAATGATGTGTGATATGGATGTTTTGGTTGCATTTGGATGGTAACATGGATTATCTGTTTATAATGATGATATGGGTTATCTGTTATGATGATAATGTTGATTATCTATTGTGATGTTGTGAATTATCTATCTGTGTGTATATAGTTAATGAAATTAAATTGTTTTAAACTCTAAAACAACTTGGTCTTAAAAGATACGTTTGGATTCGGTGAGACCGGGATCGGGTTTCCACATTTGGATATCCGAAAACCACATCAATCCAAATTAACGATAGGTCGTGAATATCAAGTGAAGATGAAGATTCAGAGTGCAAGGGTTATCATCGTTAACTCTAAGGGTGATTCCAAAATGAGTGTAACGAGATAATGCCTTCAGTTTCGTTCAAACCCGAAACAAACTTGTATGGATTGAATGCTTTCAGAACATCGTCAGGTGGACGATGATCATTCTAAGTGATGTGTTCTATAAAGGTAATCGTAGCCTCAAGCCTTATCAACCGGGAATGGCTAAAACAGGGGAGGTGCAGCAAGGCTAAGTGGGTCATGCCCAAGTAGGACGAGATATGCCCCTGTCTAGATGTCCCTTTTATTTCGACTGTGTGGTAGGGTTGCTGATCACAACTGCGGGGTGGTCTTGTTCGGAACTGTTCAGTAAGGAATGGTTCCGGCTTTGTTTTGCAGGGGATTGAGAGTAATCCTCGGTACGGTGATCTAGGCCCCGTACTGTGACGGACAGTACCTCGGTAGCCCTGCCATTGTATGGAATCCAAAATCCAATAAGTGCCATCAGTTTTGATTGTATTACCCACTTTTGTGGCTAGTAGCTGGAATTTAATAGATGTAACAATTTCGGCTATTTTCTATTTACTTGAAAACCCTAGACCTATTATAATATCACTGAATTTCCTATCAAATGTTTTGGTTAGCCTAAGGTAAAAACTTTTCCATGTTTATGTATAGGAAGTCTTACATGATACCTTTCTTTCAAAGGTTTTCAAAAGTTAAGCAACTTTAACCTGTTACTCACACCAGACCCATGTCTGACCCGGAGTTTTTCTGTTTTTCTTTAACTCTTGGGTACTCAAATTTTTACGAGTAGCCAAGGGATTCAGGTTAGCTTTGACGTATTCTGGAGGAGAAATGGAGCAGGAGGCTTCTGTGTTGTAGTTATATAGTATTCCGCTGTGTTGGTATCTCTGAGTGATTTCTCTATATTGTATTGAGTTGTAATAACTAGACAGGTGTTTATAACTGTCTAGTATGTGATGTATTGTCCATGTAACTCTGATAATTGTTGTATATTATGTAATACTTATGTTATTAATATAATTTATTCGTTCCGCTGTTAAGATTATGATGTTGTTTCTTCTTTCTCTTCCTTCTTTTCTCTTTTCTATCCCTTTCTTCTTCAAGATGATACGACTTTCTGGTCGTTGAAAGTCGGGTCGTTACAGTTGGTATCAGAGCGCTAGGTTGAGCGAATACCTAGGCTCTGGAGTGGTGTCTATCTTGGGAGAACGTATTTGTATTTTTAATATATATATATTTATATTTATTTCTACCTATATGTTGGGTTACCTGTTCGGGTTTTCCAATATAAGTTATAAAGGTAAATAAGGTAGTGGTGTGTGTAACACAACTACCATTTGTTGGAGTTTGAATGTTTGAGGTTGGAAGTGTATTTGTAGAGACTGTAGACCCAATTGTGTCTCAAGTAAGCTTTGCAGTGATGAAGGATTTCATCGATCTCTGAAGGAAACCTTTCAAAGGTTCAGAGTTCATCTTTGAAGTTGGAAGAGTAGAGTTTGGATCTGTCGTTTTGGCAGAAGTGAGTGATGGTATCTTGATACCCCAGGAAGTAGTAGCTGCGTGATGAGATGCAGTGACTATGGATATTTCCGAAGATGTTTCTTTGAAACAAGAGTAAGGGAGTGTGTCTGTTTCGATGTTGCGGCTGAGTCCAGCAGGGTGTTTCTATTGGCTTTGAGGTCCGAGTTTCTCGAAGAGCTTTGGATTAGAAAATCGTTGGCATCTGTAGCAGCAGTGCAGCTCGGAGTATTCTGTGTTGGCAGGAAATTTTCTGGCTGAGTAGTTTTCTGGAGGTGGAGTTTAGAAGCAGCAGAATGGATCCATTTCTTCGGTGAATTGGATAGGCTGGTGTAAGCTATTCTGATTGGTAAAGTGAGAGCAGTTTTCTTGGATTAGGCTGGATTGATCGCAAAAGTGACTTGCAAAAGTTTGAGTGTTCTCTTGGGTTGTTGGAGATTTTTCAGATGTCTTCAGGGAAGTCAGAGGTTTGTCCGTATCTGGGGATTGAGTTTTCTCATCGGCTAGGATTCCAGAAGTGGAACCGGTGGTTCAGTTTAGTAAAAGGATGGTACCTAGGGATAGAGTTTGGTGAAGCAACTCAAGTTTCAGAGGAATTTCTGAGCTTTCTTTTATGGATCTGTTGAACCATATTTCTGGGACGTGTTGTCTAGTATGTGCTCGTGTTCTTCATCAGCATTTTCATCTACTTCGGATCAGAGTTGTGCAGCGGAAGCAGATTGTGAGTGCATCTGTCTTATCTTTTCCGGATAAGGAGAAGTAAGTTCAGTCTTCTGTTGTTTGAGGAGTAGAGTTTGTGTTCTTGGTTTTGGATTGATCCTGAGGGGATCATTGTGTTGGGTTGTTTTTGGTCCAGTCGGTTTCTTGTGGAATCAGCAAGGGTTGAGCCGATCAGAAAGGATGTAGGCAGCGCAGGATCGTCCGAAGAATTTTGTGGACAGGAGGCGGAGGAATTTGGATTCTGGAGTCGGAGATTTGGTTTTGGATAAGATTTCTCAGATTCCAATGAGCTATAAGTTTTGGTAAGTCTGGGAAGCTAGCTCCGAGGTGTTTTGGACTTCTTTTGTGTTTTGGTAAGATCTGTGCTTTGGTTTTCAAGAGTTGAATTGGCAGTTTGGATAACTGGGATTCGGTATGTTTCACGTATCTCTGAGGGAGTACGTGTATGATATATCTCTGGTTTTGGAACCAGCAGTTCGGGAGGATTTGGTTGATGAGTCAGACTTGTCTGTAGTCTGATATCCTGTTTAGTTTTGTAAATCTAGACGAGGTAAGAGCTCTGTAGCTTAGTAGTTTTGATTGTCTGGATTCTGTAAAGTGAATATCCCGATATTTATACTTGGGAAACTCGAGGAAATTCTATTCAGAGATTTTTCTGAATAGTTAGATTTGTTTGATTGGGTGAATTGGTTGCTATGGTTGTTAGCATATGATTAATATATGCTGTGATTTAAAATTAAATCTTAAGTAGATTATTAAGTTACCTTTTTTTTAAATTTCGGGGACAAAATTTCTTTTAAGGAGGGAGGAATGTGATATCCCGGAATTTTTGGCAATATAAATTTAATAATCTGTACTTAAAATTAAATTGATTTGATAATTTTAATAAATAAATTTGAATTGATTTAATAATCTTACTTTAATAAATAATTAATTAGTTAATAATCTTTTGATAAGCTAATAAATTAGTTTCTATATATATTTATATATATTGTCAATATATGAACTTTGTTTTAAATTTAATTAATAAGGTATTTTTTTTATTCTAATATTTTTGATTAAGCCTTTCAAAGCTATTTTATAATTAACTATATGATTTTAAATACATAAAATAAATGTTTAATTATTTAAAAAAGGATGTTAGCTTAAGTTTATATAAGATTAATAATAAGATTCATTTAACATTCTTTTTAAAATATTGATTAATAAATATGATTGTAAATTAAATATGAAAGTTTAAAATACAACTAATAAATGAAACATTTATTCATTTAAATAATAAGTAATAAGTAATTTATAACCTCTTTTATAAATTTTATTTATATTGTCAAATGTGTTTTTTTAAATAATTGATATGTGTATTGTTTTTATTTATAATTGTACTTGGTTTTATTGTTTAAAAATTATGTATATATAACTAAGTATTAAAAAATAATTAATTTAATTAAAAGCTTTTATTAACACTTAATTATAAATACAAATTACTTAAGGGACAAGTGTATGAATATTAAGACACATGACAACAAATGTTGTTTAACAAACCAAGGAAATTAACAAGTGTTAATATTTAAGACAAGTGTCAAATTGTATTTTTATTTTTCTTTGATTTTTAATAAATCATAAATTTAGTATATAAACTCATACTTCTTCCATTCCTTTCTTTTTCTCATTTTCATTTCATAAGGAAAGAAAAAAATTCAGCTGAAAACTTAATACTTTAAAACAATCCTCAAAACCAAATCTGAATAATCAAAACCATTTTTCCTTTAAAAATCTATAATCGTCCTCATATCAAAATGCAAATTTTCATTTCCTCTAAACCCAGTTTTCATCAACCTGTAACCAAGTTGCATATCACTCTTCAAAATCATTCTCTATAAACACATTTCCTCAAATCAAAATCTGATGCAACAATCTGTAAAATAACTCCTCAAACCCAGAAATCCATCTGAAAACCCTAGAAGCATTTTCAAAATTGAAATCAAACTATTGTAACCATCTTCAGAAATGCATAGCAAAATCCCTATAACATTTTCAAAGCATGCAAGTCTGTGCATTTTATTTAATCTGGAAGCACATGCAAAACAAAAGCCTGCATTCATTTCATCAAAATCTGGAATCAGGCTACTGCATGCAAACCTGGGAACTAAAGCAAGTTAAAAACATCAGCAACTCAATTTTAGAAACAAAATTTCATTCAAGGATTCAAGAGTTCAAAAGATCAAAGGCTGTTCAAATAAAAGTGCTCTGCTCATCAGGTTTTAACAGGTGAGTAACTTCACATTTTTAAAAAAATTAAGTATAAAATATGGTTGTTTGATTATCCAAGGAAATAAGTTGGCTTATATATATATATTGTTAAATACATCGCTGTGTTTATATATGTATGAATGAGATGCATGTTTGTTTCACCTAAGTTACTGTCTGTTTACAGTACAAGCTCAAGTTGATCAACATTCTTTTTCTTTTGATCTGGTTGCTGTTATGACTTAATATTTGAATGAAACTTGTTTATTACATTATCAAGTAAAGTTTAAAATTTTTTATATAAGTTAAATAATTTTTTGTATTCCTTGGAAATAAAACAACAGAGCAAAAAATTAGTATAAGTGAAAAATTCAAACTTCTAAATTCATAAATTCAGGAACATCAGTGGAATCCTTGAACCAAAACATGAATTTTAAAACTAAATCAAGATTTTTAGTAATAGGAGTTAAGTGCAGTTCTTGTTTGAACTGGAAATGGAAAATTAGGATTTTCTGATGATCTATGGGTTGAATTTCCTCCTGGAGGTGGAGGAGTGATCAAGGATGAGGGGAAAATTATCTGATTGTGGTGTATTTCATTTTGGTGATGGTGGTTGTGATTTGAAGTTTGGAACCCTAGTTTAACTGGGCTAGGAAAAACAGATCACCTTGGCATTTGTAGTGGATCGAGTTCAACAATATTTTGGGAAATGGAAGTTGGTGGGTTGACGAGGACTTCGTCGGAGTTTCAGAGGCAACGGTGGTCGGAGCTTCAAAGGGGAGGCATTGATAGGTTTTGGATTGTTTTGGTTACTACATGTTCCAGGTTTTGTTTTTGAACTCAAATTCAAATTCGAGTTGATTTTAAGCAATCTGATGATCGTGGTCAGGTGAGAGTGTGATTGGCGATTTGAGGAGATCGTCAGAGGTGAGCGAAGATGGACGGCGTCGCCGTGCATGTGCACGGTGGACATGTTGTTTTTCTGGTGAAGTCTGGTTTATGGGTTTCGATTGTCTCGAGTTGTTCTCGGGTGTTTGGTGTGATTAACTCGAAGTAGAGTAGATTTGGACTCGAAGTCGTTGTAGGGTAGGCTCGAGTAAATGTTGTTTACAGGTTTTATAAAAAAAAACAGAAGCCTGCTTTGTTTTAAATTTTAAAAATAAATTTAAATGTGTATATCAAAATTTTAAACTAGAATTTAAACCTGAGTTGAATCTGAATTCAAGAGTTTGAATCTTAGATTTTGAAATGATTTAAATTTTGAAATTTAAATTTGGTTTTAACAACTTTTAAGTGTTAAAGTATATTGGTTTGAAATTAAACTGAAAAGTTTAAATTGTAAATTAGAGATTTAAAATAAGTTTAAACCTAGTTTTAAAAAAATCTGGAATTTGGGTTTGAATTTCAGTCTTTAAAATAAAATTAAGTTTTAAATTTAAATTTTTTAACTACTTTAAAAAAATTAAAAGATTTGGAATTTGAAATGAAGTTTAAATTTTTTGAATCTAAGTATTCTGGAATCAAAATTTGATATGTATTTCAGTTTTGAAATAAATGAAAGTCTTTAAAATTTAAAATGATTTAAACAATTTTGTTTGTTAAAGTGTATTTTAAAATTGATTTGAATTTAAAAATGAATAGGGTTTTAAATTCTTTTAAACTTCTTTATAAAATGAATATTTCTTTAACTTGTGAGATAAAAAGATTTGGAATTGTTTTTAAACTTTGTTTAGATAAATTTGTATTCATTTTAGAATCTTAAATTTAAAATGAAATTTAGGATAAATTTGAAAACAATTTGTTTTTAAATTCTTTGATTAAGTAAGAAATGTTTTTAAAGATAAATAAAATTTAGTGATTTGGATTCATTAAATTATTAAGTTAATTTAAATGGGTAATTAATTATTTATTTAATTAATGATGTGGATGATTAATTAAGAAATTAAGAGTTTTAAATTAATTAATGATTGAGATTAATTAATTAAGGTTAATTAATTTGTAATTAAGAGTTATTAATTAGATTTTAATTAAGGATTAAAGATTTATTAATCAAGTAATTAAGGATTAATTAAGTTGTAGTTAACACTTAATTAATTAAGTAATTAGGATTAATTAATGAATTATTAAAGATTAATTAATTTGAAATTAATAATGATAAAAGTAAGTTTTATTGCTTAAGAAAAGTAATTAAAGAATTGTAAATTGTTAATGAAGGTCATTAACTAAGATTATTTAATAATTAATTAATGTGATTAATTTCAATAATTAATTAGATTAATTAATTAAAAGATAATCAATTGTGAAGTTGTTTAAGAATAATTACTTAATGGAAGTAATTAAGGAATTAATTACTTAATGTAATTAATTGAGTTTAATGTGATTAGTTTTGATTAATTAATTAAGTTTAATTAATTTAAACAGTGGATGATTTGATAATATTACTTTACGTAATTAATGGAGTGTAATTACTTAGTGAAGTAATTAATTGATAATTACTTGACGTAATTAGTGGAAGATGATTTAATAATGGAAGTAATTTGGATAAATTACTTAGTAACTAATCAAGGCATTAATTGAGATAATTAATTAAGGAGTAATTAATTTTTGGAATGGGTAATTAAGGGTAGTTAATTATTGAATGTGATTAATAATTATGGTTTAACTAAGATTAATTACTTAATGTAATAATTTAAATAAGGTAATTAGTTAAAATGATTATTAGGAATCATTAATTAATATAATTAATGATGTAATTAAGGGTTGTTTAGTTAAGATTAATTAATCAATGATAAGTGATTAAAGCGTAGTTAATTAATGTAATTAATTAAGGATTAGTATAATTAATTTTAGTTAATTAAGGAAGTAATTATAGGTTAATTTCTATAAGTGGTTAAGAATAATTAATTTGTGAAATTAATTAAAGGATAATTACTTGAATGTAATTAAAGGATAATTAATCAAGGGAGATTAATTAAGGTGATTAATTAGAGGATGTTTAATTAATTGATTTGTAATCAATTAATGGATAAGTAAGTAAGATTTGAAATGATGAAGTAATTAATTTAATTTATTTTAAATTATTTAAAGATGATATAATTAATTTAATTCATTTTAAATTAATTGGAGATGGAAGTAATTAATTTAATTTATTTTAAATTAATTATAGATGTTGTGATTAAGTAAATCATTGCTTATGAATGGATGATATTGATTGTCTTGAATGGTTTGAAATCTCAGCTATGAGATAAGTAATGCTATGTGATATGGATGTTTTGGTTGCATTTGGATAGTAACATGGATTATCTGTTTATAATGATGATATGGATTATCTGTTATGATGATAATGTTGATTATCTATTGTGATGTTGTGAATTATCTATCTGTGTGTATATAGATGATGAAATTAAATTGTTTTAAACTCTAAAACAACTTGGCCTTAAAAAATACGTTTGGATTCGGTGAGACCGGGATCGGGTTTCCATATTTGGATATCCGAAAACCACATCGATCCAAATTAACGATAGGTCGTGAATCTCGAGTATAGATGAAGATTCAGAGTGCAAGGGTTATCGTCGTTAACTCTGAGGGTGATTCCAAAATGAATGTAACGAGATAGTGCCTTCGGTTTTGTTCGAACCCGGAATGAACTTGTATGGATTGAATGCTTTCAGAACATCGTCAGGTGGACGATGAGCATTCTAAGTGATGTGTTCTATAAAGGTAATCGTAGCCTCAAGCCTCATCAACCGGGAATGGCTAAAACAGGGGAGATGCAGCAAGGCTAAGTGGGTCATGCCCAAGTAGGACGAGATTTACCCCTGTCTAGATGTCCCTTTTATTTCGGCTGTATGGTGCGGTTGCTTATCACAACTATGGGGTGGTCTTGTTCGGAACTGTCTAGTAAGGAATGGTTCCGGCTTTGTGTTGCAGGGGATTGGGAGTTGTTAACGTTGAAAAGTGTACGCTAACACCCCGGTGTAAGTAGTAATCAAGTGAAAGCACCACCCGTTAGTACGGGAACTGAAAATAAGAAGAAAATAGAAGGAAATAATAAAGAGACAACGGTTTTTATAGTGGTTCGGCTCAAAGTCAAGCTTACGTCCACTTATTCTTTTCTATCACCGATTTCATTACAAGTTTTACAATCATCCTTCATATTCAACACCAATACAACAAACAGTTAGAACTTTGATGATGAATTGCTTTCTGGATTCATGTTGAATGTATTTGATCGCTTCTCTCGGCTCTTTGAAGTGTTGTTGGTAGTTGAAGTGTTGTTGAAGTTGTGAGAGCAGCAGAGTCTCCGAGCTTCAAAGTCCAGGAAAGTCCCGAGAAAAAAGTCCCCCTTTCAATGTGGAATAGCTGGGGTATTTATAGGAGAACGTTTGGTCGTTAGATCGTTAGGTCTTAGGTCGTTAGGTTTTAGGTCGTTAGGTCTTAGGTCTTAGGTCGTTAGGTCTTAGGTCGTTAGGTCTTAGGTCTTAGGTCGTTAGGTCGTTAGGTCTTAGGTCTTAGGTCGTTAGGTCTTAGGTCGTTAGGTCTTAGGTCTGTTAATGGCTATGCTGCTCAGAGTTATCAGGATGGTTGAGTCACCATTCAGAAAAAAGGTGGAATAAACTTGCCCTCCAAAACATGCCTTGCGATAGGAAGGTGTGTTTTGTAATGGTATAAGCTGGATGTTCATATCCTGTTGATGACAAAGCCGGATGTTCATATCCTGTTGATGACCTGCAAAGAGATTGAAAGTTTTATATGACCTCAAATGACGATCGTTCGGGATCGAGCCATTTGAGATGAAATGTGACCGTTCGCGATCAAGTGCCTGACCTCAAATGACGACCGTTCGGGATCGAGCCATTTGAAGTGAGTGTGATTGTTCGCGGTGAGTTGTGCCGTTCGAGGCGAGTTGTGCCGTTCGAGGGAGTTGTGCCGTTCGAGGCAAGTTTATGTGTGCCCGGGAGGGACTTAATACCATCCAAACCAGATTCACGTTCGGGTGAGTTTCTGGATTGTCTGTTGTGACGGTTTATCACCATCTCGGAGCATGCCTAGGGACCGTTCGCGATCCCGTACATGTGTAAGTGGCTTAGTCGTTATCGGGGGCAGTTTATCACCATCTCAGAGCATCCCTGGAGACCGTTCGCGATCCCGTACATGTGTAAGTGATTTAGCCGCTATGGAATTATAAGTAGCATTCTTTTATTGAAAATAAGTTTTTAGCAGAAATGTCAAACAGAATCAAGTCTGAATATGAGAAATGGAAAAACAAAAGTAAAATAGTGACGTCAAAGTGCAAACACCTACACTGATGCGATTTATAGTCTTATCAGAGCATGCCTGAGGATCGTTCGCGGTCCTATACATGTGTAAAAAGACTAAATCGCGTTGGTGTGGAGATATCTACTTATTCGTCACTACTCCAATCAATTGATGATAAGTTGACATCTCGATCCTGAAGCATCCCCAGCAGGTGTAGGTGGTGGTCGTTCTTGTTCCACTGTCGCAGTCCTCCTTCTCACATACTGTAATAGCAAACCATCCCGGATGTGCCCCTCAACTTCGTCTCTCAAGTGTCTGCAGTCATTTGTGCTATGACCATTCAATTCATGGAATGAGCAATACTTGTCCGACTTTCTCTCGTTGTTAGTTGGGTCTCTCCTTATCGGCTTTCGATAAGGAACTTGTCCCTTGGTGTCTTGGTAGATCCACTCCAAAGTCCCATTCAACTCTGTGTATGAGGTGAATCTTGGTTCCCTTCGTGCCCGCTTCGACCTATCATCATTATCTTCCGCTTTCCGCTTTTTTTTATCTTTGCCAAAATTCTTTTCAAAATTCTTTTCAAGAGGTCTTCCGTCTTTGAGGGCATAAACTTCTATTCCTTCTCCTTCTTCTCTTTCGGCATTTGCATCCTCTAACCATAGAAATCCTTCAGCCTCATGGTAAAATTCCCCTAGATCCATAGAGGGATCTCTTGTCAGTGAATTCTTGATTTATGTACCATCAGCTATGCCCGATACGGCTGCCATTAAAACCATAGATGGATCCGGTCGATCCACCGATGCTGCAGCTGCGTTGAATTGCGTCAAAAAGATTCTCAAAGATTCTCCAGCCTTTGCTTTAGTGCATCCAAACTCATCACATTCTTGGGCCTCGAAATGTGGACCCTGAATTGTCTCATAAACCTTTCAGTCAAATCATTCCATGTCCCGATAGATCCACTTTCCAGTTGTCTGAACCACAATGCCGCGATATCTACCAAGTACAATGAAAAGCACCGAGCCATAACTTCCTCTGATGCCCCCAGCACCTCCATATGTCTCATATATTTTGTCAGATGAACTGTAGGGTCTGTCCTTCCATTATACATATCCAATAATGGTAATTTGGAATCTGGTGGGTTCCTTGCTCGTCTGATTGCTGTGGTAAATGGACTCTTACTCACATCCTCCAAGTCTCCGTTGACCAATCCGCCTCTCATAGCCCGTATGACCATCTCTGCTAACTTGTCATTGTCTCTAAGCCGTAGTTCTCGTCTATTGCCTTTGACCTGCCTCTCGTGCTCACGAGGGAATTCTGGAATATGTTCTCCTGGCTGGGTTTCCGATCCTCTGTTAGCTCTTGGTGACCTAGTGTCAGTTGGATGCTCCTGGGGGATGCCCCTTAGCTCAGGGGCTGCCCCTAACGGTTCCTCTCTATCTGGTTTATGATTCTGTGCTCCAAGTTGCTCTATCTGTTGAAACAAACTCTGGATCATTTCTTCTTGTCTTCTCATCATTGTCTCCATCTCATCCCTGGTGATGAAGACTGAGGTTCGGTTGCTCCTGAGGAAGCCTCTTGACTTCCCTCGTATTGACTTCTTTCTGGTCTTTTGCCGCCTATTTGATTGCCTTGTCATAGCTTTCCAGATCTGAACCATTAATCCTTCAAACCCAACTTCCAAGCAGTATAATCCCTGAGTTCAATTCTCAGTGAAAGCACCAAAAATGTTAATGTTAAAAAGTGTACGCTAACACCCCGGTGTAAGTAGTAATCAAGTGAAAGCACCACCCATTAGTATGGGAACTGAAAATAAGAAGAAAATAAAAGGAAATAATAAAGAGACAACGGTTTTTATAGTGGTTCGGCTCAAAGTCAAGCCTACGTCCACTTATTCTTTTCTATCACCGATTTCATTACAAGTTTTACAATCATCCTTCATATTCAACACCAATACAACAAACAGTTAGAACTTTGATGATGAATTGCTTTCTTGATTCATGTTGAATGTATTTGATCGCTTATCTCGGCTCTTTGAAGTGTTGTTGGTAGTTGAAGTGTTGTTGAAGTTGTGAGAGCAGCAGAGTCTCCAAGCTTCAAAGTCCAGGAAAGTCCCGGGAAAAAAGTCCCCCTTTCGATGTGGAATAGCTGGGGTATTTATAGGAGAACGTTAGGTCGTTAGATCGTTAGGTCATTAGGTCTTAGGTCGTTAGGTTTTAGGTCGTTAGGTCTTAGGTCTTATGTCTTAGGTCGTTAGGACTTAGGTCGTAGGTCTTAGGTCTTAGGTCTTAGGTCGTTAGGTCTTAGGTCTTAGGTCGTTAGGTCTTAGGTCTGTGAATGTCTATGCTGCTCGGAGTTATCAGGATGGTTGAGTCACCATTCAGAAAAAGGTAGAATAACAGAAGTAATCCTCGGTACGATGATCTAGGCTCCGTACTGTGACGGGCGGTACCCCGGTAGCCCTGCCATTGTTTGGAATCCAAAATCCATTAAGTGCCATCGGTTTTGATTGTATTACCCACTTTTGTGGCTAGTAGCTGGAATTTAATAGATGTAACAATTTCGGCTATTTTCTATTTACTTGAAAACCCTAAACCTATTATAATATCACTGGATTTCCTATCAAATGTTTTGGTTAGCGTAAGGTAAATACTTTTCCATGTTTATGTGTGGGAAGTCTTACGTGATACCTTTGTTTCAAAGGTTTTCAAAAGTTAAGCAACTTTAACCTGTTACTCACACCAGACCCATGTCTGACTCGGAGTTTTTTTGTTTTTCTTAAACTCTTGGGTACTCAAATTTTTACGAGTAGCCAAGAGATTCAGGTTAGCTTTGACGTATTCTGGAGGAGCAATGGAGCAGGAGGCTTCTGCATTGTAGTTATACAGTGTTTCACTGTGTTCGTATCTCTGAGTGGTTTCTCTATATTATATTGAGTTGTAATAACTAGACAGGTGTTTATAACTGTCTAGTATGTTATGTATTGTCTGTGTAACTCTGATAATTGTGGTATACCATGTAATACTTATGTTATTAATATAATTTATTCGTTCCGCTGTTAAGATTCTGATGTTGTTTCTTCTTTCTCTCCTTTCTTTTCTCTTTTCTATCCCTTTCTTTCTTCAAGATGATGCGACTTTCTGGTCGTTGAAAGTCGGGTCGTCACATTATACAACTACTAAATGCATTCATATCTTGGTGACTTAAATGTTTATTTTCCCGAGTGTGTATATTGTCTTCTGTGAATGTTGAACTCTAAGCAATATAAGAATATGAATATTTGATCCATGTTTGAAAATATATAAATGTTACATGGTGAGCAGTCATAGTATATAAAATCTCGATGAAATTGGTTTATTCAAAATAAGTAAATAATCCATAGTGCAAGATCTTGTATTTTATATGATTGAACACAATGAGAATCTACTTATGTTGAAAGTGACATTAGACCAAGGACTAAAGATGGACCTAAGAAATTGATTACTGAAATGTCAGTATTAATCAATTTATTTAAGTGAAACCCATTTGATATTCTTAAAATGTTAAGGATGTCCGAATCACTTTGGTAAAGAGTTCGGTGTAGCCTTTTGCTAAGGGTTTCTTTTGAATGGTTCGACCATTTGAAAGGGAAAGCGAATGTATGAGAGTGTATGTAATTTAGGCACGGTTGGGATGAAGAGAGTGAACGGTAATCTCTGCTTTATGAAGAAATATAGGAAACATGAATTGTATAAAATACTAGTAGATACTTGATATGGAGTGAGAAATGAGATTTTTATTCCAAACATATTTGGAAAAAAAATTGTTTTACGTAAGGGTTATTTCCTTGAGTTCAATAGTTTTTATTTAAAACTCTCAAACGTAAACAAGTTATAGTGGATGAAAAAATATGCACACAATAAACGACTGAATGGAGCTTCATATTTCATGCGCTATTTGTAATGGCAGAAATACTAAAAGTATACCATATGACACTTATTAATGGATGCATTAAGTTACAGAAGATTTTCTTTGTATGTATACCATGTATTATTAATGCAATAATAGTCGTTTTCAGTATTAATAGAAAATAGATATAATTTTATTTTAGTACGGATATTATGAAAATTCGTTATAAGACAAATCTATAATAATAATATTTGTGTTCATAACAGAAGTGATGCATTAACTATAGAAAATATAGAAGTGCCTAAAAATTTCTATAATTATTTTGGAATTATGGACTGTGCCATATCCTTGAAAAATAATTCTTTAATCATATGATTATGAATCATATGGTACTAGTGAATTATATATCAATGGATTAAGAGCAAAGCACTCATTCAGTGGGAGTGACAGAAGATTTAATGAACCCCTTAGATTGATAAATATTTATGTATTTTATACAAGGTGCAATGATACTAGAATGGATCCACTCACTTATCACATACACGAGCATGTGTAATTGATATACAAATTATATGTCTATGATAAGTACCTTAAAAAATAGATTTAATCTCAAAGTCTATCCACCTTATGATACATAATGATGTACGATTAATTTGTTGGATAAAGTACAGTTAATGATGAGTAAAGCCGGGTTAACTTCTTTCTATAAGAATATTTACTTAAGCGTAAGTATATTTTTTTAAATTTAATTTCTTCTAAAGCATAGCTTAAAAAATCATATAAGATATGAGTTGATAAAAAACCTCGATCTTAATAGTTGAAGATGCATGGTTGTTTAATTTATGTTATGAACGTAAGTTTTGTAGACATAAAACTAAATTAATTCTATGATTGTATAAAGGCAATTCATAAAATGTTTCTAAAAGAGTTTCATTGTATTGAGAATCAATCGTTGTTTCAAAAAACACCCCCTACATGATAGAAGGGGTTTCTTTTAGTAATAATGTTAGTACAGTAGACTTAGATACGATCCAAAGACTCGAACAGAAAAATTGATTACACAAGATGAAATAAAATTGACCCAGCTTAAAACAGATGCAACACATTAGAATGTCTAATAATAATTCTCGCATATTAAAGAGAAACAATGAGTTTCTTATCGATGTTGAGGAAGAGAATAGCACGAACAATTTCCTCGATTGTTAATACTCCATGAAGAGTATAGACTCTATTATATGACATAATGCTTTAAATCCAGAATGGATTCCAAATGCATAATTATAATATGATTTTGATAGTTGTATCAAAAGAGATATGATTTATCGGCCATAAGTGTATCTTCAAGAAGATCAATGCAACTAGACTTATATAAAGCCGTGCTGATTGGAAATGACCTCATTAATTTCAAAAGTTGAAATTAGTGAAGTAATTTTGCTTGTTAACATGCTCAAATCTGTTCGGATTCTACATGCAATTATCACAAAATTTGGTTTCGAGTGTTAGCATAATGACGTTCAAACAAAACTTTTAAATGGTGGTTTAGAAGGGGCTATTTATACATAATAACGAAAATGTCTTGAATTCAGTGGAAGTGATAAATATGATTTGTATGTTTTGGATATTATCTAAGACCTAACACAAAATTGGTATCCAATAAGCATCAGAGTCGATTGTGCATTTTGACAAAAATATCAAATAGTTTGTTTTTCCATCAAAATACAAAGGAAGCAAATATCTATAAGAAAGAATATCAAAAGGCACTGAAATATTTCTAATCTATAAATAAACGACATACAGTTGATTGGTAATGAAGTATCTATGTTGAAATCAGTTTTAGTTTGATTGTTTAATCATTGACATTGGATTTGAAAATGACATCTTTTACAATTAGTATAAAAGGATGTTGGGTTTATCCCAAAAGATATAAGTAGACACCATATTAAAATATTAATGTGGAATATATGAGTTGAATTCATTGCGCATTGACAATATTAATAATTATCATATTTGTTATGTTGTTTATGTTGGAACCCAGTCTGCTTCGTAGCAGGTGAAGTAGGTAAATTTCAAAAAAAAAAATCCTTAATTGGATCTTAATAGGACTATAAAGTCTATGAACTATCTTTTGATCCAATCTATCTATTTATATAAAATCACATTTATTGAAAATATTTTATATTTAACTAGTTAATCACATTAACTGATTTTATTCAATGATTACTTTAAATATAACTCATATATTCATAACATGACATAATAATATGATGACGTATAAACATGTGTGTGTGTGTGTGTATTATACTTACATATGTATACGATAATCTCATATGAATACTGTGAATATAAATGCCTAAGTACATGTATGTGTCTATATATATAGGTATGTGTGTTTAAATATACTATAGTATTTGTGTATTGTTTGTATATAAATATTTATAGTATCATATATATATATATAGTCTATACATTTATATTCCACATAAATTAAGTTTAGATAAATAGCAATAAGAGAAAAATCAATGAAACCAATTTCAAATTTATTTCTTTGGTCGAGGATATATCTAATTAGTATATAAATGAATAGGAAAGTCCTTCGACCTTCATCTCTTGTAATCACCTAATTAAAATTAGATTCAAATTATATTTTGTGACTTATATATACTATATTAATAATGGCCTAAAATAAGTGAATAGGAGTTTTCATATTAAACAAATTGCAACTTGCTTAAAATGATCAAAAGTGTGTGTGTATGCAAAAGATAAATAAATTTAACGTACTATTATATATGTATGTGTTTAATTTTGACTTTATAAATAAAATAACATTTATATGTATGTATGTATGTATGTATAAACAGACTTCCATACAATTATAAATTTGTTTATGTGTTTGTGTATATATGTTAACTGGGGTTTTAACCCAGCAATATTCAATGGGAGTTAGAACATTCAGATTAAGTTAGAATGATTCGAGACTTGATCGAAAAGCCTAAAAATACAAGACAAAGGACCTAAAGAAGTTTGAGTCAATACTATGCAATGTTTTCAGATCGACACCGATCCGATCCAATTGGATCCATATCGATCCAAATTTATGGTCCTAGTGAATCCAATCCCTTTGCATTGTGACTCTATGCCTCAAACAGGCTCACCCAGCAAGTTTGGCAACATTCCAAGCATCCAAATTCAAGAAGTGAAGGTTCAATGGATTTAGAATATGGTCCAATCTAACCTACAGGTGAATCATCATCAAAATAAGTCAACAAGCTACGAAATTATATGAACAGAATCACTATGAAGTAAGAAACTTGACCAAACAAATCAAAACAAAAAATTAGCTAAGGATCGGATTGGTACCGATCCAATTGGATTGGATCGATACCGATCCAAAACGAAGGCCAATTTTGGCTCCAATTTTTTGAGCTCTCTCTATATGATGACTATAAGCTTCTTACAAAGCAATTCTTAGGAGATCTTTCCAACCCCTATAAATACCATCTCATCTGCAACAGAAGAGATATCCGCTCCGATTTCTGCTAAAACTCTACCGTTATTTCTGCTAAAACTCTACCGTTATTTCTTCACTCTTCTTCTCCCTTACTACAGCCTGTAAAGGGCAACTAAAATCCTTCGGGTTGTCTCTAACAATGGTGGCTTGATCTAACTTAGGAAAGAAGAGTCATATTGTAGTCCAAACTCCTTTGTAACAATAGTTGATGAATAAAATCTATAAAGTGGACGTTGCTTCGTTAACAGCCGTAGGCTTCATTAACAGACGAACCACTAAAAAAATCTCTTGTCTCTTTACTTTTTCAACGATTTACTATTGATTTTTCTATTTTATTTGCCTTGATAAACAGGGCTAGTGCTTTCACACTCAATTCAGGGTGTTGATCCATTTTTTGGGTTAAAATTTTGGTGCTTTCACTAAGAACCCAACTCAAGTTTAGATCTAGCTATCTACTTTGGATCAGACAGGTTCAAAAGTTAGATCCTCAACCTTTACTTAGAAGATTCGCCGTTGAGAATCAATAGCACCGAGAAGAAAGAGAAAATCTTCCAAAAGATCCATAGGATCTGTAATAGCTAGAGAAGTAACCAATCCTCAGCAAGTTGAGGTCAACGGTGCCAATAGTGCATTAGTCAGAGCAAATTCTGGAGCCAACACAAAAGATCAGGTGCTGGGATCTTCTATCCAACATGAAATTGTCACTAGAGGCGAACTAAATAAGATGGTTGATGAAATCAATCAAAAGATAGAGAACAACCAAAAAGCTCTTATGGACTAATTAATGCCCTCCTGACTTCACAATCATTTGCTGCTCTAAGAACCATGCCAAAGCCTGTGACTGCCACGAAGCAGGAAAACTCTTTCGTTTTTAGCATAAACAGAAGAAGCGGAAGGCAAAAGCATAAAGGAGCGGTGGGTGGAGCTACAAAAATCACTATAGAAGGAAACATAAGCACTCCATTAACTGCAAAGCAGCACGCTATGAACTTGAATCTAGGGGCAAAAAACCAACGAGAAGGCATAGCAGTGGATCTTTCTGACTCTGAAGATGGAGAGCAACTGGAAAATGATGAGTTGGAAGAAAACACTAATGCACTCAATACTGGCAGGAAGGTCCAAATTTCCCCTACCTGACCAACAGCAAGCCAACGAAACTCTGACAGAGTGGCTCTTCCAAAGACAGAAGAGCTTAGGCTTCAACCCACTTACCAAGATAGTTTGCAAAATCAAACGTTTAGTATAGTCACTGACGACAAATCCATTGATTACCGGATATCCAAGGAAAATATTGCGGACATGATCATGTGCCTAATGGACGAAAGTAAGGATAGGAGAGATAATGAATGGGGATACGCTCCAAGCCGGACTTCCTTCACTAATGACATTTTGAATGAACGATACCCTAAAAGTTCACTATGTTGACTATTCCGTCATACGATGGAATTAGAGACCCAAAACCTCACCTGCACAAGTACAGTACATGGATTATACCAATGTTTCGAACGCTATTCAATGTAGATGTATTGAAATCTTCCTAGAGGGTATTGCATCCATATGGTTCACCAGGCTCCCACCTAAATCCATCTCCACTTTAAATGAATTAGCAAAAAAATTCCTTGATCAATTTAGGCTTCACAGGGCACAACCAAATGACATGATATCCTTATCTGGCCTATTCCAAGGACGAAATGAATCTTTGAAATCCTTCATGAGTCGGTTCGATATCGCGGTGACTGAAGTATGTAACGCAAACGAAAATATGGTCTTTATGGCCCTGGTACGCGCTACCTATGCCGACACTGAATTTGGAAAATGGATAAAATGAAACAACCTACCACAAAGGAAGGACTTCAACTGAAAGGCAAGCTAGTACTTGAGATTGGAAGAGGCATAGGAGTTAGAAGGAAAACCTACTAACTTATAACTAACCAATGCTAGCCAGAATAGTATGGCAGCTAACCAAGATGCAAATACCTCTAGGACCGTTGCAGGAAACGCAGGGAAGGAAGTGAACCAGAAAGGAAGAACCAGAATTCCAACAAGGAAAACGAAGGTAACAAGAAACTTAAAGGCCTGAGGCTCGAAGACTACACCCCTTTCAATGATACTCCAGAAAAAAATACCTTGCGACACAAGTGACAGAGGAGTACAAGAAGCCGCCTAAAAAGGAAGAAATTGAATAGCAAAAGCATTCTAAAAAGTACTACTGCTTCCATCAAACACATGGTCACAACACAAATGAGTGCAGTCGCCTAAAGAACCTAACCAAAGAGTTGATTTGGGAAAAAAAGCTTCAGCAAGAAGTGAGGAAACCACAAAATCCTAACCAGTTTGCGCCACCCCAAGCTCCTAGGGACCAGGGAAACCATGCTGAAACCAACAAACAGACCGACCAGAGACTCATCATCGAAACAATATCTAGAGAACCTCATCCTGCGTAGAAGAGTTGGGGAGAACTGGAGCGATATATAAGCTCACTAAAACGCACTTCGAAAGATTAGTGCTTCACGATCGAAGATGGAACTCCTTCCAAGCAGCAAAGTACCCCGAACGATGACATAGTATTCTAGAATCGAGACATTGAAGGAATAGAAGCTCCGACCCTCGACCCCATGGTCGTGCTGGTAGGAATCAGACCAGCCATGGTCCATCGAGTACTGGTGGATAGTGGAAGCTCTGTGAATATCCTGTTCAAACACAGTTTGATTAGATGAAGGTCAATATAGGAGACGTATCTGATTGTCGAACAAAGATCCAGGGATTCACCAGTGAACTTAAGCAACCTGTCGGAACAATTCATTTACCCGTAGAACTTGGAGAAGGTGATCAAAGAGTCATCCTCTTCCAGACCTTTATGATTGTAGATGAAATATCCACCTATAATGCTTTCTTAATTCAGCCCGCTTTGGCAGATTTCAAGATTGCTTTTGTTCGATGATGCCTAACCATTAAATTTTCGATAAAGAATGGAGTTAGAGTGATCAAAGGAGATCAAAATGCCGCTAGAAAATGCTACATCATAGAATTGCACGAGTCTCGAAGAAAAGAAAAAGGGAAGAATGTGGGTAGAAATCTCCATATTCGTGAACCTACTGAATAGCAACTACAAAGCCGCCCCTAGGTTGGGGCCTATAGCCGATTCGATAAGGCATTGGACCCTAGAAAGAAGAGTTCAGGGGAGGATCGAGCAGCACTGGCAGAATTGATGGTGCCTATCCCAGTCGATATGAATGGCCCAACTCGGGTCCTAAAAATTGGATCACATCTTGGAAACAAAATGTGGCAGGAACTAATCAAATTTCTTCTTGCCAACGTGCATGTATTTGCTTAGACGCATTCCGATATGTGCGAGGTGTCGCTGGAAATTGCATGCCACACACTTAATATTGGTCCCAAGTATACACTAATGAAGCAGAAGAGACACAGCCTAGGACCCAAACAGTCCAAAGCGCTGAGAGAATAAGTGGATAATCTGATGGCGAATGGCTTTATCCGTTATGTAACCTACCCCGAATAGGTATCCAACCCGGTCTTGGTTGAGAAGTCCAATGGGAAATGGCGAACTTGTATCAACTACTTGGACCTAAACAAAGCTTGCCTAAAATACAGCTTTCCTCTACCTTGAATCGACCAGCTTATGGATGGGACAGCTGGACACAAATTACTATCATTTATGGACGCCTACTTGGGATACAACCAAATCGTGATGCATGAATCTGACCAGGAAAACACCAGTTTCATCACTGATCTGGGATTATACCGCTACAAAGTGATCCATTCGATTTAAAGAATGTAGGGGTAACCTACCAACGATTAGTGAATGTTATGTTCAAGCATTAGATGAAGACTATGGAGCCTATGTAGATAATATGTCGATTTAATCGTTCATAGCTGCAAATCACTTGGAAAACCTCGTTGAAATGTTTGAAATACTCCATGAATATAGAATGAAACTCAATCCACTTAAATGTCACTTCGGGGTAGCCTCTAGAAAGTTCTTCGGATTCATTGTAAGTGCCAGAGGCATCGAAGTGAATCTCAACAAATTACCGCTTTACGGGAAGTCGAAGCCCTAAGAAACAAGAAAGAACTACAAAGATGGAATGGAAAAGTTGTAGCATTAAGCTCGGTCATCTCAAAAGCAACCGACAAATGTATATCATTCTTTGATGCATAAAGAAGAGTGAAGAAATTGGGTTGATGAACTTCCACCTGCACTACGAGTTTATAGGACCACGCATAAATCTACAACCGACACTCTTCCTTCTCCCTGGCATATAGGACCATCTAATTAATGTCTTATTCTTACATTTGAATTTACTTCTTCAATTATATTTTGAACAGGGTGATCTCTAAGAATTCTTGGAGGAGATCTTACAAGATTTTCATTATGAACAATGTTTTCATCTTCTCTAGTATTATTAATGTTATCATTTTGAAAAATAATATCATCATCTTCTTAATTATTTCTTATGATTTTATTAGAATTATTTTCCAAGTTTATAATTTTAGAAGAAATTTTGACATTTTCATCGAATGGAACATGAAGAGTTCTGCAATTACTTTAGTTCTTATATTAAAACTCGATAAGCTTTGCTTCTTTTTGAATATCTCATGAATATTCCTTCATCAGATTTTGGATCAAACTTTCCAAGCTGATCTTTAGTGTTAAGAATAAAACATTTTGAACCAAATACTTTGGAATAGGATATATTAGGTTTTCTGCCATTTAAAAGTTCATATGGGGTATTTTTTGTTAGTGATCGAATAGAAACACGATTCAAAACATAATAGGCAGTTGCAACAACTTCTACTCAGAAATGCTTAGGTAGAGTGCTTCCATTTAATAAAGTTCTTGCACATTCTTGTAATGTTCTGTTTTTCCTTTCTACAACTCCATTTTTTTATGGTGTTCTAGAAAAAGAAAAGTTATGATTAATTCCTTTCTTGTTACAAAAATGTTCAAAAGCTTCATTTTCAAATTCATCTGCATGATCACTTCTAATATTTTTAACTTTTAAATTCTTTGTATTTTGAATTCGTTTTACAAAAAATTAAAATTCTCAAAAGTATAACTTTTATGTTTCATGAAAATAGTCCATGCATATCTTGAAAAATCATCTACAATGACAAACACATATCTATTGTGATTAATAGACTGAACTTGAGTAGGTCCAAAGAGGTCCATATGTAGTAATTCAAGTGGTTGTGTCATAGATATGATTTTCTTAGATTTAAAAGAAGACTTTGTTAATTTTCCTAACTGACATGCATCACAAATATTATCAATTTTGAATTTCATATCAGGTAGTCCTTTAACAAGTTTATTTTTAGCTATTTTATTAATAGCATTAATATTTATATGGCAAAATCTTTTGTGCCATAGTCAAGAATCATTTTCTGTAGCTACTAAACACATGTTTGTGTAATTTATATTCATATTTAAAATATAAATATTTCTATCTCTTAGACCTCCAAAAATTAAATTTTAATTTTTATTAGAAATATTGCATTTATTTTCTGAAAAGAATATACTAAAACCTTTATCACATAATTGACTTATGCTTAATAAATTATGTGTTAAGTTTTTAACTAATAAAACATCAGAAATGAGAGGTAAGTTAGAGATACCGTTATTGCTCACATCACCTTTGCCGATGATATAACCTTTTGAATTATCTCCAAAAGTGACTGATCCTCCATTTAAGTAGACAATGTTAGTTAACATGTCCTTATTACCAGTCATGTGTTTCGAGCAACCGCTGTCTAAAATCCATTTTCCTCTCTTTTTAAGTGGTACCTACAAAAAATAAAGATTAAGTTAATACCCACTTTTCTTTTTACCTAAGAGTTAGGTCTTAGGAAACCAAAGCCAAGCGGGTTCAGAATTCCCTTTATAAATATAATTCTTATTTTTATGAATAGTTTCCACAAATATTTTGATATGTTTATTCCTAATTAAATTTAGGAATCCATATTTTAATAGTTTTAAGATCTTTAGAAACTATTTTCTTAATATCTTTCTTAATTTTGTTTTTAAACTTATTTTTAAACTTTCCAGATTTCTTTGGATTTTCAATTTTCTTATATCCTAGTCTCATTTTATTTGAAGTAGACTGAGAATTTTCTATTATTGTAGAAAGATTTTCTCATCCTTTACTAAAGTTAGAAATATTTTTATTAATATCTTCTAACTTAGTTTTGAGACTAGATATTTCTAACTCTAATACTTTAGTGTTAGCTTTTAAATCATTAATTTCTATTGATAAATCATCATTTTTATTCTTCTAAATTTCTAATTCCTGATTTATCATAGAAAGTTGAGATGTTAAATTAGAATTAGATTCTTGAGATATTTCAAGTTCTTCTTCTAGAATTTTCTTTTCAATTCTTAGCATACTAATTTCTAATTTAGATCTATCTAGTTTTCGTTGTAAATTTTTATTTTGCTTTTTAGTTTTTTTACAAAGTCCACTAGTTTTGAATTAATTTCAACCAAGTCTTCAAAACTTAGTTCGGTTACATCATCACTTGTAGCCATGAAGCATACATTTGCTTGCTCTGTGTCACTGTTACTGTCACTCTCTGATGATGAAGAAGAATCTGAATCATCCCATGTTACTGAAAATGCTTTCTTCTTGAATTTGTCCTTCTTGAATTTCTTTTTCTTTTTCTCTGGACAATCTTTCTTCATATGACCCCTTTTATGACATTCGTAACATTCCATGATAGAGGATGATGGTTTATTACTATTATTGTTGTTGTTAGAGTTATTTTTGTAACTCCTAAACTTGTTATTCTTTTTGAATTTCAAAATCTTTTTGAAATTTTTAGCAATAAGTGCCATATCCTCTTCATCTGAATCAGAATCATATTTTTCTGCTTGAAATGCTAGATTCTTCTTATCATGTCCTTGAACTTTCTTTGCCTACAAATTTACTTCATATGACATTATGTTTCCTATTAACTCTTTTGGTTTCATAGTGGAAAGACCGTTTGCTTCTTCAATAGCTAAGATCTTTCTTTCCCATTCACTTGTTAAAGAGTTTAAGATTTTTGATACCATATCAAAGTTAGAAATTTTTTCTCCTAGCGCTAATAGTGAGTGATATATATCGTGAAATCTAGAGTACATGTCATTTATAGTTTCGTTTGGTTTCATTATGAAATTTTTAAACTGATTTTTCAACATAAAGATTTTTCTTTGTTTGACTTTGTTAGTTCCTTCATGAGTTACTTTAGAGTTCTCCATATCTCATAAGCGGTTATACACATACTGACCCTATTAAGCTCATTTTTATCTAATGCATAAAATAACATGTTCATAGCTTTATCATTTGAAGCAGCATTGGTTTTTTGCACAGTAGTCCAAGTTGAAAAATCTTCTGTTGGCATGGTATATTCCTTTTGGGTAATATTCTAGGTTGCAAAATCATTAGCTTGCATATATATATTCTCATTCTAGTTGACCAGTAATTATAGTTAAGACCATTAAATAGTGGTGGTCGAGCAGTTGACTCTTTAGTGAAACTAGAGTTAATGTTAATAGAATTGGCATTACTATCCATATTACGAAAAAAATATCAAAGAACCATGTTACGGTTATAGGATGTCCTTGCTCTGATACCAAATGAAAGTGACAACTGTGTGGCTAGTTATCACTTAGGATCGTGTAATATGGAATGTATTATAATGTAAATGTGGAAACAAATAATAATAGTAAAGTAAATAAGAATAAGAACGCTAGGAGTCTTTATACCGGTTCAAACTTCCCATTCTACGTCCAGTCCTAGACTTTCCTCTGGAATTTCACTCAATAACCTCTCACTTAACCCGGAGGAATAGGTAAACAACACCTGAGTAGCCGAACAGGATTTTTCCACCTCAACAGCCGAACAGGATTTTTCCACCTCAACAACCGAAGAGGACTTTTCCGCTTGATACAAACTAACAAGACTTCTACAATTTCAATAAAGTTATTTGACACTTTGTGTTCTTGATAACACTTATTTGTCTTTGACAGTACACCCTTCCTATAATTTTTTCTTCAAGTATATATTGTGTGTGTAAAGATTGGAAAGGAAGATATTGCTTTGAATCGAAGAATATGTTAATTAATTCAGAGATTCATGCAATATATAGATTGTGATTGCTTGTAGATTGCAGAGATTGATAGATAGAGAATATAGCAAGAAATAAAAATAAAGATTAGTGATCTGAGAAGTGATTCAAACGTGTTTATATAGTGAACAAATAGTTACAACTATTCACGAAAAGTTTCAATCAAAAGATACATCCATATCTCTTCAAATTGAATCGTAACTCTTCGTAGATAGAAGTGTCTCTTCAGGAAAAATTACTTTTAGAGTCGGTCAGTCAACTGAGCAAAAACGATCAGTCTACCGAATATTCAAAGATAGTAAAAAAAACAGTGCATATCTGTGTACTGAGCATGGTCCGTCGATTGGCTGTTTCCGGTCAATCGATTGACCTGGTTGTCAATGCACATTTTGCTTATTTTCTTATAAAATTGAACCTTAAAACCATTTTGATTTTGTGTAAACTACTTGAGAATAGATTTTAATAGTTTCAAACTATATCTAAGACTTAAAACTTCAATAAATAAACATACCATACTTAGATTTGAAGTCTTGTCTCCTTTGTAGTATAATGACGTAACTCATTCTTCTTTTGTCGCTTGATCGTATAGTCTCATCACTGATTGTTTAAGCTTTTTGTCATGAATCAAAACTCATGATCCAACATTACCAACCAATGACTGTCTAGACATGTGGAGATGTGCTGGTGTTGTCAGCAACTCCAATAAAGGAATGGGAGGATCTGGGAGAACAATACTCCAATCATGTCGACGGAAGTATCCCCTCTTACTCGCTCGTAGAACAAAGAACTCATATGCTAACATCAACATCAATTATCTTCCTGCCCGATTATGTGGAGGTGACTGAGTTGCAAATCAAGTCAAAGATTTCAGAAGAGAGCCACGCAGGGACACTGGAACCCACCTAGAGCGACCTATATTACCGATGATTTTTTTTTGTATATATGTATTGCTGTACTAAACTAGTCACAGGGATGCTAGATAGCTCGAACCAGTATAAAAAAATCTTTGTATTATTTCTCTTTGAGAAAATAGGTAAATACACCTTCATAGTTCACCACCAATATTCACTGATTAAGCTTAAGGCGAGGCCAGTAGTAAAAATCGACACTCCCAACACTAAGAATGGTGATATTGGCCTAACATACTTGGACTTGCATCAATGCAACTCCGGCTTTTCAGCACACCGCACTGGATGGGATGTAAAACTATGCTGATCTAGTATGAATATTTTATGATTAACAATATAAGAAAGCCTGGTCGCAGGGATATTGGATTGCCTAAACTAGTATAAAAAACCTTTATATTAGTTAATTTGACATACCACGCTGGACGTATGAATATTAGACATCCAAAACCAGTACAAAAAACCATGTGCATGGGCTAAGGGATTATATATACATGACCTGACTTCTCTGTCAAATTTTTAGTCCTGCAAACATCGTGCGAGGGATCATGCTAAATGCACAAATAAATTACTCTTCATAGATCACCATCGTCGGCAATAACACTTACGAATGACAACGACAATTTCAGAAATGAGAATAGTGATACTAGAAAAGAATGTGGCTTAGCATACGTATGATGTTACGCCCCTAAACAAGGAGGCAAGTCAAACCAAGCATGCGGCTAAGGACATTACTTCCCCAAGTAAACGGGCATGTCATTCCACGAATACGGCCAAACATACAGCTAAGGACATTAAGCCCCCCAACAGGTGGCAGGTCATACTCAGCCTGCGGAAAAACTCAGCAAAGGACACTATGCTCCTAGATAAAGGGGTAGGTCATATCAAACATATGGTCATACCGATGTAGGATGCTACACTCAAATAAGCATTTGGATCGCAGGAATGTGCAAGAAAAGACCGCGGCCCATTAGGTCATAACCAAAAGGCATATGCTACTCCAAGAGCTTATCCTAAGCATGGAAAGAAAGCACAATACATGAATGTACTGAAAAGCTATTAGTTAGGTAGAAATCCAAACGTTGCCTAAAGCTTTCCAGTTGTATATCAAAAAACTGGGTTACAAATACTTAGTTATGAATCTTACATGTCTGCCAAAAATAATGTTGTCTATTTTTTACATACCCACACGTAATCTATAAAAGGTTACAATCTGGGTCATATTACAAGAATCACACCTCATAATGAGAAATTATACTACGAGTCTGGTACAAACCCAGAACGCAAGCTAGGCACGACGACTCTGTGCCGATTTGCGGAAATGCGATGCTGCGAGCTAAGAGAAAGCATCTGCTAAACGAAAGGTAGACAATCGGTTTTCCAGCTCAGTAATCATGATTAATGATCAGGTACAAGAAGCCCTACCATGAGCGGAATTGCTATAGGTAATGAGGGGATCATAGTTAGCACCATCCCAGCTGTTTTTCATAGTTTGAGGATCTATACAAATAGTCGGCCCAATTATACAAGAAGGAAAAATTAATATAGGCCAGAAACATAAAAAAACGTTAGTTGCACGTTGTCGCCAATTTCTGCTATTTTCATCTTCACTTTCTCTTTACGAAGCTCTTCCAAAAAGGATGCCCTATCAATCCCACCTTGAGAAACTACGATGGGATCTAACCGGACCTCACACTTCAAGTATATATCTTGTTTTCTTGGGCATTTATCGCCCCATAGCCACTTTTCTAATTCTCTCAATTTCACCCAAGAAGTGCTCCTCTGTATTTTCGACATCTGTATCATCCCCCTACCTGTTGGCCTAAAACTAACGGCTACGGATGCTGCATTATCCATAGTTATTAATACTCGACGACCAAATATGGCAGTGTTAGATTCATTGATACATAGAAACACATAATATGGAGAAAAAAAATTAAAACTTCAAACAAAATCGCATTTCATTCCAAATATTTCCAATTCATTACATAATCCTAAACTCGTAAACCACATTTGGAGAGAATATATTTATTACAACATACGTCCAGGAGCGACATATGAAGATGCCCCTTGGATGATCAGAGTATTTACAAGCAATATAGCAACTTTGCTTTTACAAACAACACAAAGGAATATAAAAAAAGAACTCTAAATACCTATCATGCCTTCTACACGTATCCGGAAGCTGATTCGTCTTAAGAGGTACCTAAAAACCTCAACACTCAAACTACTCAAAATCAATTGAGTACCCGAAAGTTTAAGGGGAAAGCATAAACTTTGAATCAGATATAAAGCCTGGTATGAAAAATAATCTACCATGTCAATCATTTTGATATTTAGTGAGATCACGCCGCTTAGCGAAACGGGTTTCCCTCACTAGTATTTCAAAACCATTTTATAAAACCGATACTGTGCTCCTGAATCCACAATGGTTAAAACAATTGAAAACAATATAATATGATGATATGCAAAAACAAATGAATCAATTCAAGATTATCCATCCCCATTCATTTTAGACTATCTGCCTTAATTATAGTTTCTAGGATTACTATAAAACTATTAGTTTTCCTGGGCTGACTATTAACCGGTTAAACAATTTAAGGACTCCCTGTCTAATTACATAGTTTTCACGGGATGAACCTATTGGTAACTCTAATATCTTACTCTTATCCTAGTTTTCATGGGTTGACTAGGAACCTATTGGTGACCCCAATATTCTTTCTTCTTACCTTAGTTTTCATGGTTTTCTAGGAACCTATTGACAACTATCAATATTTCATTCTGAAATAGTTTTCATGGGCTAACTACAACTCTATTGGCCCCTACTAGTATCCAATCATAGTTTTCATGAGTTACTATGAACCTTCCTATTTGACATCTTCCTTTATACATAGTTTTCATAGGCTAACTATGAACTTGTCTTTTTGACATCTTCATTTATACATAGTTTTCATGGGCTAACTATGAACCTATTGGCCCTTGCCAATATCTTTCCCTTTACACAATTTTCATGGGCTTACTGAGAACCTGTTGGCCCTGCCAATATCTTTCTTTTATATTTTAGCATCCATATTATGGTCTTCCTGACCTCCTGGATGCAATTCTACTCATTCAGGAGTTTTATCAATTTATATTCACTACAGCGTTAACTAAACTGATTCTTCTGCACTTTATCCCCAAAATGCGGTTATGAGTCCATTTAAAAGTGAATATATTCATATTTGAAAAAGCAACATAACAACATAGCAATACCACTTCTATGGGTTTAAAATAAAACATGGTTAATCCCTTTAACCTATTACTTTATCAAAGAGAGCTTTTTCTTAAAACCATTATAAAAACTCCTTTAATATAGCCATGGGTTTTTCCTTTTAAAAATAGAGTTTGGGTTGTAAAATATTTCGATACCTACGAAGCCTGGCTTTCGACTTCATAGGATGACCTCCTTCGAAAGCTCTTAAAAACATTAGGCTCCTGCCTTATAATACTTTAAATTCTACCCTTCGAAACCTTTTGAATATATTAAAGCATTAGCATTTAATTTTAGAAGATTAGCTTCAAAACTAGTTGAAAGTACCAATTTCGACACCAATGGAAGTACCCTTCCGAAATCATTGAAAGTACCCCTTTCGAAAGCCTTGGGTTTATACTTAACACATTATTTGGGTCAAAGTGAATATAAGCTAAAGCAACTCTTTCGAAACCATCCTTTATTAAGACATTGGGGAAACATGATGGCATCGGCACCATCTCTTTCAAAAGCATAAAACATCTGGGTAAAAATATTAGAAGGTTCGTGTCGAAACTCTTTTTGAACCATCACCTTCGAAACCCCTAACCCTTTTTGAAAGCTATAGGAAGTGGCTCTATCTTAAAAAACAAAGTGCCTTTCGACAGCATTGATATCTTCAACACCATTGAAAGGTTAAAGAATGACATCTGGGTATCGACTAGGTCGGAACCCCTTCTTTTAAAGCATCCTTACATAAGTAAAGAACGTAGTCGAAAGCAATTATAAGTTAATGGCAATCTTTTCGAAACCTTTATAAAACCTCTTTCGAAACCATCTGCTTCGACTCTGTTGAAGGCTAAAAAAACAAAGGCAAGTGTTTTTCTTTAATAAAACAAACCAAGGTTTCGACTCCTTCGAAAGCTAGGCTTCGACACTTAATCTTTCGCCTATCTCCAATCCATTACGTACCATCATAGGGATACCTTTTGTATTGGTTTCGGTATAGTTGGTTTCGACAAGGATGAAGGTGGAAGCTTCTGTGTTGAATGGTGCTTTCCTAAGTAGGCGGAACCTATTTTCTGAGTAAACCTGGTTTAGTTCTTTATAAAGTTAACTTTTCTCTAACTAACCTGCCACATGCCAACACCACATTGGTTGCTTTAACTTTTAAAATTCTTTTTCGAAAATAACTACCGCTAATTGGATCTACATGGTTAAGTAAGTCAATTAAGCCCTTCCCTTAGTCAAAACCAAATTTGCAATGAAGTCCCTCTTCAAAAACAATATATTTTACATAGCAAATTACCTTGGCAAAATACCCAAAAATCCCAAAAATTCACTTTAATCATGTTATCTGACATATCAAAATTGTAGACCTAAATTCTTAATATATTTTCCAAAATAAATTTATAAACCCAAATAACCATAATCTCCTTTGAAAATTCATAATAATCTTTCCATAGCTTGGAAAATCCTCAAAATTGAAACCCAACTCCAAAATCATGTTTCTCATAATATAAAATTTTCCCATAGCATTTAAACATCTTTAAATCTCAATTTTGACCTAAACTGTGCTTTTGCCCATTAAACAATCTTGTTTAAATCATATAAATCATAAATCAAGCATATCATCATCCAATATATCATAGAAAAGAATTTACCCTAAAATCCAAAAATATATGATTTAAAAAAAATAGAGGTGAAATTCTTATTCACCTTGATCTAGATAAAGAGATTGGATTAAGATTGATTCCCCTAAGCTTGGTTCTCTAGCTTTTAATTTTGGAACCTTTTCTTCCTCTTAATAGCCAGTCGTTCCTCTATCTTTTAGTTTTCGTTTTCAAAAATGACGTGAATGGAAAGAATAAGGTAGGAATGAATATATATATATATATATATATAGGTAAGAGTTATGGGCGGCAGTTCCAATTATACTCTTATGTAAATTGTTTAACCTAAACCATTCTTAAGGCCATCAGTTAGTTTATTAGGCATGACCTTAATTAATTAATTCAAGTCTCAAGCCATTTATCACTTAACATTTACATTATTCTATTAAATTTATCTAATTAAATCTTTGAATAATATTATCAAAAATTAGGGGTATTATAAGCTCTCCTCCTTAAAGAATTTCATCCTCAAAATTCAGTAAGGACTAAATACTAAACATAGCAATCATCTACAACGACTCCTAACAACCATACTAATCTACCGGACTAGTAAATATCTATATAAATCTAATATAGACATACCCTCAAAGTAGATTAGGATAAGTATCTCTATCTCCCAAGTACAGTTCTTCTCGCTGTCGCTCCACTGAGCTTTCACCAACTTGTCTGTCTTGTTCCTCATTCTTTTCTCATCTCTCGCCACAACTCGAACTGGTTGTCTTACAAAAGCCAAATCAGGCTCTACTACCAAGTCCTCTAATTCTGTTAGAGGAATAGTAGCCTCTGGATCATGCACACTTGCAAAGATGAGACGCATGAAATAAATTATGGACACCTGCCATACTGTTCGGTTACTCTACTCTGTATGCGAGCTTTCCAATCCTTTCTATTATTTGGAATGGACCAACATATCTCAGGGCCAACTTTCCCGATTTCCAAATCGTACCACACCCTTCATTGGTGATATTAATGAAAACCATGTCTCCAATTGAGAACTCTAGGTCCTCACGCCTTTTAACTGCGTAACTCTTCTGTCTGGATTGACCTTTCTTCATTCGTTCTCAGATCAACTCAATCTTCTCTAACGCCTCCCTTACCAAACCTTGACCTAAGACTAATCTGTCACCAGTCTCCAACCAACATGCAGGAGATTTGCATGGCCTTCCATACAAAGCTTCAAAAGGCGCAATTCCTATACTAGTCTGATAACTATTGTTATAGGAAAACTTAACCAAATGTAGGTGATACTCCCATTCCACCAAAGTCTAACACAGAAGCTCTCAACAAATCCTCGAGCACCTTATTAAATCTCTCTGTCTGCCCATCTGTCTATGGGTGATATGCGGTACTCATCTTGAGCTTAGTGCCTAACACATCCTGTAGACTCTTCTAGAATTCGCTAGTGAATAAAGCATCTCTATCGCTGACTATGCTACTAGGAACTCCATGAAGTCTAACTACGTTCTTCATGAACAACTTCGCCAAAACTGGAGCCATCCTGGTCGATTTCACTGGATTTACATGGGCACTCTTGGTTAACCCCTCCATAATAACCCATATACTTTCATTTCCTCTCCTTGACCTTGGAAACCCATCGATAAAATCCATGAATATAGAATCCTATTGTCAAACTGGAATATCTAGAAGCTAAAGTAACCCACTAGGTTTCTAATGCTCGACTTTCACTTGTTGACAGTATACACACTGCCTAACCCACAAGCCAACATCCCTCTTCATGTCTTCCCAATAGAATCTCCTCTTCATATCATGACACATCTTGGTCCCTCCAGAATGAATCGTAAACTTGGATCGATGACACTCTTCAAGAACTTCTCTTCTCAAGTTTTCAACATCTGGAACACATAACCATCCCTTCTTTCTCAACCATCTGTGAGAAATGCGAATTATAGCTCTTAAGACTGGAATAACACTAGAGGGGGGGGGGTGTAACAACCCGGGGTTTTGTAACATTGATTATCGTCAAATGACGACTAGATTGGTTGTTAATTGCTATTGGGATTTTATCGGATGGAAGTTCTCTTAAAAATTCTGTTAAGGGTATGCAGGCTTTCAATTGAATCTTGGCCCAAGTTCTATGGTGCTGCGATAATTATCTAAGGCTGTTAACCGTTCCTCTCTATTCATTCATTCATTTGAAACCCTAAAACCAAAACATACGAAAACAATGGCGGCTCGTTCTCCTATCTTCAGAAACTAAGGTTTCGGTAAACCATTGAGGCCGATCACAAATGCTCGATTCAACCTGATTTCCGTGCTTCGCTAGTTGATCGTCTCTTGAGATACTTCGGCCGCTTGATTTCGTTCGTTATCGTGTTGCTGTCCTCGGCCGAGTGGATTCACGCTCTTTGAAATAACGTGAGTGAACTCCACTCACATTCTAATTCAAGCTGTGGTTTTCGTGAAATTCGAGTTTTTAATTTTGAGTTCGACCGAGAGTTGCTTGACATCGTCTCGGTCATTTGATCTTGTTTCGATGTTGATGATTTTGCTATGATGATTTTGGGTTGTTCGACTTTGGCCATCCTTCGGCCGCTTGACTTTGTTAAAACTTGTACCTTGGTTATTTTGTTTCTTTCACATTTTTAATTCGGTTGCCAAGGTGTCGAGTTTGTTTTCGTTGTCTTCGGCTTTGACTTTGATTTGTTGTTCCATGGCTTCGGCATGGTTATTCTATAGCATACTCGACTTTGACTTTGCATTTTCTTTTTTTAAATTTCCATCGGCCATTGTGTCTCTGATCTGCAGATTGAACTTGTAATATACATATTTACACATATAAGCAAATGTGCTCTACTTGTTTACTGAATTGCAGTATACTCGGGTCTTCACTGTCATGAGCATTGAGTTTGATCATCCTGTTGCATATATTGTTAGATCCATTGTGTTGTAAATGTCTTGGTTCCCGTGCATCACTAAAACATTTTGTTCATGTATCATCTGCTGTTAATTGCATGACTTTGAGCTTTGTTCAAATATGAGATGGGCCGTGACTTTATTTATTTGGAAAGGTGCCTGGACTTTGACATTTATCTTGACCTGGTGTTGAGTCATTTTGCTTGACTGTTGCATCATTTTGATGATGATGCTTCTCTGTTGACATGTGTTATTCGGCTACGACACTGCCTTGGTTCGAACTGCTGCTGTTAGTCCATTGTTGTTTCACTAATTCACCGTGTTGCGCTTGCTTGACCCAGTTTGGTTGTTGCATACTTGCTGTGCACTTTTCATGTCCTTCCCTTGGTACTATTGCAGTATATATATGATTTTGATTCATACTTATGCTGTGCACTGAGCATTGCTTTGGATTTAAATTGTTTGACCACTTTGATTGCCTTTGTGGTCTGGTCCCTTCATTCTGTTGTACCTGTTTTTATTGGTTAGAGCTTTGCTTTTGAGATATAGCCTCTGTTTTCAGGTGTATATTTGATTTTGGCGAGGCAGTGCACGCGAGCGTGTACTGCAACCCTATCGGAATTGGCGTTTTAGTTGATATTTCAAATGCTTGAATTGTTTTGTGTGTCCAAATCAATATTTTGAAAGTGTATTTTGATTTGGTTTGATTTGGTTTGATTTGATTATTTTGTTGTTGTCTAATTATCTATTTGATAATTAGTTTATGAGTTTCTAATTATTTATTTAATAATTAGATTTTGTTGTTAATCGCTGTTTAGGCAATCCTGTTGTTTTCTAAATTATCTTCATTGATAATCCTTTCATTTATCTTCGTTGATAATTTGAATTTGTTGATTTGTTGTTTGACACTGTTACGTGTTATATTTACCGTTATCCGATTTCTTATTTAAAGGATTGGATAGACGAGATTTATTGTGACTGTCGTCTATTGATTATTTATTTATTATTTCTTCCGTGCATTAATAACTGAGTTTGAATTAGACTGACCCGTGAATTATTTTCTTTTGAATTTAATACTCGGGTCACACCGAGTTATTTCAGGTTGTAGATATCTTGCTTTGGGTTTCTGCTTGAGCTATGAAGTCACTTCATATCTTTTGGAGTTGTCGTTGTCATAGTATAGGATGATGTGTATTCATGTATATTATTGTCTATAGTGTACTTGTATATGTAACTTCCAGTGTCGACAGTTGTAGTTGTGGCATATGTATTGTATCACATGTATTGTAACTGACATCAGTTATATATATATATATATATGAGACTTTTTATTATCTGTGTTCCGCATTTAGCTGATCTTTGTTATTATTATATATGTTGTCCTAAACTATTATGAACCATCGTAGTTCGTTTTAAATTGGAATTGGATATGTCGATGGGAGTAAATAAAATCAGAGATGAAAAATAAAGAATATACCACTCCTATCGAGATAAATAATACTAGTGTAAGGCCTAACTACGGATGGCCGCTCCTATCCAGCCTTATTCTTCGTAATAACAGGCAGTATTTCCTTTTAATACTCTTTGTTATTGTTAGCATAGAGGTGGGGCGCCACATGGGGATGAATAGTGCTTTATGGATTTTCTAAATCTTTTTTAAATTTATGTAATTTAATCACCAACAAATGCAATTCACAGACACATATATAATTACAGAATCAGACACAGATGCAATACTAAATAAAAGCAGTAAAGGAAAGAACACACCAAGATTTTATACTGGTTCGAAGTTACCCTACATCTTGTCCCGTACAATCGTATGGATTTCTTATCAAAATAATCTCCTAGATTACATCCTTGGTTTCAAGGCTAAGAGGTACACCCTCCTGTATTCAAGTCCATAGAAACTCTCTCAATTTAACCAGGCTACAAGATTACCTAATTGATTCTGGAGCTATAATCACACCCAATTGATTACAAGGCTCAACCGCACCTTTTACTCAACAGTTTGATTTACCAAAGATTCTATAACTCTGAATAGCACTGAGATCTTATGGAGAGAGTGGCAGAGAATCAAATAAGAGATAATCAAGTTTGATTCACTTGGTATTTCGGTAGAGTATAGTTTGAGATTATTTAGAATAAATGTGGAAGATGAAGAGGAGAGAAAACAAGTAAAATTATGATCTAAAATTCTTTCAAAACAACAGGTATATATAGTAGAGCAACTCTCATATCTCTTCGTGAAAGGATACGACGAATAAATACTTCTTTTGAAAACTTGAATTTTGAATTTAATGGACACCATGTTGACATGGGGGGTTGAGGGATGTCGATATGCTCAAGGAAAAATTGAGGTTTTGATTTTCTTATTAAAATTGGTTTCTATAATTTGTCAAAATAATTTCTAAACTTTGTAAATATATTTGAATATAGTTTAAACATATAAAAGAATTTAGAAAGTAACTTTTAGTATATATAATCTTAATCTATAAAGTGATTTAAAATCTGAGTATATAAATATTTTTAAAGCTAAATATTTAAAACAATAGATGGTTTAAAAACAAGGATAATTTTGAAATCAAAATATTAAAAATGATAAAAATAGTTTTGAGGCCAAAATAATTAAAACCAAGAGAGATGTCTTTTTGAAAAGAAAGTTTTGAAAACATTTTTTAAAAACAAGAGATATATTTTTGAAAAGCACTTTTATAAAATTAGTGGATATCAAAATAGGACCACTATATATTCCACTAGATATTGTCGTGGGTTCCATCCCTTTAACAGACTCGAAGTGTATTCCATTACACGAATAAATTTCGAATAAAGATGTAAGTGCTTTCAAGAAGTTTTAACATAATTCTAGACTCAATACTTATCTTGTACTCTTGAAATATTTAACTCTTGATATCTTGATACTCATGAGTCTTTAATCTTGATATCTTTAGTCTTGAATCTCTATACTGTAGAGTCTTCACTATTGGTACCTGCATGTTTATATCACGCATATACATATCTATCTAAACTATAGTGTTAGTATTTATATTTTATAACAAGTCCTAAGGTTGTTGTCATCAAAACCATCACCTCAAGGACTAACAATCTCCCTCTTTTTGATGATGACAAGCTATGTTTATAAAGTATAGTTCTCCTTCACTATAACTCCTCCTAAAGCTAATAACTCCCCCTTAATCTAAGCCTAAATACTCTATTTTATGTTTCTCCCCCTTTGTCATCAACAAAAACTAATCCTAAACTAATATAACTCCCCCTTAGACTTATACTGGAGTACCTGTGGCAAATTATGATAAAGCATATATTTATATAAAATAACATGAGTTAATAATAAAGACATGATAAATATGAAAGTTTAAACCCAATATATTCTATGTTTCATATAATGTTATGCAATCCATTCAAACAAAATCAATCCTAATCAAAGCAAATCAAATCACAAATTCAAAAACAAGCAATTCAAACCATAAGAAGATCAAATATTTGTAGGAACTTCAACCCATCCTTCTTCTCTAAAGATAGGATCCCTTTTAATATCTTCCCAATCTTCATTATCTTGAATCAAAGTTCCTACAGGATCTACATTGAGATCATCTTTGTTTAGGGTAGAAATCATCCAAGGGAGGGCATTGAAATGCTTCTCTTGTTCTTTTATCGTCTACAATTGATTTAATTCTAAGTACCTTCAACACTACTCTAAATTTCATTTTCATTTCCTTCATGCAAACCGCGATTCAAATTCACATAAAACATTTTACCAAGTTTGGGTTAAAACAAAATCATTTTCAGAATTGTCGAAAAGACTAAGGATATGATTCTCTTTAAGAAGAGTATTGATTTCATATGTAAAGAAATTGCTAAAGATAGCAAACTTTCCCATATGAACTTTTTCATAATTAGCATAGCTTATATAAGCCTTAATTGCTTCCGGATCATTATAGAGATACTCTTTGATGGTTTTAGACAGCCTCATTGTGGATGGAATGCTTGAAGAAGCCATTTTTGAAGAGAGTAGAAAGTTTGAAGGAGTGAAAGAGAGTTTGAATTTTAAAATGAAAGTGAAAAGATATGATAAGATAATTGTGATGTCCCGGAAATTTGGGCAATATTTATTTAATAACTTCATTAATAATTATTTTAAAATGTGAAATATTGATTTAATAATCTAATTCAAACAGAAATTATCTTTTGAAAACTAATAATTATTTAGTTTGACAAATGTTATTCTTTCCAAAATTTATAATAATGATAACTTTATATTTGGGAATCTTATTCTTTTCAAAATTTAAAATATTTAAATGATAAAATTATCTTTCTAAGCTAATTTAAAGGATATTCCATTTATAATGTATATATGTACATTGTAAATAGGGAATTTGATTTTAATTTAAATTTAAATTTAATAAGAATATTTTCAAATTTATAATATATATATATATATGTATGTATGTATAACTTGTGAATTGAAAATTTTGATTTGAAATTAGTATAGAAACTTTTCAAAAGTTTGTTTAAAAATCTATCTGATATTTCCAAAAGAAATTAAAATAAATATTTATTTTGTTTAAAAATATAATAGTTTAAATTGTATTTTATAATAAAATTTTGTTTTGTTTTCTTTTAAAAATAGTTTTCTTTTGAAATAGACTTAGTTCATTTACATCAGAGTATAATATTTTGGTTTGAAATTTTGAAATAAGATTTAATTCAATATTATTTTATTTTTAAAATTTTCTCTCTTGAAAATTTAGGTTTAAAAAAATATTATTTTAAAAAGTTACAAATAAACATCAAAATATGTAATTGCGTAAAGGTAATTTACATGTAATCATTTAAAGGCTAAATGTAAATAAACATTTAAAACATGATAACATAAATTAGAAATGGATTTTAAAACATTTATAAAATTTAGAATTTTATTTTAATAATGAATTATAACATGTGTAGACATTTAACTCTTAAAGAAGACACTTGTAAATCATTCTATAACATAAAGTGACAAGTGGCAATATTAATTTATTTTTGAAAATAATTATATTAGATAAGAAAACTTAGCAATTCATTTAGTTCAAACCATTATCTTCAAATGAGAAACTGAAATTAGATTTTAGAAAAAATTTCAAAGCGAAATCTGTAAACAATCTGCTGAGTCTTCAAATCTGTAATCTGTTTGAAGATCAATTCAAACTCTAGCAAAAAGAATGAGGTCAGCTACAGTTTTAAGATCAACTACAACAACAAACAAATTTACCAAAATCAATTAACAAATGAGCAAGTAAATTCAACTTCAGTTATTAAAATGGGAAGCAAATTCACCAGGTTCTACAGGAAATTCAAAATGCAGTTTTTAATTCAACTACTGTAACGACCCGTTAAAATTATGATGTTTAATAGAATAGATTTATATAAGTTCTTATTTGTTTAAGAATAAAATGCAGAGATTTGGTATAGTTGTAGTAATTGCAATTTAGTGTAACTACAATATTTTATAATAATAGAGGTGGACAATGTAAATTGTCACAACTTGATTTGAAGTAATTTTAAGAAACAAATTTAAGTTGAATCTGTAAAAGTTAATATGAATATTTACTTTAATGGTATTCATTAATATAAAGATGTAATTAGTGTAGATAGTAATAATTTATGTCTGTAGTAAAGAAAAAAGAAAACTAATAGTAACATAGAATTTATTTTATGTAAACAAAAGTATAGTGGAACAAATTTATGAAAATTTATAGAAACAGTGTTTGTAATCAGTTTGGGTTATTAATATTTGAAAGATAGAAATGTGTAAATACGTTAATAAATTTATAATGGTAAGAATGAAATATATATAATAATAAGCATTGATTCAATTAAAGGAATTTAACTTTAATAAATGGTCATTTAATAAATTCAACGTTGTAAGAAATCATGATAGTTGTGAAAATGTGTACAAACTTCGATTTTTGGGAATTTATTGGATTTATAACGGTTTTGTTATTAAGGGATGAGTTTAAAGGGTTATTCCATTTTGTAAAGTAAAAGAGAAGAATGCATAAAAATATAACAGGACTAAATAGGATTGATACTTAATAAAATAGAATAAATTGCCCATTTATGTAGATATGTATAGTGGACTATAAATGGCCTAAGCAAATTTAAATGGAATAATTATTGAGATTTGTACTATGAAAATAAATAGTAACATTTATTTGCATGTAGTAAAAGCCTATTTAGGTGACTAGAATTTGGAGTAAACGACTATTATATGTTACCTATTCTTGTTTCTTGTAAATTGAGTTGGGAAATTTAGAATGATTTCAAGGTATATAACCTTTATGTTACTTAAACTAGAAAATGCAGTAGCTAAATTTGTGAAATCTAATTTTACGGAACATAGTGTGTAAGATCTTTGCTGAGAAAAATTTACTTTACAGGTAGTGTATATTCCTAATAAAATGAGACTATGGGTTATAGTAAAGTTTTAAAACCAGATTTTATCCATGTGAATAAAAGAATGGAGGTAATTGGATTTCTGCCATTAAGAAAATTTAAACGTTTATGATTACGTTAAATGAATTTAAGTTGAGATTGAAAATATTTATGTATGTTAAATTCATACATTTGGCTATAGTGGATTTAATAAATAAAAGATGAAATGGTGAAATCAAGTGGATATAAAAGTGTCAATTATACATTGAAATCATGTGGATATAAAGTTAATTGAAAACAAGAAGTTAATATAGGAATCAAGCCTTATTGTTTATTTGGATTTGTTGCAATAGTTGAGTCCATAAATTTAAGTTAAGGCTAATTCAAGTTAGTTGGACCATAGTTGATACAACTTTAGAAAGCAAGACTTTATTTATAATCTGAATATTAAATCCAACAAATGGTACTTACTACATATATAAATGGAATTAAACGTAAATTATTACGTTATTAAAGTAAAATGAAAATTTCAAACATTGGAGTGAAATCCTAAACTAATGTTAGTTGACATCAATAACTTTGGATAATAGAAAGGAAGTGAATTTAATAAAATCAATCAACAATTTTAAGGTTGAACTCATTAAGGTTGGAATTGATAATAGTTAAGAAAATAAAGGAAATGGGGATAAAGTTATTAATAATTTGGAATTTTATTTATGGTAAAAAGTTTATTTGAAATCAAATGAATTGGAATGGAAATCAAATCTATTTATCTAATTGGATTTTGATTGAGAGTATAAGATATAAGCTTTAATAAGTGAGTTTAGAATATAATTTATAATTCCCAAATAATAATAAAAAAAATGCAGAAATTAACACTTCAAATTGAGACATTTATAGGTTTTAATTCACATCCAAGCTTGGTAAATAATTTGGAATTGATTGAACTATAGAAATAATGAAATTTGGCCAATATTGGGAGTTGAATAATAAAATTTGATTTTTGTGATTTAGTAAATTGATTTAATAAATATTAAAAATAGCCATTTTTGTCACGGACTCGGATTTCGACGAAACCAGTTTCATCGGATCCGTATCGGTGAATTATTATAAGGTTTCAATTTTCGTATCGATCGGACTTGTCGTTTGATCGTACGGACGCGAAACGCCTTGAAATCAATTTTATTAAAATCAATTTGAAATCAATTTGAAAATCTTGTTTTCAGCATAACTTCTTCATACGATCAAATTTGGTCACGAAACTTTTTCCATCGCGTTCAGAATATTTTAAAATACCTATCTCGATATATGGGTTTGACGAATTTCGTTCCGGGGTCAGAACGAGCTTTTTGGGCCTTTGTTTGTTCCGTACGTTCATCTATCTAGCCCATCCATTCTAACCCAGCCCAACCTATATATATGCTATCATAAACCCTAGCCTCCTCCTTATTGTGTTTGTCTGTACGTTCATTGCCTTCAGCCCTCTTTCTTCCTCAATGTATACATCTCAGATCAAATTTCAAATTGCAAAACAAAGTGAAAATTCAAAGTCCTCCTAAAAATCCAAAAAAAATATATGTCAATGTTTTCGATATGCGTAATATTCTGGTGCAATTCGTTTCTGATTTCGAGGCGTCGTTTGTCCAGAATCTGCAGTTCTTTCTCGGCCGTTCGTTTGGAATCTTGGTCGATCCAACGGTGGATCTTTGCCCAATCGTCGATCGGGAGGCATCGTTGCGGAGCTGGTGACGTGCAGGTCTTGGATCTGGTACCAATTCACCTAGATGCTAAGCGAGTTCGCCAGGAATTGGCTCAAGAGGCGCGGCGGTCGCGTAACAGGAGGGGCGACCGGAGGCTTCGCGACTGCTCGAGGTGGGGGCGGCCTGACCTAGGGTTTCGATTGCCGTGCTCTGATCAGCCTGAAGATGGCCGTGGGAGGTGAGCAAATTCGATGATGGTGGCGGCTCAGTCAACTTAGGGTTTGCGTTCGAACAGCCTGAGTCTCACGAGAAGGAGAAACGTGATTGGATCTCAGTGCTGACGTGTTTTGTTTGTTGAGGTGATTATGTTCCTTTTTATTAATTTATATTTGAATTTCAACTCGATAAAACCAAATAACTTTTTCATACGATACCCGTTTTACGAACGGTTTTTTTTGTTAGGTTCGTAATTTAATTCCGGACTTGATGACGCTGGTTTGGACAAATTCTGAGACGGGCAAATTTTTGGGTTTAAATCGAATTTAAATTCGATTTAAATTCAAAAGGTGAGTGTTTTAACCCACTCACAATTACTAGAAGCTTTTATGTTTGTTAAATAAATTTTAGAAATGAATAGAAATTTATTTATGAGCTTTTGGCATGTTATTTCATTCATATCTGTTGAATTGCATTTTATTAAATTTAACTGTAAATTTAATTGATTTATTGCGTATTAATTGGCTGTTAGAAATTATTGTTTGCATATGAACTGCTAGTTAACAGTTATACAAATTATCACTGAATATAAACTGTTAGATTAATAGTTGATAAATATAATTTGAGATAAAACTACAAATTATTACCTGTTGTATATTACCAAACATATATGGTTATTGACTGATATTGATTGATGTTTGTGATTGGATGATGGACGTGTTGTTGAATGGATGTTTTATTTGGATATTATTAAACTGCAAGTTAGTATGCATTTTCTCATTTTTCGGGATTGTGGTTTGAAATGATAAAACCGCAAAGTTTATTTTTAAATTGCGGATTGAAATGATAAATATCCGTATCACTTGACCATAGGATAGAAAATTTTATACAGGCACCGCGGTCTATATATAACTATTTTAATGTGATTTCTATGGTTTGGATGGAATACGGTTTATAATAATCTTAAATTTTATACTGTATAAATATTTTTCTTCCGTATTTATGTACATGAAAAGTTGGAAATTTTGAAATAAAAAGGTGTATAAATTCCCTTAGTAAAATGGAAGAAAATTTAGAAAATGGAGTTGGATAAATTTATATCATATGTTTAAATGTTAAGTTTGGAAATTTAAGATATGATATTTATAATTGGATTTTTCCCAAGAAAAAAATTGAAATGAATATTCTAATACGAATTTGAATTGGAAAAATATTCTAATATAAATTGGAATCGAAAAATACATATGTTTTATTACTAGAAATTGGAGTTGTTTAAGGATTTATGTGAATATTCAAACTAAATAATAAAACATTTAATTTGTTGAAAGAATATATTCCAATTTTAGTTTTTGAATATTAATACTCCAATGGATTTATATATATGGAAATTGAAATGGTTTTGGAACTTAAGAGTGATATCTAAATTATGGTCTTAACTTTAGATAAAGAAATATTTCCATAAAGCCATATAACTTATTTCTTTACAAAGTGACAGTAAAGTTAAGCCCTTGAAATTCATATACCGTTGAATATCCAAACCATTTGAGTTTTAAAAGTTATGGTTGAAATTATGGATTTCCAAAAATATTATGCTTTGAAAATATTCGATTTTCAGATATTATGAAGTTAAAGCCTTTTTATTATTGGAAAGAAATTATATTTGGGATAAGTGGTAAAATATGGTTTTGGGTCTTGGAATGATATCGTAATATTATGGTTTTGAAATGGATTATATTCTGGTTTTAAAAGTATAAACTGTTTTAAATAACCGCGGTGTTATAATAACGATGGGTTGGCAAAGAGACCGGGATCGGATATGGACATACTCTCTGTCGATACCGAAAACCACTTTGACTAACCGTGTACGCGGTGGAGATTCCAGAATGAAGTAGGTTGGTGGCGACGATTCCTGTAAGGTAAATACGTGGACCCGACTCCCGTGAGTTGGCATAAGGTGGCTAAAACAGGAGCGATCGACGGGTTAATGAGGTCATTCCTCTGATCGGACACTCCTCTTCGATATTATACTATGACTTTGGATTGATTCAGTGGCCACTTCTATTTTTTTGATTTGGGGAGTTGTTTCGAGGTGGGCGGTTGCTGCGGCTTCGCGTTACCATCGGCCCGGAAGCGTAATTGGTATATCTACCCTGGCATTGCCTAGTTGTGCCGTGTCACCTACCCTATCGCGCCTTGTACGAGTTTGGTTTTCTCCCGTAGCCCGTGTGGTATCCTCTAGTGGCTTCCCGATCAGGAGGGACTATGATATTGGATGGACTACTGGGACTATTACGTGTTAAGGGCTATATGGGTAACCCCTTAACGCTATTAAAAAGTAAGTTTATTTTATAAATAGACACTATTATAATAACGCAATATACTACATAGTAAATAGTTTAACGGATCCTTAGGAGATGTAAATCCCGAGTATCTCTTGAGTTACTGTACTCATATTTATTTCTGTTTATTTAACTCACATAAGATATTCTAGTCTGACTCGAGTGTTTTTGTCTTTTCAAATTCGCTCGGGTCAGTCCGAGCGTTTCAGGATAGCAGGTTTTAGCTTTGGAGGACGAAGACGAAGATTCAGTATTATTTTATATATAGTATTGCACTACACACTCTTTCTATTCCGCTGCATTGTTGTATTTGGTATGTGTAACTCTGATATTCATTGTATAAGAAAAATCAAGCTTTTGTAAACTGTTTATGAACTGTATACTTGTTACTATATTTTATCCTTCCGCTGTGAGATTCTATTTTCGTTTTATTTCTTCTCTATTTTTCTTATTTACCCCATAACACTCCTCCCTTGCGTATGCTTTGAATCGGCACGTGTGTCGTTTAAAGTGTGCGAAAAGGCGGGATGTTACAGTTGGTATCAGAGCTTTGGTTTAGCGATAAACCTTGGCTTTGTGGGGTTTGACTCTTTGTTAATAGGGTAGAAATATCCTATGGGAGTCGCTGAGTGTATATATATGAGAGAGCGTACTTGTTAGTATTTATAAAAGATTTTTATATTGTGTTAATCTGTTCCGCTTTGTATTTATAAATTCTGGTTGATGCATGGGACGCTATGTCATCAATAGGGATTTCTAAACACTTAATAGGACAGACCGACATAATATTTGTTTTTAATATAGGTGAATGAAATAATTTTTCCTATTATATTTTCTATATATAAAAATAGTTTTATAAAGATATATATATATTTGGTTGCTATAGATTGGGTGTTAGAAAATAAAAATATCTATAATAACTGAAGCTAAGTTGAAATTATGATAAATCAAATTGGAGATTTTAGAACTTAAGTCCGGGATTTTTCCAAATCTGCTTTCAAAGAATTTGTGAAATTTATTGATTTGGTTTATAAGTATTTTCTTATATAAATATTTCGTATAAATTGGAAGAATTGTTTTAAAGGAGATTTTGGAAAAATTTAAATTCTGTACTTTCCTCTCTGTCGCTGGAAAATAAATTCGGTGATGACGGCCGCATCATCGACTTTCATTTTCGAGTTTCGAAGGGGAAAGGCCACTGTAGAAAATTCTACTGCAGATTTATTTTGAAATTTCTAAAATTTTCTTTTATTGTTCTAACTATAATTAGAGATATTGAGTTGTAAGAACTTATTTATCTATTATTTTGAAATAAATTTAAATTTAACCCGGTATTTAATTCTAAATTTTTCCGTTAATTAATTGTTTAAAATTTGTTAGTGAAATAAAAGTTAAGTAATAAATGAATTGAGACCTCTAATTGAAATAAGAGAATAACTGCAAAGCTATAAAGAGGAATTTGCATACATATGAGACAAAGGGTAATATGGATAAACATTAAATTTAATTAAAGGAATGGAGATTTAACTTGTATAAGGTTCAATTGCATTTTCTTTAACATAAATAACTTACCCAAAAATTAAAAGTTGAAATGTTAAATAAGAAACAAGAATTGAATATTTTACAAGTAGGAATTTAGAAAACGAAGTATTCAATAAACTACTGTTATAATAAGAATTAAATGCTATAAACTAAGGTTATAATTGAAATTTTACTGAAAATAAAGTTAAGAATTATTAATAGATGATATGAACCTTAGTATATAACATGAAATTCAAAATAAGAATTTATTATATGAGTATTCACTTAAGTATGTTTTATCTCCCCTACTCTAATATAATGGAAAGTAGGAAAATTTTAATGACTGCAATTCATAATTAATGAATGTTATTAATGAGAATTCAAGGGAAATCTTACAAGTGAAGATATTCAAAATATTTGTTGTTATTAATGAGAATTTATTTTATAGACTTAAGTAATAAAAGGAAACTTAAGTAATAAAAAGGAAATACAAATATAATGAATTTGGTGATAATTGGAAAATAAACTTGCAAGAAACAAAGAAATCCCTCATAAATGAAGGAAAGAAAAATCAAAACACTGAATTATGAAATAAATGTATAATGAGATATTTTGGTGTTGATTTGAATTGTTGGTTGATGTATGTTGCTGGGTAAGGAATTATGGAGTTGTTAGATTTACAAATAATCTATCTTTGTTCCATCCAAGGCTGTTGAGCAATGGATGTACTTGATAGTTATTCTTCATTTGTACAACTTCAAAATTTGAACCCGAACAACTAATTGTTGTTTGATTTAATGATTGTTTGTTGTTTGTGATGTGTGCTGTTTGTTAAAAAGATTATGGTTGTTGCATTAATAGGATATGAATGATTGAATCCAACTAAACATGTCACTGTAAATTAAATATTTAATTTTTCAGACTATATAAGTGAATACAGGTAATGGAAGCAACTGCTACGGCTTTTGGTTCCAAAATAATAAAAGCGTATTGCCCGACAAATAGGTACGTTTCCGGATTACGTTTAAAGCGCTATTTTATATATTTTCCCGTGTGGGATATTTTATTTTGGGATATATATGTAATGTATTTGTATATTTGGATATTATATTTTCTCTAAGAGTCCCTCCGTACAAAGGAGACTCTGCCAAAATTTTCCGTGAATTTTGGACTTAGAATTTTGCTAAACATATTTTCCCAACTTTAATAATACAAGTATTAAAGGATATGATTGATTATAAATCAAGTATATTTCATTAAAGGAAATTAATCCAGTAAAATATAAGTTAATATTTGAAGTAAAATGCACTGTTATTCTTCCTCCTCCCTTCTTTTCCTTTTCGGGGACGAAAAGTTTTGAGTGGGGGAGATTGTAACGACCCGTTAAAATTATGATGTTTAATAGAATAGATTTATATAAGTTCTTATTTGTTTAAGAATAAAATGCAGAGATTTGGTATAGTTGTAGTAATTGCAATTTAGTGTAACTACAATATTTTATAATAATAGAGGTGGACAATGTAAATTGTCACAACTTGATTTGAAGTAATTTTAAGAAACAAATTTAAGTTGAATCTGTAAAAGTTAATATGAATATTTACTTTAATGGTATTCATTAATATAAAGATGTAATTAGTGTAGATAGTAATAATTTATGTCTGTAGTAAAGAAAAAAGAAAACTAATAGTAACATAGAATTTATTTTATGTAAACAAAAGTATAGTGGAACAAATTTATGAAAATTTATAGAAACAGTGTTTGTAATCAGTTTGGGTTATTAATATTTGAAAGATAGAAATGTGTAAATACGTTAATAAATTTATAATGGTAAGAATGAAATATATATAATAATAAGCATTGATTCAATTAAAGGAATTTAACTTTAATAAATGGTCATTTAATAAATTCAACGTTGTAAGAAATCATGATAGTTGTGAAAATGTGTACAAACTTCGATTTTTGGGAATTTATTGGATTTATAACGGTTTTGTTATTAAGGGATGAGTTTAAAGGGTTATTCCATTTTGTAAAGTAAAAGAGAAGAATGCATAAAAATATAACAGGACTAAATAGGATTGATACTTAATAAAATAGAATAAATTGCCCATTTATGTAGATATGTATAGTGGACTATAAATGGCCTAAGCAAATTTAAATGGAATAATTATTGAGATTTGTACTATGAAAATAAATAGTAACATTTATTTGCATGTAGTAAAAGCCTATTTAGGTGACTAGAATTTGGAGTAAACGACTATTATATGTTACCTATTCTTGTTTCTTGTAAATTGAGTTGGGAAATTTAGAATGATTTCAAGGTATATAACCTTTATGTTACTTAAACTAGAAAATGCAGTAGCTAAATTTGTGAAATCTAATTTTACGGAACATAGTGTGTAAGATCTTTGCTGAGAAAAATTTACTTTACAGGTAGTGTATATTCCTAATAAAATGAGACTATGGGTTATAGTAAAGTTTTAAAACCAGATTTTATCCATGTGAATAAAAGAATGGAGGTAATTGGATTTCTGCCATTAAGAAAATTTAAACGTTTATGATTACGTTAAATGAATTTAAGTTGAGATTGAAAATATTTATGTATGTTAAATTCATACATTTGGCTATAGTGGATTTAATAAATAAAAGATGAAATGGTGAAATCAAGTGGATATAAAAGTGTCAATTATACATTGAAATCATGTGGATATAAAGTTAATTGAAAACAAGAAGTTAATATAGGAATCAAGCCTTATTGTTTATTTGGATTTGTTGCAATAGTTGAGTCCATAAATTTAAGTTAAGGCTAATTCAAGTTAGTTGGACCATAGTTGATACAACTTTAGAAAGCAAGACTTTATTTATAATCTGAATATTAAATCCAACAAATGGTACTTACTACATATATAAATGGAATTAAACGTAAATTATTACGTTATTAAAGTAAAATGAAAATTTCAAACATTGGAGTGAAATCCTAAACTAATGTTAGTTGACATCAATAACTTTGGATAATAGAAAGGAAGTGAATTTAATAAAATCAATCAACAATTTTAAGGTTGAACTCATTAAGGTTGGAATTGATAATAGTTAAGAAAATAAAGGAAATGGGGATAAAGTTATTAATAATTTGGAATTTTATTTATGGTAAAAAGTTTATTTGAAATCAAATGAATTGGAATGGAAATCAAATCTATTTATCTAATTGGATTTTGATTGAGAGTATAAGATATAAGCTTTAATAAGTGAGTTTAGAATATAATTTATAATTCCCAAATAATAATAAAAAAAATGCAGAAATTAACACTTCAAATTGAGACATTTATAGGTTTTAATTCACATCCAAGCTTGGTAAATAATTTGGAATTGATTGAACTATAGAAATAATGAAATTTGGCCAATATTGGGAGTTGAATAATAAAATTTGATTTTTGTGATTTAGTAAATTGATTTAATAAATATTAAAAATAGCCATTTTTGTCACGGACTCGGATTTCGACGAAACCAGTTTCATCGGATCCGTATCGGTGAATTATTATAAGGTTTCAATTTTCGTATCGATCGGACTTGTCGTTTGATCGTACGGACGCGAAACGCCTTGAAATCAATTTTATTAAAATCAATTTGAAATCAATTTGAAAATCTTGTTTTCAGCATAACTTCTTCATACGATCAAATTTGGTCACGAAACTTTTTCCATCGCGTTCAGAATATTTTAAAATACCTATCTCGATATATGGGTTTGACGAATTTCGTTCCGGGGTCAGAACGAGCTTTTTGGGCCTTTGTTTGTTCCGTACGTTCATCTATCTAGCCCATCCATTCTAACCCAGCCCAACCTATATATATGCTATCATAAACCCTAGCCTCCTCCTTATTGTGTTTGTCTGTACGTTCATTGCCTTCAGCCCTCTTTCTTCCTCAATGTATACATCTCAGATCAAATTTCAAATTGCAAAACAAAGTGAAAATTCAAAGTCCTCCTAAAAATCCAAAAAAAATATATGTCAATGTTTTCGATATGCGTAATATTCTGGTGCAATTCGTTTCTGATTTCGAGGCGTCGTTTGTCCAGAATCTGCAGTTCTTTCTCGGCCGTTCGTTTGGAATCTTGGTCGATCCAACGGTGGATCTTTGCCCAATCGTCGATCGGGAGGCATCGTTGCGGAGCTGGTGACGTGCAGGTCTTGGATCTGGTACCAATTCACCTAGATGCTAAGCGAGTTCGCCAGGAATTGGCTCAAGAGGCGCGGCGGTCGCGTAACAGGAGGGGCGACCGGAGGCTTCGCGACTGCTCGAGGTGGGGGCGGCCTGACCTAGGGTTTCGATTGCCGTGCTCTGATCAGCCTGAAGATGGCCGTGGGAGGTGAGCAAATTCGATGATGGTGGCGGCTCAGTCAACTTAGGGTTTGCGTTCGAACAGCCTGAGTCTCACGAGAAGGAGAAACGTGATTGGATCTCAGTGCTGACGTGTTTTGTTTGTTGAGGTGATTATGTTCCTTTTTATTAATTTATATTTGAATTTCAACTCGATAAAACCAAATAACTTTTTCATACGATACCCGTTTTACGAACGGTTTTTTTTGTTAGGTTCGTAATTTAATTCCGGACTTGATGACGCTGGTTTGGACAAATTCTGAGACGGGCAAATTTTTGGGTTTAAATCGAATTTAAATTCGATTTAAATTCAAAAGGTGAGTGTTTTAACCCACTCACAATTACTAGAAGCTTTTATGTTTGTTAAATAAATTTTAGAAATGAATAGAAATTTATTTATGAGCTTTTGGCATGTTATTTCATTCATATCTGTTGAATTGCATTTTTATTAAATTTAACTGTAAATTTAATTGATTTATTGCGTATTAATTGGCTGTTAGAAATTATTGTTTGCATATGAACTGCTAGTTAACAGTTATACAAATTATCACTGAATATAAACTGTTAGATTAATAGTTGATAAATATAATTTGAGATAAAACTACAAATTATTACCTGTTGTATATTACCAAACATATATGGTTATTGACTGATATTGATTGATGTTTGTGATTGGATGATGGACGTGTTGTTGAATGGATGTTTTATTTGGATATTATTAAACTGCAAGTTAGTATGCATTTTCTCATTTTTCGGGATTGTGGTTTGAAATGATAAAACCGCAAAGTTTATTTTTAAATTGCGGATTGAAATGATAAATATCCGTATCACTTGACCATAGGATAGAAAATTTTATACAGGCACCGCGGTCTATATATAACTATTTTAATGTGATTTCTATGGTTTGGATGGAATACGGTTTATAATAATCTTAAATTTTATACTGTATAAATATTTTTCTTCCGTATTTATGTACATGAAAAGTTGGAAATTTTGAAATAAAAAGGTGTATAAATTCCCTTAGTAAAATGGAAGAAAATTTAGAAAATGGAGTTGGATAAATTTATATCATATGTTTAAATGTTAAGTTTGGAAATTTAAGATATGATATTTATAATTGGATTTTTCCCAAGAAAAAAATTGAAATGAATATTCTAATACGAATTTGAATTGGAAAAATATTCTAATATAAATTGGAATCGAAAAATACATATGTTTTATTACTAGAAATTGGAGTTGTTTAAGGATTTATGTGAATATTCAAACTAAATAATAAAACATTTAATTTGTTGAAAGAATATATTCCAATTTTAGTTTTTGAATATTAATACTCCAATGGATTTATATATATGGAAATTGAAATGGTTTTGGAACTTAAGAGTGATATCTAAATTATGGTCTTAACTTTAGATAAAGAAATATTTCCATAAAGCCATATAACTTATTTCTTTACAAAGTGACAGTAAAGTTAAGCCCTTGAAATTCATATACCGTTGAATATCCAAACCATTTGAGTTTTAAAAGTTATGGTTGAAATTATGGATTTCCAAAAATATTATGCTTTGAAAATATTCGATTTTCAGATATTATGAAGTTAAAGCCTTTTTATTATTGGAAAGAAATTATATTTGGGATAAGTGGTAAAATATGGTTTTGGGTCTTGGAATGATATCGTAATATTATGGTTTTGAAATGGATTATATTCTGGTTTTAAAAGTATAAACTGTTTTAAATAACCGCGGTGTTATAATAACGATGGGTTGGCAAAGAGACCGGGATCGGATATGGACATACTCTCTGTCGATACCGAAAACCACTTTGACTAACCGTGTACGCGGTGGAGATTCCAGAATGAAGTAGGTTGGTGGCGACGATTCCTGTAAGGTAAATACGTGGACCCGACTCCCGTGAGTTGGCATAAGGTGGCTAAAACAGGAGCGATCGACGGGTTAATGAGGTCATTCCTCTGATCGGACACTCCTCTTCGATATTATACTATGACTTTGGATTGATTCAGTGGCCACTTCTATTTTTTTGATTTGGGGAGTTGTTTCGAGGTGGGCGGTTGCTGCGGCTTCGCGTTACCATCGGCCCGGAAGCGTAATTGGTATATCTACCCTGGCATTGCCTAGTTGTGCCGTGTCACCTACCCTATCGCGCCTTGTACGAGTTTGGTTTTCTCCCGTAGCCCGTGTGGTATCCTCTAGTGGCTTCCCGATCAGGAGGGACTATGATATTGGATGGACTACTGGGACTATTACGTGTTAAGGGCTATATGGGTAACCCCTTAACGCTATTAAAAAGTAAGTTTATTTTATAAATAGACACTATTATAATAACGCAATATACTACATAGTAAATAGTTTAACGGATCCTTAGGAGATGTAAATCCCGAGTATCTCTTGAGTTACTGTACTCATATTTATTTCTGTTTATTTAACTCACATAAGATATTCTAGTCTGACTCGAGTGTTTTTGTCTTTTCAAATTCGCTCGGGTCAGTCCGAGCGTTTCAGGATAGCAGGTTTTAGCTTTGGAGGACGAAGACGAAGATTCAGTATTATTTTATATATAGTATTGCACTACACACTCTTTCTATTCCGCTGCATTGTTGTATTTGGTATGTGTAACTCTGATATTCATTGTATAAGAAAAATCAAGCTTTTGTAAACTGTTTATGAACTGTATACTTGTTACTATATTTTATCCTTCCGCTGTGAGATTCTATTTTCGTTTTATTTCTTCTCTATTTTTCTTATTTACCCCATAACACTCCTCCCTTGCGTATGCTTTGAATCGGCACGTGTGTCGTTTAAAGTGTGCGAAAAGGCGGGATGTTACAACTACAGCAAGCAAATGCAAATCTGTTCCAGGAAAATGTGAGTAAACTTCTATTTTAAAAACAGTTCTTTCTTTAAATCAATGCTAAAACAAATTTCCAGTACTCAAGTTTCAAGTTCAAATTGCTTTTAGAAAAAAATCACACTGTTATAGATAAAAATACTCTGCCTTCATTTTTTTTAAAGTGAATAACTTCACAATTTAAAAAGGCTAAATATATCTGTTGCATTGGATAAATAGGAATAAATTTTCTTTGTATGATTTCATTGTGATGAATGTTCAGTGTGCATATAGATATAAATGTATATATATGTTGTTTACAGGTATCTGTATATCTGTTCATGTTTTAAAACTAAGATTTTAATAGAAATCCTTTATCACTTGATTTGATTTCAATTAGAAATTGATATGTAAACAAAAATTGTTTGTTTAGTATAGATTTAAGTTTATAAATTATAATTAAGTTAAATTAAAAATCTGTTGTCTCTGAAAACAATAATAACAATCATTATTTTAAATAAGCAAAAATATCAAACATCTTAAATTATTAAAACAGGTTTATAACTTGAATGCACATATGAAACCATGATTTTTAAAACAAAAATCACATTTTTTAATTAACTATGGAGTGAACATTTCCGGGTTGAACAGATATTGGATTTTGGGGTTTATCTGGTGATTTTGTGGTTCTGGAATGTTGAAGTTCTTCCTGGAGGTGGAGGAATGATAGGTGAGTGGGGGAATATTGTCAGGTGGATGGTCAGAGGTTGGTGGCGACGGTGGTTGTTCATCTCAGTTTCTAAACCTAGTTTTTGGGTGGTCGAAGTTTTGTTGCTTCTCTGTACCTCTGGTGCACCGAGTGTTGCAAGGCTTTGGGGGTTGGCAGAGGGGATCTAGGCGAAGGGATTGCCGGAGTCGCAGTGATTCTGATGGTCGGAGATGGGTTGTCGAAGTGATGACTGGTTTGGGATTTTGATGTAGTGTCGAGTTCCAGGTTGCTTGGTTAACTCGATTTTAATTTCGAGCTGCTGTGGGGATTTCTGGTGGTCGTGATCATGTTGGGGGATGGTCGACGATGTGATGAAGGTGGTGAGGATGGCTGGAGGTTGCCAGAGCACCGGTGCATATGCACCATGCATATTTTAAGTTCTGATGAACTTTGGGTTTGTGCAGGAGATGTAGCTCGAAGTTTTACTTGGGAAGTTCGTGTTTTTGTCTCGAAGAGGTTAGGATGTTAACTCGAAGCATTTGTTAAGGGGTCTCGGGTATGTTTGATTCCAGGTTTTATAACCTGACAGAGTTATGTTTTTTAATTTAAATGAAATTTAAAATTTTAAAGCAGGAATTTAAAACAGGGTTTTAAATTCAAAGTTTAGGTTTGATGAATTTTTGAATCCTAAGTTTTTAAAATGAAATTTAAATTTAAGTAAGATTTAAATCAAGTTTTTTTATCAAGTCTAAAATATGGTTTCAAGTTTACTTTGGATTTAAATCTTGAATTTAAATCAATTTGTAATATTTTTTTTAATGTTGAACAAGTTTAAATGTTTTAAAGTAGAATTTAAAAATGAGTTTGTTTTCAAATAAATGTTTAAACTTGATAAAATTCTTTTCTTTAATATTTGAATAAAAGTTATGAATGTTTAACTTAAATTTGAAAAGTTAAATAATTAATATTTTTTAAAGCTTGATTTCTTTTCATAAAATTAAGTAATTTTGTTTTAAGCTTTTCTTATATAAGTATCTTATCTAAGTAATGAAGGTTCTTTACTTTTATTTTAAGATTTATAAATTTATTTAAATTTGGATAAATGTTTAAATGGTTAAACATTTTGAATCTTAATTTCAAAATGGAATTTGAATTTAAATTTAGAAATGAAATGTTTTAAATACACTTGAATGTTAACGAAGTCATTAAATAAGTGAATGAATTATCTTACAAATAATTAAGATAATAAAAAGAATTTAATTTAAAAGAGAATTAAGAAATGACTTATTTATTGGATTTTAATTAATGATTTAGATTAATTTATAATTAGAGATGATTAATAATGATTAATCTAAGATAATTTTTCTTAAGAAAGTAATTAAGGAAAATGTTATTAGTTAATAAAGATAATTACCTAAGGATTATTAAGTAATTAATTAATGTGATTAATTTTGATAATTAATTAGATTAATTAATTGAAGATAATCAATTATAATTTTTTAATCACAATTACTTGATAACAGTAATTAAGGGATTAATTACATATGTAGGATCTAGATTAACCCTAGAGGGGGGGGTGAATAGGGTTATAGCAAAAAAAAATTCGATATAAACACAGAAACAAAACGCAGAAATAAATATGCTGAAAAAGTAAATCACACACAAAATTTACCCAGCTTCGGCAACCCCTGCCTACTGCTGCATTCCCAGATTTCTATTAGAATTAAACAGTATCACGCTTACAAACACTCTACTAGACTCGCAGACCCTTTTGCTCCCGCTCACAAACACTCTACTAGACTCGCAAACATTTGCTCCCGCTCACAAACATTCTACTAGACTCGCAAACATTTGCTCCAGCTCACAAACACTCTACTAGACTCGCACACCCTGCTCCCGCCTATAGAGTTTCGTTTACTCGCAAACTCTGCTCCCGCCTACAATAGAACTTTGATTACTCGCAAACTCTGCTCCCGCCTATAGAGCTTTGATTACTCGCAAACACTGCTCCCGCCTATAGAGTTCTGCAAACTCGCACACCCTGCTCACTGAACTAATTCTAACTAGACAATCTGACACTACCTAAACCCTAGGTGGTGATTTACAAACTCTTTGATTCGAAAAATAAAAACAACAATTAAAAGATAATTAAATAACCCTAAGAATAAAAAGCCCCTTTAAAAAAAAATTCCCTTTAAAGAAAAATAGGCCGGCCCCTTTAATTAATTTGGCTTGTCTCCTTTGTTTGCTTCGTTCGGTGGCCGTTCCTCTTTCCAATTCATTTAGGGCTTCTGCGAATTTTGGAGCTTTTCTTCCTTGCGAATCAAACTAGGGTTCTTGCAAATTGAAGTCGCCGCTTGATACAGTTTGATCGTATGCTTCGATGCCTTTTGCTTTTCCCACGGCTCTTCAATTTGGATCGAGTTCGTTTTGTGATTTCGGTATGTAATTTATCCTTTTGCTTTTCTGATTTTGGCTTGCTCGAACTCGATCGATTTGAGATTGCCGATGATGATGGTTTATATAGGGTTTGTAACCCTAGATTTGCGTTCGTATAAGTTGATTTGAATTTGTCTACTGATATTGCTTTGGCCATTCAATTATTCTTGGATGCTCGTGATTTCACTGACTTTTTCAATTTCGTGTACATTGAAATTACTTGGTTGACACGGTGTTGACTTATTGCTTGGTCAATACGGTTTTGAACTGTGATGATCACGGCTTGATTTTTAACTTCGTCAATTACCTTTGCTACCTCGATTTTGACTTGTTCATTATATGACTTCGGTCATTTTACTGTTGACTTTGGCTTCTTGAATTTCTGGCCCCTGCGTAATTCAGCTCTGATATATATACATTGTTCATCCCTCTGCTGGCTTGACTCTGATCACTTTGATTTCATGAATTTTTGTTCACTAATTGCAGCATGTTCGCTGTGGCATTGCATTGTCGTGCATTTGTTTTCAGTTTTATTCATTGGTCATTATTTCTTTGCTACTGCATACTTGCTGTGCATTGGTTCTCTGTAGTCTGCACTTGTATAGTTGGTTCCATATTCATGTATCTTGATGTTGTATACACTTTTTCATGCTGCTGTGATGCAGTTTCCTTCACTGTTGCACTTGAGTTTTTGCTTCTGGCCTGCATGTAGCTGTTGCTCCCAGTGTTGCTTTGTCATTGTGTACTTGATGGTTGCTGTGCACTTTTGTGCTTTGAGTCAGTTTCACTTGGGTCTGGTTGGTCTGGCCATTGTAGCTGTATTGATCTTGCTTGCTTCCTGTACTGATGCATTAGTTGTACTGCCCTATGTTGTCACTTGGTTCACATGTCCACTGCCTGTTTGAAATTGTAGCATGTCACTGTAATGTCTTCATTTGCTTGAGGTTTAACTGTACTCGAGCTCTGTCCATACTTCGAATTTGCATACACTTTATGTTGACATTTGCTATGCTTTGACACAGATGCTCCACTTGGTTATTCCTTCTGTTTGTTACTGTGGATTGAGCATTGTGTCACAGCAAACTGCATGTTATATTTCTTGATCATGTTGGCCATTTGGTCGAGCTGTAACATTGTTCCATGTACACTTTGACATCCATGTTCTTCACTGTGTTGATTATTGTGCATGCCACTGAGTTTGTTGTGTATACTTGTGGCTGGTGATTTATCTTTCTGCATTTGGTTTGCTGTACATCTGAGTCACTGTTGCCCTTGTTGCTGTGTCATACTCGTTGAACTGGTTTTCTTGTTGTTGCATTCTGGTCAGTGATGCACTGTGCCTTGTACTTGGTCTCTGATCTGATTCTTGATCATTTCATGTTGATTTTTGAAATTTCACTTGAGTTGAATCCAGTTTCAAAACTCGGGTTTGACCTTGTGCTCGTGTCGTGATTTTCAATGTTATTGCACGTGAGTTGAATCCGGTTTTTCATTTGGGTTTGACCTGTGCTCGCTTGTCCCTGTAAATCAATCGAGTGTATATATCGGCGTGCACGGGCTTGTGGCATATACAATAATACACTGTGTATGTCACAAGTTGTTCGTGTATGATGAATTCAAATTTAAATTATGACGAACAACCCAAATAACTGAGGCAAATCATATTTTCAAAAATTATCTTTTATTTTTGAATTGCAAAAATATTTCTTTTTCAATTTTACTGCGTTAGTTTATATTTTTGCAGATTTCTCAGATGCTGGATTCAAACTGGAATGAAGTTAAAGATTAAAATACGAGTGTGAGTGATGTGTAGTGAGGTCAACTGTAAATGTGAAATGTGATATAATTGTAATCAAAGTTGTATAGTTATAGTGAGAGCTTGAAATTGTACTATTCAAAAATGTAATAAATATTTATTTGAATAAAATTTCCGTTTGAATTGTAATCAAAGTTGTATAGTTATAGTGAGAGCTTGAAATTGTACTATTCAAAAATGTAATAAATATTTATTTGAATAAAATTTCTGTTTGAATTCAAAATCCGTGTAATTTATTTTATTCAACAAATATTTAATTAAACTATGAAAAAATAGAATAGTATATTAACAAATACATTTAAATGAATGAATATATGTTTATTATCATCAAACAAAAATCATATAAGCGCATATTCAACAATCTCCCCCTTTTGATGATAACAAACATATATTTAAGATTTTGAATATGTTAAATGTATTTGATCATTGATATATCCTAATGGCTCCCCCTATTTAAATGCTCCCTCTCTACACAATACTCCCCCTACATATATGCATGCAAATAGAAATATGTAAATGAGCCTAGATGCAAATTGAAAATTATTTGACCTTTGCTTGATTCTATTTGACAAAATCTTAACTTTTCTCTCCCCTTTTTGTTATCAGCAAAAGAATAACAGTGTTATAAAAATAGGGATGAAGTGATAGACATGAATCAAACATTTAACTCAATTAAATATAAATATCAAATTTCAATAAAACTCAAACAAAAATCATAATTACCCTTGTCAGGCGCATATTCCACTTTTAGAAGTGATGGGGATAAAATCATCAAAAAATCATACAGTTCTGTCTATTTGTGGTATATTTATTTTAGGAAATTTGAATATCTACTAACCATGCATAATCGTTAGGACTTTTAAATGAGATTAGTAGTATTCCAATTTAATTTATAAAAAGAATTCAAGTATCTTCTAACCACGCATAACCGTGAGGACTTTTAAATGGGATTAGAATCAACTTGTCTATTAAATCAATTAATTTTGATATGCGTTCCATACATGCATAACCGTGAGGACTTTTAAATGAGCATGGAAGCACATAATCAAAAATCCAAGTAATTCACCCATGCATAACCATGAGGACTTTTAAATGAGAGTGAATACTTTGGATATTTATTTTTATTGCTAAATATAATAAATTGAAGCACAAATAATTTCCTTCACAAATTTAAAGATATTGAAGAACGAATGATTTCCTTTGTAAACTACCACAAATTTACATACTATGTGTAATTTTGATGAGTGATGGTCGATAGAAAGATGGTAGAAATAGAAATGATCATGGAACTTTTACCCAACAAAAAGTTTTTATAACTCTTGTTATGAAATTCTAAAGAAATTTTTCTAAATATATTTTCTCGAGTTATAGTATATGATAAATATCAACACTCATCACTTTTTCAATCACTATTCATCTTTTCGATAATCAAAGGGTGTCAGATTAGTCAAAATAGTCATTTAAAATCAAATTCAAAAATTATAAAATCAATTTTTCAAAAATGACTAATTTGTAAATATGGTCAAACATGATTTTCTCGAGGGGGTTTTATAAGAAAATTTTCTGCTATTTGAAAATTATTTCAAGTGAAATATATGCAGATATTTTCTTTGAAAAAAAACGATGCAGCAAATGAATGTTTCAAAAATTAATCACATTACACTAATAATTTTTCTATCAACTATATTACCCGTGTAATCTGCATCTGAATTTAAATTTCACTCAATATTCACTCGTTGAATTTGATTGACCAAACCATGAAGTGTGCACCAAGAATTTCAAACTTAACATCAATTTAAATGACATTCTTTTGAATTTGAATTGAAGCCGTGTTAATAATCAAAAAAATATCATAGTGTCAATCTTAGAAGCCATAGGATGAACAACTATCAACAGTCATTAAAACTTCATTATTATTTCAAAACAATTTCTTGAAGTTTTAACAATTTCATAAAGTTCTTTTTCAACAGCTTTCACATGAAAATTGAAATCGTGCAAATTTACAAGCAGTGACCAAAATATCAAAACAAATATATCTACGTGTAGCATGAGTAACAATCATTTGACCGAACAAATTTATATAAATTAGTTCAAAATTGAAAATCTGATTGGTCATCAATTAAGCACAAATCAATGTCATAAATAAGAACAAGTCATGTAGGATCATATCAAGTAAGTCCGAATCAGTCAACCATCATAATTACTCCAAGAAATTCTATTAAAGATGATTGGTCAATATTTTGAAAAAGTCATAGAATCAAAATCATCATCTTTTGTTCATCTCAATATTGGCTGATTTTAAATTAGAGTATGGTGTAGACTATCACATTTAATATATCGTTCAAAACAATTTTACCTGTTTTACCTTTACGATAATTTTTCGTGATTGCCCATTGTGATTCTGACACCTTTGTACTAGGCTAAGGAACTTTGCTTTGTCGCCCGTTGTGTTTCTGGAACAGCCAAAATCCAGAGAACACTGTTGTTGTTCCTTAGCCTGCCACCACACCTACACGATGAAAGATTTTTGTGACCTATTTGTTTTTATAGGTCCATGGTTGTTAGTGGCAGAATATGAAAAATATGTTTGTGGAGACCCAAAACTATTTATATATGTTCCTTTTGGCACCCAAATTTGTTTGACTTTCAAAGATTTTATATTTGTGCCTTTTGGAACCCAAATCGGTATAGTTTTCACATGTTTGGGTCTATACCAACAATTATTGTGATTGTGTCCATATTTTCTACAAATCGTGCACATTGAATTTTCTTAATTAATCTTGTTTTCAACAATTTTAGATTGATTATATCCAAGTCCTTTTCTAACCGTGTTAACAGTTTGCTTTCCTAATAGCATATTCAACGATTTTTCGCGTTTTGAAAATTTATCTAAAGTCGTTGACAATTGTTGGACTTGTATTTTGAGAGATTCATTTTCGTTTAACAATTGTGTGCACTTTTTAATAGAATTCTTTCTTCTAGTATTTTCAATTTTTAAAATCAGAATTTCATTTTCAAGTGATTTCATTTTAATTTCTGATTTTTTAATTTCTTCTTCAAATGTTGGACATTTATCACACTTAGGGATCCTACTTTGATAGGTTTTAACTAATTGGTCAAGTTGCTCGTTTAATTCTATCAAAGTATCTTTTTGTGATTCAAGTTTAGCGTATTTTTCCCTAAGTTGTTCAAAACAGCCATTCACTTCGTGGAAATAAATAAGTAATTCAGAGTGAGTAAGTTTTGATACCTTGCTTGGCTCGTCGTCGTCGCTATCGGTTATATTCCCATGAAGGCACATATCTGCTTTCTCACTTTCACTGCTATCGCTTTTATTACACGTGGCTGCAAATTTCCTTTTTGAATTCTTTATTAGTAATGCCAGTTCGGCTGCTCCATCATCCTCATCACAACTGCTATTTACCAATCCTGTTAAGCATATTTCTTTAACTGAGTCGGTTGTGGAGGACTTCTCATTGCTGTTGACTTTTGCACCATGTATTGCATCGAGAATTTTCCAAATTTTCTGTGCATTTTCACAATGAGAGACGAAATAAAAATTATCACGATTAATATGAGAATATAATATATGCATAGCAAGAGCATTAATCGAGATAATTTCCTTATTTGTTAAATCACACCCATTTTCAATAATATCCCAACATTTAATATTAACAGATTTTAAATAAAATTCCATTTTCAATTTCCAATTCAAAAAATCTGTTCCATCGAAAATAGAAGGAATAATATTGAAACGACCCTCAACAAAAATATTATTTGGTGGATTCATGACTCTAGAGTTAAAAAAAATACCGGGCTCTGATACCACCTGTAGGATCTAGATTAACCCTAGAGGGGGGGGGTGAATAGGGTTATAGCAAATTTTCTTGATTTAAACTCAGAAATAAACTGCAAAAACAAATATGCTGAAAATGTAAATCACACACAAAATTTACCCAGCTTCGGCAACCCCTGCCTACTGCTGCATTCCCAGATTTCTATTAGAATTAAACAGTATCACGCTTACAAACACTCTACTAGACTCGCAGACCCTTTTGCTCCCGCTCACAAACACTCTACTAGACTCGCAAACATTTGCTCCCGCTCACAAACATTCTACTAGACTCGCAAACATTTGCTCCCGCTCACAAACACTCTACTAGACTCGCACACCCTGCTCCCGCCTATAGAGTTTCGTCTACTCGCAAACTCTGCTCCCGCCTACAATAGAACTTTGATTACTCGCAAACTCTGCTCCCGCCTATAGAGCTTTGATTACTCGCAAACACTGCTCCCGCCTATAGAGTTCTGCAAACTCGCACACCCTGCTCACTGAACTAATTGTAACTAGACAATCTGACACTACCTAAACCCTAGGTGGTGATTTACAAATTCTTTGATTCGAAAAATAAAAACAACAATTAAAAGATAATTAAATAACCCTAAGAATAAAAAGCCCCTTTAAAAAAATTCCCTTTAAAGAAAAATAGGCCGGCCCCTTTAATTAATTTGGCTTGTCTCCTTTGTTTGCTTCGTTCGGTGGTCGTTCCTCTTTCCAATTCATTTAGGGCTTCTGCGAATTTTGGAGCTTTTCTTCCTTGCGAATCAAACTAGGGTTCTTGCAAATTGAAGTCGCCGCTTGATACAGTTTGATCGTATGCTTCGATGCTTTTTGCTTTGCCCACGGCTCTTCAATTTGGATCGAGTTCGTTTTGTGATTTCGGTATGTAATTTATCCTTTTGCTTTTCTGATTTTGGCTTGCTCGAACTCGATCGATTTGAGATTGCCGATGATGATGGTTTATATAGGGTTTGTAACCCTAGATTTGCGTTTGTATAAGTTGATTTGAATTTGTCTACTGATATTGCTTTGGCCATTCGATTATTCTTGGATGCTCATGAGTTCACTGACTTTTTCAATTTCGTGTACATTGATATTACTTGGTTGACATGGTGTTGACTTATTGCTTGGTCAATACGGTTTTGAACTGTGATGATCACGGCTTGATTTTTAACTTCGTCAATTACCTTTGCTACCTCGATTTTGACTTGTTCATTATATGACTTCGGTCATTTTACTGTTGACTTTGGCTTCTTGAATTTCTGGCCCCTGCGTAATTCAGCTCTGATATATATACATTGTTCATCCCTCTGCTGGCTTGACTCTGATCACTTTGATTTCATGAATTTTTGTTCACTAATTGCAGCATGTTCGCTGTGGCATTGCATTGTCGTGCATTTGTTTTCAGTTTTATTCATTGGTCATTATTTCTTTGCTACTGCATACTTGCTGTGCATTGGTTCTCTGTAGTCTGCACTTGTATAGTTGGTTCCATATTCATGTATCTTGATGTTGTATACACTTTTTCATGCTGCTGTGATGCAGTTTCCTTCACTGTTGCACTTGAGTTTTTGCTTCTGGCCTGCATGTAGCTGTTGCTCCCAGTGTTGCTTTGTCATTGTGTACTTGATGGTTGCTGTGCACTTTTGTGCTTTGAGTCAGTTTCACTTGGGTCTGGTTGGTCTGGCCATTGTAGCTGTATTGATCTTGCTTGCTTCCTGTACTGATGCATTAGTTGTACTGCCCTATGTTGTCACTTGGTTCACATGTCCACTGCCTATTTGAAATTGTAGCATGTCACTGTAATGTCTTCATTTGCTTGAGTTTTAACTGTGCTCGAGCTCTGTCCATATTTCGAATTTAAATACACTTTATGTTGACATTTGATATGCTTTGACACAGATGCTCCACTTGGTTATTCCTTCTGTTTGTTACTGTGGATTGAGCATTGTGTCACAGCAAACTGCATGTTATATTTCTTGATCATGTTGGCCATTTGGTCGAGCTGTAACATTGTTCCATGTACACTTTGACATTCATGTTCTTCACTGTGTTGATTATTGTGCATGTCACTGAGTTTGTTGTGTATACTTGTGGCTGGTGATTTATCTTTCTGGATTTGGTTTGTTGTACATCTGAGTCACTGTTGCCCTTGTTGTTGTGTCATACTCGTTGAACTGGTTTTCTTGTTGTTGCATTTTGGTCAGTGATGCACTGTGCCTTGTACTTGGTCTCTGATCTGATTCTTGATCATTTCATGTTGATTTTTGAAATTTCACTTGAGTTGAATCCAGTTTCAAAACTCGGGTTTGACCTTGTGCTCGTGTCGTGATTTTCAATGTTATTGCACGTGAGTTGAACCCGGTTTTTCATTTGGGTTTGACCTGTGCTCGCTTGTCCCTGTAAATCAATCAAGTGTATATATCGGCGTGCACGGCCTTGTGGCATATACAGTAATACACTGTGTATGTCACAAGTTTTTCGTGTATGATGAATTCAAATTTAAATTATGACGAACAACCCAAATAACCGAGGCAAATCATATTTTCAAAAATTATCTTTTATTTTTGAATTGCAAAAATATTTCTTTTTCAATTTTACTGCGTTAGTTTATATTTTTGCAGATTTCTCAGATGCTGGATTCAAACTGGAATGAAGTTGAAGATTAAAATACGAGTGTGAGTGATGTGTAGTGAGGTCAATTGTAAATGTGAAATGTGATATAATTGTAATCAAAGTTGTATAGTTATAGTGAGAGCTTGAAATTGTACTATTCAAAAATGTAATAAATATTTATTTGAATAAAATTTCTGTATGAATTGTAATCAAAGTTGTATAGTTATAGTGAGAGCTTGAAATTGTACTATTCAAAAATGTAATAAATATTTATTTGAATAAAATTTCTGTTTGAATTCAAAATCCGTATAATTTATTTTATTCAACAAATATTTAATTAAACTGTGAAAAATAGAATAGTATATTAACAAATACATTTAAATGAATGAATATATGTTTATTATCATCAAACAAAAATCATATAAGTGCATATTCAACAACATATTGTAATTAATTATGATAATGGGATTAGTTTAAGTTAATTAATTTAGTTTAATTAATTTAAGATAATCATTTGATGATTTAATAAGAGTAATTATGTAATGTAATTAATGGAGCATTATTACTTAGGGAAGTAATAAATGATAATTACTGGGATATAATTAGTGGAAGATGATTTATAATGAAGTAATTTGGGTAATTACTTTTGTAATTAATCAAGGGATTAATTAATGAAGATAATTAATTATGGAATAATTAATTTGTTAATGAGTAATTAAGGGTAGTTAATTACTGGATTGGTATTAATCAAGGGTGATTAATAATTGTATTTTAAATTTTAAATTAATTACTAAATGTAATTAATTTAAATAAAGTAATTAATTTAAATATAAATTAGAGATCATTAATTAATATAATTAATGATGTAATTAAGGTTGTTTAATTATGGAATAATTAATAATAAGTGATTAATTAATGTAATTAATTAAGGATAAATGTAATTAATTATAGTTAATTAATAAATGAAGTAATTAATTATTAATTTCTAATGATTAAGGTTAATTAATTTGTGAAATTAATTAAAGACTAATTACTTATTGTAATTAGAGAATGACTAATCAAAGGTGTTTAATCAAGATGAATTCTTAGAGAATGGTTAATTAACCAGGTTAATTAATTAATGGATAAATAAGCAGGATTTATAGATGTAGTAGTTAATTTAATTTATTTTAAATTAATTAGAGATAGAAGTAATTAATTTAGTTCATTTTAAATTAATTATAGATGGTGGTTAATAAATCTTTGCTTATGGATGATATTGATATTTCATTGAATGGTTGTGATCTCAGTAATGAGATGAGTAATATCTATATGATATGGATGCATAGTTAAAGTATGATAATATGGATTATCTGTTTGTGATGATTATCTGTTTATGATTATAATACGGATTATCTGTTTATGATGAATGTGATTATCTATTGTGATATGTGATTTATCTATCTGTGTGTAAATAGATAATGATGAACTGAATTAATTGTTTTAACTAAAATCACTTGAACATTAAGACGGCGTTTGGATTTTGATGAGACCGGGATCGGGTTTCCAAATTTGGAATTCCGAAAACCACATCGATCCAAATTAAACGTTAGGTCGTGAATCTCAAGTGAAGAGTGAAGACTCGAGGTGTAAGGAATATTCGTGTTAATGCTCTGAGGGTGATTCCAATACGATTTTTAACAAGGGTAGTACTTTCAGGTTCGAGATGAAGATTCAGAGTGCAAGGGCTATTGTCGTTAACTCTGAGGGTGATTCCAAAACGAGTATAGCGAAATAGTGCCTTCGGTTTCGTTCGAACCCGGAATGAACTTGTATGGATTGAATGCTTTCAGAACATCGTTAGGTGGGCGATGAGCATTCTAAGATTAATGTGTCCTATAAAGGTAATCGTAGCCTCAAGCCTTATCAACTGGGAATGACTAAAACAGGGAAGGTGTAGCAAGGCTAAGTGGGTCATGCCCAAGTAGGACGAGATTTACCCTTGTCTAGAGGTCCCTTTTTATTTCGGCTATGTGGCAGTTGGCGACGGCCATCTGCGGGGTTGTCTTGTTCGGGACTGTCCAGTAAGGGATGGTTCCGGCTTTGTGTTGTAGGGGATTGGGAGTGATCCTCGATACGGTGATCTAGGCCACGTACTGTGACGGGCGATACCCCAGTAGCCCTGCCATTGATGGAAACCCATTCTTCCTACGTGCCCCTACGGTTTTGTTTGTATTACCCACTTTTGTGGCTATTATCTGGAATTTAATGAAATGTCACAATTTCAGCTATTTTCTATTTATTTGAAAACCCTAGACACTATTATAATATCACTGGATTTTCTGTCGAATGTTTTGGTTAGCTTAAGGTAAAAACTTTTCCATGTTTATGTGTGGGAATTCTTACGTGATACCTTTTATTTTCAAAGGATTTTCTAAAGTTAAGTAACTTTAAACCCGTTTACTCACACCAGACCCCTGTCTGACCCTAGTGTTTATTTTATGTTTTATTGAACTCTTGGGTACTCATATTATGTATGAGTAGTCAAGGGATTCAGGATTGCTTGACGAGTTCTGGAGGAGAAATGGAGCATGAGGCTTCAGCGTGTAGATATATATAGTGGTTCCGCTGTGTTTGAGTTATATCTGTTTTCTCTGATGTACTTGAATTGTAATAACTAGACAGATGTTTATAACTATCTAGTTTGCGTTATAATAGCTGTATAACTTTGATGTATATGATACTATGTGATATAATATAATTTATTCGTTCCGCTGTGAGATTCTGATGTTGTTTGTTTCTTTCTTTCCTATCTTTTCTCTTTTCTGTCCCTTTCTTTCTTCTTAATGATGCGTGTAACGACCCAGAATTTTTAATAATTAAAATATGAGTATTTAATTAATTTTAAATATAAAAAAGTGAATTTATAAGTCAAATAAATTTTTATTTGAATTATTGGATTTAATTGGATAATTAAATCGACAATTTAATACGTTAAATTATGGAAATAATTGAAAATAGAGTTAAATATGATTGAAAATGATTTGTAAAATTTTATTATATCATATGGAAGTTAGAATGATATTTTAGAACTTTTAAAATCGAATTAAAAGTTAATTTGTGAAAATTGAATATTTTAATAATTAAATCGACTAGTGAAAATAGTCAATTTTTGAACAGTCTCAGAATTGAACGAAACCAGTTCCATTGGATCCGTAATAGTTAGTTATTACCGTATTTCAAATTTCGTGTCAATCGGAGTTATCGTTTGAGCGTGGCAGCTCGAAACGCATCGATTTATTTTTAATTTAAATTTGACGAGTGAAAATAGCCATTTTTCAAAAAGTCTCGGATTTCGACGAAACCAGTTTCATCGGATCCGTAATGTGATATTATTGTAAGGTTTCAAATTTCAAGTCAATTGGATTTACCGTTTGTCCGGTACAAATTAAAACGCCTAGAAATCGACTTAAATCGGTTTAATTCAAATTGAGCGTTTACAGCCATAACTCGCACATACTTCCGAATTAGCTTCCGAAACCTATTCCATTGTGTCCGGAACGCGGGGTAAACCCTAGAAACGCTGGTTACGACGCGTAAATCGGAGTTCGGAATTCCCGGATGAATAGTGTCGTTCGAAACTCTATAAATAGACCTAAATTCACAAATAAAAAAAAAAATTAGAAAACCTAAACCTAATTTATACGTAGCCGCCTCAGCCAGAATCAATGGCCGAAAGTTTCACATGTTCTTCCTCCAATTTCTTCTAATCCAAGCATCGATTTGGAAAACTATCAACTACAAAGTTGAAGAGGGTGGCGAGTACTATAACTTCAACGGTTATGATCGAGTTTGAGCGAGTGGATCGAGGGGAAATTCGCCATGTTCGTTCACTCTTTGGGCTCGGTTTTAGAGACGATGATGGTGCCGAGTTCATCGGCTTTTATGGTGGAGGAGCACCTGGGGGCAGGCTTCGACGCAGTACTGGTTGATCATTGTATAGTCGATCGTGGGTCGAGTGAAAATTCAGTGAAGATCGGCGGCCAATTGGGTATGCTCGAACGCGATACTGACTTGGGGAAGAAGTAGCAGGTGTGGCCCGATCTTGTGCTAGGAAGAATGAACGGCTTTGATTGGTTCAAGGTTAAAAATAAAAGGGATTGTAAACATTAATTATATTTATAATTTGTACGATCTTTAAACTGTGATAACTTTTTCATACGAGGTCGAAAAATTACGAAACCAGTTGCGTTGGAATCGTATGGACGAGCACTACGCGATGGAGTTGGTTTGGAGTCGTTTGGAGTTAGTGAGAATTTTGGGTAAAATTAAACGTGCGTTTAATTTTATTCGAAATAAATCGCTAAAACGGAATTTAAAACCAAGGTGAGAACTTCTCACTCAATCGAATCAGTTTCGATTTTATTTTAAATAGTTAGATTTAAAATATTTGAATGCATGTTTGAATGTTGATTGATATCTATTGATTGTTAAAATAGACATTATACGCCGTTAGTAAGCGGATGTTATTTAATAAAAACATATACCGCGAATATTTCATAAACAGTGAAATTGGTATTATAAATAATATCAATATATATATATTGGCATATGTATATATTGCAGTTGTTGATTTCCCGTATTTTTTAGCGGATGAGACCCTATTACGCCGTTATTAAGCGGATAATATTTAATAAGAACATATACCGCGATAATTTCGTACTGGAGCGAAATTGGTATTGTGCTAATGTTTTTGGATGCAGGAAAGCAGGTTGGAGGGATCCAACTGGATTCCTCAACAGTATTTATTTGATTTCAGATATTTTGATATTTGATGGATTATCATATTGATATATGATATCGTTGTTGTCGTGATTGACTATTTGGTGTGTAGCATCATTGGACCAAGTTTTGGAATTTTAAAATGATTTTAAAGTGATTTTTGAAAATATGCTATATTTTTGGAATTGATTCATTTTAAATAAATAAACGCTATAATTTTTAAAGTTATAAAAATTATGATTTTTGAGAAATATAGTTAAAAACTGATTTTTTGAGAATATGATGCTATTGAGTTATAAAATAGTTTAATCGAGATATTTTAGGATTTATTGTGAAAAGTTTAAATATAGGATTTATAAAATTTGATTATTTTATAAATCAAAATGATGAAATTATAAAGGAATTTAAAGACGTTTTTAAAATATTAATATGAATTGATTTATATTAAGAGATTTATAAATGGATATTTATAAATTGAGATATTGACATTATAAAACGAGTTTTTATAAGTGTTTGAATGAAGTGGAAATGAATTTCATAAATGAATGAAATTTATGGAATTATAAACTGTGAAGTTATAAAAGAAATTTATAAATAGTAAGATTTATAAATTTGGTGAAATTATTTGAAGAATAGATTGGTTAAATAAATGGATCTTATAAGTTATAAGATTTATAAATTAGAAAGTCTTTAAAAGAACGATTTTGTAAAATAATCGTTTTATAAGTAATTAACTTATAATATGAACGTTTAGTTTATAATTTAGTTATAAACTGGAATAGGTTAATAAAGGAATTTATAAAAAGGAAGTTTTTATAAATAAATAGAAATGGAATTTATAAACGTTGTTTTATAAATCCGCAAACAACTTATTCTGATAAGTTAATTGTTATAACTTATTTGATGGAGTTATATTCACGTTTTGAACTGTGAATAATTCTTTTAAATAAAATGTATAAAAGGATGAAATGTGTTAACGTAGTATATTCACGTTTTTGAATAGTGAATAAGATGTTAAAGAAATTGTTTTGAATTTGGATGTTTTAAATAGAATTAAAACGATCGAACAATGTTTTAATTGTGTTGAGATTCGAAACCATAGATTTCAACATTCATTGTTGAAATAGACGTTTTCGAGAAATAAAAGGAGATGATGGACTATAACACTGTTGTTATAGTAAATGATTTCCGAAAGGAAATGTTTTGCATAGTATTGGGATTTATATATCAATTTTAATTTCGAATCCCTATACTAGTGATTTTGGGTTGTTGTAACGATGTTTTACGTAACATTCGTTTTGGCCCAAATAAATATGTTTAAGAGAATGATTTCCTTAAAGAATGAAATATATACTTAATTTCGATTGAAGTATATTGAATATTTTCCAAGTGTTGAAAATAAATAAAAATTGTGAACTACTTATGAATAAATAAGTAAGGAATTGTTTTCCAATATAAAGTGAATATTTTAAGAATTTATCTTTTTGAAGATAAATTGAAAAGAAAATTGAAATGAATAATCGAAATCGAATATTCATTGATATCTTGGAATTATAAATTCACTAAGGAATTTATAAAAGAAAGTGAAATTGGTTTAAAAATAAATATTGATTTATTTTTGAAGTATGAAATAATATATCTTGTAAAGATATTTTTGTGAAATAAATAATTGGAAAATTATTTGGAATCTGGTGATGTGTGCATATCAATTGATAGTTCAATGGCCGAATATCAATATTTCTCTTTGAATGGGTAATTGATGTGATTTGTTTGAATGTGAATGCTACACTTATTTTTGAATAAGCACTCACTATTCGGGTTAACCGGGAAAGGACCATGGGGTCGTATAACCCATTCCGAATATGTGATACGTCGTTGTGAATTGCATTGAAGATCGGTGTTGAAGACCCGGTATTTGCGAGAGCGATAGGATGACCTGTCGATTTACTCTGCACCGAGTTGCTTCGGTATAGAGTTCTCCATATGTGATGGTGAATCCGATCAGGATTGTGAATATCCGGATTGCAAGGACTTCTTTGTAAGTGCCTTCGGTTTTGTTCGAGCCCGGAACAGGCTTGTATGGATTGTGTGTCTGACATTACAAGTTGAGATATAAAGCCGATTTCTTTCAAATATATTTCTGTGGTGGCGGAGAATTTATTCTTTTAGCTTAACACCCTTCTCTGAGACGTACGAGCTCAGAGGTTATATAGTTGAAGTTATCAGCGATATATTCCCAATTTGGTAATGTGATATGCTGAGTGTTGCTGAAATGATCATTGTGTTGATTATTGTGATAGGATCGTTTATTTGATCGTCTATCTTGGTGATCATTGTGTTGATCATTTGTTGACCCAAAGCATGGCTTTTGTATAAAGTATGTTTTTGTGGACGTGACTTCGTCGAACCTCACACCCCGGAAATGGTCAAAACAGGAAAGATGCAGCAAGGTTATGAGGGGTAGCACCCTTTAGGGTATGTACATTTCATTCTGGATAGAGGTGGTATCATGGTATGGAGCCCAGATATTTAACCTATGTGGTTACTACGAATTTATTACTTTGTGGTTGTTGGTTTTCGGGATCCCGTGAGAAAGGTCGTTTACGATCGGGGAATGGCGTGCTCGTGTCAGTAGTTACCCAGTTAGGGGTAACCCGGCCTTGTGTTGGCAGAGTTCCGGTTTGGTTCTCGGGGATGTCTTTCCAGAGGCATTCTCATGTGGCAATGGGAAGTTTCTTGGCCTGACCATTTGTTGGAAATCCAAAGAAACAATACGAAACTTGTACGGTTTTAGTTGTAGAACCTGCCATCTAATATGGTAGCTATTAGTAGGCATAATATAATGGTACCTATGCTGGCTAAGATTTATATTCTACTTTCGAAATGAATTTCTTCTACACTATGCACTAATAATAATATCAAAATTGATTTAGTTTTAAATGCGTATCAAGCATGTTTGACTATCATAAGGAGAAATCTTCTCCAAGTCTGCGTTTGCATTGTGTGTGTGGCAGGAGGTTTTATGGTAGTCTCATTTTTAAAAGCATTGCGGATTGAATTTAAAAATATCTCTCTATTTTGATTTTAAAGATAAATAAACTGTTTTGAGTTCTCACACCAGTCACATGACTGACTCGGAGTTTATTGTTTTCCTTCCTAAACTCTGGGTGCCCACCAATTTTCACACGGGCAGTTAAGAGTTAAGGTTTATCAGGGTATTCTGGATATTCTGGAGTTGCTGGAGGCAAGCTGGATGGCATGGCATATTACTTATATAGTACTTCTTTTTCCGCTGTTTGTTTGATGTTGTATACTCTGATGATATGATGTAATGAAAAGTGATGTAATGTGATAACTGATATAGTTCTTTGTTTAAAGATTATTCATTTATTATTATATGTTGTTCCGCTGCGAATTGTGAGATTCTGATGTGATTCTGTTGTTTTATGTTCCGTCCTATTTTCTTCTGTTTTTTTTCTATTTTCTCTATTCCCTTTTTCTTTCTATTTCTTCTATTTCTAAAATTTCCTATCTTCTCTTCTCTCCATTTTAAAATTCTGTTCTATTCTCCTTATTTTCTATTCTCTCTAATTTCTATTTTCTTCTCTCCTCCCTAATTTCTACCTTTTTCTCTTTCTTTTCTTTTTTTCTTCTTTCTTAAAACCCATAACTATTCAGTTTTTCGGCAACGAAAATCCGCGTACGTTACAATGCGTGCTATGGAATGAAAGGCGGGTCGTTACAGTAATGGAAATAAATAGATACGCAATAGACATGTTCTCTGGTCAAGAGGTACCTTTTAAGAACATTGGATTTGGTGAAAAGGTGGAGGGAAGTTCAAAGATTTGAATTCAAATTTGAATTTCAAATTTCTGATAGCGATGTCGACATAGTGGGTAGGGCCATGTCGACATGGGTCAGAGAATTCATGTGACATATCTTTTCCTATATACTTTAATATATATATATATCATTTTTAATGTCTATATATTTTCTGGAGTAATATTAAACATAACAATACTCTTTTAATAAAAAATATTATAATATAAAAAATAAAAATAACCATAATAATAAAAAAAAATTAAAATTCAAACTACACATAATTTCAAAAACAATCAAATAATTTTAAGCAAAACAATTTCAACCAATATATCGTAAAAGTGTACCTTTTTCTAGATTCGTACCTTCGAGATCATTAGAATCATGAATAGTCGTAAAGCACATATTTGAATTTTTCATCTTTTGATCATCATTGTTTGAGGATGATTCTGAGTCTGAGTCGTCTAATGTAGCGGTATATGCTCTTTTTCTTTTTTTATATAATCATTGCTTGTAGGAAACTTTTGCTTATCAGGATGCAGACAGTCTCTTTTGAGATGGCCTGGTTCTTCACGGTTGAAACATTTGACGTGGTTTAGTACTTCATTATGATTTCCTGAATTCCTGTGGTCATTCTTTTTGAAGTTGTTCATCTTCCTGTATTTCAGAAACTTCCGAAAATTCTTTGTCATGAAAGCTATTTGTTCATCATCATCACTTCCCAAGTCTGATCCATCTGTTAATGCATTGAACGCAATTGACTTCTTTTCGAATGCCTTGATGCCTCTTCTTCCTTGCAATTGTACTTCGAATGACATTATATTTACAATCAGTTCTTCAATCTTTAAAGTGCCGATATCATTTTCTTCTTCGATTGCAAGAGTTTTTTTATCCCATTCCGGAGTAAGAGAATTTGAAATTTTTCTTACTTGATCTTCTTCGGAAAACCTTTTTTCCAATGATATTAGAGAATGCACAATATCCAAAAATCTACTATACATATGAGAAATGGACTCATTAGAATTCATTTTGAATAATTGAAACAGATTTGTGAGTATGGATATTTTGGTCTGTTTGACTTTGCTTGTTCCTTCATGTGTAACTTGCAAAGTTTTCCAGATATCATATGCAGACTTACAAACAGATACTCTATTGAATTCATTCCTATCAAGTGAACAAAATAAAATATTCATGGATTTGGAATTATTTTGTGCAATAGTATTTTGCTCAGCAGTCCACTGCGAAAAACTAGTTGTGGGTTCATAATATTCAGTTTTCGTGATATTCCAACTGTCTAACCCTATTGACTGTAAATATATTTTCATTCTACATGCCCAGTATGCATAATTACTGCCATTAAAATGTGGTGGTCTGGCATAGACTAACCCTCCACAAATGAACTAGTGATAGTGTTAAGAGAACTAGTGTTGGTAGCCATTTTTAAAACTTTACAAAATTCAGATTATGGAAACTTCAAAAACCAACGCTCTGATACCAAATGTGAGAAGTGCGGATTATGGATCTTAAGGCTGGAATAACACTAGAGGGAGGGGTGAACAGTGTTTTATGGATTTTCTAAATCTTTTTGAAACTTATGTAATTTAATCACCAACAAACTCAATTCATAGACACATATATAATTACAGAATCAGACACAGATGCAAATACTAAATAAAAGTCGAAAGGAAAGAGCACATCAGGTTTTTATACTGGTTCGTAGTTGCCCTACATCCAGCCCGTACAATCGTATGGATTTCTTATCAAAATAATCTCCTAGATTACACCCTCGGTTTCTAAGCTATGAGGTACACCCTCCTGTATTTGAATCTAGGGAAACTCTCTTAATTTAACCATGCTACAAGATCATCTAACTGATTTCCGAGGCTACAATCACACCTAATTGATTTCAAGGCTCGACCGCACCTTTTACTCAACAGTTTGATTTACAAAAGATTCTATAACTTTGAATAGCACTAAGATCTTATGTAGGGAGTGGCAGAGAATCAAACAAGAGATAATCAATTTTGATTCACTTGGTATTTCGAAAGAGTATGATTTGGGATTTTTTAGAATAAATGTGGAAGATGAAGAGGAGAGAAAACAAGTAAAATTATGATATAAAATTCGTTCAAAACAACAGGTATATATAGTAGAGAAGCTGTCATATCTCTTCGTGAAAGGATACGACGAATAGACACTTCTATTGAAAACTTGAATTTTGAATTTAACAGACACCATGTCGAACATGGGGGGTTGAGGGATGTCGACATGCTCAAGGCAAAATTGATGTTTTGATGTTCTTATTAAAATTGGTTTCTATAATTTGTCAAAACAATTTCTAAATTTTGTAAATATATTTGAATATAGTTTAAACATATAAAAGAATTTAGAAAGTAATTTTTAATATATACAATCTTAATCTATAAAGTGATTTAAAATCTGAGTATATAAATATTTTTAAAGCTAAATATTTAAAACAAGAGATGGTTTAAAAACAAGGACAATTTTGAAATCAAAATATTAAAAATGATAAAAATAGTTTTGAGGCCAAAATATTTAATACCAAGAGAGATGTCTTTTTGAAAAGAAAGTTTTGAAAACATTTTTTAAAAACAAGAAATATATTTTTGAAAAGCATTTTTATAAAATTAATGGATATCAAAATAGGACCACTGTATGTTTCATTAGATATTGTCGTGGGTTCCATCCGACTAGGGTTCCATCCCTTAACAACCTCAAAGTGGATCCCATTCCACGAATAAATTTCGAATAAAGATGTAAGTGCTTTCAAAAAGTTTTAACATTATTCTAGACTCAATACTTATCTTATACACTTGAAATCTTGAACTCTTGAAATCTTGATACTCATGAGTCTTCAATCTTGATATCTTCAGTCTTGAATGTCTATACTATACAATCTTCATTCTTGGTACATGCATGTTTACATCCTGCATATACGTATATATCTAGACTATTATGTTAGTATTTATATTTCATAACAATTCCTAAGGTTGTTATCATCAAAACCATCATCTCAACGACTAATACCATCCTCTTTGGTCAAGACAAATTTTTTTCAAATCATCGACCTTAGTTCCAACCTCAAGCCTTCTGATCCTCTCAGCTAATAATGCATCCTCCTTCTGCTTAGAAGCAATTCTCTCGATCAGTACTGGTCAAACATATAAATAGAACACCATGGCAGTACTATGGCTAGAACTAGCAGTCGATCTTAACTGCACACCACAACTGGCCAAAGCTTCTGGATATTTCCACACTACCAACATAGCCAACACCACATTCAGATGTCTTCTGCTAAGAGCATCTGCTACCTTATTTCCTTTCCCAGGAGTACACTCTATACCAAAATCATAAGCAGCCAAAAACTCCAACCACCTCTACTGTCTCATGTTTTACTTCTTCTGAGAGAATAAGTATCTTAATGACTTATGATCGGTATACAACTCAAATCTCTCCTCCAAGAGATATTGCCTCTAAATCTTCAAGGCAAAAATCACTGCAGCCAATTCCAAGTCATAAGTAGGATATCTTACTTCGTGCGGTCTAAGCTGCCTAGATGCGTAAGAAATAACTTTGCCTTTCTGCATCAACACTGCTCCTAATCCTGTTCCACACACATCAGTGTATACTACCAACCCTTGGCTTCCATCTGGAACTACTAATACTGGAGCATTGGTCAACAAATGCTTTAACTTAAGGAATGCTTCCTCACATTTTTAGGACCAAACAAACTTCACTTCCTTCCTAGTAAGCTTAGTTAAAGGTGTTGCTATCCACGAGAAATCCTTATTGAATCTCCGGTAATAGCCAGCAAGTCTAAGAAAACTTTTGATCTCAGTCACTATCTTCAGTCTCTTCCAATTGTTCACAGCTTCAATCTTATCTGGATCGACTGAAAATACTTTCTCTGTAACCACGTGACCAAGACATTTTACCTCTTTCTTCTAGAAATGACACTTGGTAAAATTCGCCTTTAGCCGATTCTGCCTCAGCGTCTCAAGTACTACTCTAAGATGAACTTTATGCTCTTTCACATCCGTAGAGCATACTAGAATGTCATCTATAAACACTAGTACAAATCTATACAGATACTGTCAGGAGACTCGGTTCATCAAATCCACAAAGAAAGTAGGTGCATTCATCAATCCGAATGGCATCACCAACCACTCATACGAACCATATCTAGTCCGAAATGCAGTCAAAGGAAAACTATCCTCTGCCACTCTTAACTGATGGAACCCTGCTACCAAATCCAACCGGGAAAACACTCTAGCTCTACTGAATGATCAAACAGATCATCACTTCTCGACAAAGGATATTTATTCTTTATCGTCATTTTGTTTAGCTTACGATAGTCGATACGTATCCTTAATGACTCATTTGGTTTCTTTATAAATACCGCGGCTTCTCCCTAAGGCGAACTGCTTGGTCTAATAAAATTCCTTCCTTCTAGATCCACTAGCTACACTTTCAGTTCCTTCATCTCTGTCATTATCATCTTGCTAGGTGGTCTACTCACAGGTTCAGCTCCTGGCACAAAATCTATCCGAAACTCAACAGGTTATTTCGATGGTAGTTCTATGACTGGCTCAAACACATCTACAAACTCTCTTGCAATTCGAAGTTGACTTAGCTGTTCTTCCACTTTCATTGCACTTAACAAACCACAACTAGTCTGGTCAAAATTCTCTACTGAGAATATAATTCGGTTATGACTATTGGGGTGTGTCAAAGATATCTCCCCATCCTGGCAAAATATCCTGGCCTCATACCTTCTGAACCAATCCATGCCCAAAATGATTCTGAAATCTACGAAACCATAAACATACAAACTGCATGCAAACTTATGACCTAACAAATCAAGTTCTAACTGGTCACAGCTCATCCCTAGAGTTGCATACCCTCATATTGGATTCGTAACCCTTAAGGAAGTAACAAGGTATGCGGGTTCTAAGCATAAACTATCAACCAAACACTGGGATATAAATGAATGTGATGCACTGGTATTAAAAAGTATCCTAATTGGTATACTCTGAATCAGAAACGTACCTTCCATCACAGTCTTTCCTTTATCAGCTACAGTGGCTTAGCTGATGATCCAACAACAAAAACTTTCCCCTTGTTCGCCCTGGCTCTAGACACTAGTTCTTGTAAAGCCCAACTTGGTCACAGTTAAAGCATTTCATCTTCTTCTTGTCTACAGCCTTCTTTCCTTTTCCTGACCGGCACACATTTGCATAATGACCCTTCTTGTCACATTTAAAGCAAACCAAATCAGCCTTTGCTTTCTTGGCAGTATCCCCTTTATGGGCTCCCTTCTTCTTAAAGAACTTCCTTTTATTTTCTTGAGGACGCTGGGATTCAACTGGTTTTTCTCTAGCAGATATAGCAAGCATCTCTTCATGGCGAATGGCCATCTCCACCACCACATTATTAGGTTCTCGGATATGAGTCATGGTCATCCTAGCAAGCTTAGGCCTCAGTCCTCCAATGAACCTTTCATTCCTTCTAACATCAATTTCAGCAAAAGCATATCCATATCGAGACAGCTCATCAAACTTAGTAGTGTACTCGACCACTGACATCTCTCCTTGAACTAGATCCATGAACTTCCTTATCAATGTTAAGTTAGCAATCTCAGACAGAAACCTCTGCTCAAACCTTCTCCTGAAATCAACCCATGTCAGCTCTTCCTCTGGTTTCCCGGCGGTCATACTATTCCACCAGTGAAGTGCTGCCAATTGCAACTGTCTAGAGGCTAGCCTTCTCTTTTTCCCATCATCCAAGCCTAGATCAGTACAGATCCTTTCATAACACGGTAGCCAATTCTCAACCTCAACCGCATACTCCGTTCCAACAAATGGCTTTCCACACAAACTGGCGTAGTCTCTTCTTAGATTAGCATAGTTATTCCCAATTGGAGCCACTGGATTAGTTCCTCCAACATTACCAGCTACTCCATTTTGCAAAAGATTTGCCAAAACTGATACACCATCCCCGCATCTACTAGCAGATTTCCAGCACCTATGTTGGCTTAAGCATTTGGATTAGCATTAGCTTGTCGATCCTGGTTCCTCCTGGTGTTAGGTTGAGCATTTCCGTTGGTTGTGGTGCTTTCTTTACCTAGATTTCCCCTTCCATTTCCTAATTCCATATTTTCTTTCTCGTAATTCTGCATATGAAACTTAGTAAGATCCAGAAGAATGGTCTAAGAGAGAAGGGAATACGTACTCATACATATATATCTATATATCAAATCATGTACGTTACTATAGCGTTAATCCAAAACCCAGTCTTATTTTCAAATTCATTGGATTATGTTTGAAAAAAAATTTAGGTTTAACTTTCTTTTAAATTTTCATAAACCTATACTCTAATACCAAATTGTAACATCCCCCTACTTGGAGGCTCAAAACTAACGACTATGGATGTTGCAGTCATCCATAATTATTAATCCTCGACGACCAAATACGTGGTGTTAGATTAATTGATATACAGAAACACATGAATATGGGAAAAAAATTAACTTAAAAAAAATAACATTTCATTCCAAAATATTCCCAATTCATTACATTATCCCGAACTCGTAAACCTTGTTCAGCGAAAATATATTTATTACAACACCCAAGAGCAACATATGAAGATGCCTCTTAGATGATAATGTATATATAGGCAATATAGCAACTTTGCCTTTACAAACAGCATAACGGAATCAAAAAGAAAAGAGAACTCTAAATAGCTATCATGCCTCTTGCACGTCTCTAGAAGCTTATTCATCTTAAGAGGTACCTGAAAACCTCAACTCTCAAACTACCTAAAATCAATTGAGTGCTCAACGGTTTAAGAGGAAAACATAAACTTCGAGTCAGACATAAATCCTGGTATGAATAATAATCTACCATCTCAAATCATTTAGATATCTAGTGAGACCACGCCACTTAACGGAATGGGTTTCCATTCTCTGGTATCTTAAAATCTTTTTATAAAACCATATACTGTGCTCATGCATCCACAATGATTAAAACAATTCAAAACGGTATAATACGATGTATGCAAAAATAAATGAATCAATTTCTGGATTACCATCCCCATTCATTTTAGACTATCTATCTCAATTAAAGTTTCTAGGATTACTATTGACTTATTAGTTTTCGTGGGCTGGCTAATAACCGGTTAAATAATTTAGAGACTCCCTGTCCAATTACATAGTTTTTATGGGATTACTATGAACCTATTGGTAGTTCCAATATCTTTCTCTTATCCTAGTTTTAATTGGTTGAGTAAGAATCTATTGGTCACCCCAATATCCTTTCTTCTTACCTTAGTTTTCATGGCTTGAATAGGAACCCATTGACAACTATCAATATTTCATCCATATAGAGTTTTCATGGGCTACTACAAACCTAATGGCCCTTGACAGTATCTAATTATAGTTTTCATAGGCTTACTATGAACCTGTCTATCTGAATACATAGTTTTCATGGGCTAACTATGAACCTATCTTTCGAACATCTTCATTTATACATAGTTTTCATGGGCTAACTATGAACTTATTGGCCCCTGCCAATATCTTTCTTTTATATTTTAGCATCCTATATTCTGGTCTTCCTGACCTTCTGGATGCAATTCTACACATTCAGGAGCTTTATCAATTTATATTAACTACTGGGCTAACCAAACTGGTTCTTCTACCTTTTATTCCCAAAATGCAGTTATGGGTCCATTTAAAAGTGAATATATTCATATTTGAAGAAGCAACATAACAACATAGCAATACCACTCCTTTGGGTTTAAAATAAAACATGGTTAATCACTTTAACCTATTACTTTATCAAAGACAGTTTCTTCTTAAAACCATTATAAAAACTCCTTTAATATAACCATGGGTTTTTTCTTTTAAAAATAGACTTTGGGTTATAAAACCTTTTGATACCTTCGAAACCTAGCTTTTGACTTCGTAGGATGACCTCCTTTAAAGGCTCTTAAAAATATTAGCTCCTGCCATATAATAATTTAAATTCTACCTTTCAAAACCTTTCGAATGTATTAAAGTGTTAGCATTTAACTTTGGAACCTTAGCTTCGAAACTAGTTGAAAGTAGCCCTTTCGACTACAATGGAAGTAACCCTTTCAAAATCATTGAATGTCCCTCTTTCAAAAGCATTAGGTTTATACTTAAAACATTATTTAGGTCAAAGCGAATATAGGAAAAAGCAACTCTTTTGAAACCATCCTTTATCATCTATAAAACATTGGGGAAACAAGATAGCATCGGAACCATCTCTTTCGAAAGCATAAAACATATGGGTAAAAGTATTAGAAGGTTGGTGTCGAAACCACTTTTAAAACCACCACCTTCGAAACCCCTAACCCCTTTTGAAAGCTAAAGGAAGTGGCTCTATGTTATAAAACAAAGTACCTTTCAAAAATATTGATATTTTCAACACCATCGAAAGGTTAAAGAACAACAACAGGGTATCGACTAGGATGAAACCCTTTTTTTAAAACATTCTTACATAAGTAAAGAACGCAGTCGAAAGCAATTATAAGTTAATGGAAACCCTTTCAAAATATTTATAAAATCTCTTTCGAAACCATCTGCTTCAACTCTATCGAAGGCTAAAACAAAACAAAGGCAGACGCTTTTCTTTTATAAAACAAACCAAGGTTCGACTCCTTTGGAAGCTAGGCTTTCGACACTTAACCTTTCGCCTATCTCCAATCCACTACGTACCATCATATGGATACCTTGTGTATTGGTTTCGGCATAGTTGGTTTTGACAAAGATGAAGGCGGAAGCTTCTGTGTCGAAAAGTGCTTTCCTAAGTGGGTGGAACCTATTTTCTGAGTATACCTGGTTTAGTTCTTTATAAAGTTAACTTTTCTCTAACTAACCTTTCACGCATCAACACCATATTGGTTGCTTTAACTTTTTCAAATTCTTTTTCAAAGATAACCAACGCTAACCAGATCTAAACCATGGTTAAGTAAATCAATTAAGCACTTCCCTTAGTCAAAACCAATTTTGCAAAGAAGTCCCTCTTCTAAAACAATTTATTTTTCATAGCAAATTACGTTGGAAAAATCCCCAAAAATTCTAGAAATTCACTTTAATCATGTTATCTAACATATCAAAATGCTAGACCCAAATTCTTAATATATTTTCCAAAATAAATTTATAAACCCAAATAACCATAATCCTCTTTGAAAATTCATAATAATCTTTCCATAGCTTGGAAAATTCTCAAAATTGAAACTGTACTCCAAAATATTGTTTCCCATAACATAAAATTTGCATATGGCATTTAAACATCTTTAAATTTCAGTTTTGATCTAAAACCATGCTTTTGCCCTTTTAAACAATCTTGTTTAAATCATATAAATCATAAATCAAGCATATCATCATCCAATATACCATAAAAACGAATTTACCCTTAAATACAAAAATATGCGATTTTAAAATTAAACAAAGATGGAATCACTATTCACCTTGATCTAGATAAGGAGATTGGATTGAGATTGATTCCCCGAAGCTGGATTTTCTATTTTTTGATTTTTTAATCTATTCTTTCTCTTAATGGCTGGTCGTTCCTCTATCTTTTAGTTTGTGTTTTCAAAAGTAACTGAAAGGGAAGAATAAGGTAGGAACGAATATATATATGGGTAAGGGTTATGGGTTGCAATTCCAATTATACCCTTATGCTATTTGTTTAAACTAAAACCATTCTTAAGTCTATTAGTTAGTTTATTAGGCACAACCTTAATTAAACAATTCAAGTCTCAATTCCCTTATCACTTAAAATTTATATTATTCTATTTAATTTATCTAATTAAATTTCCTGAATAATGTTATAAAAAATTAGGGGTGTTACAATATCCCTAGAAAAGGGACAAATGAACTCGTCATCGGTAGGTCGAAACCCGAGTAGCTAGCGTCCCCAACTATCTCTCAAAGAAATTCTCTAACTCTTTAATTTTTGCCCCATAATAATTCCTCACATCGTTCTTCCACTTAAGGATCTTGTTTGGGTCAGCTCTAGACATGGGCATAGGAATTGTATCCGACATGAGGGAGGCACGTGTACCCGAAGTCATTGAATGATCGTCTTCTACACTTATGCATAATGCAACCTCTTATCCATTTCCATGATTATTCTCTTTAACCTTTTGATTTCATATCTATATATTACCCTACATATGCTCTCGGAGTTCTTTGACAGGCTTTCTAGTTCTGCTACTCTAAGCAGAGCAGATTCTAACTTCTTTTGGAGAGCGACTACCTCTGCACCCTAATCAAGGGAAGCTGGTCGGAAAAAGGGTTAAATAAGTCCACGCGTATCAGAAATAAATAATAATATATAAAAAATGGAATCAATAGAAGTTTACAATTTCTATAAAGAAAAGTTAGTCAACAAACTTCTATATCATGGAGTAAAAACATTGTCTGATTACAAAGAATATTCTTCATATCCTAAGGCACTAGAGGTTAAGCACTAAAATGATGCCTAAGGAACACAAGGAATAGGTGGATCTGTGTTAACAACAAGGGATTGATGAGGGTCATAACATGCTCCTGCCCAGTGATCCATCGAGTGGTTAATTGACACTTCAATGTCCTCCTCGTCGTTTAGAAAATTTTGGTCCAATGTAGGGTAGAAAAAGTCTAGAACATCCCGAGACCGTTGTATTAGCGCCTCATCCCTCTTTCTTTTGATTTTCTCTTGCTAAAGCTTATTCGGAGTAAGAAGCAATCTTATCTTGAGAAACTTATAATGAGTCCTCAAGTTCAAACACCTTTAATACCGCCCTTTGGGATCTCGATTAACAAAGACTTGTTCTCCTACTTTTATTTAAAAGTTCACCATATAATCTTCTAGCAATAATATTCCATACATCTTCACAAAGATAAGAAGGCCCAAAACTCATAGGAGGAACAGGAACAATATCCAAGTGGGGCACCAGAATCATCCTCTATATTCTGAAGCTTTTGCTCAACAAACAATCTTACAATCTCTACAGAAACCTCCTTCACTTTTTTCTTGTATTGACCAATCTGTTCTCTATAAACAATACCATAAATTTCTTCACCCACCTTTATGGTCTGCTTTATCCCTTATAGCTCCGAAGTAGCATATCTCGACCACGCGCACAATTCCTTATTATAATCATGCTGATGTTCAAGCGTGCTCTTGACATATGCAAGCTCTTCCCTATTAAGCTTCGCTCTGTTTCGAGCCTCCTAATTTTTTATCTAAGTTAGGCGACTTCATCTTCAAAAGCATCCTAGCCACGAATGCAATTGTGTTGAACAAAGCTTGAAAGAACCAACTTAAATCACTCTTAACTTAGTTACATAATCAAAACATAGTAGACTAATTTTCAACACTAAAAGATCCATTACTTATTACATCATCTATACTTATACACATACTTGAAAATCATATAAGGATATGGAAAAGCTCATTCATTAATCAAAGCCTTGAGCTTAATCCTAAACCATTCTAGGTGAGGACTATAAGATAGGATCAAACTGATTTGTAGTGTGTATCGCCGTCAGCACAACATGAAATCACTAAGGAACTCTTTCTCCCGAACTACTTGATCTATTTGGGATAATAATTCTTGCGTCTTATCATTAAGCTCTACAAAAGTTTTGTCTAACTCTTTTCCATGCCTATTCATAGTCACGATGCTTAATCCCAGAAGATCTAATGTTTTTTTTAGCCTAGTCTCGGTCTCTCTCATCAATTTTGTGAACATATTTTCTTCAGAGTACTAAACAAAACAATGAGAAAAGTGCGATCATGCGCAAGAAAAATACAATGAATATTATGTATTATCACATTGGGATTAATCGTCTAATTCTATTAGAGAATGTGATATAACCTTGGGATTAATCATCTAATTTTATTAGAGAATGTGAACTAATCATCTAGTACAACAACAAGCAAAAAAATATAGGATTAATCATCTAATTCTATTAGAGAATGTGAATTAAACTTTCTTACAGATGTTTTCCCCTTATCTTTAGATTGCAGGTTCCCCTAATCTCCATTAACCTTGGCCATCTCATCCTCAGAATGACGCCCAAAATAGTTCAGGTCAACATTTTTCTCTTCAACTTCTTCCTCATTCCACCTACCCCGACAATACTCATAAACTGAAGTAACCACAGACTGATCCTTCAAGAAGTCAGGCTTGACCTCTACCCCAATTATGCTTGGCTGAAGAATAAACATCGTAGGTCATGTTGGATGTGACTGCATCAAGGTCTTTCTTCGATTAAGACAGTTCCTCCTTCACCGCTGTCAACTCCCTCTTAACCTTAGCAAGTGCCTCATCCTTATCCCTCAACTCCTGCGTTTTTAAAGCCCAAGCATCCTCAACAGCTTAGGCTTCTCTCTCAACCTTCTCCTAAAGCACCCTACCCTACGCTTTGGCCTTTTCCCTAGCAAAAGCCCATGCCACTCAGTATTAGCTAAAGCAAGGTCAGCTCCGAGTTTAGCTATATAACTGGAAAGCAATGTTTGGGCACTTTCTGTCCCATGTTATTTCACCATCAAGGTCGCAGACTATGAGAAAGTGAAGTTTGAACAATATAAGTAGCAAATTAACCACTTGCAGAAGAAAAAGGGAGTAAATATGATCACTCACATAAGACCAAAGCTTCTCAAATTCAGACAGGACTGTAGTAGGAGACAACTCGGAAGCCATATTAGAAAGGAGAGGAGGAACTTGTATAGCCCTTCCTACTTTTGCTACTAAAGAAGATATAGAAACTTTAAACGTGTTCAAGCTACTCGTACGGGAGGTAGGATCACTTTGGAAGAAGAAGTAGTAAAGCCAACTGGTGTGTAGATCGAAGGAGGAAGAGTACATTTTTTAATGCACCGCTAGTTTCATATGTATTACTCCATTTATTTTTCCTACGCTTTATATCTGGCATTTAGGAAACCAAAATTTTCCATCAAATTTGCCCATGGTTTAGAAAGTCAAATTTCCAGACAATTTTAACACCACTTTACTTTTAAAACAATTGGACAAAACTTCCCTAAACTAATTTAAATGCCAAAAGTATTTTTTTAAAACATTCTCTCATTGGACAAATCAAGCCACATTCCATCGCAGTCCAAAATTAGTTACGGGTTAAAACATATGTTCAATCCTAGCCTTTCACAATTAATTTAATACCCTTAAACTTGTTCTTTTATTTTAATGTGACTACTCAAATAGAGGTTTGCAAGTTTTAGCTTTTCAAGGAACAGTAAAAATGACCTATGATTCCACAACAACTTTGTCTATTCATCATTCGCCAAAATTCATTGTTTTACCAAACTTCCAGTCTTACATTCCATTTACCGTTAGTTAAGTGTCCTTATGAGATTTTCCCTTTTTATACCGTTTCTCCTCACAATACACAAAATAGTGGTCTATATATTTGGAAACAACAGTAAAGTGAATAAATAGGAACATGTCTCATAACATACCATATGCGCCTTTTTACAAAGACAACCAGCGGTTACAACCCAAATAAACCCTAAAAAAGAACAAACGTTGGAGGGGAAACTACAACACAATGCTACTAAAACTAAAACACTACTACAAACCATAAGATAGCTTCGATCCTCTACGGGAGCTAAAGCCATTGTCGTGGCCTCGCAATGGGCACAACATAACGACTATGCATCCAATCTCATGGATCTGGAGCTGCTTCTCATCCTGAATATCTCAGATCTCTAATTGGACCTGTTGGATAGTGATAAGCTCGGGGCACTAGTATCCCTCAGAGCCCTGCTGTTTCTCAGCCTCTTGCTGAGGCTGCTCTGTTGCTATTGGCACTGCCATTCCAACCTATGGCTCAAGAATCTCCATCTTCCTGAGGGAAGCTCTATCAAATGTAGTAGGAACATTCTTCTAGACCTTCTCCCTAGAGAGGTTCACTATGTACAGTCTAAAGATACGTGTGAAGAGATGGTAGTAAGGAAAGTAGCTCCAGGGGGTGTCAACTCTAGGGCTGGTGCGGTTGCTCATGGTAACGTGAGCCCAATTACAAACTATACCACATATGATGGCATATGTGACCTTTTGAACCAACAGACAAATCTGGTCAAAAGTCCTCATCTTCGGAATGATATTATCCTAGAAAATATGAGCAATGAGGCGAGCTATAGGTCGCAAATTACCCGACATCCCCAGAAAAGATCCACTAGAAAATCTTGGGATCAGACATTATCACATCATCTAAGTCTACTTCTTTAGTGGAAATCCCTAAAATGTTGCCGAAATCATTATTAGAAAGATCAATCTTGACTCCTTTCACCTTCGACTGAAGTTGGCAGATATTTTCCTTGAAGTTGTATGCTAGATAGATGTCGAACAGACACATACGACACAGGTAGCATTCACGCTAAAAAGTGTCATAGTAGGGGATCGGTGATGATCCTGTCACCACAAATAAATCCTCAAGCCCAAAGGAGGAAATATCTCCGAATTTGACTGGTCGCCCGAATAGAAAGGTGAAATTTGCAGTGGAAAAGTAGGCAGATATTTTTGGCTCACTTTGGTTAAGCTAATTGAGCTCCTATTGGGTGACGATCAGATGGCATGAGGAGGAATCGACGGTTCGGGGTAGTGCCATGGACTGATTAGAGGGAGATAGAGTTTCATATCTGGAGGAGGTTAGGGTTAGATATGATGCTGCAGCAAGAGAAAGAGAGGAGAGAAAATATCACTTGATGTTGAGGAGTGAGGAGGAGTGGCGACAGCGACCTAGAGGGAGGAAGAGAAAGGAGGATTGGGGTTTCAGCACTTGAGAGAGGAGGAGAAGCAAATAAGGGGACTAAACGAACGGATGTGACTTATAAAGTCGCATTCCAAGTTCAGGTCGCTCCCTTAAACTGCTAACCAGTCGACCACTATATGTCGATCGTTATAGGTTAACTACTATCGATCAACCGGTCATCGGATCATGGACACAGGTTGAACCTAGACCCTATTCGGGCCGGGTTAATTAATAATAATGATGATAACCATAGTTCAATGCTAATTTCTTCATCCGACTTTCTCTAAACTATCCCAAAAAATTCTTGCCCACTATATGTTAATGCCTTAGCACACCCGTCGAGTTCTCCAAACCTTTTCTTCAAAGATCTTTAGTATTTCCTCCTCATACTACTTTAGTCATCAACAATCTCAAAACCCAAAAATGTTCCAAATACTACTCTTATATCATTCTTATACGGGAATATTCCTTCCATTTGTTGGCGGGCACAACCACATTTCGTACAATATACCCCATATAGAATTAAATTTTATCCTATTTTATTTGATCAATTGAAAGTAAATATTTAAAAGCTTTTAATCCTTTTAAATAGAAAAATTCATTAAGCAACACATATGCCCATTTTCTCTTTACTCCAACAAGGAAAACACCTTTTTGCAAAAAACTTTTAAAACCTTCTTGTATGTTTAAAGTTTCCAAAACTTACTTTTCAAACCAAAGCTTTCAACACCCCCAAATTCGTTAGTGTAAATATTTCTTATAAAAATAAAATTTAAAAATTCCTTAGACATATATTCAACAACAGTTTCCAATTGGGCCCTTGGAAGAACGCTATTAATTTACTTTATATATATATACACTTTTGAAAAACTCATTAAATTGATTTAAGGTATTCTCTCACAGGTTGGACTAAGAAATGAGATTTACTTTCTTTTAGTAAAATCCTGTCTGTCATCTTGAAATGGTTGATGAACGTTAGGCCAGTAAACAATCAAATATCGATTCCGATAATGTCATATCAGTATTTATATCTGAAATCATTTTCGAATATCGAATATTCGTATCTGTGGATGTAGATGGATAATGGATATTTATCGAATATTTTTTGACCGGTTCATAACTAATAAATCTAAACAAACAAAACGAAAATTTTGATTTGTTATAAATATATATTTCAATATTAAAAATGTAAAAAATAATAAATAAGCTAAGAAAATTTTAAGCAACAAATATTGATTTTTATATACATATAATTTTTTTTTACCTAGATAAAATAAAAAATATCAATGATTTTATGTGCTAAAATACATAAAAAATAACTATAATTTTGATAAAAACCGAACAGATAACTATCAGATACGGATATGGCCATTTCCACATCTGTATCCAATTTTCGGGTATCAGATAATTTTCATATTTCGGGTACGGATACAGACAGATTTTGGATTTTTTAAATACTCATTGATAGCCCTAATGATATGAGAACTTGCCTTCAGATTTCAACAACATATAGTCTTTAACTCCTGTTTGTCTGAATAAAATGTGTACAATTCATTGACAATCCAACAGAATCCATAATCACAAGGTAGCTGAGTTCCAATTATCAATCCAAACACCATCCAACTCGGGGATTCCTTCCATATGTCATGCTCATGCTCTATAGAATTAACGTTGTACAGCTAACGCTCCATAGGATAATCTAAGTAGGTGCATAGTCTTTTACTCTATAAGAACTCATAGTTGCATCGTCCATCCTTTCGAAATATGGTCGCAACTATTCCGGGGTAAGAGTTTATAGAGTTTGGCATAGATTAAGATAGAAAGATTATGAATATGCTCTCTAGTATATCATAATCCCTATGATCAACTAAACTAGGCTTTGAATGTAACAACCCGCACCTTATTGGGCTCGAATTTGGACAAAATCGAAACCCAAGCTCATTAGGGTACGGATTGTTGGTTTTGGTAACATGCAATGAACATAAGATTAATCAAATAAAACTCAGAGCGGAAACAAAAGATAATAGGATCAAATACTAACCGAGGCTACTACTTCTGAATCAACCGCATCCCACAGACATCCATTAGCGTCATCAGAATCAAGCATGAAAATGACTAACTCTCCATCGACCATTCTACCAGCTCTGATTACCTATTCATCTAAGTCCATCTTGTGGGTTGTAATGTAGAGGGGAGTCGGAACAACATTCTGGTGATTGGAAAAATTACATGCATTACTTATAACATAAACTTATACCGATTGGTTTCCATTCAAATGTTATGTCTGTTGTTTAATATATGCATTACGATATGTCTATTCTCGACCAAAGCATAACTACATATATACACATACCTATATATGTATGCATATTATAACGTCCCTCATTCTATGGCCCAAAAATAAATGCTACTAATGCTACAGTCATTAATAGTATTATTCTCTTGTGACAAAATGAGATCAATTAATAGTATAATTAACATCAGAAGTACATGAATATGAAAATTTTCCAAAACACATTTCATTAATAATTTCCATTTTCATTACATAATCTCAAACATTTCCCGGGTTCAAATAAAGTATAATTGTTACAAAATATACCAAGAACGACATATGAAGATGCCTCCTTGGTTGATCAGTGTTTACTACTTTATAGTTATTTCATCCGTCATTGCATATATTCAAACAAAATGAAACAACATAGCGGATAAAATAATTCCTAGCATAACCAACTTGTCTTATATACATCTTCAAAAGCTTTATTCGTCGACCTAAAAACCTGTAATCCTTACTCTCAAACTACTCAAATAAGCACCCAAGAGTTAAAGGGGAAAAACAAAAACCCTGGTCGGACAAAACGTCTAGTGCGAATAATAATATGTCATAACAAAAAAAAAATTGAGACCATGCCACTAAGCCAAACGGGTTTTTCCCTCACTAGTATCTTTTGAAAATGTGTCAATCAAAATCATGCTCCTAAAAATAAAAAATGGTTAATGAAGCATGAAATAATCATATGCATGCAAGCCACATAGGTAAAATTGACCCGTCTGTCTAAATCAATAAACTATATGCTCCTACTACATAGTTTTTCCAGGTTTAGTACTAACCTATATGGCTGACTCGACCCTATCAGATATACCAAATTCTCAAAACTACGGTTGGGAGGAAATTGGACTGTTCGTTCAAACACAATCTTCTTAGTGTAGACCTGACTATTTATCTATCTCGTAGTTTTGCTAGGATTACAATGAACTAATGGTTTTGCAGACTAATAATAACCTACCTAAGTTATAAATTTTCTTCTATGCGTAAAACCTACTTTTATTCTTTATCCTTAACAAAGCCCAAAAAATTAGAATTGTGGACCAATATCAACTAGGGGCTAACAGTTGAAGCATAAGGTGCGACTCTACACCAGTTTCATTATAAGATTTTCTAATCCCTATTCCTCAAGTCAAGATATCCTACCACAATTTGTATATGGTGATAAGAATAATAATTCTCTTATAAAATCCTAGGCTAAATACCCTTTTTATCTCCTTGAAAACATAAGCCTTTATAAATGGTTTATCTCCTGAAATCATATCTAAAACAAGGAAAATATAACCCTTTACTTAGTCAAAGTATTATGCTGAAATATATGCTTCCTGGAAAATAGCTTTCATTAATTTCAAAAACAACAGGAGGTTATTGCACCTCTAAAACCTTGGCCTGTCAAGCCTTTTAAATAAAACATTGAATTGGTAATCTACAACATCGCTATGGCCGAGATAGGATGTCGCATCCCTTCATATCGAAGCTCTAGTGAATAATTTCGATTTATAAAACATAGGGTCGAAATCAAGTGGTTATTGAAATGCTAGTATACATAGGTTATTGAACGTATAAAACATCGTATTTCATTTGCATAGTATAAGGGTTTTCAATCTAAAAATAGGAATGTCGACATTGATTAATTTCGATATCATTGTTTGGAAGACGATTAAAGTCAATTTCACAAAATTAGGCTACCATGCTTGTAACAACCCAGACTTTTACGCCGTAAAATAATGAAACATAATTATTTTAATTCGATTTGCTGATAATTAAAATTTTAAAATCAAGTTTTTAGTTAACTAAATTCTTTTAATAAAAGGTACTTTTGTAATAAATCGAATTGAATGAGTAAATTCTTTTTGAATAAAATATTAAATTGAGTATCGTGTTTTAATTAAAATGAAATATTTTGTAGTGTGTATTAACTTAAATCAAATTGAAATTTATTAGAAACTAAAAAGATTGTTAAAATGAAGGAAAAGAAATAAAAAGAATTATTTTTTTAGATTTATGCATTTATTTTAAAGTGTTATTTAGTTATAGAAAATTATAGAACAATTGATATAATTAGTTTTGATTTATAAGGTATTTATGAATGTTTTAAATTAAATAAACAAAGATTTGGGAATTATGAAAATGAATGTTTATGAATGTTAGAAATAAAAATAATGTATTTGAGGTTTGTATGTATATATATATATATATATATATATATATATAATTATTATGAAATAATGACCGATTGTAGAAAATTATGGAAAGACTTCTATGAAGGAAATTTGATTTAAAATTTTAATTTCTTAAAGGGAAGTTTGTAACAACCCTAATTTTTATGTCGTAAATTAAATGAATTTAATTAAAATAAATTTGTTTGAATTCTATTTGTGATAACTAAAATTCAAAATTTTAGTTTACTTATTCTATTTAATATAAGGTTCTGTCACAATAAACTAAATTAAATCAGTAAATTATTTTTGACTAATATATTAAATTGAATAACGTGTATTAATTAAAATGAAATATTTTGTAGTGTATATTAACTTAAATCAAATTGAAATTCACTAGAAATTAAAAAAGTTGTTAAAATAAAAGGAAAGAAATGAAAAGAACTATTTTTTTAGATTTATATATTTACTTTAAAGTATTATTTAGTTATAGAAATTATAGAATAATTTATATAATTAGTGTTGATTTATAAGGTGTTTTTGATTGTTTTAATTATATAATAAAGATTTGGGAATGAAATTTTGATATTTTGATCTTTATTTTGAAATTATATTTTATAGTTAGAGGTAAATATAACGTATTTGAAGTTTGTATATATGTGTGTGCATGTGTGTGTGTATATATATATATGTATGATTATTATAAAATAATAACCAATTGTAGAAAATTATGGAAAGTTTCTATAAAGGAAATTTGATTTATATATTGATTTTGAATGTTTAATATAAATATTTGAATATTTGATTTAATTGTTTAATGAAATATTCTATTGAACTTTATTATTATTTCATTTTGAAATTAAAATTAGGATTTTACGTATGATTTCTACGTCTTTTGATTTCTCGTTTCCACACAGATTTCGATATTGTGAATGATTCACTGTTGATATTGATTTGATATGACACGGTAATGACATCCTTTTATGTGATTTTGTAATGATCTTTAATCTATGTGATGAGAAATCTGAATAAATAGAGTATAATACCATTTGTGATGGGGCATCCGATAATATTTCTTTGATTGTTCTTTGGACTCATTATATAGAATAATGAAGATGCGAGTGTTATATGTGAGCATTGAATCAATGGACTAGTAACACATGGTGGTATATGACATCGTTGTGTTATTTATTCAGTTATTCATTGCTCATCAATGACACTCATATAGGGGTATGTTGTGTCCGTGACTCGCTGCGGTGAGTATCTACGGAGGTTATTTGTTAGCCACATAATTTATGTACATTATGTGTCAGTCTACCTTTGTCCAGCTCCATTTATATTCTGAGAGTGAACCAGATTAGCCAGTATCCACCCGCGGCCTGATCATTGGGTCGCGCCCCAGATCTACGACACCGTTGTCATTTATGGTATTTGATGCGCATCACAAGAATGGAGTTGGTTGACCCTTGTGTTGCATAGGCCAGCAGTCAGTTACCATAGGGTTACATATCGGTGGTCGTGACCAAAGAGGTTATGCATTGTCGTGCCTATGGCCAATCAGTAGCACAATACCGAGAAGGGAGAGGTAACGATAACTGATGACTGTAGGGGTCATGTCATATGAACCATATGTGACTTCTGGATCAAGCAGACATGTTATCAGTCTCCCGTCTAGTTCTGGTGTATGTGGTATTTGTATATGTATGTAGATGGTAGATAGACATATATTATGTACGGATGAGATTAGACCAAGGACCGTATCCAAAGTATAATCAACCTTCTATCCTTCTTACGCAGACAACCTACTTATTATTAATTTGTTGTCATCTCTTAGGACTTTTCAGTCGAGAGTTTCGCCACTCCTAGGGCTGTGGGTCGATATATGATTTCATACATTACGGCATTAGAGCTATCTCAAATATTTCTTATTGATTTTAATGATTTGATTGGTATTTTATAATATGAGATTGAGAGAGATAGTAGGCATTGCTTCATTATTACCCGACTTCACTTGAGGATGTCTCATTACTGATTATTTTGGATTTTAAAATGATTTCTAAATATGTATGATTCACTCTTTGTATAGATTTTGTGATTTTCGATTAGATGTATTTCTATATGGGTGATGACGTCTTTTGATACTAGTGTCGATTGTTTTATATGAATTTGATTTATTTATGAGGCATGATGCCTTGATAAATAACTATTGTAATATATAGATATTTCAGATATACATCTATATACTCATTTATCTATTTTAACACGCTGGTTGATGATTTGAGTATCCTTGATCATGACATTATATTTCTATTTTTTGTATACTATTACCCTTCTTTATGATCTTTGATTAGACATAGTCTGACACGTGTGTCATTTTATAATACTCGAGTCAATCTGAGACATTTTAGGTACAGGGACGTTGAGACCAGGTTGTATTAATTGGGTATAGAGGAGATTAGTATTCAGTATTGTTGTATATTAATTTGTATTGTATAGGCTCATGTATGTGTAAGACCTGATAATGTATATTATACTTTTATATTGTATATTATATGTTATTGTTGCGATTGACTCTATGTTCTCAATAATTCACTATATATTCTTTATTATTCTATCCTGGAGGCATACGTGTTTATTGATTTATGCCAATACCGTATATGTACAAGTAAGTTATTTATATGATGGTTAAATACATGCCATTGTTAGCCCAAAGGAATATTCACTTGTATATCATATATCACCTTATTCTCTATGGTATCCGACAATATTATTTTTGTAATACTCTTGGATACTACGGGGATACCATGGGATATCGGCCATCAACAAAGTTTTGATATCCCATCCAGGGACATGAAAATTTCGTAAATATCATGAAAACTGTATTATTTCTATAAAAGCATTCCTTTCACAAACTCTTATTCCTTGTCAAAATCCTATTAGTTAAAATTATACATTATCAATATTCTTTTCAAAAAACTGCTCCAATATGTATTTATCATTCCTAAAAGCAAACCATTTAAATTATATTATTATTTTACTATAATTATTAGACTTTTCTAACTTAATAAATTCATAGAAAATTATATCACTTGGAAAAAATACAAAAATCACTAAAAATTAGAATTAACATATTATTTCACATATAAAAATTTTGGGATCAAAATTATTATTTAGTTATTTTTGATAATTAAAACCCAAAATCAATCTTTTTCCTTAGTAAATTCATAAAATATTCATACAAACTGGGAAAATGTTTGGGAAAATGTTGCTATTAGAAACACATTTCCAAAGTAATGTTTTAAACATTACATCAAATTTTAAAGTCTATTAGAGGTCAAAAACTAGGTTTCTACACTTAAAACCAATAAATCATCAAACAAGCGTATCATGCAACAATCATTCATAACTTACCATAATATCATCTTGTAATTCAATTTTAAGCATAAAATCGAAAAAAGCAAAAGTGAGATGCATAACTATTATTCACCTTGACTGGATAAAAAAAATTAAGATTAAATGTTTACTAAATTCCCTTTAGCTTTTCTTTGGAATTCCTTAATCTTCTTCCTCTTGGTTTCCTTAGTAAAGGCCGACCTCTAGCTTTTAGTTTGATTATGTGGAATGAAATGTAATGAGGAAAATGAGAGAAGAAGGGTTTTGGTCCAGAAATAAGAGTTTATTAATATTTCTCCCCTCACATTATTCCTTCTCTCTTTGGTTTAATTAATCATATTAACCAATTTACTAAAGCGGTCCAATCTAATTACCAAATATCATTCTCTTTATCTCAATACGTTGTCTTATTTAATTTATCTAATTAAATTTCATAAACAATGCTAATCAAAATTAGGGGTTTACAAACTCCCATCCTTAGAGTATTTCATCCTTGAAATTACGATATGGTTCATAGAAAACTTTAATAAATACATAAAACATACCATCAAAAAAATTTTGGGATAAGTGTCTCTAATCCTGTCCTCTATCTCCTACGTACAGTCATTTCCATTGTCACTCCATTGGACCTTCACTAATCTGACTATGTTGTTCCTTAACTTCTTCTCATCCCCAGCTACAATACGGCTGGATGTCTAATCAAAGCCATGTCCTGTTCTACCACTAAATCTTCCAATGCAATCAGAGTGATAGTAGTCTCTGGATTATGAACACACTTCCAAAGATGAGATATATGAAAAATATTATAGACTTTCGCCAAATATTTCAGAAACTCTATCCTATAAGTGAGTTTCCTGATCCTTTCTATAATAGAAAACGGTCTTCCCATGACCCACCAAATTCTAGTACACAAGCTCTCAACAAATCTTTAAGCACCTTATTGACTCTCTTTGTCTACTCATCCATCTGTAGGTGGTAAGTGGTACCTATCTTTGGCTTGGTACCTAACAATTGCTATAGACTCTTGTAGAATTCACTAGTAAGTATGGTATTTATGTCGCTGACTATGCTACTAGAAATCTCATGCAGTCTAACAATATTCTTCATAAACAACTTAGCTAATATAGCTGTCATTCTTGTTGACTTAATAGGAACGAAATATGCACTCTTAGTTAATCTATCACTATAACCCAAATACTTTCATTTTCCTTATTCGATCTGGAAACCCAGCAATGAAATCCATAGATATAGAAACCCCATCCCACACTGGTATATCCAAAGGCTGAAACATCTACTTGGCTTCTGATACTCGGCTTTCACTTGCTGGCAATTTAAACATTGCTTTACCCATAATCCTACACCTCTTTTCATACCTTCCACATTGGTATACCCAAATTTGATACATCTTTGTTTCTTTAGGATGAATAGTAAACTTTGATCGATGGTACTCCTTAAGAACTTCCTTCCTTAGGCCACCAACATCGGGAACACACAACCGTCCCTTCTTTCTTAACCATCCATTCTAGTCAAGATAAAAATCCTTTAAATCATCAATCTCAGTTCCATCTTAAAGCCTTCTAATCCTTTTGGCTAGTAATAGACTATCTCTCTGCTTAGATGCAACCCTTTCAATCACTACTGGTCGAACTTCCAAACATGACAACATAGCAGTTTCTTGACTAGAACTAGCCATCGATCTTAATTGCACACTACAAGTTGTCAATACTTCTAAATCCTTCCATTATGCTATATAGCTAACACCACATTCTGATGTTTCCTGCTAAGCGGATTAATAACTTTATTTCCTTTCTCAAGTATATTGAAAATTATAAGCTACTGTGAACTCCAACCATCTCTATTGTCTCATATTCAACTCCTTCTGAGAGAATAGATGTCACAACGACTTATGACCCATAAATAACTCGAATCTTTCTCCCAAATGGCAGTGTCTTCATACTTTTTAAGCAAAGATTACAGCTGCATACTCCGAATCATGAGTCGATATCTGACTTCATCTAGTCTAAGCTATTGAGAAGCGTAGACAATCACTTTACCTTTTTGCATCAACACAGCTCATAATCCTATTCCGCATGCATCAGTATACATCACCAAATCTTGATTCTTATCTAAAACAACTAACAAGGGTGCACTGGTCAACAAATGATTCATACTTTGAAAACTTGACTGTCAATTGATGCTGCCTCAACGTTTCAAGCACTATTCTAAGATGAGTCTCATAATCTCACTCATTCTTAGAGTATATCAGAATGTTATCTATAAATACTAATACAAAAATATCCAAATGCTCCTCGAAAATCCGATTTATTAAATCCATAAAGAAAGCATGTGCATTGGTCAACCCGCATGGAATGACTAACCACTCATATGAACTGTACCTCATTCGAAATGTGATCGAAGGAATACTGTCTTCCACCACCCCCAATTGATGGAATCCTGTTGCTAGATCTAATTAAGAAAATAATTTGGCTCCACTTAACTAATTAAATGAATCATCATTTCTCAGCAAAGGATATATACTCTTTATTGTCCTCTCATTCATCTTACGATAATCAACACATAATCTTAACGACCGTCGGTTTCTTTACGAATACCGCGGCCGCTCGCCAAGGCAAACTAGTTGGTCTAATAAAACTCATTTCTTCTAAGTCCACTAGCTACACCTTTAACTTCTTTATCTCGGCCGTTGTCATCCAGCTAGGTGGTCTATAACGGGTTCATTTTAGGTACAATATCTATTTTGAACTTAATAGCTCTCTTTGGTGGTAATCCTATAGCTGGTTCAAAAACATCTACAAACCCTCTAATGACAAAAACTTGATTCAACTCATTTTCCTCATTCATTGCACCCGACAAAGTACAAACATCAAAATTCGAGTTCTCTACTCCGTATATGATTCGATCGCTACTATTAGGGTGTCTTGGTGATATTTTCCTATCTTGGAAAAACATTCTGGCATCATAACCAATCCATACCTAAAATAATCCAAAGCCTATTGTTAACCCACCTTTTGCCAAGGAAGTAGACGTGCGGATTTAACCCAACAGACATCACGATTTTCTAGGCCATTAGTTAAGAGCAATGACTATGAGGTCCAAAAATCAAGTGCACGCAATAATATGAAGAAATGATCAATCGATACCAAAAGATAGAATCTACAAAATATTTTAAGTACAGATTAGTACCTCGTCCACGTAGGGGATTGGTGCCTATGCCTTCCCCTAGGTGATCAGTGCATGTCCTCAAATTTTGTCCTAAACTAGGTAAGACCGGTTAAAAGTAACAAGGAAGGGTCCATGAGGTTACATTTCAAATCTCGAGTCATTTGGAGTTTGTATGCATAAGTTATGGGCAATTACTTTACCTAAGAAAGGGATCGTATAAAAGAGGTCAGAATATTTCAGCCAAGAAAGTACAACTCAATGAAAAACAATCAGTATCTCAAAACCCATAAGTCCAAGCATACAAAATTTTGTGACAAAATGTAGGGACCTTAGGGAGCCTACCCTAGGGATCGCACATAAAAAAGATGACAGAGGATCGGCACTCTTCCTTCTTAGGGATAGACTAAACCCAACTTTATAGCAAAGATCGGTCAATATCTCAACATATACACATCCAATTGATATGAAACTTGAAGGACAAGCTAATTACAACATATAGAACACCCCATAGGAATTGCATATCATTTAGAGAAAGTTGTGGAGATCGGTATCTATCCCTCTATTGGGATCGGCTATAATCAACCTTCATAATATGTTACAATAAATATTATCAATAACTCGAGTTCTACTAATCCAATTGACGTGAAACTTGGAGATTGAGCATAATACAACATGGAGAAGCTCTCCTATGGATCCTATGGAATTTGGAAGAGATTGGAGGGATAGGTACATATCCCTCTAGAGGGATCGACAGAGATCGGAATTCAAGCAAAACTACTTCACAAAAAATGCGATCTCTCGTAAATTGTACGTCAGAATTACACGAAATTTGGGGAGCAGGTAGCTAACATTATGGAGCATGAAATTTGGGGAGTAGGTAGCTAATATCATGGAGCACCCCTCATAAGGATCACAGCCCGTTTGGACACACTAATAGGGATCGGTATTGATCCTTGTTGTGGGCCCTAATAGGGGCAGTTTTAAATGAATTTATACCATATTTTCTCTGATTTCACACCTCTTCTTCTTCCACATTTCTTTATATATATTTTTACTACTACTCTGCCGAAATCAACAATGAATCTAACTAGATCATTTCTGATTTGATTCTCTATCACTATCTCAACAAGATCCCAGTGCTATTCAGAGTTGTAGGCTTCTTTGTAATTAATTGAGTAAGAAAAGGTGTGATTGTAGCCTGTAAAATCAATCAAGCGAGAAAAGGTGTGCATGTAGTCTTTTGAAATCAATTGGGTGAACTTGTTACCCGTAAAATGAAGTATCTCTATCCAAAGGATTATGAATCTGGAGTGGTGTACCTCGTGGCCTTGAAATCGAGGGTGTAATTGTAAGAATTGATTTTGAAAGGAAATCCGTACTTGTGTGCGGGACAGGATGTAGGGTAATTCCGAACCAGTATAAAATCCGGTGTGTTATTTCCTTTATAGCTTTTACTTTATTTTTGCATCTGTGATCATATCTGTGTCTGAATATTGCATACATTTATGTTCAAATTAATATACACTCAAAAACATTTAGTAATTCCTTAAAACACTACTCAACGCCCCCCTCTAGTGTTAATTCTAGCCTTAAGATCCGTAATCTGCATTTCTCACGGTTGGTATCAATGTAAGATTTTCAAAGTTTCATAATCTGAATTTTGAAAAATTTTCAAAATGGCTACCAATACTGGTATTATTAATACCACCAACACTGGTTCTATTATCCCTGTCACTAGTTCAATTGTAGAAGGTCAGTCTACTGTCAGACCACCACTTTTTAATGGCAGTAACTATGCATATTGGAAATGTGGGATGAAAATATATTTACAATCTGTAGGACTAGACACTTGGAATATCACATAGACTGAATATTTTGAACCCACAACTGATTTTGCACAGTGGACTTTTGAGCAAAAGATCGTTGCACAAAACAGCTCTAAAGCTATGAATATTTTGTTTTGTTCACTTGATAGGAATGAATTTAATAGAGTGTCAGTTTGTAAGTCTGCATATGAAATCTGGAAAACTTTGCAAGTTACTCATGAAGGAACAAGCAAAGTTAAACAGACCAAAATTTCCATGCTCACAAATCAGTTACAATTATTTAAAATTAATTCTAATGAGTCTATTTCAGATATGTATAGTAGATTTTAGAATATTGTGCATTCTCTAATATCCTTGGGAATGGAATATTTGAAAGAAGATCGAGTCAGAAAAATCTTAAATTCTCTTACTCCAGAATAGGATCAAAAGACACTTGCGATCGAAGAGGCAAATGACATCAGTACCTTAAAGATAGAAGAATTAATTGGAAATCTAATGTCGTTTGAAGTCCAACTGATTGAGAGAAGAGAAAGCAAAGCATCTGAAAAAGAAATCAATGACATTCAATGCATTGACCGATGGATCAGACTCAAACAACGATAATGATGAAGAGATAGCCTTTTGGCCAAGAATTTTTGGAAATTCCTGAAATACAGAAAGATGAATAATCTTAAGAGAAACAACTGTAAGAACTCTGGTAATCAGAATGTAGTGACAAACTATATCAAATGTTTCAACTGAGACGAACCAGGCCATATCAAAAAAGACTGTCCGCATCCAGATAGGCAAAATCTTCCTATAAACAATGATTCCGCAAAGAAACGAAAATATGCATTTACTGCTACTCTAGATGACTCAGACTCATCCTCAAGCGATAATGATCAGAAGACAAATAATTCAAATATGTGTTTCATGGCAGTTTATGACTCCGACGAATTCAGAAAAATGGACTCAGAAAAAGGTACATGTTTACAATACATTGGTTGAAATTGTATGCTTAGAATTGGATGCTTGATTGGTTGATTTAGAATTAGTGTGTTGTTTGAATTTTAAAATTTTTATTTTTATTATTTTTTTACTTTTTTTTTTAATAATATCATAATATTTTATGGAATATACTATGATTCTTATATATAGACATTAAAAATAATAAATATGTATATATATATATATATATTAGAATACTTAAGAGAAATAAATCATGAAAATTCAAAGACACCTGTCGACAAGGGCCCCTCCACGTTGTTGACAAGGGTACAAAAATTTGAAATTCAAAATTTGAATTCAAATGTTGAATTTCCCTCCATCTTTTCACTTCATTCAAGACTCTGAAAAGTCACCTTTTGACCAGAGAACATGTCCTTTGAGAATCTATTTATTTACTATCTCTTATCACAACTTTTCACTTTAAATTTGAAATTTGAATAACTACCTTGTGTCTATTCATTTCAAACTAATTCCTACACCTATAAATATATATTTCTTCTAGAATTCATCACTCAAAATCATTTCTTATCTACTTTATCTATATTTCTTCTCACAAACTGGACAATACAATTCATAGTTTGATCGAGAATCTTGAAGAAACCCTTAACTCTTTCAAAAATATTCTTTCTTTCATTCTCTGTAATCAGCGACACTTAGAGTTGAGTCCAATGCAGATGATCAAGGAGCAAGAAAAGCATTTCGATACGATACGATGGATGATTTCCTCCCTGCACAAAGTTGATAATGAAGCACATCCTCCAGTCTCTCTCACCAATTAAAATGAAAATTGGGATGCCATTAAAGCAGACCCTATATTTGAAGAAGGAGGATGGGTGGAAGTTCCTCGTAATGTTTGATTTTATTTGATTGCTTTGTTTGATTTGAATTGATTGCTTGGATCGATTTTATTTGATTTGGTTTGGTGTGGATTGATAATTGGTGTGCAAAACATAATATGTATTAGTTTTTTTCTCGCTTTCTTATCGTTATATGATCTTACTTATGTTTTCTACGTAAATGTAAATATAACAATATATAATTAATAAATGATTTTTGTTCATATATTTGAATTCTCACATTATCACTATTATAAGTATTATCATATATGGATTCTTAGTTAGGATAGTTAGTAATTAAGGACTAAGTTTAGTTTTAGAATTAAGTGTTGATTATTTATGATAACACTATCATTATAATCACATGTCATATAGTACTAGATTAAGGGGAAGTTATATAGTTTGGAGTTAGTTTTTGTTGATGACAAAGGAGGAGAAGTATAAAATAGGATAGTTAGGCATAGATTAAGGGAGAGTTATTAGTTTTAGGGGGGGTTATTAGGATAGAAGTAATATTTTATAAACAAAAGTTGTCATCATCAAAAGGGGGGAGATTGTTGGTCCCTGAGAAGATGGTTTTGATGGCAACAACCTTAGAATAAGATTATAAAATATAAATACTAACATTATAGTTTAGATATATATGTATATGCAGGATTTAACCATGCAGGTACCAAAGAATGAAGACTGTACAGTATAGAGATTCAAGACTGAAGATATCAAGATTGAAGGCTCATGAGTATCAAGATTATCAAGAGTTGATTTCAATATAAGTAATTTAGTTAGGAATTTTGTTAAAACTCCTAGAAAAGCACTAGCATCTTAAAATCCAATTTATTCGTGGAATGGAATCCACTTCGAGCTCGTTAAAGGGATGGAACCCTAAGTAGGATGGAACCTACGAAAAATCTAATGGAACATTGTTTTGTATCCACTAATTTTTATTTAAATGTTTTTACAAAATTATATCTTGTTTTCAAAATGATTTCAAAATCTTCCTTTTAAAAGAATCAAAAACATCTATTCTAGTTTTAAAATACTTTTAGCCTCAAAATAATCATTATTTTCAAAATCAAATTATCCTTGGTTTTAAACTATCTTTTAATTATAATATATTTCACTTTTAATATTTATACTTAGATTTAAATATACAGTTATAGTAAAATTATATATATATATATATATATATATATATATTATTCTCTATACTTATTTATCTATTTTAACTATAGTTAGGTATAAAGTTTAAAATAGTTTTAATACAAGGTGAAAGTTATTTTCAAAGAAAAACAAATTATCAAAAAGTATATAGGCCTGTCGACAACCCCAATATACCCTTGTCGACAAGGTGGCAGTTTATTTCAAATTTTGAATTTCAAAGGAAGTGTCTATTCGTCATATCCTTTCATGAATGGACATGGATATTGTTCTACTATAAATAAGGGCAGTTTTAAACGAATTTATATTTATATTTTCTCTGATTTCACTCCTCTTCTTCTTCCACATTTCTTTATATATATTTTTACCATTATTCTGCCGAAATCAACATTGAATCTAACTAGATCATTTCTGGTTCGATTCTCTATCACTATCTCAACAAGATCCTAGTGTTATCCAGAGTTATAGGCTTCTTTGTAATTAATTGAGTAAGAAAAGGTGTGATTGTAGCCTGTAAAATCAATCAAGCGAGAAAAGGTGTGATTGTAGCCTGTAAAATCAATCAAGCGAGAAAAGGTGTGATTGTAGCCTATGAAATCAATTGGGTGAACTTGTTGTCCGTAAAATCAAGTAACTCTACCCAGAGGATTGTGAATCTGAAGTGGTGTACCTCGTGGCCTTGAAATCGAGGGTGTAATTGTAAGAATTGATTTTGAAAGGAAATCTGTACTTGTGTGCGGGACTGGATGTAGGGTAACTTCGAACCAGTATGAAATCCGGTGCGTTATTTCCTTTATTGCTTTTACTTTATTTTTGCATCTATGTTTGATTATGTGATCATATCTGTGTCTGAATATTGCATACATTTGTGTTCAAATTAATATAAACTCAAAAGATTTAGTAATTCCTTAAAACACTATTCAACCCCCCCCCCTTTAGTGTTAATTCTAGCCTTAAGATCCATAATCCGCATTTCTTACATAGGTTATATAAGGTGACCCCTAATTACGCCTCTAGTTAGGTATTAACTCCACAGTTAGTTATTTTCCTAAGAGATTTACACCGTTCACTTGTGTATTTCTTTTTATTTTTTATAACTTGTACAATGCTAATTGTTTGCACAAAAAATGGGCAAACACCTCCAAGTCGTACGATTTAGTTGATTATGTGTTGTTCTTAGTGATTTGGGTGATTTATGCAAATATATAAAATAGATGGACTAAACTGTAAAAGACACACAGATTTATAGTGGTTCGGCCAGAATGTGCCTACGTCCACTCTATATGTTATTCTCCTTTTCTGTTTAGATTACAAGTACAAAGCTTTGATTACAAGTATCTGAAAGTTGTTTGAAAGTTCTATCCGTGCTTGAGCTCTCAAACTTGTCTGCCATTGTTGTACCCCTGCCCCTCTATTTATAGAGTGAGGGTGAGGCTAGGGGTCCTGGATGTATATATCTTCTGGTGGGCCTGGACTAATGCAATCTGGCCTGACAAAGTTGATCCGGAACGTCTTGGTTCGGTGGAGAGTGGTATGTTGTTTGGACCGGTGGTAGGTTGGGAGTGAGTTTGGTTCGGCAGTGGTTGGTCCGGCTAGGACTCGAAGATGGGCTCGTTCGGTGGTGAAGTGGGAGGATTCGGTTCAGTGATGGAGGAGAAGGGAATTGGTTCAGAAGGTGCTGGAGGCCTCTGGTTCGGTAGTTTATGGGGGTAGCTGGTTCGGTGGCAGGTGGGACGTTATTGGTTCGTTGGGGCCTTCCTCCCTTGGTTCGGTGATGCTTCCTTTCATGTGGCCTGGTGGTGGAAACGCACCCAACATTTGCCCCCCAAAGTGGGGCATATGTTGGCATATGCTGCGCTTTGTTTTAACTTGGGTGTTTCCGTCCGGTCCTATGTGCCGAACCGGTCCGGTCGTCCTGCGTTAGTTTATAAGTAGGGGTGTTAGGCCTTCATTATTCCCTACCAAGTTTGATAGCCGAATCAGACTCTCTCCTGCCGAATCAACCTTACTGTCGAACCACGTTAGATTGCCGAATCAGGTAATTTAGCCTCTCTTCGCCAAATGGATCCGCGTTTTGGACTACCGAATGTAGCGAGTGTCGAATGAACCGAGGTACTCGACTTGCCGAATGAACCGCGGGCTTAAGTGCCGAATGCGTCTTCGGGCCTTGTACTACCGGACGGGTTTGAGAAGTACGAGGCCGAATGGGCCTTATTCTCAAACTACCGATCGATCTTTCATGTTTTGAATTGCGAATGAGATTCCAGACTGCACGCACTCGTTTGCTTAAATCTCTATACTCCTTGTTTTAACAGTGTGTTTGTTTTTGGTGTTGCAGATAATGTCTCACAAAGTGGAAACTCGATCAGAAAAGAGAAAATCCACGGACAGAAGAGAGTCCCCTGTTGTGCCCCCAGCCCAGCCAGGACCGGGACGACAGGGACCCACCCCGAGATCACTAGTGTATGGATATGGCCCTCAGGAGTTCTTGAACTCTCCTCCTAACTGCTTTCCTAGCTCTCTCAAGGAAGAGCAGCTTGATGTTATCCCCCTCTCCTTTGGGATTGATAGAGCATGCATGCCGTTGCCAGGGAAGGGGGTCATGCCATATAATCCCCCTAAAGGATACTTCGCTTATAGTAGGTACCACTGCATGTGCGGGGCCATTCCTCCAATCAATGCTTGGATAGTTAGCTTCGTCACCTATTTGAAGGTGGCCCCTTTCCAGCTATAGCCCAACTCCTACGCTATCCTGGTGTGCCTATTTGTGATTTTCCAGAGAAAGTACATGCGTCCCCCTTCCAACCAGGAGATTCGGTACCTATATAACTTGAGAGGTTACAAGAAGGGGTCTCCATACATCAGCTTGGAATCGGCCGTGTCCTTCAAACCGGTCTTGGACTTGTATTCAAAGTTCACCATGTTTAAGAAGGAATGGTTCTTCGTCCAGGATGACACCGTTTCGATCCACCGCTTCACCTCTGGCTCTAAGTTGAAGCTTATTTATAATTTCCGTTCTGACTGAGATGCTTCTTCTTATGTGCTTTTATTTCTTGCTAGCGACAGGTGGCTTTGCGGTCGTGGAGAATGATCACCTGGTTCAGATGGTCGCGGAGATAGAGGCCATTTCGGAAAGGGATAGGTCAGCTTCTTACCTAATCAGGAATGCCACTCTCCTGGGACACAACTTGATTCTACCACATCAGTCTGTGGTCAAGCATAGGGATACGGTTGAGGAAAGAGCTGCCAAAGCCAAAGGAGGGGCCACGACAAAGAGCAGCAAGAGGAAACCCTTCTCGATACCTCCATTCGTCGGGGGGAAGAAGCTCGGGAAATCTGATGGACCCTCTCCCAGAACATGCCCAGATGTTCCGGAGGAGGAAAGTGGAGAGGAGGAAAGAGGCGAGGAGGAGAGCAGAGGTGATGGAGAAGGCGATGGTGGCGAAGGACAGAGTGGTAGTGGCGTTGGTGCCTTGACCTCTGGGCAAGCAGGTGAGATTCAAGAGTGGACGGATGATGCTTTCAGCCAAGCCTTTGAGGGGTTGGAGGAAGGGTCCGCCTTGGTGGAGAAACCGAAGAAAACTGATAAGGCCGGGACTGGTGCCAGTCCATCTTCTGAGAGCATTTCAGCTAGGGCAACTCCGGCGGTTCAAGGTGAATTTTTGACTCCTCTTTTAACTTCACATGTTTCTTGGATTATAGTCTCATGCATGCTTGTAACACTTGGTTTTTATTCCAGGAACGGGTAAGGCGGCCAAGACATCAAACATTCGGCACCGCCTCAAGCAATTCAAACTCCTCAAAGCTTCTGCTAAACCGAAGCCCTCGACTGACCGTTCCAGGGACGTAGTCGGCTACCGTCCTCTCCTCGGAGTCATTGAAGAGGATATTCAAAAGAGGAAGAGGAGGCGTTCCATGTTCGAACCTTCACTTGGACCTCAGCCCCCAACCCAGCCTATTCATGACATCACGGGGAAGATACTGAGTCCATACCATCTCCGCATCCATCAGAGAATCCTACCGTTACTCATGTTGATCGTCCCGACTTGGCTCGTAACCCATTTGCGGGTCATCCAGATCTGGACCCAAGTTCTCATGATATTTCCTTCGATGAGGTTGCCGGTGAGCACCTCCTACCCCGCAATCCTATGGTAAGGGTGCTTGACGAGGCTAAGTCTTTGGATCTCGACTTGTTGACCACTCAAATTGTGACTATGGGGGATGAGGCCAAGGCAAACATCGATCGGGTGGCTGAGGAGACCAAGAAGTTGATGGGGCATCACGCTCGACTGGTCAAGGCTGGAGAAGAAATCGGAAGTGCTAACATTCGGTTGCGGCTAATGGTTTTCGATCAGGCCAAACAGCTTGCCGATCCAGACGACTAAAGAAAACCATGGAAGAGGCTAGCAAGGCAGAATTGCGAAAGATGGAGGCTACTTGCAAGAAACGAATTGACACGGCCATCGCAACGGTGGATGAGGTTCGGAGAGCGGATCTCGAGCAGGTAGAGGAGTTATCTGGAAGGCTCGAAGCCGCAGGGCTTGCTCAGGCCAAGCTAAAGGAGGAGATGGAGGCGATGAGGAGATCCCTTCAAGCTGACTGCTTGAGATACCGATTGGAGAGGGATGCTGCCGTTGCAAAGTTGTCGGTTTCTGAGGCCCGTATGAGGGAGTTTGAGGAGAACGAGGGGATGATGGATGATATGCTGTAGGATATGTATTTTCGTACTTGGAAGCAGGGCAACCTATCCTGGATGGACGATTACCCCCAGGTCATGGCTAGGATATATCTCTGGGCTTTGGAGGAGGCCAAGGCTGATGCGGATAAAGAGGGTGGCGTGGCCTTCAGAATGGATGTGGTTACCGCTCAGTTCAACAAGGAGGAGAAGGTGGCGGTGAAGGAGGGCATGCGGCTTCTTACCGTTGAGGAAGTGGGTGTGGAGTTGGAGGATGATGATTAGGGAGCAGACGCTGGTAAGTCTTCCCTTTTAATCTTTTCTTAACTTGATTGCGTATCGTTTGTCTAATAGATTCTTCTCCTGAATTGGACAGGTGGGACCTCTGGTCAGCATGCTAGGAGTTCTGATCTTGCTGTCAAGTAGATCTTGGGGGGTTGGAAGGATAGAGATGAAGTTCTGATGCTGCTGACTATTTTGACTTGATCCGGGCATTTTTGGTTTTACTTGACATTCCTGTATATACTAGTTCTAAAACATTAATGTACTTTCAGGTTGTAATTATGTCATTGCAACGAACGACTTTATTTTTAACATGTAACTTTATAACATAAGTTGATTCTGTCATATTAGGATGCTGTCATTATTTTGATGTGTTGCATAAGAAATATAGCTGTGCATGCGCTAGTGATTCAATTGTGTTTTGATGTCAAGTTCTCGCTTAAAATATAATTTCATGTCTTGCAATGTTAATGTGATATGTGAATATATCAGAGCTGCTTATTTGTACACAAGGGAAGAGAGTACCGCCCTTCAAGTTTTTGCTGTAGACGGTAGCTTTGAATGCCTTGTGTAATCGAATATGGAATGTAGTTGAATGTCCTGCCATCCAGCTGTGAGTTCTTATTCCCATTAGCGAGTGTCTCCTATTTTGTGTCATGTACTTTAGTGATCGTTATAGAGGATAGGAGGAAAGTTTTTATAAATAAAATGGAAATATAAGGAATAATAAAACTTCGAATCACGGAAGGCCTTCGTGCGCTTAAGTTTGTGGAAAACGGGTTTTGTAGTCACTTTCCCTAGCTATGGGTCTTGGAGACATTCGTCACCCATCTTATGCCTCCGTGGGGAGTTTTCTTTTTTACCACAGCCGTACTTAAGACACATCGGAGCCGAGATCGCGCACAGTAACTACCCAGGCCATTATGGCTTGTAATCGTGGGTATTATTCGATTTATCGTGGCCGGCTAGCGTGGGTGTCGATCGTCAACTGTGAACTGCCCCTGGCTGGCCACACCTTATGTTAGGGCTTATAATCGCTTCACAGTTGCCGGCGAGCCGAACGCCGTAATGATCTTCCTCGGCTATAGTCGGCCTTCTCGGTGGCTTATGATCGGCTCATTACAGTTGGCTTTGAGGGCCGTCGCGAGCAATGAGTTAACCCGCAGCAGAGGGATGCTGGAGCAAAAGTGTCTCATTGGCGAGGGCATAGATTCGTATAGTACCTGTTGGGTCTTGTCCAGGTGAGGCTGTGCCATGAAGCGTCCAGAATGGAAATGCCGTTACACAGGGTTTTGTTCAACAGAAAAGGATAAAGCTTAACAAGCAGCCAAGATATAAAGGAACAAGTTAAAAAGAGACAAGATTTTTAAAGTGGTTCGGCATGAAAATGCCTACGTCCACTGATTCTCTTTGTTAATTCACTTCATATGGGCAGTACAAGTTAAGAAAAGTATCGACGAAGGTGTTGGATGTTCCATGCCCTCCGGAACACCTCTCCGTCCACTGTTGACAAAATATAAGCTCCGTTGTGGAGGTCTTTATGAATTACATAGGGTCCGTCCCAGATTGGATCTAGCGCTCCGGGGCGCGGGAAGATCCGCTTGAGTACAAGATCTCCTTCTCGTAAGCTGCGGTGCTTGACTTTGGAGTGGTATTGTGCTGCCACTTTTTGCTTGTGAGCTACCGCTTTGAGTGCTGCACCGTTTTTTCTCTCTTCAATAAGATCCAAAGACATGTGGAGGAGTTCTTCGTTCTCTTCTAGGTTTTAGTGGATCCTACGGTGGGAGGGCACTACAGTTTCAACTGGGAGCATGACCTCCGATCTGTATGCCAAAGAGAAAGGAGTATGTCCTGTTGATGTTCTGTGAGATGTGCGGTAGGCCCAAAGTGCCGTAGGAAGTTCATCCACCCAAGCGCCTTTTGACTTTTCAAGTTTCTTCCTGATTAGAGTTTTGAGAATTTTCTTGACAGCTTCGACTTGTCCGTTTGCCTAGGGATAAGCTATAGATGAGATGCTTTTGTGAATTCCGTGCTCTCGGCACCAGTCGGTGAATTCCTCGCTGTCAAATTGAAGTCCATTGTCCGATATGATTTTGAGTGGAACCCCGTACCTGCATAGAACATTTTTGATCAAGAAATTAATAACTTTTGCCGAAGATATTTTATTTAAAGGTCACCCATTTGGTGAAATAGTCGACTGCCACTATAGCATATTTGGCTCCGCCTCGGCCCATCGGCATTTCGCCAATCAAGTCAATTCCCCATACTGCAAAGGGCCAAGGGCTGGTCATGTGATTGATCTCATTTGTTGGTAGTCGAGGAATCTTAGCAAATTTCTGACATCTGTCACATCTTTTGACGAAGTTTAAGGCGTCTTTGTTTAAATTGGGCCAGTAATAACCATATCGGAGTATTTTCTTTGCTAGAGTCTGCCCTCTAGTGTGATATCCGCAACTTCCTTGATGGATGTTGGACAGGACTTCTTTGGCTTCCCTTCCAGCGACACACCTTAATAAGGGGTTAGAGAAGCCGCACCAATAGAGGATGCCTTCTTGTATTGTGTAGCGGGAAGCTTTCCTTAAGTTTTTCTTAACTTCGTTACGCCCGTCGGGCAGTGTGCCATTTTGTAAGTACTTCCGGATGGGAGTCATCCAAGTTTCCTCTTCGATTGCAGCGATCAGATTCATTGGCTCGAAACTCGGGGCTAGTTGCTTTGAGATGGTTATTGTTCCGAAAGTGGTGTCGTCCTTCATGCTAGCTTGCTTTGCCAGTTCGTCGGCCTCCTGATTCTCTCCTCGAGGAATGTGTTTGATTAAATACTGATCCAATTGATTGAACAGCAGCTTGGTCTTCTTTAGGTATGCTGTGAGTCGTTCTCCTCGAGTCTGGAATTCTCCCAGTATTTGATTTACAATAAGTTGAGAATCACTATGGAGACATAAAGAGCCAACTCCGATCTCTTGGGCAAGTTCTAATCCAGCTATCACTGCTTCGTATTCTGCGTCGTTGTTGGTGGCAGCGAATTCCAACCTTAGGGCATAGTGCAGCTTCCCTCCCCTGGGGGTGATTATCACAATACCTGCCCCCGAGCCTTATTCGTTTGATGCTCCATCTACAAAAGATTCCACTTGATATCTTTTGTTATTTCAGATCGATCTTTACCTTCGTTGGTAGTGAATTCGGCAATGAAATCGTCCATGGCTTGTCCCTTGATGGCGGTGCGAGTATGGTAGGTGATATCATATTGACTCAGTTCAATACACCATTTGAGTAGTCGCCCAGAAGTGTCGGGGCGATGGAGTACCTGCCTTAGCGGTTGATCGGTTAAAACTCTGATGGAATGAGATTGGAAATAGTGTCGCAGTTTCCGTGACGTGATTAGCAAACAGTGTGCTAGCTTTTCAAGTTTAGGGTATCTGGCTTCTGCCCCTGTAAATCTATTGCTTACAAAGTATATGGGCCGCTGCGCGGTTGTCCTCTCTCACCAAAGCGGCGCTTAAAGCATGGGACGATACAGTAAGGTATAGGTATAGTTTTTCGCCTTCATTTGGAGTTGAGAGTACTGGTGGTCTCTGAAGGTGTTCGATTAGGTTAAGGAAGGCTGTTGAGCATTCGTCAGTCCATTCGAACTTTCCTTTGTCTTTCTTTAGAGCTTCGAAGAAAGGGATGCATTTGTCGGTTGCTTTAGAGATGAACCTGCTTAGGGCGGCCACTTTCTCGTTTAGGCTTTGCATCTCTCTTCGAGTGGATGGTATCTTGATATCTTGCAGAGCCCGGACTTGTTCGGGGTTTGCTTCAATCCCCCTGGCATGGACGATGAATCCCAAGAACTTTCCCGATGATACTCCGAAGGAGCACTTTAGAGGATTCAGCTTCATTCCATATTGGCGAAGTACTTGAAACATCTCGTCCGGGTGATTTATATGATCATTGGCTTTCCTTGATTTACCAGCATGTCATCCACATAAAATTCCATAGTTCGTCCTATTAGTTCCGCAAACATCTTGTTGACGAGGCGCTGATAAGTAGCTCCGGCGTTTTTAAGTCCAAAAGGCATTACTCTGTAGCAGTACAATCCCCGGTCAGTGATGAAACTAGTGTGATCTTGATCGGGGGCATGCATAGGGATCTGCTTATATCCTGAGTATGCGTCCATAAAGGATAAGAGTTCGTGTCCGGCTGTGCTGTCCACGAGTAGATCGATTCGGGGGAGTGGGAAGCAGTCCTTCGGGCAAGCGTCATTTAAGTTGGAGAAGTCGATGCATGTTCGCCACTTCCCATTAGCCTTCTTTACCAGTACCGGGTTGGCGATCCATTCTGGGTAGATGGCTTCTCGTATGAAGTTATTGGCAAGTAGGTTCTTTACTTCTTCCTCGAGGGCTGCTGATCGTTCTGCCCCTATGCTTCTCTTTTTCTGCTTTACTGGCACCTTGGTGGGATCGATGTTCAGTACGTGGCATGCTACGTCTGGGGAGATTCCAGTCATGTCAGCGTGCGTCCATGCAAATACATCCATGTTGTGGCGAAGAAAATCAATGAGCTGATCCTTCAATTCCGCTCTTAACTGAGACCCGACTCTCAGCAGTCTACTTGGGTCGTGTTTGTCTACAGATATAAATTCCATAGCCTCTGCAGGCTCGGTGGTGGCCTCCTCCTCCTTGTCCCTGTGGTCTAATTCGTTGAAAGGATCGCTGGTATATCGAAGAGGAGGGGCTTTCTTTAATTGCTATGCTTCCAAATTTTTCTTGCAGAGAGAAGTCTCTGCATCCTTCCCTTTATCCTTCCTACGGTTATTGCGAAGTTCAGTTACATAGCAATCTCGAGCGGCGTCTTGATCTCCCTCTATTTCTCCTATTCCGTTATTTGTTGGAAATTTCATCTTCAGGCACCACGGGGCTAAGACAATTTGGAAGTCAGACAAGGCTGGTCTTCCCAAAAAGGCGTTGTAGGCCGAGTGGTTCTCTATTAGCACAAATGTTTGTTTTCGCACAACGGAGCGGGGATGGCTTCCTATTTCGACAAAGAGGCCCAGTTGCCCGAGGAGCATCTTCGCATCTCCGGTGAAACCATGTAGCGGTTTGCTGCAGGGAGACACATCCTTCATTGACATCTTCATTTTGTTGAAAGCGTGCTTGAATAGGATATTTACTGAGCTTCCAGTGTCTACTAGAATTCGGAAAACCTTGGCTGGACCGAACCAGGCAGAGATGACCATATGATCCATGTGAGGGTACTGCCTTCCCTCTGGATCACGCCTACTGAATGTGATATCATCATTTTCTTTCCGTTTCGGGTGGCGCTCTTCTGTAACAGAATTAACGTAGCCTTCATTGTTTCTAAGTGACTTACTGTATCTCTTCATCTCTGCCCAGCTTCCGTCGGCGATGTGTGGTCCTCCTGATATGGTAAGGACCACTATCTTCTCTTGGCTGGAGTCGCTGGTGTTGCAATTTCCTCCGCCTACTTCCTGGAGGGGCAACCCTGGGTTCTCATTGGCAGGAGTTGAAGTCCTGTTCTGACCTTTCACATAGCGCTCTAGTCTCTTCCTTTTGATGTGTTCTTCAATCAAGTCCCGCAGATGATGACATTCATTGGTGTCATGCCCATGAGATTCGTGGAAGCGGCAGAACTTTCCAGACTTAATTGCATTATCTGATTCCTTCTTGTGCGGGGGGCGCTTGTATCTAACTTCGTCTTGGGTGGCCAAGAAGATGTTTTCGATTGTTTCATTTAAAGGGGTGTAAGAGTCAAATCTCGGTCCTGGCCTATATAAACGCTTTTCTCCCTTCCTGCCCCCAACATTGTCTTTGGAGTCATTTCTTCGAACGTCTTTTGCTGCAACGGGAACCCTGTCTGGAGTTGCCTTAGTCTGTTGCCCTGACTGCCTCTTAGTGGCAACGTGTTCAAGCCTCATATACTTCCCGGCTTCATGGAAGAAATCAGGTAAGGTAGCTGTTTTTTCTTTCGTTAATCTCCTAGAAAATTTAGTATCCGGATGCACACCACTGTAGAGGGCCATTAGGATAAGTTTCTCATCGGCATCTTGGACTGCGGCCGCTGCGGCGTTGAATCGGGTTAGATATTGTTGCACTGTCTCTCCGGGTTTCTGTTTGATATTAGATAGGGAATAAGCGTTCTTGGGTTGTTCCACATGAATGCGGAACTGGCTGATGAACTTTTCTTTCAACATTTACCATGAGCTGATGGATCCTTGGGGTAGATGGCAGAACCAGAAGGTAGCTAGATCTGCCAAGAATAGTGGGAAGCATTTACACAACACTCCCTCTGTTGCTCCGCTCATGAGCATATGCTGTATGTATCTCTGCAAGTGTACAACAGGGTCAGAGATTCCCTTGTAAGGTTCCATTGTTGGCATTTTCCATTCCCGGGGGGTGATGACAGTTTCGATATTGCGGGTGAAGGGGCTGGTTACCCTAGCGCCTATCCCCCGATCCCTTTGGTCCCGTTGGACGCATTCTCTGAACAATCACGTCATCCTTTCATCAGAACTTGGAGCGGATAGAAATGAGTTTGGTTCTTCCCTGCGGGATTGATTCCGTCCAGATGACCTGTAGGGATGGTATCGTCTATCACTCCTAACATTCTCCAATGACGGCCTTTGGTCTTCCGGGGGCATGCTGGGGTCAGCCACAGTTAGCCCTTGCCTTGATCTTCCCCTGCTGGGTTCTGTTCTCAGCACTTCCTCGGGCCCAACTTCGGGCTGGACTCCAGCTCGGTCCCGTCTATTGATGTTTCCATGGTTAGGTAGCATGGCGGGCTCAGCTACATCCGATCCCTGCCTAGTACCTCCCATGTTGGGTTCGGTTTCAAGTGTTTCCTCGGGTCGGAATTCGGGCTGAGTCCGGGCTCGGCTCCTACCATTGCCGTTTCTGTTGTTAGCCTCTTCGAAGAAGAAAGACCTTTGTCGTCTCCCAGATCCTCCAGACCGGGACTCACCCCATGATTCAGTGTTGCGGTTGGTTTCTTCAACATCCCTTAAGCGCGACATGATTGATCCACCAAGGCTTCTTGTTGAGATGCGAAGCGGTTAGTTACTTCAGCCACAACCATGTCCAGATCCGCCCTTGTAATTGGTTGTCTCGTAGCAGGGGTTGTCGGATTTTCCTGATTTCCTTTTGCTGTTGGAACCGGACGATTGTCTTGATCTCTGATCACTGGGTGTGGGATACTGCCAGTTGCGATGTTCTTTCCTTTGTTAGCATCTTTCTTCCGTCCGGGAGGCATGTTTTCCAAGCAATGAACGATGCTGATAGGAAAAGGGTTAAGTGGGAGAAGCTGAAGCTTCGAGCTCCTGCTCTCAATAAAAGCACCAAAAATGTTTGCACAAAAAATGGGCAAACACCTCCAAGTCGTACGATTTAGTTGATTATGTGTTGTTCTTAGTGATTTGGGTTATTTATGCAAATATAAAATAGATGGACTAAACTGTAAAAGACACACAGATTTATAGTGGTTCGGCCAGAATGTGCCTACGTCCACTCTATATGTTATTCTCCTTTTCTATTCAGATTACAAGTACAAAGCTTTGATTACAAGTATCTGGAAGTTGTTTGAAAGTTCTATCCGTGCTTGAGCTCTCAAACTTGACTGCCATTGTTGTACCCCTGCCCCTCTATTTATAGAGTGAGGCTGAGGCTAGGGGTCCTGGATGTATATAGCTTCTGGTGGGCCTGGGCTGATGCAATCTGGCCTAACTAAGTTGATCCGGAACGTCTTGGTTGGGTGGAGAGTGGTATGTTGTTTGGACCAGTGGTAGGTTGGGAGTGAGTTTGGTTCGGCGGTGGTTGGTCCGGCTAGGACTCGGAGATGAGCTGGTTCGGTGGTGAAGTGGGAGGATTCGGTTCGGTGATGGAGGAGAAGGGAATTGGTTCGGTAGGTGCTGGAGGCCTCTGGTTCGGTAGTTTATGGGGGTAGCTGGTTCGGTGGCAGGTGGGACGTTATTGGTTCGTTGGGGCCTTCCCCCCTTGGTTCGGTGATGCTTCCTTTCATTTGGCTCGATGGTGGAAACGCACCCAACACTAATCCTTTCTCATTGCTTCGTATTTAAACAAATTTCATTAACCAGCCCTACTAATTTGTTTGTAACTATTTAAATTCTCATAACCCCCACTTCATTTATTGCACATTTATTGCTTGTTTATTTTTGGAGTTATAATCTTTCCACCTTTATTTCCAATTATTACCATTCATTTTACTTTTTATTTAAATTTCTGATTTCTCTTAATGTGGAATTTGATGTGCATTTTTGCTGTATTAATTATAATCTCCTTTTTGAGGTTAACATGGTTGTATATATTTATATTTATTTTCTTTATCTTTCTAGTTATTCATTTTAACTATAATACTTCTTCTATTTTAACCTATGAGAATCTTTCTTTTAAAACTGTCTCCCATTGTTTTTTTTCCATAAATTTACCTAAATATGTAGTTAGCACTGTTTGAAATTACTAGAAATTATTCAATTCCCTTTTTATTTTGAAATAGTTAATGTAAAATACAGAGTAAAATTCCATAGCTTACACATCTCTTTCGTTTTTCTCTCTAATAAATGCTTTATTAAATCAAACACTGCACTTTTTGATACAAATAAAAGATTAGATAATCTATTAAATTTGAACGGATTAGATACACAACAGGTTAAAATACAGAAATTTCACATTACAGTGGAATTAGGACAAATCTAATTCATATTAACACTCTGCAATCCAAATATAGATCTAAAACAAATTCTATAGTAAATCAAATGGTAGATCTGAAACAATTCCATATTCAACATATTTAAGTACTAAAAACTTAATACTAATATCTATATCTGGGTGTACTCAACATTTCTATTCAATTTTTTCTATTTACAAAATATGTAGGCAAGGTTTTATACATTAAATTCAAGTCTGCGGCTCTAGGTCTTTTCAATTAGGCATAATAATCAAAAAAATCCAATGAAATAAACTACAATGTTATAAATAATTTACATAATTCCCCACTCACAGTTTTAAGCTTCCCAAACTTCCAGAATTGAATCTGATCCTTCTGATTCAACTACTTTCCCTTTTCTATTCTAGGCGTACGTATAAAAGGAATTACATAATATTAGAGCCACGTATCTGGGAAGAGAATTGAGATTTAAGAGAAAATATAGATTTATAATATTGAGATTTACCTTGTTTTTGCGCAATGCTAATTCGTACGTTCATGCCTTCTTATTTTCTTATTTTTTGATCTTCTCATATTTGTATAATTTTAGTCTATTTTCTTTTTGGAGGAAAAGTAGAGGATACAAAATGGTAGAGCTTCGCTGTTTGCATCAAAAAATATAAGAAGGAAGGAGGGCTTGGACCCGTATTTGAAGACACTTAGATTAACCGTATCCATCAGATAAAAAATTATAAAATATACGGGCCGTTGACCAAGGTTAAACCTCATCCTTCTCGACTTGAAGTGATCGACCATTAGTCGACCGCTACTAGTTAACGGTCGACCTCCCTACATCATTGGTTGACTAATGGGGTCCTAGGAACTTATTATAAACGTTAATTTCATTTTGTTTAATTATTTTCGTTCTGTAATCTTTAAATGTCCGTAACTTCTTCATCTGAACTCCGTTCGCGAAACTCTAAATATGAAAGTTACTCAAAAAACCGCCATGATGACAATGGTGCAAATTTCGTCCTAAAATTCTCTCATTTTCTTAAATTCCATTTTTGGAGCCTATTTAATGATAAAATTATTAATCGTAAATCTATGGGCTGTTACAATTGTATACTTAATATGTTGTTGAATGTAATTAATGTAACCATTACGTCTATGATTCAACATTTATTTTTAACCCTAGACATCATTATCATATCAGAAGATTTCTTATAAATGTTTTGGTTATCATAAGGTAAAAGTCTGTCTGTGTTTATATATGGCGTGGTTTTACAAAACACCTTTGTTTTGAAAGTTTTATAACACAAATATCCATTTGATTTGTGTCTCATGCTGGTTTACTAGACTAATCTGGATGTTATTTACTTATAATGCGCGGGTCAGCCCCGAGTATCTTTTCATATTAAGTTATGGATGCTTTGGAGCTTCAAGGGATGAATTAGATGCCTCCAAAAATACACGTATCTTTTATTTTTGCTGCATTTCTGGTTTATATTTGTCAGCAATTGCGAGGACAGCTTGTTATAACTGTCCAGGATGATGATATGTTAGTTTACTCTGATTGATTTTTCTATGTTACAATTTTTCTTTTGTAAAGATTTATCATATATTATACGTTACTCGTCACGATGTGAGATTGTGTTCTGTCTTTTCTTTCTTTCACCCCAAAAATCTATCTTTTCGGCACTTGGATGTTCGATACATGAATAACATGAGTGTATTGGTGTCGACTTTTGAGGATCTAAAATTCTGGTCGTCACACATACATACGTACATATACTAATATACATGCACACAAGTTTTACATGCATGTAGTGTACAATATACATATATAAGGGCATATTTTTATTGAAAACGATAAGGGAATATATTATAATTTATGAATGATTTACAAATAATTTATAATTACAAGCAAATCAAATTGTAAATTATATATTAAATATAACCGTTGACTTTCCAATATAATAACAATTTCTCAAATATCTAGTATACACACACGTGCGCACACACACACACACACGCACACACATATACATATATTCATTTCTTACCAAATTTTCAAGTAATAAATTTTATAATTAAAATTTGAAATCATTTTTTTTATTTTACTTTTAGTAAGTCACCCTTTAAAATATATTTACCAATTTTGACCTTTTTAAACTTTCATTCAAATTCAAATTTTGAACGATCAAATTATAAAATGTACTAATAACTTATATTTGTTTACCATACAAATGTATATGTGTGTATTTATATAATAAATTAATATCAGTTCATTATATTTTTATTACCAAATTAATACATATACAAATAATATGATAATATTGTGCAACCCCAAAAATAAGTTTTTATTTTCTACTTTTATTTTAAAATAATTACATGCGCAATTATTATAATAAGGTTTTTTTTATTAAACTCAAAAACATATATTGAACAAAAATGGAATTTTGAATCTCAAAATATGTATATTAATATTATGCATGCTTGGCCGATAGAATATGATTAGTGTTAGGGCATTATTTAGTTAGATTTAAAATAGAAATTTCTTTTGTGTTATTTGCTGCTTACCATAACTTGATTGAATAGTCCCTTACTAGAAATCCATGATTTTGGCAACTACAAGTTGCAATATCCTAATTATTTAACCGAGATGAGTGCTTAAGAATTAGGATTTAGGAGAGATGGCATTTTTAGTGTCTTTTGGATGGAGAGGAAGAGACCTATTTATAGGCACTTTGGGCTATGGATAAATAAACCATTTTCCTCTATTTTCTCCAATCAACAATTGATCCTCCCTAATCGATAATTGATTCTCCATCAATTAATTTTTTTCCATCATTTCCTCTTATGTATGGCCGGCCATATCTAATTAAATATATTTTAATTATTTTACTAAATATTAGGTCATATTTATTATTAATACATTTTATGAATTAAGCAAACAAATATATAACTATCATATATATATATATATATATATATGTGTGTGTGTGTGTGTGTGTGTGTAACTTCTAAAGACTACCAAAATTATTATAAGAACTCGCTATAATTAATAAAACATTCATGTTAATTGATTTAATTAATCCATAATGTTAAATTTGGTTTTACTTTAGGGACAATCCAAATTCGGTTGTGCGAATCACATATGTAAGTTTGGTTAGCAATTAATGTTGAACATTTCAAAAATTAAATTTGGTACATTACCTTAGCTGATAGTGTGACATTATGGCCAAATTAATCAAAACTATCATATATATATATATGTGTGTGTTGTGTGTGTGTGTGTGTGTGTGTGTGCGTAACTTCTAAAGACTACCAAAATTATTATAAGAACTCGCTATAATTAATAAAACATTCATGTTAATTGATTTAATTAATCCATAATGTTAAATTTGGTTTTACTTTAGGGACAATCCAAATTCGGTTGTGCGAATCACATATGTAAGTTTGGTTAGCAATTAATGTTGAACATTTCAAAAATTAAATTTGGTACATTACCTTAGCTGATAGTGTGACATTATGGCCAAATTAATTAATTACATATTTTCAAGATAAAATCATATTTAGATATTTTTAGCAACTATGTTATAAACACATTCTCTTTGTTATCACTATATAACTTAAGCATCCAAAGCTTGGTTATGGAAAAGCTCTATAACCATATACATCTATACAGTCCAACTCCAAAGTCCTTAGTTCAATAATAGAATTTAATATTAATCATGTACTATGGCAAGAGATTTTGACTTTAAGTTAACTACGGTAGACGGTGATAGTAACTCCTTATAACAGAGGAGATATCCTATATTGAATAGCATTTCATTTCATACGCTTCAATTCAGACCTAACTATAGCCATATCATGAGTTTTATGACAAAATTTAACTATAATCAAAGTGGAGTTTCAATATTTATGTTCTATAGTATTCTGAAGTCAAAGGAATGTCATATATTTTTACACTGAGATTTCCTATTGATATAGTTATAATCAAGCAATAGGAAACTCTTAGTTGAGTCATTCCACGGTTATCTAATAACTACACATATGTAATCCCTTAGTGCCCTTAGGTAATATGAGTAATACACTATCCAAAATTGAGATGACATTATATACACCGGTCTCAATCGATGTATCGATATCATTTTTCTCGAAACATCTTGACCAGGAATCATTTAAAACAAAGCACTAATTAGTTTACGATTCAAACTCATGGTTACAACATTATAATACAATCATACAATACTTATTTTTGATAAAAAGAGTGATACTTTATTCAAGCAGAGCACTCATTCTGATTTCTCAATGGTTCAAACCCATAACCTCTAGGACCTAGCCTACAATGCCATACCACTTGCTACTATAGCATTAGTCCTTGATGAAATCATATACTATTTATTTAATGATTTTCTACTTATATATATTTAATGATGTTACATTATTTACGTCACATATAACTATATATATATATATATATATAATAAAAACAAAACCAAAACCAAAGCTAACTTCATTTTAAACAAGATTGGTTTCAAAGTTAGGTTATGTAACAAATAACGTAATTTCCCCTAGGGCATACCTCCTAAATTTCAGCTTGCTCTATTATGTGCAATAATTTCTTAATTAGAATGAAAATTCTTGAGTAATATGCTTGCATAGTGTTATGGCTTGGCTCCATTGACTGAATTATCAACGGGAGTTTACCATCCGATAGCTCGTACCAAAGAGCTCGGAAGGAGTGGATCAGCGATTTGAGTAATTCATATAACAAATCATAAGTCAATGGTAAGTAAAGGGCTCATAATAGATCCAATTTTTTAACCTATCAAACTGAAATATATACATAGGGGTTTCAAAACATCACACAATCTACATCAGTAGAACCATATAGACAAAAATCTTTGCTGATTGAAATGATCCCTAACTACTGAGTCATACATACAGATACACACATAATGATACAGAGCAAACTACTATAGGGCAACTGACTCCTAATACAACTCTACGATGTCCCCATTCCATATCACCTTGATAGATCAATTAAGTCAAGCTGTATAGTGCGAGTGAATTCCTCTAGAATAAGTGTAAGGGTGACAAATGATACGCTATGGGTTATTTCATCTACTATATGCTCCAAAGTGGTAATCACAAAGCATGCTAAATTAATCATCATAAAATAACAAATATTAGTCTAACCTGAGGAGATGTCAAAAAACAAAACTTCAAGTCAGGCTAGAAATCTTGTCGTGAGTATATTGGAGCAATAGAAATATACAACCGTATGATGTTGGGTTAAATACATTTAAGATATAAGAAATAAATATGTTACACACTCCATTGTCTAAACTTTCCCACATCCCAACAAATTAACTTATATTGGTGATAATACACATATCACATCACTACTTAAAGTGACTCGCAACTGCAACTCTAATTAACTAAGATATCACTTCTTATTCACATTTTAGCTGCAATCTGCAAACATCATTTCACTACATTTTCATCGATGAGATTATGCTTTAACTCTTTCATCGTTTTCCGTTTGCACTGTACCTATCACCATGGTTGTGTTAGTGCATTATAGCATTTGGACAAAAGTAACAAGGGACCAGGTCATCACGATTTAGGGTGCAACCCCAAATATATCCGCTAGGAGATTATAACGTCTAGTGGTTTCTGTTAATACCCTGTGTATTGATTTTGATGACAACAATCACATAAATATTACTCCTAACATATCTTCGAGTTATGCAGTCATATCAGATATATTATGGATACATTTACAAAGTTAAACAAGAATACAGTGGAAGTAAATGAATTACAGAAGAAGGTTAATCAAAACAATTGGAGAACAAAACCCAATTAGAGAAGAATGTTGAAGGATAAAGGTGTTTGAAGTGATGAGGAGTTGGTTGAACCTTAGAATATCTTGTTAAAGATCTCATGGAAATTATACTTGAAGATCATCAATCATTGACTTCAATCTAATCACAAAAATCCACAAAATAAAGTAATTTGAAATGCTGAAAATTTGCAACACTTATTAATGTTGCTGCTCGTTTTGCAACACACCCATGTCGACATAGGGGGTAGGAGGATGTCGACAAGCTAGCCGTTTTTTCATAATTTCAAATTTTAAATGAAGAGACATTTCCCTCCACCTCTTCACCAAAAGACACATCTCTTTAACCACTATATAAAGGCCTCTGAAAACGAATTTTAACATCAAGAATTCTTATTTTCTCTTACTCCTTCTCCAAACATTTGCAAAAGAAATCCATTGCATACTCTTTCAATCTCCTTGCAAATCGATACTTTTTCTCTCCAATTCTTCACTGATTTGCAAACTACACAATATCAAAGAGTTGTACTTTAATTCACATCATTCTCTCTCTAATTTCATCCTATTTCTCAAAGAATTCAAAGATATATTGCCATTGGAGGTCTATAGGATCATTGTACCGAATCTGCAAAAATCTATATTGAAGATACGACTACTTGCCATAGTTTGTTGTTGGTGATAAGGAGAAGGTGTTCTTATAGCCTATAAAATCAAGAGGGTGTGTCTTGTAGCCCGTGAAACCAAGATTGTAAAGGGGTTCTTACCACCCGTGGAAAGCAAGCGATCATAGTGGAATTCTACACAATAGAGTGCAGGACTGGATGTGGGATTGGTTAATTCGAACCAGTATAAAAATTCAGATTTTATTTACATTACTGCATTTTACTTTATTACTTACTTATTCTCTGATTACTTCTTTCTGTTTGCAATTTGAGTAAATACAGTTTTATATTCATAAATAAGTAGTTAATACACATTTCACTACTTCTAGTGTCTGAATAACCTTAAGATCCAACATTCTATTGTAGCCACTCTAGTTTCCAACAGTTTCACCTTATCCCTTTTGCTTCTTAGATTAACTTCAATTCAAATTCATTTGTATTTAACCTTCTATAATAAAATTTATTCATGAAATGGCATCTTGTCCCATTTTGTATCACATATAGGTGTCATGTTTATGCATCATATCAATAATTTGCAATTTATAACAACATAAGCATTTATAAAGCACGAAATAGAAAAATCATCGAATGTTGACATTCAGAACATTTTAAAGTTAATAACTTGCAATCAATAATGGAATTCAAATTCAAACACTAATAAACTTGCATAACATCGTAAACATAAGCACATATCATCACAAATTCATAGCATTCAAGCCATATATTATTTGAATTATTTTTAAATAGGATTTAATCCTTTTCTCAATTTAAATTGCAACATATATAATTCAAATTTAAATTTAAAAATATGATAATTTATCTTTGGGTATTTTAAATATACTTTCTGAAATTTCAAATCAATGAACATATGTTTTATCAACATTTTTCTTAATTAAAAATATTTGAATATTAAAAATTTCCCTTTCAAATTTAAATCCATATTATTTGAACTCCTTTTAAATTTTCAAATTTGAAATTTGTGAAATGTTTCATAAACTCAAAACTTATTTTAGAAATTTTCATAATTAAAAGTCCAAAATTTTGAATTCAAAATGAATTTTAAAAAACTTTTAGTTTATTTCCTGAAGCTCACTGCTCCAAGTTCACACTAACCAGTCGACTCATCGTGTACATGGAAATCGACCGGTTTTAATGATCCTGGAGTAGTAAGCTCCAAGAAATCGCTGGTCGTTTGTCGCCGCCACCCATTTCTCTAGTCAATTTCAAATACACATCACTTATCTATAGTTTCCCTAATAAATGCACTTAGTTTAAGACCAAAACATCCAGTGTTGAGGTAGTAATTCAATGTATAAGTCTCTAGTTACATACAAACAATGGTATGTTCATCCATTTTGGTAAAATTCCAAGCATCTAAGATCAAATTCGAGTAAACAATGATATGAGTCCAAATATTGTAGGCTATCAAGCCATTAACCACTAACATATGTATATATAAAACAATCTAGAAATGTAAAACTATTATTAATCCCTGCCATTAACTAGAAGTTTTCTGTAAACTAATTTTATTATTATACTTACATCCTCTTAGCTTTGCTTGAAGAACTAGCTTATGGATGATGAAGATGAAACGAAAATAAACTTCATTGATGTTTAGTTTTTTTTCATAAGGGACGAAGAAGTGAAGAGGCTAGGGCCATTTATAGTAGTTGTGAAGGGATATGGATGGAGGTAAAGTTAAATTAAAATGATTGTTACTTAACCTGATTATTTATAATTTCCGGTTAATAAATTTGTGTCCTAAACTGCCTTTTAATCAAACCGCCTTTAAATCATTATTTTATACCCATTTAAAAATCCACTTAAGATATCTTATCTAAATTCTATTTTATTCTCATAATGATTTTTCTTTTTAAAAAATATTCTTTTCTGATTTCAAAAAATTTAAAATAATTGTTTTCTTTTCAAAACAATTCCTAACTTTCATGAATACTATTTATTTTGCCAAAATAAAATTTCAAACAACTTTTGAATCTCACAATATGATTCAAATCTCAAATTTTAATTTAAAATAATTATTTTCAAATAAATCCCAAAAAAATACTTTTATTGAATTAAATTCAAAAAAATTCTAAAACTATTTTCTAACCCTTTGTATTAATTATTTAAACTCTTTATCAACTATAATAATTTTCCATAATTCAAACTCAACCGAATTTCAAAAAGTCCCAAAATATATTTTCTTATAATTAATCAAATAACAAGATGTTAAATATAGAAAATTTTATGGATTTGATGACGGTTAGTCTACCAGCCTGACTTGGATATTTGTTGAGCCATATGGATAAATTTTTGGTAATTTTCTCATATAGGTCAATGTACTGAGACTTTCTTATTCTAGAACAATTAAGAGGGAAGCAAGAAACTTCATTTCATCAGACATGAGCTGAATATTTTTAGGAGCTCGCTAAGGATTCTTCAGCATGTTGAGGTAATCCAAAGATTAAAATTGATGGTATCAACAAGTTCACTTGGACATCAGACAAGCATCTGAACTTCTCCAAAGTTTGAATAATGCACATTTGATTTTGAAGATGACTAATTCATCAATCAAAAAATAAAAAAAGATGAAATGGATGGGTCCAACATTTTTGATGAAAGTTTATCATTTTCTTGAGTATTTATCATTTATGGTAATGGTTAGCATCTCGTTTACAGTTAAGAACATGTTGAAACTCAAGGGATCCTCTTGCCTTGACCCTTACATTCCTTCAAAATAGCCATAAAGCTAACCGTTCACTTATCAGGGAACTTGGTAGTGGCGAGACAAGCTTCAATCCATTTGATGAACTTATTGGGGAAAGCTGTTCTTGTTACGGTATAGAATGAATCATCCCATTTAGTGAAGTCATAAGCCTTAATTAGATCAATTTTAATGTAACATCTTGCTCTTAAGTGTTTGCATTCATAACCCTTAATTAATTCATGAGTCAACATAAAGTTATCCATAATATTTCTTCCTCCCAATAATGCACTTTTATTTGTAGAAACTAATGGGGTGGCATTGTTTTCATTCTTCTAATAAGAACTTTAGCTAAGAACTTATATATTGTGTTGCAGCAGTAAATGGGTCTAATTCATTACCAAAGGTTGGATTCTTCGCTTTTGAGATCATGCATATAATAGTGGTGTTAATTCCATCGAGTATGTTCCCACTTCTAAAGAAATTGTACACTGCTTTAAGGAAGTCTTTCTTAATTATCTCCTAGCACAAGATGAAAAAACGTAAGTTGAAGCCATCTAGGTCACCAACACTCTCTTTGGGACTATGGAAAATGGTCTTGTGTATTTCCTTAATGAAATTTCATGTTTTAAATTCAATGCCTGATCCGGATGTAATGTTGGAAAGCTTTTATGATCAATGCCCTAAGTGTTGATGGATTGTGGATCTCTACTGCTTAAAATGTTTGAGAAATGGTTGAAAAATGCTTTGTTCACCGCCCTATGTCCTTCATGCGAAGAGTTGGGGTTGTCCTTGATTAGAGAACCTTATTTTGGCCATTTCTGATTTTGAGGTAGTTGTTATAAAATGTATTGTTTTAATCTTCTTGCTAATCCCATCCATCCCTGCACTTTTGCCTTATCATGCTTGGTTAAGTTTGAAAAGCATTTGTCAAATTTTCAACTCAATCATGTTCCTACAAATAAAACCAATAGAAGATAAGTCTCTTTACTCATAGATTTGAGAATTTGGTCAGCGTGCTTAAGCTTGGTTTATAGCTTAAACATTAGGTTTCTGTTGCCATTCAAGTTCTAGGCTACTTTAACAATGCTAAAGAAATCAGGATACTCGACCAATGAGTTGAAGAATCTAAAAGATGAGGGATTTTTTCGTAGGATCCAGGTCTAATTGCAGTGGGTGGAATAGGAAGATTACAAAGATTTCCCTATTTGGTTCATAGTAGGCTTATGAAGTCTAATGTCTAATATTAGATCCAATCTAGTTGTTTAATAAAATATTTTCATACATTTACTTAATTAATCAATCTAATTCATGTGCTTTTCATCAAGAGATCAAAGCTAGAAGCCCAAAAGTGCTATAAATGATAACTCGACATCAAGTTGTCCAGCCCAACTCGTTACCGAGTTGACACACAGTTCATGAACATGGCCACGATCTTCTTTTTAAACCTCCTCCTAAACATGGAGAATGTGGGCAGCCAATACCGGAGCCATTTCGCTGATCTACGTCTATAAATAGGAGGAGAGGGGAACTACTTCAAGATATTTTTTCTATTTTCTAAACGTTCTAATTTTACGACGTCACTTTGCTTGATTCTTACTATGTTGTTTGCATTGAGTTGTAAGAACACAGTTTGTAAAATCTGTATATAGCATTAACAAAGTTCAAGTGGACATAGGCCAGAGTTTAGCTGAACCACTACAAATTGTTGTGTACTGTTTTTTCAAGTTTTCTATTTAGTTTCTTCATTTAATCTCAACTTCAATCTAGTCAAGTGTTTGTCCAACTTTTGGCACAAACATTAATATCAACTCAAATTGAAGAAGAAGGCTTTGAAATTAAAACCAATTCGACAAACCTAGGTGAGAATGGTTTATCGACGAAGGGTTAAGTGGCTAGGTATGCACTAAATTACATTTATATTTTATCGGCTTTTAGTTAAATGGTGATGGTTTTTTTATCTATAGTTAAATTGGTAATTAAATGGCCAGATTATCACCTTAATAACAACAATTGATGTGAATTGGGAGGAGTGTTAATTGGATATGTAAATTACCCTAAAACCATGTAAAATAGATTGATAACGCATATTAGATACTCATTTGTAATGAATAGAAGTAGTTTATTTAAATATTAATCATAATAGAACATATGCGGTAATATGGACAAATTACATGGAAAATGTGTTATACTTGTAATTAACGAATTAGTGCTAACTTGAGTGAATTAAAAGATGTTAATGAACATAAATAAGTGTTAAAATGAACTAATAATGGAATAGAAGTCATGCTCGAAGTTAGTAAAGATGCCAAAATAATGAAACAAGCGAAGTCCGACAAAACAATGAAATGTGGAGTGTTGAAACATAATAGAAGGCAAATGGTCGATTAAGTAAAACCCAATAGTCGACCGATTGTACATAGTAGGAACTTGAAAAGAAATATTGTAAACAGTATCCGAATAATCAACCAAATAAGGGTCATTAATCCACTGAACAACGAATAATCGACTGATCCCTTTTAATTAGTCGACTGATGTGTTAAGTAGAAAATAATGATATAAAAAGATGAATGGTCGATTATTTGACCTTGAACAGTCGATCAAATGTGTGACGACCCGGAAATTTTAACAATTTAAATTGGAATATTTAATTGATTTTAAATATTTAAAAGGTAATATATGGTTTAAGAATGGAATTTAATAATTGAAATTGGGTAAATTGTTGAATCTGAAATTTCTAAGCTTGTTTAAAATAATTTGAAGGCTTATAAAATTTATAATGATGATACCGATGATAATAGAATGGTTGAAATTTAATTTAAAGGTGGTTTGTTTAATTTTAATAATATGTCGTTTAAATCAATATTTAAAAATAGCCTTCCGAGGCCCAGTCTTGGAATTTGACGAAACCAGTTCCATTGGATCCGTAATAGTTAGTTATTATCGGATTTCAATTTTCGTAGTGTTTGGATTGACCGTTTGCTTGTACAGGTGAGAAACGCGTTGAAATTAAAGCCGATAATTTAATATTTCAAATGATTTTAAAGGCTAACTTCCACGTACGATCAAAATTAGCCTCCGAAACATGTTCCATTGTGTTCGGAATGCGGGTAAAACTTTGTAAACGCCTGTCGGCATGTCTGATTCGGGGTTCGAGATTTCGCGTTATGCGTAACGAGATATTTTTGATATTTAATTATATAATAATAAGCAAGCGTACTCAAGAAGCTTTTCCCCAAAACCGATATTTTATTTTCGTCTTCCTCTCTAAGCTTAAAAGGAGAAATCGAACTTATATAAAAAAATGGAAGCGAGATGGTTCTCTTCACTTAAGAATGCCAATAATCCCTATTTCTTCTTCCAATTCGAAAACCGCTCTCTCTCTCTCCTTATTTGAATGAAATTTTCGCAGCAAATTGAATCATGGCCGCTCTCTTCTTAAAGAAAATCGAAATCGAATTAACGAACGAATGAATTCTCGTTCGAATCTCCTATGACAGATCGAGTTTGGCAAAAAAAATCGTCAAAGCCGGGAATTCGAAGTCGCTCAAATCGACTAGTTCATGAATCTAGGGCGTGTATGCTGAAGTGACGCGTGGTGGCATCGGCTTCGAGGTTGGGTCGAAGTACGTCTGGGCGACGATTGGATCTGATTTTGGAAGTTTGATGGAGAGTGCTGAGAGGGAGAGGATGCTACGGCGTTTGATAATTCCTCCTCTGGACCGATATAGGTTAAGCACTGTGAGTTTTTTTTTCATTTTAATGTTGAATTAATAATTATTTACATTTATAGATTTTTAAGATAATATGAATATAGAGGAAATATTGTAGAACAGAGTTTTACAGCTAGAATTTTTTTTATATAAAAGTCGTGTTTCAATTTAATGGGGTTGAATAATTTTATGTTATTAGAATTTGAAAAAAATGTCTGGAAATTTCTTATCTAAAAATTATACCATTTCAGGAAATCATTATCAACCATAATTATTTCATATTTAAAATTAAGTGAATGAACTATTGCTTCACTGATATCATAGGTATTTATACCAAATATAAATTAGGTTGGTAAATTATTATTATAAAACTGGTTAAATAAATGGATCCATAAAATGGAAATAGATTGTTGATGTGTTCAGATATTGATAAAACACTAAACATGTTATTCAGGGTTTGAAAATCATGAAATCAAATCGAGAATGAAGTGGATTGGAAATTTAAGGGGCAAAGGTGAGTAAATCTCACTCTGATTGATTTTTATTTTAATTTAAATGGTTAAATTTAAATAATTGGTTGATTGATTAAGTTGATTGATTAAGTTGATTGAATGTGTGCTGATGATCTGCTGACTTAGGTTTTGGTTGGTACTCGAGTTAATTGTTGTTTGAACTCGAAGCATTTGGATTTTAAATGGTTTTAAACTTAAAGCATAAATAAGAAATGGTTCTGTTTAAAATCAAATAGGGTTTAATGATCGGTGATTCATTAAATAGGTAGGATAATTTAAGTGGAAAATTAATTAATTAAATTAATTAATGATTTGGGTTAATTAATTAAGTTTATATTAAATTGGAATGACCATTGGGTGGTTTAATAAGTAATTACCTAATGTGATTAATAAAATACAATTACTTTGTGTAATTAATCAAGACATAAAATTAAGATAATTAGATTAAGGAGAATTAATTTATTTAATGAAGTAAATGGAAAGGTAGATAATCACAGGTTGAGATAAATCAAGAATGATTAATGTTTGTGGTTTAATTAATGATTAATTATTTAATATAAAAGTAACTTAGCTTAGGATAAATTGAAATATAATTGGAAATCATAAGCTTATATAAGTTATGATGCAATTAAAGACTGACAAATTAGAATTGATTAATCTATAATAAGTAACTTATGAGAGTTAATATATAAGTAATTAAGGATTAATGTAACTAAAACAGTTAACTTCATGAAGAAATTAAGATTTCTTATCGTTTGGTGAAGAAATTAAGATTTTGAAGTTAATTAAAGATAGAGGCTTGAATGAAATTGAAGGATAATTAATCCAGGTTGATTAATTCTGATGAATGTTAAAGGGATGATTGAATTATTTGATTTGGAATTGATTCATTGACAAGTAAAGAAATCTAAGCGATTGAGGTAAGAAATTCAATTAGAATTAATTGAATTAATTTGGAAGTGATCAAATTTGTTGTGGATGATTGGATCGTATTGGAAGCTTTGAATGTGTTGATTTCTATGATATGAAATGTTGTGTATTTCATATGTATAACTTGGGATAGGATGACATGAGACTCGAAGAGGTCGGGATCGGGTATTAGGAGATACCCGAAACCACCTCGAATTCTTATAAATTGTTATGTGAAATTGATAGTTAGGATGAAATGATTTAAGTGAATCGGACTATTTGATCTAAATTTTGGCACTTAGAAAACTTATGTGTGGAATAAGTGATGTCTATAATATATTGTGGCTTTGTGAATTGAAATGAGTACCCCGGGTTTTATATAAGTTGTTTTCTTGGATATTCCATGTTAGTTGGGTTTACTCACGCTGGTTTCCAGCCTGACTCGGGTGTTACTTTGGTTTAATGCTCGGGTCAGACCGAGTACTACAGATTTTTAGGTAAGGGCGTTCTGGAGCTCAAGAGACGAGCTGGATGCAAGAACGTATGGAGTGCTTCCGCTATATTGTATTATTGTATATCTATAACATAGTAATTGTATACTCCAGTGTCTGTATAAATGTGTAACTCTGATGTATTAAAATGTAAACGACAGATATATTATTGCTTTGTAAACTGTTATTACTTATTACTATATTTTATTCGCTGCGAATGTGAGATGTTGTTGATTCTATTCTTCTTCTTCTTCAATCTCTTTCTTCTTTTTCATAACTATCTGGAATTTTTGGGTTCGAAAATTTTGGGTCGTTACAGTTGGTACCAGAGCTGAAAGGTTAAGCGAGAACCTTGGCTCCGGTGGGGATTACTCATTAAATAGAGTCCAAAGTACTCTAGAATTGAGTTGAGTGTATAAATGTGAGCGCGTACTTGTTATTTTCTTATATAAAGATTTTAAAATAATTTTATATAAAAGTATATTTTGATATATGAAGGAATATTTCATTCTAATAAATATTAAGGCGATTGGTTGTTAAATTATTGAACTTAAAATTAAGAAGTAATATAATACAACAAAATTAAAGTCTTGAATAGGAATTAAATTAAGTAGAAATGGAAATACAACCAAATCAAAACTTAATTAATTGAAAATGAAATTCTAAAATTAGAATCCAGAAATTAAATTGTTTAAAAGCTTTAAATAAAGGTAAGTTGAAATGGGATTCAACTGAAATTTAGTCTTGAATTTATAGGAATAAGAATAATATAAAAAGGAAATGGGTATCTAGATATGATAACCTTGGTATTATCATAAATAGTTGTATTTAATAATGAGATATTTGTTATTAAGTAAGTCAAATGAAGTAAATTTATAAGAAGAGTATAATTTTTCAATTCAAAGTAATGAAAAATAATAAATAAGTATTATTTGGATAACTGGGACTTGTTGCAAACAATGGATTGTTTGAAATTTTGATTTGAATTAAAATCCAAATGTGGATTAAAATTTTAAGAATGACCTCGTATGTAAAGGAAATAATATGTATGAATAAGGAATGTACATAAATAAAAAATAGTTTGAAATTTGGAATGGGATGTGATACCCAAGTGATAAGTTTTTAAGTGGGAAGATTTTTATTGTGAAGTTTAAGGATTGAATGAGGTTGATTGGATTAAGTAAATTGAATTTAACTTGGGAGAAGTTAAATAAGTTTGAATGAACAACTTGAATTGGAGATTTTGAGATGAAATTGGAATTTAACTTGGAAAGTTAAATGGTTAATTTGAATTGGTAGTTTGTGTGATCTCAAAATGGGTTTGAGATCTGGAAATTGGAAATGGATGGACGTTTTAAAATAAATTGGATAATATCATCCTATTGTATAAAAAATTATTAAATTGCGAATTGGATTTATTTAAATGAATGAGAAATGAAGTGTGGTAATATATCCATTATTGAGATTAAAGGGAAATCTAACTTTAATTTGGAATTAAGGATATGGAATCACTTTAAACTGAATATTTGAATAATTGAGTTTGTAAATTAAAATTGTTTAAGAACTGGCTTCAAACTGGAAGATAAAATTTAATAATAAATTAAAAATTTAAAATAAAATTGTATTGAACTCTTATTTGAACCTTGAAATACATAAGTAAAGATAATTTAAAATGGAATTTTTAGAATTGGACTCAGAAATTAAATTGATTAAAAACTTTGAATAAAAGTTAATTTGGTTTAAGGAGTTAAACCAACCTTTGAGAATTTAATTCGAATTTATATAATTCGAGATAGTTTAAATTCAAGATTGAAATTGAATTAGTTCAAAATTGAACTTGGTTTGAATTAATTGGATTGGTGATTGAAGATGTATAAGTTTAAAAATTTAAATGGGAAATTGAATTGGATTAAATTGAAATGATTTGAAATGGGTTCAATTAATAATAATTCAAATTGATTGGAATAATTTGAAATTATAATTAAAGTGAACAGGATTAAAATCAAATGGAATTTGATTTAATTTGGAAAGAAACCAGGGTTTATTCAACTTGAATTGGGATTAATTAAATGTCAATGGAAATTGGAGTTGTTCAAATTGGAATTGGATCAATTTAAATAGAAGTGTAAATTTACATTGAATTGTTGGGAAAGTGAACAGTTTGACTCTTGACTATTTGCAATATAAATTGTTTTGATATAAACTTATTTTTCTAAGTTATTAAATATATACAATCTTTCTTTCTTAAAGCCAAATTATTTTATACTTGTTTTACAATTATATTGGAACTATTTAACCATTTTTCAACTTTTTTCTAAACTAATTACTATTTTTCAACTATTTTACAAATTAATTACTATTTTCCAACTATTTTGCAATTACCTAAAATTTCTAAAACTATTTAACTATTTTCCAAATATTTTACGATTAGTTAACTATTTTATAGCTATTTTGTAAACTAATTATTATTTTTCAACTACTTATCTATTTTTCAATTTTCAAGCTATTTTCTAAATATAAACGGGTCGGAGTTCAAACTGTTATTGATTTAAATACCCAACTGAGATAAGGATTGAAGCGATAATTCAATGAGAATTAAGGCAATTGTAAATAAGTGAAAGGGAATTAAAGGAAATGTGAATAGAAAGGGAATTGGTTTGGCTGATAATCAATGAAAATAAATACGTGGGATGTACGTATATTATTCTATTCGCATAGTGATTTGATCCAGATTCGAGCCCAGAATTTCGAGATAGTTTATCGATCCGAGTTGGGACTTTTCACTCGATTTTCGACGGCGAACCTGGATATGGATTGTTGATTGGTTCTGGATATTCTCTATCATAGTTATGGCTATGTAAGGAGAATGACGGTTTTTGTTCAAGAAACCAGATCTGTGTCCGCACTAGGAAGTTGGGTGGACAATAATAGTTCGGAAGTGAAATTGTGTGATCGAGTGGGCGATCAGATTGGTATAACGTACGGATGATAAGTATACATCGTACGGATTTGAATGAAATTGATGTTGAAAAGAGTAATCAAATTGGAATATTTGATTTTGAATAAACAAAGTTATATATCTTTGTTATATAAGATAAATCTCCCCTTGTTAAATCTATTTCCAGAAGAAAAGGATTTTTGAAGGTGTTTTGAAGTATAAAAGGAGTTTTATACAAGTTAGATAATGATCCAAAGCTTTAAAAATTATATATATATATATATATATATATATATATATATATATATATAAAGGATCTTATGAAGATTTTGGAAAAAGTTGTGGGAACCTTTGGATTTGGAAAGGCTTTTGATTTTTGGGTAAAATCAATATTGAAATTGGAAAGCCTAGTTTGAGAATTATCGATTTTGGGATAATCGATTTTGTGTAAAGGAGCTTTGTATGAGATCATGCTAGGTGTATGATTTGAAAGATACTATATATGTATAGTATAAATTGTTTTGATGATGGATCTGGGGAAAAAGGCGCTCCCTTGAAATGAACTTCTCAGGAGTGCCACCGGGTGGTGCTGCCTTGAGCCCCAAGGGGGTTCTAAAGTTGATCCTGTGAGGAGCCCGGACAAAACTAGTTCCTGAGGATTATGAGTTGAGTATACCATAGCGAAAGTTGTGTGTGCCGCTGAGAGCCAACAGTTACATGGACTTTTGCTGCGATGGCAACGTAACCCAGGATGTAACTACGACCTATGGTAACATAACGAAAGTCGTGTGTGCCGCTGAGAGCCAATAGTCTGCGTTTGATTTTATATCGGTAGACTGCGACCTATGTAGGAGTGGAGAAGTTTCATTTTGATAGCGAAAATCAGAGGCCGCGGAGAGCTTACAGTTACATGGACTTTTGCTGCGATGGCAACGTAACCCTGGAATGTAACTGTGATCTGTTGTGGGTTCCATGGCGTAATCGAGAGGCCGCGGAGAGCCTGCAGTTACATGGACTTTTGCTGCGACGACAACGTAACCCTGAAACGTAACCGTAACCATGGATGGGGGTGATGATTCCTAGAGCATTCTCACCAAAGATATTTCTCCTATTTTCAAAAAACTATTTTCGATATTTTCAATAAAATTATTTTCCAAGTATTATCACTGGATGTTGAAAATGGGTCTGCTAAGTACTTATAGATTTTCAGTCCTACGCCTGATCAACGTATGACTGAATTTATGTGAGAACAAGGATGGACTGGTTGAGACATCGAGTTATAAAAAGTATTCTTATAAAGAGCTATTTTATTTGTATGATGTGAATTTAAAAGCATTTCTAAAAATTTTAAATAAAAGTGTTGGAATTTTGGGGAAATAAAAGGAAATCCAAACTGGAATTTTAATGAAGTGATCATGTAATTAAAATCGAATATTGATTTAGAAATTGGAAGAAAGCTAATTGGTTAAATTATTATTCGATAGAGTATATTAATAAAGTTTAACTCAGATAAATAAAGTGGATTGTGAATTAATAATGGAGTTTGGAAATGAATTCGAATTCTAAATAGAATTCGACTTGGATTCGATAATGAATTAAATAAGTGGAGATGCTATAAAAATAGAAATAAAAATAGAGTTGGATCAAAATAGCGATGGTTTGAATTACAAATAAAATTCAAGTGTGATATGAATAATATTTAACGAAATTTGCAAGTAAATTAGAATAAGGGAAGTGTTGTCGAATGAAATGAAATTCAATTATATTAGACATGGTTTGAATTGCAAACAAAACCCAGGTAAATAGAAATAAATTGAAAATGACCTTGTAATTAGTTAAATGAGTCGTGAATGAATTGAATTTGGGAATTTAATTTATAATGACTAATCAAATGAATTTGTAGATTGAAATGAGATCTGATGAAATAAAATCAAGTTAAGGTGAAAAGAAAATTTATTTGCAAATGATGTGAGCTCAAATTATGAAGTTGAAATAATTTGAAGAAAGTAAATTAACTTAAGTTTAAAATTAAAAGAAGTTTGGCTTCGAGCAAAAGTAAAAGATTATAAAATTTTGGGTTAAATTAATTTGGAAATGGTTATCAATTTATAAGTTTGAATGTGCCAAGCTTAATAAATTGTTTTGAATGAATCCAATGTGGAGATGAAATGAAATGCAATGAATGGTTGGTGAATAAATTAGAAATGAAATGGAATTAAATATAAAATGAGTTGAAATCAATTTGAAGTAGCTATAAACTAAAATAGATACTTTATTAAGCGAATATCGTCGAAATTGCATAAAAATAATTGTCGTTTGGCGTAAACAAAAGTAATTAAAATTCTATAAGTTGACAGAGATTAAATAAATTGATTTTAGGATCAATTTAATTGTATATGAGCTTGGTTGGATTAAAAATAAATTGAATGTAAGCAATTGAGTTGCAAACCATTAAAATTGAACGAAATGGTATATGAGTTGATTAAAAGCAATTAAATTAGTTTTGAAAACATATAAATTGCTCGTGGAAGTTATTTTGAATGCATTTCTTTTAGAATTGAAGTGTTATAATTGTTTAAATAAGAGAAATGTTATAGTCTTCATATATATAGTGCTTATATGTGTAAATTGAGTAAGTGCAGGTAGCTGAAGGCCGTTTGGCTGGTTTGGATAGCGCTAATTGCTAAAATAAATAAGCCGCATGCTTAAAATGCTAAATAAGGTACGCCTACGCAATAAAAATAGGAAATATGAACTGTTTTTGCTTTTTTCGACCGTGTGGGTCGATGTATACATATCTATATCTCTTGTCAAATTGCAAAAGCTCCTCCGTACAAAGGAGACTCTGCCAAAATTTTCTGAACATTTTGGGAGTTAGAAAATTTTTGAAAATTTTTGGGAAAATTTTTGTTAACGATAAAACAATTTCAAATTGGAAATGGAAATAGACTAATGAATGAAACTAATCTAAAATAATAATAAAATTCAATATTTAGATTTGAAGATAAATTGAATTCATATGGAAATGGAAAAGCTAGTTTGAATAGAAGTAGGTATGCTGTAAAGAAATGTATGAAATGATTTGAAAGGTTACGATCGAATATTGTTGCTAAGTAGGATATGCAGGTATATTAAAGGGAAAGGAAAATTGGATTTGATTCAAAAGATAATTTTGAATTGCCCGACAAAAATGTATGTATTTAAATTTCTATATGAAATTGGATTGGGTTTTTGATCTAGCCACTTGGCTTTCTGTTTTCTTTTGGAATTTGGGAGCCCGTAAAGGCCTTTTGTAGTTGTACCGAGCTAGCCGCGCAAAGGAGACGCTGGCAAAATTTTTCGAAAATTTAGAGAGTTAGAAAAATTTTGATAATTCAAAAGTTGGTTTTAAATTGAAATTTAAATGATTGAGCAAAAGGGTAGTGTTTGAAATTATAGAAGGTTTTGGGAGGTTAAGGTGATAGTGGGTCTGTAATAAAAGATAGTGGGTAGGATGTTGAGTCGTGAGTTTTGGGAAAATGTAACGGGTTTTGAACCATTCTTCATAACTATTAATTTCGGGGACGAAATCCTTTTAAAGGGGGAGGAATGTGACGATCCGGAAATTTTAACAATTTAAATTGGAATATTTAATTGATTTTAAAGATTTTAAAGATAATATATGGTTTAAGAATTGAATTTAATAAATGAAATTGGGTAAATTGTTGAATCTGAAATTTCTAAGCCTGTTTAAAACAATTTGAAGGCTTATAAAATTTATAATGATGATACCGATGATAATAGAATGGTTGAAATTTATTTCGAAGGTGGTTTGTTTAATTTTAATAATATATCGTTTAAATCAATATTTAAAAATAGCCTTCCGAGGCCCAGTCTCGAAATTTGACGAAACCAGTTCCATTGGATCCGTAATAGTTAGTTATTATCGGATTTCAATTTTCGTAGTGTTTGGATTGACCGTTTGCTTGTACGGGTGAGAAACGCGTTGAAATTAAAACCGATAATTTAATATTTCAAATCGATTTTAAAGGCTAACTTCCACGTACGATCAAAATTAGCCTCCGAAACACGTTCCATTGTGTTTGGAATGCGGGTAAAACTTTATAAACGCCTGTCGGCATGTCTGATTCGGGGTTCGAGATTTCGCGTTATGCGTAACGAGATATTTTTGATATTTAACTATATAATAATAAGCAAGCGTACTCAAGAAGCTTTTCCCCAAAACCGATATTTTATTTTCGTCTTCCTCTCTAAGCTTAAAAGGAGAAATCGAACTTATATAAAAAAAATGGAAGCGAGATGGTTCTCTTCACTTAAGAATGCCGATAACCCCTATTCTTTCAGCGAAACCCCTATTTCTTCTTCCAATTCGAAAACCGCTCTCTCTCTCTCCTCATTTGAATGAAATTTTCGCAGCAAATTGAATCATGGCCGCTCTCTTCTTAAAGAAAATCGAAATCGAATTAACGAACGAATGAATTCTCGTTCGAATCTCCTACGACAGATCGAGTTTGGCAAAAAAAATCGTCAAAGCCGGGAATTCGAAGTCGCTCAAATCGACGAGTTCGTGAATCTAGGGCGTGTATGCTGAAGTGACGCGTGGTGGCATCGGCTTCGAGGTTGGGTCGAAGTACGTCTGGGCGACGATTGGATCTGATTTTGGAAGTTTGATGGAGAGTGCCGAGAGGGAGAGGATGCTACGGCGTTTGATAATTCCTCCTCTGGACCGATATAGATTAAGCATTATGAGTTTTTTTTCTTCATTTTAATGTTAAATTAATAATTATTTACACTTATAGATTTTTAAGATAATATGAATATAGAGGAAATATTGTAGAACAGAGTTTTGCAGTTAGAAAAAATATATATATAAAAGTCGTGTTTTAATTTAATGGGGTTGAATAATTTTATGTTATTAGAATTTGAAAAAAAATGTCTGGAAATTTCTTATCTAAAAATTATACCATTTCAAGAAATCATTATCAACCATAACTATTTCATATTTAAAATTAAGTGAATGAACTATTGTTTCACTGATATCATAGGTATTTATACCAAATATAAATTAGGTTGGTAAATTATTATTATAAAACTGGTTAAATAAATGGAACCATAAAATGGAAATAGATTGTTGATGTGTTCAGATATTGATAAAACACTAAAAATGTTATTCAGGGTTTGAAAATCATGGAATCAAATCGAGAATGAAGTGGATTGGAAATTTAAGGGGCAAAGGTGAGTAAATCTCACTCTAATTGATTTTTATTTAAATTTAAATGGTTAAATTTAAATAATTGGTTGATTGAATGTGTGCTGATGATCTGGTGACTTTGGTTTTGGTTGGTACTCGAGTTAATTGTTGTTTGAACTCGAAGCATTTGGATTTTAAATGGTTTTAAACTTAAAGCATAAATAAGAAATGGTTCTGTTTAAAATCAAATAGGGTTTAATGATCGGTGATTCATTAAATAGGTAGGATAATTTAAGTGGAAAATTAATTAATTAAATTAATTAATGATTTGGGTTAATTAATTAAGTTTATATTAAATTGGAATGATCATTGGGTGGTTTAATAAGTAATTACCTAATGTGATTAATAAAATATAATTACTTTGTGGAATTAATCAAGACATAAAATTAAGATTAAATTAAGGAGAATTAATTTATTTAATGAAGTAAATGGAAAGGTAGATAATCACAGGTTGAGATAAATCAAGAATGATTAATGTTTGTGGTTTAATTAATGATTAATTATTTAATATAAAAGTAATTTAGCTTAGGATAAATTGAAATATAATTGGAAATCATAAGCTTATATAAGTTATGATGTAATTAAAGACTGACAAATTAGAATTGATTAATCTATAATAAGTAACTTATGAGAGTTAATATATAAGTAATTAAGGATTAATGTAACTAAAACAGTTAACTAGTTCATGAAGAAATTAAGATTTCTTATCGTTTGGTTAAGAATAATTAACATGGTGAGGTTAATTAAAGTAGAGGCTTGAATGAAATTAAAGGATAATTAATCCAGGTTGATTAATTCTGATGAATGTTAAAGGGATGATTGAATTATTTGATTTGGAATTGATTCATTGACAAGTAAAGAAATCTAAGCGATTGAGGATAGAAATTCAATTAGAATTAATTGAATTAATTTGGAAGTGATCAAATTTGTTGTGGATGATTGGATCGTATTGGAAGCTTTAAATGTGTTGATTTCTATGATATAAAATGTTGTGTATTTCATATGTATAACTTGGGATAGGATGACATGAGACTCGAAGAGGCCGGGATCGGGTATTGGGAGATACCCGAAACCACCTCGAATTCTTATAAATTGTTATGTGAAATTGATAGTTAGGATGAAATGATTTAAGTGAATCGGACTATTTGATCTAAATTTTAGCACTTAGAAAACTTATGTGTGGAATAAGTGATGTCTATAATATATTGTGGCTTTGTGAATTGAAATGAGTTACCCCGGGTTTTATATAAGTTGTTTGCTTGGATATTCCATGTTAGTTGGGTTTACTCACGCTGGTTTCCAGCCTGACCCGGGTGTTACTTTGGTGTAATGCTCAGGTCAGACCGAGTATTACAGATTTTCAGGTAAGGACGTTCTGGAGCTCAGGAGGCGAGCTGGATGCAAGAACGTATGGAGTGCTTGCGCTATATTATATTATTGTATATCTATGACATAGTATTTGTGTATACTCCAGTGTCTGTATAAATTTGTAACTCTGATGTATTAAAATGTAATCGACAGATATATTATTGCTTTGTAAATTGTTATTACTTATTATTATATTTTATTCGCTGCGAATGTGAGATGTTGTTGATTCTATTCTTCTTCTTCTTCTTCTTATTCTATCTCTTTCTTCTTTTTCATAACTATATGGAATTTTCGGGTTCGAAAATTTCGGGTCGTTACAAAATGCCTGTAGTCAACATCCTTGAACCCAGACTTGGTCTAGGCCTTATAATGTGTTTGGGAACGGTCGTCCCCACTCGCTCGACGTGCTAGAGTACCACGTGACGTCCCGACATTGTATAACGTGACACTCATCTTAGGCATGTGATGTCTCGCATTTAGGTTACTCCTATCGTTACTGCTAGCAGCATGAATCACACATGTCGGTATGTGGATCATTGGGAGAATAAAGATATCCATGTAGCGGGGTTTAGTCATGTCGGTCGATGTGCCTATAAGGGAATGGTTTGTTATTTGGTCCCACTATGCTATCGGTCGAACAATAGAGAGTGTAAGACACAGTAATGTAATAGTGTAGAAGGTTTACCATCAAGATTGTATATGCAATGTGTTGCAGTAGTGTAATTGTATAAGTGGTTTTCTATAGAGCCAATATACTCGATGTTTTGTAGGTTTACCTAGTTCTAGGATGTTTGACGTTTCGGTGGAATCCATGTGGGTTGTTATCAGATTTTAGTGGGTTTATAACTTGTTTTACTATATCGTATAAGTTGGCTCACTTGTTGGGTGAAAGCGTACATTTTTAGGTAAATATAACAAGATTGCATAGGTTATAAACGATAATTTATGTGTCTATTAGCACCATACCACTGGTGATATTTTTTACTCACTAGACTATGTTTGATCCCTCTTTCTTTCCTTCTTTGTACCTAATTTATGGGTTGATAGGGCAATAGGGTAGCATGACTAGAGCAAGATATGTGGAGAAGGTGACCATGTGTGCTGGAGTTATTTTATTTTCAGCATTTTACTAATATCATCAGGTATTAGTCAAACGGATATTTGTTTGTCCTTTCAGTTGTTTAACAGAAACTTTCTCTATTTTATATCCAGAATTTGGTTACTCTCTGTATAATTAAAGATAGTTGGTTTAATTCAGTTATATATATTTTGTTCATTTCGCTGTTAGATCTGGAAGTATCCATGTTTAAAATTTATGTTTATTCTTATACCATACAAACTATCTCAACCAAATGATCGGTTCTTCTTGGCACGACGCAAATTCGAACGTCCCTTCTCGATATTCAATCGATGTGTTCATAAGGGTGGGTTGTTAAACTAATACTTGCCAACATTGCATAACAGTTTCTTAAATAGAGATGACCAAGGCCGTTTAACAAAATCTAAACTCGAATTTTCCAATTGCATAGGGTTTGGCTTGAGGAGAGGAGGTGCTGAATTGGTTACAGTGAGATGAGGTGAGGTAGAAATGGTAGCTGGAACAGGAGCTCGGGTAGGAACAGAGGTGGCTGGTTCAGGACGAAGTGGATGAAGAGGTTGTGGTTGTGCTAGAGTCGAGAGAGAGAGTTTGGAGACAAAAGCAGAGGAGGAGGAATACTAAAAGGAAGAGGTAGGAAAAGAGTTAGATTTAGAGTAGGATTGGTGCAAGAGGCCATGAAGAGGGCAAAAATTCCTTCACAAAATTTTAACTCACAATATCATAAATTAAATCTCATTATTTAATTAACCATTCGACTATTATTTACTTTAGTGATTGAATCTTACATTTAAAAAATTAAATAAGTATTTTATAGATTTACATACCATAACATTATCATATTTCACTTACTCTAAAATATGAGATATTACAAGTAATTTTTATAGTATTAGTAATTTTAAATGATAATAATTTTTTAATAAATTCGTTCGTTGAGCTTATTTTGTGTTGTCACAACAACAAAAAATTAGTACAAAAAATAGTTGTAGTGCAAAAATTATGCGCTTAAAATATGTGCGTTAGCACAAATTTTGAGGAGAAAATATGTGCATTAGCACAAACTTTTGGAGATATGAATAGCAATTTTTTGATATTAGAGTCGGGGTGATATTCATAAGTTATTGGATTCAATAAATGAATTTAATACCTGTTTCAAAGTCATTTTTCATAATTATCTTACAAATGCTAAATCATGGATACAACTCACACTGTTTTAATGGACAATAAACTATTGGAAGGGATGTCCCCTTTTTTTTACCAGGGACACGAGAATTTTTGATCTTTTTACACATGCATGCATATGTAAAAATATTAACATTTTGATTGATAACACAAATTGTCTTTCAAACTAATTCGTCAACAATCTCTAATTAAATTAAATTTTGATATGATAATTAACAAATCACAATAACAAACCATGGTTTCAATTCTCAAGTCAATGAGCATTAATCATCATGTTTAACAGTCATATTAACATAATGAGTCAGCTTAAAGTATCACATAAAAAATATTTTCAACTCTATGATTTATGATGTTATAAATGCCCGTCCTACTCTCGAAAAAAAAGACTATTGAAAAAATTGTTAGTGACAAATAGTACATCTGTATTAAGCTGATGAAATGATGTCCACACTAGATTTTGCGTGTTTAAACTTCAAATTGAAATCTTTAGTCTTTTGCGTGTAGAATGTGTTGTTATGTACTAATTTTTTTACTGTTCACGCGTAAATCATATATCATTTGTATTATTTATTTGATCTTTCAAGCATCGAATGTGTGACGTTATACAAATTACCCCATCTCTACGTGCAAAGTGCATCCTGTTCCATATGTTGATCGTAGCTTTTATATCACTCGTATTCTTTTTTCCAAACAAGGTTAATAAGGTTAATTACCAACACCTATCGATAGAAAATTTAAAGACATAACACCGTCCCATAGAGTTGCCATTTGCAATCTAGTTAGTGGCGTAAAAAGGGACATCCAACAATTTAAAAGTTTATCCGTGCTTAGAAGGTCGAAAATTCTTTCTTTAAGTCGCTTAATGACCTTTTGAATCACATAAACATTTTCATGCTAATTAACAAGTTCACAATAAATTTATTTCAAATTTATATTAAATTTGTCAAAATCAAATCAAATCTCGTTTTATATTATTAATGCAAACTTATAACAATGTCACTGTGAATATTAAATGAGCACACCGTCAAAAGTTCAAATATTAATTAAATATATGCTGGGTAAATCTTATAATTATACGCTGGATAGACTGCCTTTTGTTACACTCAATCTAAAACCTCTCCAAAATTTTAACTATGGGGGAAATTTCTGCGCCAATAACGGTCATAGACTCTAGCAACCTCCCAAGAAAACCCAGGATCATGAAAAAGAAGAGCCGAAAAATAATGCTGGAAGGCTACGTAGAGTCGCTACCTGCCGCTGATAAGGGATCCGACGGCGGAGAATCAATCGTTAGCAGAACGAAGAGTTTGACAAACGATGACCTGGAAGAGCTTAAAGGGTGTTTAGATTTGGGTTTTGGATTCAATTACGATGAGATTGATGAGCTTTGCAACACATTGCCTGCTCTTGAACTTTCTTCAAATTCTATTTCTAATTGGAAGTTTTCTAGACCAGGTACTTTGTTTCTGTTTTCGGATTTCTGCTGCTGTCTTTTGGTTATTGATAAAAAGTGAATTTGATGGGTACAGTTTATTGTGATAATTTAGTTGATGTTTAATTTGATGTTTGGGTTTTGACGAGATTGTATGTATAATCATTGTGACCAAATTGAATTGCAATATATTTGGTAACCGCTTGTTCTAAATGGCTTATTACTATTTTATTAAATCTTAACTTAGGTCGTATATGTTGCTTTTTGAACGTAACGGGCAACAATTTTGTTACTTTTCAAAACTACCAAGAAACCAAACACAACCTTTTCTATGATCATTCAAAAGCAGCGAGTTATAATGTTTAAAAAATACAAGTGTTTGGATTGTTTGAATTGCCATGCTGATAAAGTTGAGCTGTCAATCGAGAACAAGTACATAAATATTGCTTATGATAATTTTTGTAGGTAAAACATTGCCCTTAGCATCACCAAACTTATAATGCTAAGAACACCATGTTGCATACTTACGAATACCATTATATGATATTAGTAAGTGTAAAACATGGTGCTTTTATTAGCACTACGCTAAAATTTTTAAGTTGGTTACTAAATGTTGGGTCAAAAAGTGATACGATGCCCCAAATCGTTCACAAACGAGAGTAAATCAATCAAAAACAAAATAGAATAGCAAGAACACAATTTTTTTATATTGTGGTTCGACCTCAAATCACTGTCTATGTCCACTTTAATTTTATTGCTTGAGCTTTATCATGAGTACAAACGATTTACAATGATTTCAAGTCTAGAAAATAGTGAAAACTCGGATTTGGCAGCAGTTCGTGGTAAAGGGTTGAAGTATGAAAGAAGAGAGTGATGAGTTAGAGCCAAAAGTCCTTTTCACGTTGCTCAAGCTTTCATAATTATAGTCGAAATCGTCCACCATAGTCGCTAGATCATGGCAGACCAGGTAAGAGCTCAGATCCGTGCGAGTAGCAAAAAAGAACAAGTCAATTTTGTGCACGAAAATCATGACGGTACCGACCACGATATGATCGGTATTGAGCATATTTGTTAGTCACCAAAATGTATGCTTCCTCATACTTGTCTATATCTCAAGTTTCCAAACTCAAAAGTGGGTCCCCTGTTAAAATCATCTCGATACCAACCATAATTGAACTCCTCCAATCACTTTAAACTTCTCGTGCTTCTTCATTCCATCATCCCAAGCATCCTCTAAGTTCTTGATTCATTTCGTCGTCATCTTGAAACTCAGATTCACTTAGGAGTTGCTCGGTTCAAGTGTTGGATAACACTTGCCCCCCAAAGCATGCTTTCGTAAAAATAAAGTATGCTTCGAATCAAGACAAGCGATATAGTCTTAGTTGCATAAGAATTACTAGTCAGCAAATCATCTTTGAAGCATCATATCTATTTCAAGAACATCCGTTCATCACTTCAAATAGTTGACGTAGCATTCTTTGTCTATAATAGAGCGAAGTTCTCAATTTTTTGGAAGCTACGTTATGTCCTGATCAAGTAGACTTCCCTTCATTTTTTTAAATTGGTGACCAAAACATGTTGGCACCGATCATAATCATGTCGCTACTGACATGATTTCTTAAATGTGCATGTATATTTCAATACTTAGGTAATCTTTCACTTCATTTTATCTTCTTTATGCCTACTTAGTTTCCTTTGCAACTCTGCTTTCAGTTGCCGTTGCATCACGACCTTTGCCATCGTCGCCACAACCTATTCTCGTCGCCGACACCATCTGTAGCATCATCACAGCCAATTTGACTGCCGCCGATGCCAACTCGGTGTCGAATTGTTCAAGAACCCCCTTACTTCTTCAAGTCTCGATTTTCTTGCTTAGATGGGTTTCCGGTCCTTAGCTTTGGCTTCGCCCTGGCTGCCGCCACCATATTATCATTGTTAACGCCATTTTGCCATCATTAGTCCACAATTGACCTAAAATTATCGCACCACTGCCCATGACCGAGTTGTAATTGTGGTTTTGGGGATGGTTGAGGGTGACGCTAAGCAAATACCAAGCAATTTCAAGTTTTCACCCAAGTGTATCCAAGTCCACTAGCTTGGTGTTAATCCCGTATTCCCAAAACCTTCACTTCGAGTTCTTTTCAATGCCTATTTTTGACTTTGCACATATGATGTTCTTTCATATATGGAAGTGGAGCGATCGGTTTGGTCGAACATGGACTGATGGCTTGATTTCGACGAGATGATTTTAAGGAACGATCGCGTCGAATGTACTTCGACATCCAAACATAACACACGTGACATCCCTTCAAGTTGAACACTAAGATCATGCGTCCCTGCAAAAAATTCTCCATGTCGCTTTGGACAACGGTTTCGTTATCGCACACTCTACAATAACTGGTAAAATCTGACACACAGTTCCATCGTGCGACGGAGCTCGTTTGCCTAAAAGTCAGCACTGACTCTTCCACCCCTTCAAAGGCGGGCTCTTCTACAACTTAAGCTTTTACGTTCACTACATCTGGAGCGAGGCGTTCTATTACTCGAAAACTTCAAATTTAGACCCTTTCAGCTGCATAACCTGACGAACAAGCTCCTCCACTGGATGAACGACCCGTTTTAATGGTCTTGGACAATTCCCAATATTGAACACCATCTAAGTTGACTGCAAAGACACTTTCAGTATGCCTTAAACACGGGATTCCCGAGTATAAGGTCATCTTACCAACACTTGACCAGTGGTCTCATCTTCCTCCTTCATGCTATACAACATGCAATAAATATATGTGCTTATCTGAAGCCATGCTACCACTTAATGACTTCATCAAAAAATTTCTTCAAGAAATCAAATTGTCTCCCATTCAAATACATCCCAGCGGCTACGCCCTGCTTCATAGTGTAATTAAATCATTCTCTAACATTCAGAGAGTTGACTTACCTTTTGAGCTTTAAAAAAGGGAAGATTCAACTTCTTTGCTGTTATTCGTGGCATACGACCATTGCAAGATCATCGAGGTGCTTCATAACAAATGTAGTTGCTTCAAGAGTGAATGCTTTTTCGTTTGCTGCCCACAAGGCTTCAACCACTTCAGATTGTCTGGTCGTAAGTCCTCTTATCCAATGTCTCTCTCATTTTCTTCACCCAAGCGTTTAACCATCTTTATGTACTCTCCACAAATCTTCTGAACGAGAAGTCTACGATGAACACGCCAATACTTACATTCTGGCGTTTTTGAATTAGGTTGATTACGGATCGCCAATATCAACTTCTACATAAAGGCAGGGCGCGACTCCAAATAGACTTCCCACATATGGAGCTCGGGTCGCCGTAGGTTCCTCTGCTCCAGTTCACTACTTTGACTATGAAGACCAGTGGATGAAGAAGGTCAAGAAGGGAAGGCTAACTTAGGAGGGGAAGAAAGAAGAGGATGCCGTTGAGGAATAATGCGAAGGGATAAAGGAAGGAGGAGAGGCAGGAGACGAGGAAGGAGGAGAGGAGTAACGTTTGAAAGGCCAAACTATTGCCTAGAAGGACTATGTGAATAGAAAAGGTTGGCGAAAGGCCTCTTTGACATCAACCGCGCCAACCATTTAATCACCCATTCTTTTGACTTAGAGAGGGCCAATCATGACAAGATAGTAGGTGGCTACAAACAAGAATTGACCGACGCTACTAAGAAAAGAGATGAAGCATTAAAACCGGCCAAGGACTCCAAAGATTTAATAGTTGAACTATCAGAAGTCCATACACAAGTTACGATAGTCATGAAAGGCTAAATCAAGTTTGCACATGTTAAAAAGCCAAGCTTGAGGAAAATCTCAAATCTAAAGAAGATTAGCTTGTGATCCTTCGAGATAAAGTAGAGAATCATAAGGCCAGCTTAAAAGTTCAAACCTAAGTCGAACTTGTTGGCACCAGGGAAGAAATCACGGTGCTCAAAGCAAAGCCACTCAGACTATGAAGAAATGGAACTCACTCGCCTTCAATTCTTTGCCAATGCGATTAAAATGAATAATCTGAGATGACTTGGAAAGAGCTATCCGATCACATTGGACGACGCTTGGGAAGAGATCCTCCTCAGGGCCGATAAAGCTCGCCATGACGTCAACAAAGTTTATTTGAAATCAATCTTTCTGGATGAGGAGTGTAGGGTTTTATGGTCTTGGAAAAGGGAAAAGCTGTCTTAGCAACACCAACACAAGATACGATTGCAGGAAAGGCAACTTTTGAGGCTCCCGCTGGTCCTAGCATATCAGATCAGGCAGAAACATCCACGCCTACTTCAAAAGAGCTTGCAATAGACATCATCACTTCCATTGTGGCCACCTTCGAGGCCGTTCATCACTCAGGTGCTTGTCCCTGTTGCATCGAGTGTTGAAACTCCATATCTCACTCCTCCGATCACTCAACCATCCATTCTACTCTCGAGGATGGAGAAGTCGCCAATTCCACATCAAAGGACACTTCAGCTGGTTAAGGTATGTCTCTATAAACTTCAGTTTTCGTCCGAAAATGTCACTAATCGATACCATTCTGTCTGTCAAATTACATGTCATTCGTCATAGCCTCCTTCATCGCCGGCCACCCAAGCCATTGACCTAAGTGTCATTACAACCATGTTTACCTCCATCACAACAACGTCGATCGCTCCAATTTTTTACCCTAGTTTTGGCCTCGGTGTCGAGTTAAAAATGATAGGGGTGCTTGAGGGTCGGAGGACGTTGATCCATCTCAAGAGGAAGAAGTGACTATCGTGAGCATAAAGGATCCAGATGATTCTATCATGATGGGGGAGATTTTGAAGCGTGACTTCAACAAGATCAAGGTCAAACTAGAGCCTGGAATTGAGAACCCTATGGTCGGCTCTGAAAAATCAACTCATACTCCTAAAATACTCTTGTCTTTGAGGTAATAATGGTCTTTCTTCTTTTCGATGAAAATTTTTCAAGACCAGTGTATGAATTAAATATTCAAAATTTCTCCATTCTCATAATTGACATAGTATAAAATCCTCATATATTTAACATGTCTGTTCAACTACAAATCTTTATACACAAACAACCTCTTAACATTAACATTAAAATCCATAACAATCATTTTTCAAAATAGGATTGTGATGACCTTGATATTATAAAAACTTATAATCTGTATATTTGAAATCATAAGCTTTATGCTTTTTTCATAATAAATCCAATTTGATAAATCAATAAACATAAAGTCTCTCGTTAGTTGGTTTCATCATTTTTTATTAATAATTTGTCAATCGGGTTCAATTTTCATTCAAACATTAAATAAATCATTAAATGCTCTTAATTTACGTCCATAAATAAATCATAAATCAATTACTTGATTTAACAATTCAAATCTCTCGTCTTTAATGTTTATAACATTCTTAGAAAAAACAATTAGAGCAAATCAATATTTGTATCATTTGCTTATATGGTATTTACTCATTTGCGCATTTGCAATAAAGGCCCAACATATAAGTTAACTCAATTTAATAAATAGATGGTTGTTATTTTATTTTCAAACCTTAAATATGTTAAGTATAATTCATATAAATTCATCTGCAAGTTTATCCATTTGGATACTTAAATTTTATCATAAGAAAAACAAAAACGACTGCTCAAGCAAATGAAGTGAATGTTTAAATTAAAAATATTACATTCAAAAGCATTTATGATTTGTAAATGCTATTTTAACTCCTCCTAGAAATGGAAGGACAAAATTTATAATTTATACCATGAGTTTCATTAGTTCATCATACTATTATTTTTTCCATTAAATGCTTACATTTCAAATTAATGACCCACATTCGAACGTTTTATAAAGGAAAAGTCTTTAATTTAGATAAATTTGAATTCACAAAAACATAAATTTTACATTTGCCTCAAGTCAAATTATATGATAAGTTCATACCAATCCAAATCGTGGCCATTAAGTGGAAAATAGGTTGAAGGGTTTCATATTTCAGGGTAATAAGTTTTAAGGACAACAATTCTGAATAATTAGCTTTAAGAATAATTTACAGAAAGATAGCAACTTCATTTATCCTTTTAAGTTATACAGAAAAAAGATAAATTCATTTACCATTATTTTTATACAACTGAAAATGATAACTTCATATATTGTTTTCCTGTAATTTGTCCTTAAAACTAATTTTTCAAAATTACCGTTCTTAAAACGTATTACGTGCACAAAGAAGTCCTGCGAGTGAAAGTCCTCTAACTATAACTTGTGTCAGGTTTAATAATAAAATATATCGATTTGAGTTAGTCTACACCATGTCTAATTCATTATTGTGTTTGATACATAGAATGCAATATTCCAAATGAAAGATACACAATTATACTGTAAATTTGCATATATAAAATATATAAGTATATTTCTTTATTGTCGTAAATCTATTAGAAAACTTCACCACAACCTTAACAATTTCTCTTCTATCATAAACTTATATATGTTAGTAGATATATTTCTACACCACAGCATCAATATATAAGTTGCTATGATTAACATTTGTAATTAACCAAAACATTTTTTTATCACGATACGTTCTCAACAATATCAATGATATGAAGTCATCGTCAAAACCCAAAATTATTTCAAACAAGTAGAAAAAAGGTAAAAGTAGAATGTACCTTAGTATTACTTTAATATAGCTCTTATTGTTCCAGTGATTTGAATATTTCGGATTCAATTCAAATTTGCATAAAATCCACGATTCTCTTCTCATTCACTAATCATCATAATATTATAACATTTGCTCCAAAATCCAAATAGCTTAGTCCTCATGAAAGATGAATTTAATTTTGCTTTTAAATTGCTGAAAAATTGATGGGTAGGAACAATAAGAGAAATCGATGGAAGTTGTGTCATGAATGAGGTTACTGCCTTGAAAGCAGAATTTGACACGATTATGGTGCGATCGATAATTGTCGTACGGTCTCCAAGGTTAAACAACGATCCTTCATACTTGTGCACTCAAAGTTGAAAATTTTGAAGATTTATAGAAGTCACTGTCTGGAAGTTTTAAGTATCTTTTGAAAGATAGATTTACTTGTAGTAAAAATTGGAAAGGGAGAAGATCAAGAAGAGAAATTTGGTTTTTTTTTTTTGTAGATTTTATATTTCTTTGTAGAAGTTGAGAGAAATGAGAGAATGAATTAAACGTCAATCATCCTCTATCTCTATTGATCACAATAAATAACATCCCATAAAAACATTCTCATTAATGAAGGATAGAAAAGGCCAGTCAATGAAAAGACTTTGTTTTTTGTTATAATTATCCAACAAACAAAACTAAAATACTTCATCCATATGTAAAGTGAACGGTAAAAAAATGAAGCAAAAAATGTTTGGTGGAGATCTTGTACTTTTAAAAATGAAGCAGTTTGTTTGGAGGTTAGAGCTAGGATTGAAGTTATAAACAACAAAAGGAAAAGCACACAAGGAAAAGCACACGATGAAGAGCAAGGTTGTGCGATGGAGAGAGAATATTTTGGTTGAGGCTAGAGATTAACATGTCTTTTATGTTTTTTCCTTTGGGTGTGATTAAATTGGTACGATGCCAATTAGTTTGTATTAATTATGAGAGAACTACACGTGGTTTCATTTTGGACACATTCTTCTTCAAAAGGGCTCAGTTTGACTTTTCTAACTTGCTTTGACCAACAAAATGTTAGGGATAGCCATAGTTGCACTTAAATTTAAAGAAGAAATAAGATGATATCTCTGAATCCAGACAAGTAAATAGATATCAGATTCTTCAAATATTGATAACTTGATTACTTTGGGCTGTCGTTTCAAGTGGAAGAAATACTTATGTACTTAATAGAATTCCGTTGAAGTTGAATTTGGTTAGAACAAAAGAAAAGGAGAGGCGATTAGAGTATTGCCCTTTTTTTTATTTGCAAAAGAATATGATTCACTCATGATAAAAACTACAATACGTATTTTGCTACGATCATTCAAGTCTTTTTGTTGACGACATTTATTCAAGAATTATTTTGTTTAAACGTGTGGAAGTTTTTTTCTTCTTCATATTAAAGCATTATTCTGTCAATCTAGGCGTAGATTTTGAGTTAGTATAGACAATATTACATTATTAGAATAATCGAGCATCCCTACGTCAACATATGTCGGCATGGTATACGATGGTAGTGTAAAAATTGTTTCATTTGTATTATATGAATCTAATAAGAAAAGGGAGATTATTATGTTGGGTTCTGCACTTGAATAAAATATCATTTGACACTCAAATAGATTATAAATTAATATAAATGTATTGTCATTGACCATTTGTAATATTGGTAAGATCTCTGCTCTTGTAATATCCTAGTTTGAGAGAGAAAAAATCATCACTTTTAGAGAATTTTTAACTACAATCCTTTTTGAATGGACAAACGTGAATTTAAATTACAAAACATGTAATTTCTCAGCATTAAATTTAATTTTTTTGCAAGGTTCTTAGATACTTGTAAATTGCATTTCTTGTTTAAATTGTAAAAGTTGGTTTGTGGCACTATTTTTTCCTTCTCAAAGGGTTGGTAAATGAACTCTAATTTTGATTAAGAGGAGGAACTTTTATTAATTTAGTAAATGTTAGGAGGAGGAGAAACTTTTATTAATTTAATAAATGTTACTAGGGGTCACTATAGAATGGAGTTCTTTTATACAAGTGGACTAATTAATATTTTAGCTTTACATATTTATGTATGACGATAATGTATCATGTGGAATCATCAAGTAATTTTAAAGAGATGGAGAAAGCATGAAATTGTAAATGGTAAAAACGTAATCTACATTATAAAATGTATTACCATTGGAATCCCCCTAAAATTGTTCTTCTTTTAACCAAAAGCGGAATCTCTTTAAGAATCCTTTCGGAAGGATAAAGCGGCTGCTTAATACGGTAGTTAAGAGTAAAATTCAATAACCATGCTTTTGGTTTTATTAGTAAAGTGTTTTAGCTTTAAAAAGCTAATGAGGCAAAATTGAATTTGTTAAACATATTTGTTAGCTTGGTTAAAATATTTTCTTTCGAATAAAGTAAAAAATAACTCCAAAGTTTCTCCTCCTCCTTTATTTATTTAAAAATAATAATATCAAAATTGACATTTAGATGTTTTACCTTTTTAAAACAAAATAATTGCCTTTTTTAAAGATATCCTAATGGATTAATGCTAAAAGAAATGTCTTATTAGTACTTTTCGGTTGTGGGATATATTATGAAAAAGTAGGTGGGAGGGGTGGTATAGCATGGGCGAAGCTGTTATACTGCACTAAGGATAGAAATGGCATTTTGGCCACTCTATTTTAAATGCATGTTAGCACGTCTGTTACATGTTATTATCATTTTGAAAATTTGTACATGTCTTAGAGAATTTAATTCCAAGTCCTCTAATTTCACACTCAACACTTTGCCTCTTCTACAAATGGTGCTATGTTTATTACAGCATGCCATCTCTTATGCATGCAAAATGTGCGTACATTTTGATACAAGCAGCTGTTATTAACAAGTTATTATTCATAAAATGCAGGTGATAGTCCAGAAGAAGTCAAGGCAAGATTGAAATACTGGGCTCAAGCTGTGGCTTGCACTGTTAAATTATGCAGCAACAACGAGTAAAGGAGAAAGAAATCAAAAATCAAACAAGTTACTTCCAATTTCTTTGCAGCTGAGTGATTTCTCTACAGGATATTGCTGTGATGCTGCATTTCTTTGTTAATAGAGATTTTTACACCAATCTTCAGAAACTATTTAAGAATATGCTCAGTTGACTATATTGTGCACAATAAATATTATAATCAACTAATAACTTAATGGTATTTCTAGAATTTCTAAGTATTTTGTTATGTGATTTCTTATTTCTAACAGCTATTCAGTTTGTATCTCCGTATGCTGCAATACCTGAAAATACAGCTCTCCTATCCTTCTCGTTATTTGATGCTAGTAAGAAAGGATAGGCATGTATGTCAAAAGAATGTGAGATTTATATAGAAGTACGATTATGTTGGAATTTCTTTTTTATTTTGAAATTAGATACTTAGGTGATAATAGATAGTTTGTAATACAAGCCTTAGGTGGTATATAACATCCTATAAGTCAACATATATCCAGTTATTGGAATCAAACGCTACACTGGATTCAAATCCATGACTTCATGGATCAAAATCAGAGTGCTTAACCACTGGGACAATGCTGTAGACATGTCCTTTTTTTATGCGTAAGAAAGCAAATTGAATGGAGAAATACCCATTTAAAGGTTTTTTATAGCTGAAAAAAGTATGGTGCACTCTTGCTTTGTATAGCATTATCGACAACGTATTTTCTAATACTATCATGTTACCGTGACAATATATTTAAATGTTCAAATCACGCTACGCAAGTTCGAACTTGTGACTTCTCGAACCAGACAATGGTGCTAGTCAATATTTTTTACTGTTACTTTGCATACATAAAAAATAAAAATATAAAACAATAAAAAAATCAAGATAACTTGGATTGGGTTATTTTGAAATATATTTCTCAATAATTTTTAATTTTATTGGAAAAAATTAATATAAAAATACTTTGCGATGATCCTTTGGAAAAACAGCTTTGCTTGTACGTGTTTTGATTTTCTAAGTACTTCTGAACTTCAATGTACAAAACTTTTTTAGAACAAATCTATTTGAACACTTTTAAATTCTTTTTTGTTTCCACGAAGAGTCAAATTTTTTGGTGAAGATATATTCTTGAACTAATTTGATTTTTGAAAAAGACCTCTTTGAAGTATTTTAACATTTTTGACCTTTGATACCTTTGGTTGTTTTAAAATAGTTGAACTTTCTGAAGAAAACAAATCAAATTTCTTTTTTTATTTAGAAATCTCGATTCTCTGTTTGAAAGTACATGATTTGGAAAATATTTGAGTTTCCTTTAGAAAATCATTTGTTTAAACAATCAAATATAAATTTATTATGGTTTAAATATCAAAATAAATATAAGAAAATTGGTTTGAGATATTTATGCATCTAGATCAAACAATATTGGAAAGATTTAAAGTGGAAGACTAAATCATTATGTCCATAATTCTGCAAGCTTATGGTATAACTTGAGGTTTAAGTTCCACTTAATTGTGAATATTGTCAAACTTTTCTTTCTTTCTTTCTTTCTTCGTTCCTTTCTTTTTCTTCATTTTATTATTTATTTATTTTTGGGCTTTGTTGCTTCAACCGGGAAACGAGGGAACGGGACATACGGGGGAACAAGTGTACGGGTTGATATTAGGAGGAGGCCATTATGGTATCAACAACTGGATTATGTGCCTCACTAAAAATCAGGCTTCACCAGCCGGTTGGAATGACATTATTGTTTATTTTTGAGTGAATTTTTAGGCCTCTTTTTTTAAACTTACACGACGTTAGCAAAATTACTTCTGCATTCAAATTGGATAAAAATTTCCCCTAAAACTAGATTTTTGTTATACATATAAGTTAAAAGCAGACTTGGAATAAAAGCATAAAATACAATACATGTAGAGAACCAGTAATGCGCAAATAGAATGACATTGCAATTAGGGATGATAACGAGGCAGGTTCAGGATCCAAACCCGATAGATATGGCCTTGTTTTGACCTGTTCAGATCCGTCATATCGGATTATCGGAACGGGTAGACTCATGACTCGTTCTTTAGAGCTCTAGGTCTAGAGTCGGGTCTGAGCTCAACTGACCCGTCCCAACCTGACCCGCACTATTGAGGTTTCATGAAATCTTTGTATTACTATCATGATGATTTGTTGATCTTTAAAAATATAGGTGATTATAACATGGATATTGTTAACCCGCCTTTTGTCAAAGCCATAAGTAGGCGGATTCAACCTAACTAACTTCACGACTATCGAGGTTGGAGTATGATGGATTTGGTTTCGAAGGATGAAGTTTACTTGGATATGTCATTTGGTCAAGAAATGGAGGGAATGCACGGCACTAGTACTTCGTTCGGTCTACACTCCCCGCTCGGCATAAAAGAATCGTTCATCATTGGTTTCCGCTCGGCATAAAGGAGTCGCATCTCGATACCTCGATACCTCGCACCGCGATACCTCGATACCTCGCACCGCGATACCTCGATACCTCGCACCTCGATACCTCGACACCTTGCACCTCGCACCTCGCTCGGCATCGTACCTCGCTCGGCATTGGCAGCTCGGCATGGGTCGCTCGGCGAAGATGACTCGGTGGAAAGTCTTTCGGCATAAGACGAATGTGGCTCGGTGGAAATTCTTAATGGGCCTTTACCGTTCAGAAAGCCCAGCAACTCAAAATTCGCCTATAAATACAGCTTGTAGGGGTTCAGAAGGGGGGTCTTCTTCTTCTCTTCCGCTCTCTGACTTTTTATTTCCTAAGACTAAGGCCAGTCTACCACTTTGTAACTGTAATTGATTCGAACATCAATAAAAAGGAAACTTCTAGAGTGGACGTAGGCCGAAGTTAGCCGAACCACTATAAAACTTGTTGTTCTTTACTGCTTTCATTTTAATTTTAACTGTTCTTCATATTATTACTCTCTACACACACTTTATCTCTTATCAGTGACTGTTAGCTGGTGCTTTCATTTATATTTGGGTGTTAGTGACCAATTTTGACGCTAACATTTTGGTGCTTTCAATGAGAAGGAAAGCACTCAGGAATTTTGAAGCTAGGAACTTGGACTCTAGAAAGCAATGGCTAGGCCATCAACAAGAAAGCAAGTGACAGAAAGGAGCAATCAAGAGGGAAGTCTAGAGGCTACCTCTGGAGCTGGAGCAGGTCAAGCATCCATCTACATCACCAAAGACGAGATGGAAGCAATGTTGAAAAGACAAGAGGAGATGATGCAGGCTCTTCTCAGACAATTTGCACAGGCAGGAAATGCAGGAGCTCAGGTCCGTGGAGCTGAATCAGAAGCGCTCAACCAGCAAGTAGAGGGAATAACTCGGCATGGGGCAGCACCCAATCAGCAGACGGCTATCAATCCGGATGGATCTAGACTCGGGGGCATACCACCAGGGAATGCTGAACCAATCCATGGAGGGATACCAGATAATGTTGTCCAACCTGATACCAATAGGAGCGCAGGAGTACGAGATGAGGAGTATGTGCCAGAATTCCCTCATCAACTCGGGGGGCAGACCAGAGGCAACAGACAAGGATTACAGCTTGGTGACAACGACAGACTGGCGGAGATGGTTAGACGAGCTATGAGAGTTGGATTGGTAAACAAAGACTTGGAGGATGTGAATAGGAGTCCCTTTACTCCTACTATCAGGCGAGCTAGGAACCCACCAGATTTTAAGCTACCATCAGTGGAGATGTATAATGGAAGGACGGATCCTACGGTTCATTTTACAAAGTATATGAGGCATATGGAAGTGCTAGGGGCATCAGAGGAAGTCATGGCCCGATGCTTCCCATTGTATCTGACAGACATAGCAGCACTATGGTTTAGACAATTGGAGAGTGGTTCCATTGGAACATTTACCGAGTTGACTGAGAAGTTTATGAGGAAGTTCATAGTTCACATTTCAAGACCTAAGAATGTGATGAGTTTGGCATCTCTAAAGCAGAGGACCGAAGAATCTTTGAGGAGCTTTCTGACGCGATTCAATGCAGCGGCAGCATCGTTGGATCGACCAGATCCATCCATGGTCTTAATGGCAGCTGTATCTGGCATAGATAATGGAAGAGAGTTCAAAAATTCACTGACAAGGGATCCACCTATGGATCTAGGGGAGTTTTATCATGAGACCGAAGGATTTTTACGATTAGAGGATGCAAATGCTGAGAGAGAGAGAGAGAGGAAGGAGATGATGTTTATGCAGTCAAGGGTGAAAATTCTCCTAAAAAAGATTCAAGAACTGATAAAGGGAACGGAAGGCCAGGGATAACGACGATGGACCAATTACGCGGCCATGAAAGGAACTAAGATTCATCTCTTATTCAGAGCTGAACGAGACTTTGGAACGAATTTACCAAGACACTAGGGGGCAGATTCCCTATCGGAGGCCAATGAGAAGGGTTCCGACCAGCAATGAAAAAAGGTCAGACAAGTATTCTTTATTCCACGAACTGAACGGTGATAGCACGAATGACTGTAGGCACTTGAAGGATGAGGTTGAGGGACATATCCGGAATGGTTTGCTATCGCAATATGTGAGAAGGGGAACAACGACGGTGGAACGAGAGCGGCCACCACCTACACCAACTGGAAACGACTCGGGATCGGGGCGTCAGCTTGTCATCAGCTGATTGAAATAATGATAAATAAGGGGCAAACTCCACACCAACGCGATTAAGTCATTTACACATGTGCAGGACCACGAACGATCCTCAAGCATGCTCTGATATGACTATAAATTGCATCAATGTAGGTGTTTGCACTTGGACGTCCCTATTTTGCATTTATTTTCCATTTCTCATATTTGGACTTGATTTAGTTTGACATTTCCGTTGAAAGACTTATTTTGAATGAAAATATTCTGTTTGTGATTCCATGACGGTTAAGCCACTTACACATGTACGGGGTCGCGAATGGTCCTTAGGCATGCTCTGAGATGGCGATAAATCGCCACGACAAATAGTTCAAAACCTCACTCGAACGTGAAATCTGACTTTAATGATACTAAGTCCCCCTCGGGCACACACAACTCGCCTGGAACAGCACCCGACCACGAACGGTCATAATTCGCCTCGAACGGCACCAGATCGCGAACGATCACAACTCGCCTCGAAAGGCACCCGGCCGCGAACGGTCACAGCTCGCCTCGAACGGCACCAGATCGCGAACGATCACAACTCGCCTCAAACGGCACCCGACCACGAACGGTCATAATTCGCCTTGAACGGCACCAGATCGCGAACGATCACAACTCGCCTCGAACGGCACCCGACCACGAACGGTCACAGCTCGCCTCGAATGGCATCGCGAACGATCATAACTCGCTTCGAATGGCACCCGACCGCGAACGGTCACAATTCGCTGCGAACGGCACTCGGCCTCGAACGGTCACATACCACCCCGAATGACATATGATCCCCAATGATCGTCATTCGTGGTCAGATAAGGCTATTAATTTCTTTGCAGGTCATTAACAGGATACGAACATCCAGCTTATTGTGCTACAAAACACACCTTCCATTAGCCAGGCATGTTTTGAGGGGCAAAGTGTTAACCCGCCTTTTGTCAAAGCCATAAGTAGGTGAATTCAACCTAACTAACTTCACGACTATCGAGGTTGGAGTATGATGAATTTGGTTTCGAATGATGAAGTTTACTTGGATATGTCATTTGGTCAAGAAATGGAGGGAATGCACGGCACAAGTACTTCGTTCGGTCTACACTCCCCGCTCGGCATAAAAGAATCGTTCGGCATTAGAAATGGTTCGGCATTGGTTTCCGCTTGGCATAAAGGAGTCTCACCTCGATACCTCGATACCTTGCACCTCGATACCTCGCACCATAATACCTCGCACCTCGATACCTCGCACCTTGCACCGCGATACCTCGATACCTCGCACCTCGATACCTCGATACCTCGCACCTCGATACCTCGCACCTCGATACCTCGCACCTCGATACCTCGATACCTTGACACCTCGATACCTCGCACCTCGCACCGCGATACCTAGATACCTCGATACCTCGCACCTCGATACCTCGCACCTCGATACCTCGCACCTCGATACCTCGATACCTTGACACCTCGCACCTCGCACCTCACTCGGCATTGCATCTCGCACCTCTCTCGGCATCGTACCTCGCTCGGCATTGGCCGCTCGGCATGGGTCTCTCGGCGAAGATGGCTCGGTGGAAAGTCGTTCGGCATAAGACGAATGTGGCTCGGTGGAAATTCTTAACGGGCCTTTACCGTTCAGAAAGCCCAGCAACTCAAAATTCGCCTATAAATACAGCTTGTAGGGGTTCAGAAGGGGGTCTTCTTCTTCTCTTCTGCTCTTTGACTTTTTATTTCCTAAGACTAAGGCCAGTCTACCACTTTGTAACTGTAATTGATTCGAACATCAATAAAAAGAAAACTTCTAGATTGGACGTAGACCGAAGTTAGCCGAACCACTATAAAACTTGTTGTTCTTTGCTGCTTTCATTTTAATTTTAACTGTTCTTCATATTATTACTCTCTACACACACTTTATCTATTATCAGTGACTGTTAGTTGGTGATTTCATTTACATTTGGGTGTTAGTGACCAATTTTGGCGCTAACAGATATTATATTATTTCATTCAATAAGGTATAAAAGTTTTATAGTATTAAGTTGCATCACTGATAATTGTACAATAATATATGCATATTGTTTTGAACTGCTATTGTACACATTGTTTTTATTATCTTCTCTTATCATTGTAAACGCGTTGTTATTTGTATTTAATGTATCATTTATTGAAAATCCATCTTATAAAATAAATAAATAAACATATGTGCATCAGCACATAATTTTGAATCAATACATAGAACCTAATCGGGTCTTGAGGTTGGACGGGTCTACCCTGACCAGTAAGGGTTTCGGGGCAAAAATTCAGACATGCAATAGGTATACGTGGAGAGTATGAGTGGTGTTTAAAAATCCCGGGACGGGTCTGAAGCATAAAATCCCTGTCTCAACCCGCCACATTGCCATTCCTAAGCGCAATGTGAGGCAGCAGACGGAACTTGAAATTCCCAAAGCAGCCTTTATTTGAACAGATAGTAGAAAATCTCATGAAAAGTTATGAAACCTTGAAGGGGTATAGTGGAATTTACATAACAGAACAGGAGTTATTGGAATAATGACCGAAATACCCTTCAACGACAAAACTATGAATAGTTGAAAAGATTGTGCTTTTTGATAAAGACGAAACTTTTTAAATGTAGAAATTATTAAATATTACCAATTGTTGTAAGATGAAACTTTAGTATGAAAAGATCATGCTTCATTATGTTGTGTGATCAGTAGCCCACAAAGGAAATTTGCATTATAGAAATGATTGCAATATTTTTATACATCGTCGTTTTATCTCTTCTGACACACCAAGTTGCATAAAGATTTTAAAGATCAGATAACACTAATGTATATTTTAATATTGTTCCGTCAATGTCAAAAGATATAATTAAACCGGAAAATCCTCAATTTAACGTTGTACCAGAACAAATTAGAAGTTCTAATCGGCATTAATCTGCTTCCAATTTATGTGGAAGGAATAAGCGGTACGCACACAGCTGCACACTTACCAAGTAGGAGTGCACAACCACTTATTGGGCAAAAAAGGTAGGCCACACAAAATATTATGGTCGTGTGTTCATTTGACATGATTTTTGCATATGTTATGACTGGTTGGAAAAGAACCACAGCAATAGTAGAACTATGTTATATACGATCAAAATCCAAACTTTTCACATTCTCCATTGAGTCAATATTATTTAATCGACTCATGATATCCACTAACAAATGGTCACATGCCTTTATATCGAAATGTAAGATATCACTTTTTTCTGAACTCAAAATGAACCAAATTTAGATATTAAAATTTTCAATTTCTATCAATAAAGTTCATGTATCGTAATTGAAAAAACATTTATAATACAGAAGAGAAAATTTGCGATCTTAAGTAATTTGTGAACTTATCAATTTCCAATTCAAGTTAAGATGATTGTCGCTATAATGGTTATGCACAGTTTCGTACAATGATACAAAAGTAGGGAATCGGATGATCTAGATTATATTTCGAATGAATACCTTGGAGAGTACTGTATATTCAATCAACCATAAAAAAGAAAATGAATAAATCGAAAGAAGTGTCATAAATAATATGATATTGGTTCGAGATAGCATAAGGAATGAAATAATTGATGCATGACTTCACTAAATGTGTTTTCTAATTGGTATTATTGTATTTATATATCTGTATTTGCATTTATGAACTACTGTATCTGTTTCAATTGTTTTTGTTATAAACTGTTATGCTTTTATTACTTGATTGTCTAATCTTGTGTGATACTCCTTAGTTAAAACTAATTACCATTAGAAACAGTCAGTTACCATTAGCAAAAATTATTACAATAAAATTACAAACAATCATTCCCCTTTCATTACCTCTTTTGCACCACAAAAACACATACTCCTTTCACTGAACTTTTCCCTATTTGTAACCTTTCCAACATACCCATTTCGGGTGTGTTAGGAAATCAAAACTACGGTTTCGATGACAACAACTATACAATGAAAATCGAATATGCATATTTATATATTTCTATATACATGTACTTGCTAGAGAAACATCACTAGAAAGACAAGAACAAGGCTCAAAGAATGTTACAAGAGACTACAAGTCGATAGGATCAAAGAAGAAACATGAAAGATGCACAAAACAGACATGCACAAGTTTCAGATGTCTGGGTGCACAAGCCAGACGTCTGGAAAAGTCCTTTGGAACAACAAACAGACAAAACCAGACGTCTGGTAATTGCACTCAGACGTCTGAAAATCTATTGTGTACAAAAAATACGTAGTATCAGACATCTGATACAAATACCAGACGTCTGATTTCAAACTCGGATTTTAAATTTAAACTTCAACTGTCAGATTTGAATAGACATCTTCGCTTCTCCACGCTGCAACTCTTCATCATCAACAGAAGAAACTGTAGAGCACTTGTTAATGGATGCAGCTACTTAAAGAACCTCTCTACAACTATATATATCATCAAGAATCAAGAGAACGTTTACCTTACTTACTTACGCTCTCTACTTACATACTCTATAGCAATCTATACTTGTATTTCACTATTCCATATATTCAGTTCTTCACAGACAATACTCTCTAGATATATAGTGGAAGCATTTGTACTTATTAGTCAATATCCGTGTTATAGAACACATATTTGACAAGAACAAGTTATTATAACCAAGCCTATTCCTCCGGACGAAGTGAGGGTGTTTGATAGTCGAATTCCGAAGGGGAGCTTCGGGACTGGATGTAGGACGGGAGGCCCGAACTAGTATAAAATCATGGTGTGCTTATTCTATATTTATCTAGATTAATATTGTTTTAGTTGCATCATATATTTTGTCACATATACTTGCATATACACTACATGATCCACCCTGTAAACTTACGATTGGTATCAGAGCAAGGTTAGATCAAAATATAGTAACACATTTTTGAACCACTATAATATGGCAAGTAATTTTCAAAATGGTCAATCCATAGCACGACCCTCACTTTTTAATGGTTCTAACTTTGCATATTGGTCAACACGTATGAGAATTTTTAAGGAAGCTAATGGATTAGAAATTTGGTCAGCCACTCAAAATAAATATGAAGCACCTGACATTCTACGAACACATGGAATGATGCACAAAAAACCACAGCTTCTAATAATGCCAAAGCTATGAATGTTCTATTTTGTTCACTAGATAAGAATGAATTTTCACGTGTTATGTTATGTAACACTGCATATGATATTTGGCGTACCTTACAAGTTACACACAAAGGCACAAACAAAATTAAACAAACTAAGATTTCAATTTTACAAAATTAATTTTCATCATTTAAAATGAAATAAAATAAATCTATAGTAGACATGTACTCTAGATTTCAAACTATTCAACACGATTTAATGGCACTTGGAGTCAAATTCACAAGTTTTGACTTGGTATCTAGAATACTCAATTATTTAACTACAGAGTAGGAAAGAAAAGTATTAGCTATCGAAGAAGCTAATGATCTCTCAACACTCTTAGTTGAAGAATTGATAGGAAATTTTGTAGGATCGATTTCACCCTGGAGTGGGGGTGAATAGGGTGATGCTGTTAATTATAAAAATTATTGCGGAAGCTTATAAAATTATTTCAACACAGATATATCAAAATTATAGCAGCATAGATAATAGCAGAATAATAAATGCAGAAATAGAACGACACAGAATTTACCCAGCTTCGGCAAAACCCTGCCTACGTGCTGCCTCCAAGGTTTCTACTAGAAATTAAGTAGTCACACGCTTACACACGTAAACTCGCGACACCCGCTAGTGCTAACCTAACTCTACGCTCAAAACCCTGCCACAACTCAGCCACTGAGTTGCGAATTCTCAAACTACGTCATGTAGTTTGTCCCCTAGTCACACGACTAGTAATTACAACATTTTTTAAAAGAAAATACAAAAGACGATAATTTAAAAACACTTAAAAACAACAAAACCCTAATTTTAAACTTTTAATCCAATATTAAAGAGAAAAGGGGCCGGCCCAATTTAATTAAGAAAAACACGACCTCCTTTATTCCTTTTCTTATGTATTCGGCCCGTTCCTTCTTTGTTCTGTATAATGGCGGCTCGTTCCTTTGCTTGCAAATTAGGGCTTTGTATAAAATTGAAGAAGCCTACTTTAATTACTTCGATCAGGTGGATTGTTCTTCGTGATTGCTTGACGATCGATTGTACTTTGAATACGGCTGCTCCTTCTCGATCGAGTTCGGTGGTTTGGTATGTGATTTATTCCTTTTGCTTTTCTGTTATGCTTGCTTGAACACGATTGTCCTTCAGCCGCTGATGATTATGGGTTTATATATAGTTCGATCTCCTTATTTTTCATTCGTATATTTCATATGAATTCCTCAATTATTTTTGCTTGAATTCGTCTCGGCCACTCGATGTTGCTTGGATGTTGATGATTTCTCTGACTTTGTCAATTTCGTATAATTTGATAATGGCTTGTTCATCATGGCTTCGAATTGCTTTCGTGACTACCACGGCCCTTTTTGATTTGGTTTCTTTTTGACCTCAGTCAATTGTTCATGGCTTCAACTTGATTTTTGATATTACCATCTTCGACATCACTAAACTTCAGCACTGATTATTTTGTGATGATATTTTCAAGATGAGAAATTTATCTTTGACTTGTTCAGTTCGTATTCCTTATATTATTTGACTTCGGTCATTTTTGAAATTCCATGCTTGATTTTTTTCTCGGCCTGTACTTGTGCATTACATTTTCCACTGACATGTGCTTCAATATGTATTGAGTCTTTGTGTTCATTGCGATGGCACTGTCCAGTTGAGTTTGAGTTGCTCGTATAAATTGGTATCACTCTGTTTCACTGGTACATGTGTTGGTTCATTACTTGTGTTATGTAATGTTGCATTCCTGTATATGCTGTTCTTTGTGATGGCACTGAGTTGTTTGGTCGACACTTGTAGTTCACTTGCTTATGCTGGTTCATATATTTCATTTGTTGATTTGTAGCTGCAGTGTCACTCTGTAGTATTGTGTCTTGGTTCCATTGATGATGCTCTGTGTTTGTTGTATATATGAGCTGCTGTGTTGCCATATTAGTCTGGTTGGAGTTTTGTTTGTATCACTTGAGTCTGCACTTGCTTGATCCAGTTTCACAGTTTCATACTTGTATTTGCACTCGAGTCTGATACTGGTGCATATGCTTGCTTATCTCTTGCCAGACCTGTAGCCTTTGTGCATTGTTGTTATTCCTTTGGCGCACTTGGTTTGTGATTCTATTGGGCCGAGTTGTCCTATCTGCGGTGCACTGTCCACTGTTCTATATGGTTGCTTCATGCTTCATTGTTATCTGGTAGCACTCGAGTCTGTTGGCACTGGTTCGTGTATATGAGCAGTTTTACTTTGTTTTGGTTGTTGCATTTGTTTTGGTTGATCATCCTTGACCTGTTGTAGTGTTCATGTATTTTGTTTATAGCCACTGGTTCATTAGTGTTGATCATTGATGTTGTTCATGCTGTCTGGATTAGTGCAGTGTGCATTCTAGCTTGTAACTGTGTCACAGTGATACATTCTTGAGTCTTGGGTCCTGTGCATCACTGAACTACTTTGTTCATGTATTGCTTGAGCATATGTAAAGCAGTTTGCATATGTGTTGTAGCTGTCTTGACCATTTGGACTTAGCTGATGTTTTGTAGCGCACCTGAGTTGATTCCATCTTGTAGCTCGGATTTGACCTTGTGCTATTGCACTTGAGTTGAACCCGACGTTTTGGGTTTGACCTGTGCTCACCTGTCCATGTAATTCTATCAAGTGTATATATCGGTATGCACGGCCTTGTGGCATATACAGTGATACTCTATGTATGTCACAAGCTATTCGTGTATGATGAATTCAAAATTAAATGATGACGAACAACCCAAATAACTGAGGCAAATATTATTTTTAACATCCACATTTTATTTTATACTGCAAAAATATTTCCATTTCAATTTTACTGCGTCAATATTTATTTTTGCAGATTGCTCAGATGCTGGATTCAATTTGGAGTGAAGTTGAAGATAAAATACGAGTTGAGTGAATGAGTGATATGTAGTGAGGTCAAATGTAAATGTGAATCGTGATGTAATCAAAATGGTACTATAATTGAAATTGTATATATATAGTGAGAGCTTGAAATTTGTACTATTCAAATATAATAATAAATATTTGTTTGAATAAAATTTCTGTTTGTTCTGTGTTATTTATTTTTATTCAGCAAATATTTATTTAATCTATAAAAAATAAAATAGTACATTAACAAATACATTTAAATGAATATATATATATATATATTTGTATCTTTATTTTCATCAAACAAAAATCATATAATCGCATATTCAACAATCTCCCCGTTTTAATAATAACAAACATACATTTAAGATTTTGAATATGTTAAATGTATTTGATCATTGATATACTCTAATTGCTCCCCCTATTTAAATGCTTCCTCTCTACACAAAACTCCCCCTTCATGTATGCATGCAATTAAAAATATGCAAATGATCCCAGATGTAAATAGAAAATATTTGACCTTTGCTTGATTTTATTTCAAAAAATCTTAACTTTTCTCTCCCCCTTTTGTTATCAGCAAAATAGTAATAATGTTATAAAAAATAGAGATAAAGTGATCGATATTAATCCAACATTAAAAACTCAATTGAATATAAATATTAAATTTCAATAAAAAAATCAAACAACAATCATAAATACTTTGTTAGGCGCATATTCCACTTTTAGAATGACAGGAATGATGTCATCATATAAAACCATACAGTTGTGTCTATTTGTGGTATATTTATATCAGGAATTTGAATATCTACCAGCCATGCATAACCGTTAGGACTTTTAAATGAGATTAGTAGTATTCCAATTTTATTTTTTTAAAAATGAATTCAAGTATCTTCTAACCATGCATAACCATGAGGACTTTTAAATGGGATTAGGATCAACTTGTTTATTTAAAAAATTAATTTTGATATGCGTTCCATACATGCATAACCTTGAGGACTTTTAAATGAGCATGGAAGCACATAACAAATTCCAAGTAATTCACCCATGCATAATCGTGAGGACTTTTAAATGAGAGTGACTACTTTGGATTTTATTTTATTATATTATTATTATTATTATTATTATTATTATTATTTTATTTTATTAAAAAAATGTAGAATGAAAAACGAATGATTCCTGTTTAAAGTACCACATATTGACAGACTATATAGAATTTTGATGAGTGATGGTCGTTAGAAATATGATAGAATAGAGATGGTCATGGAATTTTTACCAACAAAAAGTTTTATAACTCTTGTTTAAATTTCTAAAGAAATTTACTAATTATACCGTCTCGAGTCATGATATATGATAAATATCAACACTCGTCACTTTTTCAATCACTATTTATCTTTTCGATAAGTATTAGGGAGTCAGATTAGTCAAAGTAGTCATTTAAAATCAAATTCAAAAATAATTATAAAATCAATTTTTCAAAATGACTGATCTGAAAAAATGGTCAAAAATGATTTTCTAGAAAGGGTTATATGAGAAAAATTTCTGCTATTTGAGAATTATTTGAAATGAAAAATATGCAGATATTTTCTTTGCTGCAGTTACTAAATGTCTCAAGATAAATCACGTTCAACTAGTAATTTTTCTATCAACTAGATTACCAGTGTAATCTACATCTGAATTTCTCTTTCACTCAAAATTATCATTAATTTAATTTGATAGACTAGACCATGAAGTGTGCAACAAAAAATTCTCAAAATCAATGACATTCTCTTGAGTTTGAATTGAAGCCGTGTAAATAATCAAAAATCGTGAGTATAGAGTTAGCCGTAAAATAACCAAATGTATTATCATCCAATAAAACACTATTATTAATCCAAACTAATATATATGAAGTAATTCAAAGAATCTAGAGATTTTTATAGTGTTTTTGGCATGTGAATATAATTGGCCAACAATTTTGAATAAGTCAGAATCAAAATCATCATTATTTCATCATCACATTATTGGCTGATATAACTCAGATTACAGTGCAGATTATCACATTTAATATATCGTTCAAATAAATATACCATTACCTGTTTTACCTTTACGATATTTTTCGTTGTTTTCCACTGTGATTCTGTCACCTTTATACTAGGCTAAGGAACTTTGCTTTGTCTCTCGTTGTGTCCTTGGAACAGCCAGAATCCAAGTAATACTATTGTTGTTCCTTAGCCTGCCACCACACCTACACGATGAAAGATTTTTGTGACCTATTTGTTTTTATAGGTCCATGATTGTTAGTGGCAGAATATTTAGAAAAATAATTTTGTGAAGACCCAAAACTATTTATATATGTTCCCTTTGGCACCCAAATTTGTTTAACTTTGAGAGATTTTATGCCTTTTGGAACCCAAATTGGTATAGTTTTCACATGTTTGGGTCTATACCAACAATTATTGTGATTGTGTCCATATTTTCTACAAATTGTGCACATAGAATTGACTTGATTAATATTGCTTTCAACATTTTCAGATTGATTATATCCAAGTCCTTGTCTAACTGTATTAACAGTTTGCTTCCCTAATAGCATATTCAATGACTTTTCACTTTTTGAAAATTTATCCAAAGTCGTTGATAATTATTGGACTTGTGTTTTGAGAGATTCATTTTCGTTTAACAATTGTGTGCACTTTTTAATAGAATTCTCTCTCCTAGTATTTTCACTCTCTTTGAAAATCAGAATTTCATTTTTAAGTGATTTTATATTAATTTCTGATTTTTTAATTTCTTCTTCGAATGTTGGACACGTATCACACTTAGGGATCATACTTTGATAGTTTTTAACTAATTGGTCAAGTTGTTCATTTAATTCTATCAAAGTATCTTTTTATGATTCAAGTTTGGCATACTTCTCCCTAAGTCGTTCAAAACAGCCATTTACTTCGTGGAAATATATAAGTAATTCTGAGTGAGTGATTTTTGATACCTCGCTTGGCTCGTCATCGTCGCTATCAGTTATATTTCCCTGAAGGCACATATCTGCTTTCTCACTCTCGCTGCTAGAACTTTGATTATCTTCATCACTTGTATTCCACGTGGCTACAAGACTTCTCCTTTTTGATTTCTTTTCAAATTCGCTTCGATTTTGAGGACAATTGGGCTTGATGTGTCTGGATTGGTTGCACTTGTGACAGTTGATCTTCTGTTCTTTGCTTTGGCTATTCTGCTTTTCAATTTTTGATTTCGAGCTGGATTTCTGTATTTGTAATTCCACTTTTTATATTTCTTTATTAGTAGTGCCAGCTCTGCTGCTCCATCATCATCATCGTTATCATCATCACTTTCGGTTGTTCCTTTGAGAGATATTGATTCTTTCGAGTGTCACCTCCTTCACGCTCTTCTTTGAGTTTCATTTCTAGCTCATAAGTGGTGAGATTTTCGATGAGTTCTTCAACTTTCATCTGTTTTAAATCTTTTGATTCTTGAATGGTAGTCACTTTGGCTTCAAATCTTCGCTGAAGGACTTCGAGGATTTTTCGGACTATCTCCAACTCTGTGTATGATTTTCCAAGAGCTTTTGACTTTTATACGATATTGGAAAGTCGTCCATACATCTCTTTGACATTTTCTTCCTTCGCTATTGTGAAGTTCTCGTATTCGCTGCTTAGCATGGCAAGGCAAGATTCTTTGACTTGAGATGTTCCTTCGTGAGTCACTTCTACTGTGTGCCATATTTCCTGTGCAGTTAGACAATGTGAGGCACGATTAAATTCAACCTGATCTAATGAACAAATAATCAAATTCATAGCTTTGGCATTAGTAATCTGTAACTTATTTTCTAGATCTGTCCACCGATCCTTTGGTTTTTTTATTTCCTGATTATTTTCAATTATAGTTGGTGCTCTATACCCTGTCTCAACAATATCCCAAGCGTCAATGGTTTTCAGAAAAATTTTCATCCTATTTTTCCAGTAAGCATATTCACCATTGAACATTAGTGGTCTAACTATGGATTGACCCTCAGCAAAAGCATTATTAAAAGAAGTCATTTTAAAAACTCAAAATTTTAAAATAAAAATTGGTTTTTGAAAAACGAATTTTTTAAAAACAAAGGTTGACTTCTATTCCTAGCTTTGATACCACTTGTAGGATCGATTTCACCCTAGAGGGGGGGGTGAATAGGGTGATGTTGTTAATTATAAAAATTATTGCAGAAGCTTATAAAATTATTTCAACACAGATATGTCAAAATTATAGCAGCACAGATAATAGTAGAATAATAAATGTGGAAATAGAACGACACAGAGTTTATCCAGCTTCGGCAAAACCCTACCTACGTGCTGTCCCAAGGTTTCTACTAGAAATTAAGTAGTCACACGCTTATACACGTAAATTCGCGACACCTGCTACTGACTAACCTAACTCTACACTCAAAACTCTGCCACAACTCAGCCACTGAGTTGCGAATTCTCAAACTACGCCATGTAGTTTGTCCCCTAGTCACACGACTAGTAATCACAATGTTTTTTAAAAGAAAGTACAAAAGACGATAATTTAAAAACATTTAAAACAACAAAACCCTAATTTTAAACTTTTAATCCAATATTAAAGAGAAAAGGGGCCGACCCAATTTAATTAAGCAAAACACGGCCTCCTTTATTCCTTTTCTTATGTATTCGGCCCGTTCCTTCTTTGTTCTGTATAATGGCGGCTCATTCCTTTGCTTGCAAATTAGGGCTTTGTATGAAATTGAAGAAGCCGACTTTAATTACTTCGATCAGGTGGATTGTTCTTTGTGATTGCTTGACGATCGATTGTACTTTGAATACGGCTGCTCCTTCTCGATCGAGTTCGGTGGTTTGGTATGTGATTTATTCCTTTTTGCTTTTCTGTTATGCTTGCTTGAACTCGATTGTCCTTCAGCCGATGATGATTATGGGTTTATATATAGTTCGATCTCCTTATTTTTCATTTGTATATTTCATATGAATTGCTCAATTATTTTTGCTTGAATTCGTCTCGGCCACTCGATGTTGCTTGGATGTTGATGATTTCTCTGACTTTGTGAATTTCGTATAATTTGATAATGGCTTGTTCATCACGGCTTCGAATTGCTTTCGTGACTACCACAGCCCTTTTTGATTTGGTTTCTTTTTGACCTCGGTCAATTGTTCATGGCTTCAACTTGATTTTTGATATTACCATCTTCGACATCACTGAACCTCGACACTAATGATTTTGTGATGATATTTTCGAGATGAGAAATTTATCTTTGACTTGTTCAGTTCGTATTCCTTATATTATTTGACTTCGGTCATTTTTGAAATTCCATGCTTGATTTTTTTCTCGGCCTGTACTTGTGCATTACATTTTCCACTGACATGTGCTTCAATATGTATTGAGTCTTTGTGTTCATTGCGATGGCACTGTCCAGTTGAGTTTGAGTTGCTCGTATAAATTGGTATTACTCTGTTTCACTGGTACATGTGTTGGTTCATTACTTGTGTTATGTAATGTTGCATTCCTGTATATGCTGTTCTTTGTGATGGCACTGAGTTGTTTGGTCGACACTTGTAGTTCACTTGCTTATGCTGGTTTATATATTTCATTTGTTGATTTGTAGCTGCAGTGTCACTCTGTAGTATTGTGTCTTGGTTCCATTGATGATGCTCTGTGTTTGTTGTATATATGAGCTGCTGTGTTGCCATATTAGTCTGGTTGGAGTTTTGCTTGTATCACTTGAGTCTGCACTTGCTTGATCCAGTTTCACAGTTGCATACTTGTATATGCACTCGAGTCTGATACTGGTGCATATGCTTGCTTATCTCTTGCCAGACCTGTAGCCTTTGTGCATTGTTGCTATTTCTTTGGCGCACTTGGTTTGTGATTCTGTTGGGCCGAGTTGTCCTATCTGGAGTGCACTGTCCACTGTTCTATATGTTTGCTTCATGCTTCATTGTTATCTGGTAGCACTCGAGTCTGTTGGCACTGGTTCGTGTATATGAGAAGTTTTACTTTGTTCTGGTTGATCATCCTTGACCTGTTGCAGTGTTCATGTATTTTGTTTATAGCCATTGGTTCATTAGTGTTGATCATTGATGTTGTTCATGCTGTCTGGATTAGTGCAGTATGCATTCTAGCTTGTAACTGTGTCACAGTGATGCATTCTTGAGTCTTGGTTCCTGTGCATCACTGAACTACTTTGTTCATGTATTGCTTGAGCAAATGTAAAGTAGTTTGCATTTGTGTTGTAGCTATTTTGACCATTTGGACTTAGTTGATGTTTTGTAGCGCACCTGAGTTGAATCCAGCTTGTAGCTCGGATTTGACCTTGTGTTGAAAACTGTGACGTTATTTTTATTGCACTTGAGTTGAACCCGGCATTTTGGGTTTGACCTGTGCTCACCTGTCCTTATAATTCTGTCAAGTGTATATATCGGTGTGCACGACCTTGTGGCATATACAGTGATACACTATATATGTCACAAGCTGTTCATGTATGATGAATTCAAAATTAAATGATGACAAACAATCCAAATAATCGAGGCAAATATTATTTTCAACATCCATATTTTATTTTATACTGCAAAAATATTTCCTTTTCAATTTTACTGCGTCAATATTTATTTTTGCAGATTGCTCAGATGTTGGATTCAATCTGGAGTGAGGTTGAAGATAAAATACGAGTTGAGTGAATGAGTGATATATTGTGAGGTCAAATGTAATTGTGAATTGTGATGTAATCAAAATTGTACTGTAATTGAAATTGTATATATAAAGTGAGAGCTTGAAATTTGTACTATTCAAAGATTGTAATAAATATTTGTTTGAATAAAATTTCTGTTAGAATTCAAATTCTGTGTTATTTATTTTTATTCAAAAAATATTTATTTAGTCTATGAAAAATAAAATAGTACATTAACAAATACATTTAAATGAATATATATATATATATATATGTTTATTATCATCAAACAAAAATCATATAATCGCATATTCAACAAATTTAATGTCCTATGAAGCTAATTTGCAGGCACGAATAGAACAAAATTTGAAAAAGAAGAACATAGCATTCCCAGCAACGAATGAAGAATCCGACTTAGACAAAGAAGAAATTGTATTTATGGCCAAAAACTACAACAACTTCAAGAAATTTAGGAGAATGACTAGATTTCAGAAATGAGAAAATCAAGCTCAACAAATCAAACATCAATCAAATGCTATGAATGTTGCCAATTTGGACATATGAAGAAAGACTATCCCAAGCTCAACAATGATAAAAAGAAAAACAAATTTGAAAAATTCAAAAAGAAGAAAGCTTTCAAAGTAACATGGGATGACTCAGATTCTTCATCATCATCAGACAGTGATAGCGATAGTGACGGAGAATAAGCTAATGTGTGCTTTATGGCATAAGCTGGTAAGGTATGTCCCGAACTTAGTTATGATGAATTATTAGAACTTAGCATGGAATTAGATAATAAATTTAGACAAATTAAAAAATTAAACAAAGAACATATAGCCAAAATAAATAGATTAGAACTTGAAGTAGGAATGTTAAAAGATGAAAAAATTATTTTGCAGGAGGAACTAGAATTATCTCAAGAAAAAATTAAAAATATTTTGATTGAAAATGAAACTACAGTTATAGAATTTGATAAAATTAGACTAGAAAAGGATGACTTGTTAAAAGAAAATATCAACTTGAAAAGTATTATTGAAACATTGAAAACTGAAAATTTAGAATTAAAAGAAAAATTAGATAAAATTTCAAATAATGTTTCAAAATTTAATAAAGGAAAACAAGATTTGGAAAATCTTATCAAAACTTCAAAACCATCAGGTATTAGAAATGGAATAGGATTTAAAAATATTCCTAAACAAAAAGGGAATAATATTAAGAAATATAGTTGTATTTATCAAAATACTGAAAGATCACTTAAGTCTAAAACGAAAACCAGAAATATAAAATTTAGATTCCTAAGACAAATAATAATTTGATTAGACAAAAACATATTAATAATTTTTTAGAAAATGTAGTCTATAATAAAAATTATGTTCATAAAGGTACCAAACCTTCTTAGGTATGGCTACCCACTCCTCCTAACATTTAGGACCCTAACAAAGTATATGGACACCAATTAAATCTTTCGCAGGTACCCAAACTTAAAAATAAGGAGAAATGGATACTTGATAGTGGTTTCTCCAAACATATGATTAGAAATTCAAAAATGTTATCAAATATAACATACATCGATGGTGGAACGGTAACTTTTGGAGATAACTTAAAAGGATATGTCGTGGGCATTGGAGAAGTCATCAACTTTGGTATTTCTAGCTCTCCTATTATTACAAATGTTTTGTTAGTAGAAAATCTAAAACACAACCTACTTAGTATTAGTCAATTATGCGATAAAGGTTTTCAAATCAATTTCGAAAAAGATAGATGTAATAATTTCGACAATAACAAAAAACTTATATTTGAGGGTTTTAGAAACAAAAATATTTATGTCTTAAACATGAATATAAATCGAATTCAAATTTGTGTTTAACATGACGATCCATAGTTGTGGCATAAACAATTTTGTCATATTAATTTTAAATATATTAATAAATTAGCAAAATATGAGCTAGTTAGAGGTTTACCTAAAATAAATGACAATGTAGAGAAAGGACTTATTACATTAGAATACGTGAACATCGAGAATCAAATAGCAGATATTTTCACAAAACCACTAAATGAACAAACATTTGTTAGATTGCGACGTGATCTAGGAATATGCTCTCCTAATGATCTTCTAAACTAAATACTATATTTTTTTATTCTATTTTTGACTCGAATTTTTTTATCCACAAATTCAAATTGTTAACTCATTCACCTTAAATTTTTTAGGTGGTTGTTTTCTGAAATTACGTATAAATAATTTGTAAAATCATATATAAATAACTTTGTACAAAATAAAAAGTGAAAAATATATAGATTTCACATTTTTTTACAACAGAAAATATAAGCATGTCCTCTGATAACTCTCATCTCTCCTTCTCGACACTAACAATGGATAGCTTAGCGGATACACCTCATCCCCTTCCAACTCCTACACCAAATCAGGAACCGACGTATAGGTGGTCCTCCTATCACACGGGACTCACTCCCGATAACAAGAAGTCCAAACGATCTCTATTTGTTTCTCCTAACACCAAGGAGAAAATTGATGAGATACATCACTATCAAAAGAAACAAATAGATCTATAATGAGAATTGTATTTTGAACAAAAAGTCACGGCACGACGACTAAGTTTTTTGGAGCAAGTAGCGATAAATTTTTTGTAATTCATGGAAGAAGGATGTGCATAAACCACTTTCGATTCCTTGCATTTTTTTGGATCCCTCAGCCTCGTATCGTACACCTTTTGATCCTTCACCAAGGCGATTCTTTGGTTCCTCGAGAATCCACGAACGTGGAAATATATGGTCTCCGTTCAATCCATCGAGGGATGACAAGTCTGAAGATCGCAATACTCCATCGCCATCTAAATAAATTAAATTATTCTCATTGTATTTGTATCTACGTATATTTGTAATTATGTTTCACAAAAATAATACTATGTTTTTATTAAAAATAAAAGGTCGAAAAATAAGCAATACCCTTCAAAATTAGGCTATTTTTAGACAAGTTGGTCATTTCAGACGTCTGAACATTGCCACTGGACGTCTGACACTCTGATATCACACAAATTTTACACCATCGTGCATATATCAGACATCTGATATAACCTTTCAAACGTCTAAAAATGCCTTTGCTTGATTAAAAATAGATACCAATCTATTTCAGACGTCTGAACAAAGTCTCTGCCTCCGTATTATAAAAACCCAGCTCATTTTCAGATGTCTAATATTTAAACCAGACGTCTGAGAAAACTATCTATCACTCAGAAATAAAAATTCGACCTATTCCAGACGTTTGATAATACAAACAGACATCTGATAATTCTTTCTGACTATCAAAATTTACAAATCTATCAAATCCAGACATCTACCACAACCAACCAGACGTTTGATTCAATTCACTATTTCCAAACTAGGTTTAATCAAACGTCTGAATTACCTTCCAGACGTCACTCTTATATGCCCAGATAACGTCTATTATTTTTTACTTCTCTCACTTAGTTTTAATTTATTTCTACTCAAAAATACTTCCTCTTCCAAACTTGTTCAAATTCGATGGCTCCTAAAACAAAAAATCCTAAGATCTCTAAGCGAAAACAAGACCAAGCAACTTTCTCCAACCCCCAAAATTTCTCAGATGATCAAATGGAACGATGGATGAATCATGTACCGCATTCACTCAAGAGATATGAGTATATGCAAATGAAGAAACTCCATACAGGTCTATTTTATAATCTATTCAAATTCCCAATGTACGATTTAGATGAAATGTGTGAAGGTGCTGGTTTAGAAACTTTGATATCTTTTAATCCTAATAACATCCAAATTGATCAGTTAGCTATATTTCTCTTCTATGCTAATTTGGATAGCAAAGCAGTTTGGAACACTGAAAACGAGGATAATTGGCTATGGTCTAGTGTTTACGGCAACACAATTAGGCTTACTCCAGGGATCATAGGCTGAACTCTCGGATTTTCGATACCGAAGAAGATTTATATAAGATTACGGATATGCATCTAAAACTGAGAGACAATATAACACATCAAATGTGGGAAGATGAAATGCCTAGATTCACATCCAAATATCTACGACCTAAGGCGAGACTTCTCACTAGAATGATTATCAATACTATCATTCCTTGTCTTGGTACGGAACTAGAGCATAAGGCCCTATATGCTATATTCAGTGGAACAAGGGTCAATTGGAAAAAAATTATATTTGACGAGCTCAAACACTTTTGGACTCGCTCACGCCTATCCATCATCTATTCTACATATATCATGAGACTTCTACGAGCTCACAACATCCCCTCATATTTATCCACTTTTGAAGAAATTTCTCCGAAATATGCTTCCACGAAATTTTCTCACTAATGAACCTACCGAAAAATCCTTCGGAGTTTATATCATTTGAAGAGTGGACGCAACATCGTCAAGCCAGACAAGCTGGTCCTCCACCTCAAACACACCCTGAACCATCACATGAGGTGGAACAACATTGCAAGACTACTCCTCCTCCTACACCATTTAATTATACATGCCAAGATGATATTTTGGAGACTCACACAGAGACGAATCCAAATGAGAGTATTCGCGACCTAACTCTTCAAAATCAGCTTATTTTATCTCGAAATCAAAAAGTATTGGCTAAACGCATTGACAGTTTTGAAACATCTTTTGCTACACGCCTGGCCACAGTTGAAACATCACTGTCAATTGTATTATTGGTTCTAAAAGAGGTTCTTCAACGAGTTCGTGGTCCTACACCACCTTCAGAAGATTGGCCAACCCCAGTGCCTTCTTCCCCTTCGAAATGTTCCAAACTTTTTGAGGAGAACGAACCTCTAGAACAAGCTCCGACATCTCCTACAAAACCACCCAGCTCTTCCAAAAATGAAGATAAAGGAGATGATCAAGAGAAAACTTCCCTAAAAAACTCTTAGATTTTTAGGACTCCATCTTATGTAAAAATGATAAAATCTATGAACGTACTCAATTAATGTGATTAATGAGATTCCTCTTTTGGTGTGTTACTTCTGTGTATATTTCTATCTTACAATGATTGGTAAATATTTAATAATTTCTACATTTAAAAAATTATAAATCCTTTTGATAATGCCAAAGGGGGAGAAATAATAAAGATCACAATAAATTATGGAAAGCACATATTCAGGGGGAGATTTACAAAATTATATATAAGTACATTGTATAGTTGTCATCATCAAAAAGGGGGAGATTGTTAGGAAATCAAAACTATAGTTTCGATGACAACAACTATACAATGGAAATCGAATATGCATATATATTTCTATATACAGGTACTTACTAGAGCAACATCACTAGAAAGACAAGAACAAGGCTTAAAGAATGTTACAAGAGACTACAAGTCGATAGGATCAAAGAAGCAACAGGAAAGATGCACAAAATAGACATGCACAAGTTTTAAACGTCTGGGTGCACAAGCCAGACATTTGAAAAAGTCCTCTGAAACAACAACAGACAAAACTAGACGTCTGGTAGTTGCACTCAGACGTCTGAAAATATACTATGTACAAAAAATATATAGTATTAGACGCCTGATACAAATACCAAACGTTCGATTTCAAACTCGGATTTTAAATTTAAACTTCAACTATCAGATCTGAATCGACATTTCGCTTCTCTTCGCTGCAACTCTTCATCATCAATAGAAGCAACTGTAGAGCACTTGTTAATGGATGCAACTACTCAAGGAACCTCTCTACAACTGTATATACCATCAAGAATCAAGAGAACCTTTACCTTACTTACTTACGCTCTCTACTTACATACTCTATTATATACTCTTCCATATATTCAGTTCTTCGCAGACAATGCTCTCTAGATATATAGTGGAAGCATTTGTACTTATTAGTCAATATCGGTGTTATAGAACACATATTTGACAAGAACAAGTTATTGTAACCAAGCCTATTCCTCCGGGTGAAGTGAGGGTGTTTGATAGTCGAATTCCGAAGGGGAGCTTCGGGACTGGACGTAGGACGGAAGGTCCGAATCAGTATAAAATCCTGGTGTGCTTATTCTATATTTATCTAGATTAATATTGTTTTAGTTGCATCATATATTTTATCACATATACTTGCATATACACTACACGATCCACCCTGTAGACTTACAGGGTGTCCTTTCGCTTAATAAAAAACACACCCTTTATATCTTACTCCCTTAGAGCATCCAATGGGTATCGTTTAGGTATTACCATAAAATAATATCATACCAGGTACAATATTTGGGGTTCTAACCTTAAGTAAATAACTATCGGGCAAAAGCATTTAGTTGCTCAGTAGCATTCCACTTACCTAAGTTTTATAAACTTGGGTAAGTGATATGTCTAAGATCGTATTTTAAAATTATATAGTTACCCAAGATTCAAATTTTATATGATATTTAAGTTACGACGTATGGGTCAATCTTTTGACATACCAATTACATGAGTTATGCTTATAAGAAATGAATACATATGCATACACTTGTTTATGCATATAAAATGTCAAATGATGTAACTGGGTATTGCAAAAAATTTCATTCCTTGTAGATGATAATAATCATTCTTATTATTAAAAGATTATGAATCAAAAGTAAAGTTACCCTTTATCATTACAACATAAATAGAGTAGTATGCATACTTTTGGTTGTTGAGCACTCTCAAGCCATAAACTATGTATAATAATGTGTATATTGTCTGTAGAAAGGTAAGGACATTTTGTAACTTTATTGAGCACCCTCAAGAATTACAAAATTTATCTTGAAGTAGCATGAAATGATGGGCCATTAGTATCTAGTGCACTTCATGATTTGTTGAGCACCCTCAAAATCATAAAGATGGTTAAGAATAAAGTAAGTACAATTAGAGTTATATACAAAATATCACTAATAACATGCTATTTACCATTTGTGGGGATTTTACAATTTGTTGAGCATTCTCAAGGTTGGAGTAACATGGTAAATGGATCCTAACACTCATTAAAAATGTATTTATAAAGTTCTTATATCTTTTTTAAGCTTTTTAAAAGATGTAAAATCTAGTGGAAGGCTTATTAACAAATTAATGATTCTAAATAATATAAGAACATGTGTAATATAATGATAGTATACTTTAATAAATTCGAACACTTAATGTAATGGATAATAATCAAACAAAACATACTATGTGAACTTAATTAAACATTGACTAAGACATATAAAAATACACCCGTCTCTAATAAACATTTGGCATGTTGTTTGTTAACTGGATTTTTAACCCAACAGGATTCAACAGGAGTTAGAATGTCCAGACTAAGATGGAATGACTTGGAACTTGAACAAGTCAATGAAACTTAAGAGAAACAAGCCAATGGAACTTAGGATAAACAAGCCAATGGAACTTAAGAGAAACAAGCCAAAAATCAACTAAGTAGATGAATCGCTGGCGATCCATCATCCGTGGATCGCTAGCGAACCAAAAGAAAGAATTACGAGTTATCAAAACCTCTTGCATCATCATCTACTACCCCTTCTAAGAATACTTATCAAGTTTCATAACATTCCGAGCAGCGTAGTTCAAGAAGTAAAGAATTGTCTGATTCTAGCAATTTACCCACTTTTTGGCCAAAGCAGCTAACTTAAAACAAACCTAGAGAACTCATACGGAGTCCGATTGACTTGAAAATTTGGAAGATCACTAAGAAGACATTAAAGAAGGCACTCGCTAAAAATGATCTTGATTGGAAAATGCTAGATGGTCGCCAGTGACCTAACTAGATGGATCGCTAGCGACTCATGTACATTGGGCCCCACCATCTAAAGTTTTTATGGTAAGTCCCTGACACCTCTATAGTGTACCTGCAAAGTTTTGTCTGGTTTCGTTAAGTTTTAAGCGAGTTATGGATGATTTTTCTAGACCAAATGACCCATGAAGATGGATGATCGAAAAAACTCCAAATGACTTGATATTTGGATAAGACACTTAAATAGAAGATATGAAAACAACCAAACTAAGATCACTCAAAAATATGCTAAGTAGATGGATAGCTAGTGATTCATCCCATATGCATAGCTAGCGATCCATCCTCTGTGGATAGCTAGCAATCCATCAAGATAGGTTGGATCACCATTAAACTTTCCGAGCTCCTTCATAGCACTTAGTAAAGGCTTCTGGTAGAAAAATATGCTAAGTTGATGGATAGCTAGCGATCCATCCCCTATGGATAGCTAATGATCCACTCCCTATGGATAGCTAGCGATCCATCAAGCTAGGTTGGATCACCCTCAAACCTTCCGAGCTCCTTCGTAGCATTAACTAAAGACCTCTGGTAGAAAAATATGCTAAGTTGATGGATAGCTAGCGATCCATCCCTTATGGGTAGCTAGTGATCCATAGAAATTACTCAAATTGATTTGAGATTTTCAGTGATGGCCTGGCATAACAACCGGATTCTTCTGCACTTAAGCTTCCGGCCCAAGTGCTCTCCAACCCCTATAAATACAATCCTACCTGCAACATAAACATGATCTTGAGGACTGGCCACTGAAACACTGCAGAAGCTATTCTTCACTCTTCTCTTCCTACATAACAGTCATCTAAAGGATTCACTGTGATTCTCCAGTGAACTCTAATTTTGGTGACTTGATCTAACTTATAAGATCCAATCAAATTGTGATCAGATTCAACTTGTAATTGCAGTCAGTCAATAAAAAAAGTTATAAAGTGGACGTAGGCTTCGTTAATAAGTGAATCACTTTAAAATCTCTTGTCTTTTTACATTATATGTGAGTTATTATTCCTTATCTCTATTTTATTTGCCTTGATAAACAGGGCTGGTGCTTTCACAATCAATCCAGGGTGTTGATACAGTTTTGGGTTAACATTTTGGTGCTTTCACCGAGAGCCCAACTCAGGCTTGTTATCTACTTTTGATCAGATATGTTCAGAAGTTAGATCCTCAATCTCTTCTTAGAAGATTTGCTGATGAGAATCAATGGCATCAGGAAGAAAGAGAACTACCTTTGGAAGATCCATAGGAGCTACCATTGCTGGAGAAGAAACAAACCCTCAGCAAATTGAAGTCAACCCCAATAACCCACTATTAGGAGCCAACTTTGGAGATCAGATTCCAGCATCCTCCACATAGCATGAAGTTGCGAGTGAGGGAAAATTGAACAAAATGGAAATCAACCATAAAATGGCAAACATTCAAAAGGCTCTTATGGAAAAGATAGATGCTCTCTTAGCGCTCCAATCACTAACTACTCCCAGAAACGGTGCTCGAAGCCGTGGCTGCTACAAAGCAAAAGCATTCTTCTATTTTTGGCTTGAATGGAAGAAACAGAAGGCAAAAGAAAAAGAAAGCAATGGGTAGAGCTATAAGAATCATGACGGAAGAAAACGTTAACACTCCACCTATTGTAAAATCACCCGCTACAAACCTGAACTTAGTGGTAAAAACCCCTAATGATGGCTCTCTTCGACTTTGAAGATGAAAAACAATTTGAGGATGACAAATTGGATGAAAATGTCAATGTGCAAAATGCTAGAAGAAACTCTAAAACCCATGCCGCAGCATAGTGCCAAGCAATGGACAAGGAATTGCTACTCAAACGGTAATACTAGAGGCAGGAGAACCAAGAAGATATGATACAAACCGGGATCGATTACAAGGCCAAGCTCCCGTGGTACATTATGACCACTCCCATTTGACCCTTTTCAATCCCATCATGAAGCTCCCATCGTCGAATTACGAATGGTCATCATCAAAAATCGTAAATAATCATCCAAATAGTCATTAAAAACTCACTTCGAGGTTGACTCAAAGTCGAACTTGGGTGATCGCCTATTTGACTCGAAGCAGATTTTAGAAGTCCTGACTTTAAGTCGAACTCGGGTATTCATCCATTTGACTTGAAGTAAACCTAGGAAATTCTGGCCCGAAATCAGACTGGGGTAAAACCAAAATTTTCTCCAAGAAAACATGCAAATGGCTCCAAGCAACGTTTTTCACTAATCCAGCATTTCAAATTCTGTGACTCTAAGTGAACCATGATGACTCCAAGAAAATGGAAAATTTTCTCTTGTCGAACTCGAAGTAAAATACCACCGATCCATCAATGCCTATCCATCTTTTTTTTCCCATAACTCGAACAAGCAAACTCCAAATGCCTTGAAATTTGAAAATGCAACCTTATGGGACCTTCTTGGTTACCCTAGACCGATCTCACCTAGTTTGAAATTTTTTGAGGATTGTCACTGATCCATGACCCCATCATAAGTGATTTCTCATTCAATCGGTGTTTCCATTCATTCAAGCATAGGACATCGTGCATATATCATTCTCAACCATTATAAATAGCAGAAACTTAAAAGCTGACCAGTTTGACAAGGATTAAAGCATACTTCCCATTTGAAGCCCATTTACCGAAGCCGTTCAACATGTAGAATATCTAAAGAAGTTTATCAAGTCAACTATACCTTTTTAAAACTGTACAACTGATTCGAAATTACTTTTTTACAGGTATGAATAGCATATGGCCGAAGCAAGGGCGATGGATGCAGTTTACTGCAAGGCCCTTTAGAATCATTAAAGGATGAAACAACCTACTATCTTGGAAGAATTCTATGAGAAGGCAAACTGGTTCTAAATACTATAAATAGTGTAATTGGAAGGAGGCTGACCTGACAATTTTCCAAAGAATATAGCAAATGGTGAAGGAGCTACAAGATCCCTGGGACCTTCTGCCTAAGCATGACTACAAAGACCCGGTAGAAAAGCGCCCCCGCTAATTGACGAAATCAGACGAAAGAATGATTATCAGATAACACTCTAGCTAGCTAGCAACTAAGGAATGGGACAACAACCTAAAGCGATGCCTTCTCATCCATCCTTATCTACTTTCCTTTTCCAAATGAGTCGTACCGAGACACTGAGGGCATTGTAGACAGCACGGAAAAAGAAATGCTTATATGCCTTCGATGAGTCATGTTGATTCCCCTTTTGAGAACCGGAGTTGCTCTAGTAGCATCGAGAAGTCTTGTCCAAAGAATTGTCGAACTAACAAATCGAACCCCTTATTCTCCAGTAACCGATAAAACTATGTTTCCACGAGTTGAATCCCAAAAATTCTTCTTGAGGTCATTGAACCATCGCTTTAATACAGTTGGATCGTCGGACACACGACCCAGAACTCTTCTTGGAGTCGATGAATTATCATTCCAAGGCCGTTTGACCGTTGGACATCCGACCAGCATTTCTCTTGAAGTCGATGAATCATTGTTTTAAGGCCGCTGGGCCATCGTATACATGACTCAAAACACTTCTTGGAGTCGATGAATTATCACTCTAAGGCCGTCTGGTCATCGGACATCCGACCAAAATTCCTCTCGAAATCGATAAATTATCATTCCAATGCCGTCTGTTCATCGGACATCCAGCCATAAAAACTCCTCCATGAAGTAAAGCGTCGTGAAGGTCTTCCATGAACTAAGGCATCATTAAGGCGAATTGGTAGATCGGCGGTCATGTGATCCAAAAAACTATTTACATACATGAAGGTCTTTTTTGAACAACAGCATTGTGAAGGTGAACCAGTAGATCAACAGTCACATGATCCAAATGTGAAGATCTTTTGGGAAGTAAAGCATCATGAAGGCGAACTGGTAGATCAGCAGTCATCTGATCCATAAAACCCTTCGTGAATGTGAAGGTCTTTCGCGAAGTAAAGAGTCGTGAAGGCGAACCGTTAGATTAGCGGTCATCTGATCCAAAAAACCCTTCGTGAACATAAAGGCCCTTCATGAACTAAAGCATTATGAAGGTAAACTGGTAGATCAGTGGTCATATGATCCAAAAAACCCTACATGGTCTTTTACGAACTACAGTGTCGTGAAGGCGAACTAGTAGATCAGCGAAATTTATGTACGACTGATATCCACGAAGGTGAACTAGAAGATCAACAGTCATCTGATGCAAAGCCCCTTGAAGTCAAAGAAGTCATGCTCCAGGGTTACAAATCGACAATCGTATCAGTCACTCTACATAATTAATGGAATCACTTCAAACGACCAATGAAACAAAAAGTGCAGAACTCCAACGCTTCAAAGTCGCTCAAAGGAACTAAGCCAAAATTAAATTGACCTTGTGGTTAATCAGAGGCTGACTCGAATCAAGCCAAGGCTTAAAACTCGGGAGAACTGCACCCACAAGACTAAGGCCAACTAGACGAGTTATGGAGAGACCCTGGGTACAGTTCAAGTGCGCTAACAAACCCTATGGCATTGGGGGCACCGCACATAGTTGAATAAGCACAAGGAAGGCCGAGACTAATCATACCACGGTTCTGTTATGCCCGATTAAAAATTCTAGTAAGTGCAACAAACGAAATAGAAGCATAATACTTGCTTACTTCTTCCCAAATCCTACTTCACCATCCTTGGTGACTAGTTCCTTTTCCTTTTAGGTTGTATGACAATTGAAGACCAATTCTCTAAAGGCGGTTTGGACCAAAAACTGAGAGCCTTGCCCCGAACTCCGGTAATCTCTTTCTTCGTAACCATCTCTATGCGGTCGGATGTAGATCTCTCCACTAAGGTAGCCTTATCTGTTTGGCCATGCACATCTTCCCAAAATACGAGAGGATCTTCCAAGTCACAGTTATCCAAAAAACAAATTTAACATTGTACCGACACAATCCTCAATTTAACGTTGTATCGAAACAAATTAGAAGTTCTAATAAGCATTAATCAATTTCCAAATTATGTCAAAGGAATAAGCGGTATGCACACAGCTACACACTTACCAAGTAGCAATGCACAACCACTTATTAGGCAAAAAAGATACACCACACAAAATATTACAGTTGTGTGTTCATTTGACATGAATTTTGCGTATGTTATTACTGGTTGGGAAGGAACCACAATAGTAGTAGAATCATGTAATATACGATCAAAATCCAAACTTTTCACATTTTCCAATGGGTCAGTATTATTTAATCGACTCATGATATCCACTAACAAATGGTCACGTGCCTTCATATAGAAATGTAAGATATCACATTTGATTTTTCAGAAGTCAAATTAAACAAATTTAGATAATAAAATTTCAATTTCTATCGGTCAAGTTTATGTATTGTAATCGTAAAAACATTTCTAATAAAGAAGAGAAAATTTGCGATCTTAAGTAACATATGGATTTATCAATTTCCAATTCAAGCTAACATGGTTGTCGCTATAATAGTTATTCACAGTTTCGTACAAAGATACAATAGTAGGGAATCAGACTTTATTTCATTTGATGATGATCCAGATCATATTTTAAATGAATAACTTAGAGAGTACTAATATTTAAGCGATGATAGAAAATGAAAATGAATAAATCGAAAGAAGTGTTGCAAATAATATGATATTGGTTCGAGATAGCATAAGGAATCAAATAGCTGATGCATGACTTCACTAAATGTGTTTTCTAATTGGTATTATCATATCTATGTCTTTGTATTTATATTTCTAAACAACTATATCTGTTTCATTTGTTTTTATTATAAACTGTTATGCTTTTATTACTTGATTGTCTAATCTTATGTGATAATTCTTAATTACAAACTAATTATCATCAGAAACAGTCAGTTATTGTTAGAAAAAATTATCACAATACAATTACAAATAATCACTCCACTTTCACTGCCTCTTTTGCACAACAAAAACACATTCACTTTTCACTAAACTTTTCCCTATTTGTAACCTGTCCAAAATACCCATTTCGGGTGTCCCTTTCGCTTAACAGAAAAACATACCCTTTATATCTTACTCCCTTAGAGCATCCAATGGGTATCATTTGGGTATTACTAGTAAAATAATATCATAATAGGTTCAGTATTTGGGGTTTTAACCTTAAGTAAATAGCTACCGCACAGAGGCATTTGGGTGCTCAGTTGCATTCCACTTACTTAACTTTTAAAAACTTGAATAAGTGATATGTCTACTTCATGGCATTTTAAAATTATATAGTTGTCCACGTTTCAAATTTTATATGATATTTAAGTTACGACGTATGGGCTAAACTTTTGACATACCAATTACACGAGCTATACTTATAAGAAATGAATACATATGCATACACTTGTTTATGCATATAAAATGTCATACGATGTAACTAGGTATTGCGAAACCTATGATTCCTTATAGATGATGATAATCATTCTTATTATTTAAAGATTATGAATCAAAAGTAAAGGTACCCTTTATCGTTACAACATAAATAGAGTAGTATGCATTCTTTTGGTTGTTGAGCACTCTCAAGCCGTAAACTATGTATAGTGATGTTTATATTGTCTGTAGAAAGGTAATGACATTTTGTAACTTTATGGAGCACCCTAAACAGTTACAAAATTTATCTTTAAGCAACATGAAATGATGGGCCAATAGTATCTTATGCACTTCATGATTTGTTGAGCACGCTCAAAGTCATAAAGATGGTTACGAAAAAAGTAAGTACAATTAGAGTTATATACAAAATATCACTAATAACGTGCTATTTACCATTTATGGGGATTTTACAATTTGTTGAGCATTCTCAAGATTGTAGTAACATGGTAAATGGATCCTAACACTCATTAAATATATTTATGAAGTTCTCACGTCTCTTTTATGCTTTTTAAAAGATGTAGAATCTAGTGGAAGGCTTATTAAAAAATTAACCATTCTAAATAATATAAGAACATGTGTAATATTATGATAACCTACTTTAATAAATTTGAGCACTTAATGTAATTGATAATGATCAAACAAAACATACTATGTGAACTTAATTAAACATTGACTAAGACATATAAAAATACACTTGCCTCCAATAAACATTTGGCATGTTCTTTGTTAACTGGGTTTTTAACCCAGCAGAATTCAATAGGAGTTAGAACGTTAAACTAAGCCAGAATGACTTGAAACTTGAACAAGCCAATGGAATTTAAGAGAAACAAGCCAATGGAACTTAGGAGAAATAAGCCAAAAATCCACTAATTAGATTGATCACCAACGATCCATCATCCATGGATTGCTAGCGATCCAAAGGAAAGAATTATGAGTTATCAAAAACTCTTATATCATGATCTACTACCTCTTCTAAAAATACTTATCAAGTTTCATAGCATTCCAAGCTGCATAGTTCAAGAATTAAAGACTCGTTTGATTCTAGTTGTTTATCCAGTTTTTGAGCAAAGCAGCTAACTTAAAATGGACCTAGAGAACTCGTAGGGAATCCGATTGACTTCAAATTTTTGGATAATACTAAGAAGACATTAAAGAAGGCACTCACCAAAAATGAACTTGATTGGAAAAGGCTAGATGGGTCGCTAGTGACCTAACTAGATGGATCGCTAGCGACCTAAGTAGATTAGGCCCCACCACCTAAAGTTTTATGATAGGTCCCCGACACCATTATAGTGTACCTGCAAAGTTTTGTCTAATTTTGTTAAGTTTGAGCGAGTTATGGATGATTCTTCTGGACCAAATGACTCATGAAGACAGACGATCAAAAAAACTCCAAACGACTTGATATTTGGATAAGACACTTAAATAGAAGACTTGAAGCTAACCAAACTAAGATCACTCCAAAATATGCTAAGTAGATGGATAGCCAGCGATCCATCCCCTATGGATAGCTAGCAACGCATCACCTATGGATAGCTAGCGATCCATCAATATAGGTCAAATCGCCCTCTAACTTTTCGTGCTCCTTCATAGCACTAAGTGAATGCTTTGATAGAAAAATATGCTAAGTTTATGGATAGCTAGCGATCCATCCTCTATGGGTAGCTATTGATCCACTCCCTATGGATAGCTAGCGATCCATCAAGCTAGGTCAAATCACTCTCAGACTTTCCGAGCTCCTTTGTAGCACTAAGTAAAGGCTTGTGGCAAAAAAATATGCTAAGTTGATGGATAGCAATGGTCCATCAAGATAGATCGGACCGCCCTCAACCTTTTCGAGCTCCTTTGTAGCACTAAGTAAAGACTTATTATAGAAAAATATGTTAAGTTGATGGATAGCTAGCGGTCCATCAAGATATGTTAGATTGCCCTCAAACTTTCCGAGCTCCTTCATAGCACTATGTAAAGACCTCTGGTAAACAAATATGCTAAGTTAATGGATAACTAGCGATCCATCCCCTATGGGTAGCCAGCGATCCATAGAAATTACTCAAATTGATTTGAGATATTCGGCGATGTCCTGGCATAACAACTAGGTTCTTCTGCACTTAAGCTTCCGACCCAAGTGCTCTTCAACCCCTATAAATATAATCCCACGTGCAACGTAAACGGGATCATGAGGACTAGCTGCTGAAACACTGTTGAAACTATTCTTCACTCTTATCCTCCCATATAACAGTCATCTAAAGGATTTATTGTGATTCTCCAATGAACTAACACTGGTGACTCGATCTAACTTGTAAGATCCAATCAAATTGTAATCTGATTCAACTTGTAATTATAATCAGTCAATAACAAAAGTTATAAAATGGACGTAGGCTTTGTTAACAGCCGAACCACTTTAAAAATATATTGTCTCTTTACTTTATATATAATTTAATATTCCTTCTCTTTATTTTATTCATCTTAATAAACCGGGATAGTGCTTTCGCACTTAATTCAGGGTGTTAATTCATTTTTTGGGTTAACATTGTCGCTTTAATTCTCATTCAAGAGCCAAATGGTACAACCACTTAAAACCTTCAAGTTTTGGTTGCTTAAGAGTAAACTTTTCCATTGTTGTGTCTTTTTCATTAACAGTATAATCTATAAGGACATTACAAGACTATGAATATTCGGTCTGCAATAGAAGTTGTATGGTTAATAGTAGTGTTCTAGGTTATAGAATTTCGATGAAATGGTTTCATTTGAAATAAGCAATTAAATTATAGTAAAAGACCAGGTGCACAATATAATGAACATAATGAGAATCTTATTCTGTTTTGAAAACTCTAGAAGAAGGACTATAGACATAGTAACTCTTGGGTCACTGAAATGTTAGTTTAATCTGTTTACTTAAGCGCAACTTATTTGATATGTTTACTTAGATGAATTTTTTGAAGAGAAATTTGGTGTAGTCTTATAGTAAAAGTTTTCTCATTTGAAATGTCAGACTATTTAATAGAAAGCAAAGTCTAAGTGTAGAAGTAACGTATGCACTATTGTGATGAAGAGAGAGAGAGAGAGAGTGAGAGACTGCCCCATTTGCTTCATGAAGAGACATCGAAAGTGAAATTGTATCAAATATTCATGGATGCTTAATGAGGCACAAAAAATGTGATTTCTATGGCAAATATATTTTTTCCTATTAAAGAGTTCCTCTACTAGACCTATTTCATGGAGTTTTAGATAACAAGTCTGCAACTCCCAATTGTAAGTCAGTTATATTGGAAGAAATAAATAGTCAATGATAAGAGATTAAATGGAGCTTCATATTGCAAATGTTGTTATTGTAGCAACAAACATAGCACGAGCCTACCATATAACAGTTGTTAATGAATGCATCTATGTTTTGAAAAGTTAATTTCATGTACACCAAATATTATTTATGAAATAATGGTTGTTCACGTGTTATGATCAAAAATGGATGCAGCTTTGTTTCACAATGAATATTATGAATTTGCACTATAAAATGATTTTTTGGTAGTTCAATGATAGTAATTGTGTTTTAACAATGGCAATGTGTTTACTATAAAAAAATACAAAAATATATAATAAATTTTACGACTAGTTTTGGGATTATAGACTAAGTCATATCTATGAGAATCATTTCTCTAATCATTAATTATAAATCATATGTTACTTATGAATTGTATCTTAAAGGATTAATGGAAAAGCACACATTCATTGGGAGTAATAAAAGAGTTAACAAACTCTCAGGGTTGATACATAATAATGTATGTAGTTCAAGGTCTTAAGATATTGAAGGCGAATCTATTTACTTCGTTAAATTCACAGAAGAATTCTATAAAATGTGAACATATGTATTTTGTTATACAAGTTAGATATTTATGAAAAGTTTGTTGAACTTAAAAAGGAAGTACAAATAAGACATGTAAAAGAATTAGAATACTTTAATTCCATCGAAGAAGTGAATATCTTTGATATAAGTTCCAAGAGTACCTAAAAGAGATTACAATTCACTCTTAAAGTTACTTCTTCTTATGCTACATAATAATGTATTGATATGGGGCAATCAAACTGTTAATGGTCATAATATGATTGGCATTGTGTGAAGTTGAGTTACTTCGTTTCTTTAAGAAACAAGCACTTTAGAGTAAGCATATATGTTGAATTCAGTTTCATCTAAAAGATTAGCTTAGGATTTTATGTAAGATGTGGATTCATATGAAATATCAACTCAAATGGTTTTAAATATGGGGTTTTTCAATATATGTTCAATATATAAGCTGTTAGCTAAAATAATCAGTCTATTATCCTTAAAGATTGTATAGAGCAAAAAATCCTGTGGCAATCTTTGACTATGAATTAGTGAGAATTGTATTATTTGATTTCATGAATATGATTGTTTTAAATTTCTAATCAAAATTAATAGTAGAAAATCAGTAGAAAAATGTTAGTATATGAAGAAAAAGAGTGGAAAACCAAAATACAATAATTTATAGTAGTTCATCTATGCCTACGTCCACTTTAATGCTATTTTATTATAGTTTTCTCTCAAGATCCAGAAGTAAATATAATTACTATCCATAGATTTAATCCAAAATTGAAATGGAAATGCTTTACCTTAGATATGTAATAGACTTTTGCCAAGGTTCCTCATCCTATTGCATGTAGACCCATGTTTATTGCTATGTTTGGCTATTGTTAGGCCTTAGATTTGTTAATCTTCATTATCAGTCCATTATAACGTCATAGATCAAAACCCAAGGGAATAGGAGGAGGGAGAAGTCAAAAATTGACAAAGACAATAGATCGGTACCGATCCGTCCATAATTTGGTGCTGATCCATGGTATTGCCGTTCTTCCCTAATTTTGTTCGACATAACTTTGTTTATTCGAGTATTATTCCTTCTTTGATGCTTCTAAGTTAGATTCTTCTTTCTATTCACTAACAATGATGATACTTGGGAATTTTTTTCGATTGAGACCTAAGTAGTTAATGTTAATATCAATATCAAGTATGTATCGGTCAAGTACCAATATGAGATATTTCAAATTATTGTTACAATATTAAATGATATTAGCAAAATATCAGACATGTGTAAAAAAAGTTATAAATGATATTGTACTATGTTATAATGTTTTAATAATGTTAATTTCTTAAATATATGGATCTATGTTACCAAATCACCACTAAAAACTGATTGTCTATAGTTTACACATTACAATCTTTTTATTGAAATATTCTATTATATACAAGTCATAAATAGGCTCATAATAAACGAGAAATTCGTATAAAGCGTATTTTTATTATCTTCTTCATTTTTATACTATATTCATTGTTTTTGTAGTCATCTAATTACCTATATTATTTTTTAATTTCCTTCATATTTATAGTTTCTTTTTTTCCATTTCCACTTAATTTGTCATATAAGTAACGTTGGTTTGGTAACGATTGCTACTTCAAGCCTGTTCTTTACCGATATGCCAAATGTATAAATTTGTCACTCTTCGGCTTTTAGTTCTTTGTACATAATAGTAAATGAAAAATGAATTTTCATAAGCTAACTTACTAGTAAGAAATAGTGAACAAAAAAATAATATTAAAAAGAGAAGTAGCTCTTACATAATCTTGGTTTTAGTTGTAAAGTATCACACAAAATAAAACAAATAAAATGATTGGAAAAAGTGGAATTTCCATTGTTAAACACTAATGAAGAATATGATAAAAATATGGTAAAAATGAAAATTTAGTTCATAGGGATTTCTAACATGGTCGACATATTGTCAGCCACCCTATACTAAAGATAAATATTGAGAATGTGAAGATATTTATTTGCAAATTTATTTTCTCCCGAATTACAATATTAATCGGTATTTTCAAAAACGGTCAGGTATTCTACACTAATTATCGAAGCGATATATTGACAACGTTATTTATAGCTATATTTGAGAGAAAAAAAGACTAAGGAGTGATATGAGATGTATTGATGATATATTAGCGATATTATCCACTATTAACTACATAGATCAGGACTGATCCATAACATAGCCAAACTTTTCCCCTTTTTCCTAGTTATGCCTTATCCTCAATCATCTTTGCGTCTAACATCTATTCCTTCATCATTACAAAATCTCGTATCATTGAACTGTTGCTTGTGTAAAATTATAGATAATACTTTCCCTTCAAAGTACGCCTTTGTGAATACAAAACAAGCTTTAATTGATGACATGCCACTGAATCCTGCTATGAACAGGCTCTTCCATTACTTAGATCGTCTCCATGAAACATCATATTCTCAAAATAATTTTTTCTCCGCATATCCATTGGATCACTTCTTTTCAATATATATAAATTTTGGAGTTCTGTGGTTCTACAAACTCATTTTTTGTACAAAGATTTCATATATCCATGTTTAAGTCAATGTCCATGAACCTTCGAGTTTCATTCATCAAAGGGAATCATCTTAGTTGAAGGTAAAAGATTTCTTCTCCTTTATTTTTGTTTACTATATTTTTCTAGAAAAAATTATCAAATTCAAGAATCGTTGCCAATCCATCGATGGATCGATACTGATCCATCTTTATATGAATAATCCTAACATTTCAAACAATTTCCACCCCATTCATATTTTTGCCATCGACTTCCTCAAGTGCCTTGCTTATTTACAACTTACATTTTCAACAACCCAAATTAAGAAACATCGATGTTAATCTTCTCTCAATAACCAAGCAAGGTATAACACCACTCCTCCCTTGCCATGCTCGCCACTCTCTGGCCATGATTCCACCATCATTTATTGCACTTCTCCTTCTTGACCTTGCATACCCTGATTTTTATGCATATCGACTTTATTGGTGAAGGTTAGATTAGATTTCGGTGAATTTGATTATGGCTTGAGGTACAGATGGTAAACATTATTCCATGGAATTGATTTCAAATCAATTTTTTTAATTTTGGACCGTTAACTAAACCTTACACCAATCGATACTGGATGATGTAGCTGAAACATCATGGATTTAAGGGGTCCATCATTGAAATGTTCGAGAATACACATTTGGTTGATATCCATCTTCGGTGATTCCAAAGTCTTCAATTTTTAGAAAAATGCATTACCTCTTCGTGGAAAGACCAATTGAAAAGTAGAGTTCATATGTAACAACCCAATATTAAGAGGCAATAAAATTAGTTTTTCTTTCAAAAATAAAAAAATAGACAATAAATTATAGCTTGGTGGTAGTAGTATTTGGAATTGGAAATGTCAGAAATATGTGAACAAATATTTTTATGAAGTGGAAATTTAAAAATGGAAAAAAATAGTATTTAGAGTTTAGTGTTATTATAATAAAAGTGAAATTGTATTTATGAAATAAAGTCTTATAAAATGAAGAGGAAAATAAATATAAATATAGTTTGGCATATGAAAATATGTTAAGAAGGTTTATAAAATGTTATCGATTATTTCAAGGTTAATAAAAACAACCATTTGATAGTAAAATAATTTTTGAAGTAATATAATAATTTAACTAAGGGTTCGAATTTTCGAAATTAAATAGCAATTTTATTTGTTAAAAATTTGATTGAGAATTATTAAGAAGGAAGTATTAGTTCTTCTGATAATAAATAATGAAGTTAAATATGTTTGGAAGCTTATTTTGAAAAATGAGAATTTTTTTGTGAGTTAAAAGCATGATTAGGTAATTAAAATACATATTGGTGTATTTATGAACATTATTTGTAAATATCCATTTTACTGAGACTTATAAGAAAATACATTTTTATAAAATATCCAAACTCGCGTAAAATAAAGGTAGTTGAATGAGAAAATGGATTTAGAATTTTGGAGTCGAAATAATTCATTTTTATATCTTTTGAAACATTAAAAAAAGAGTAGAAAGAAGAAAAGAAAACGAAAAGAGTTTTAAGTAAATAATGGGTTTAGGTGTTTCTTCGACCCATTTAGCCCATAAAGTACTGAGTGAATATGATGTTTTTCTTCTAAAATGAACAATACGTTCATTTCTTGCTTCAGCTTGAAAAATGTAGTAAAATTCTTTTCTTCTTCCATTTCAAATCCTACTTTTAAAATCTTTAAATCAATTCAAATAAATTGTTAAAAATAACCAAACCCAAGGGTAAGCTTTGCAATACACAACTACATCTTTAGGCTTATTAAAATAGATGTTTTGATCTTTCTTTGTAACCTTAGTTTTCGATTAGTAGACAAAATTTGGAGTTTCAGGCTAGTGAAGCAGAGGTAATTCAAAGGAGAAATCAATAAATTTTCTTGCAAAATCAAGATGAGTAAATATTTTTATTCATAACTATGTTGAATCGAATTATATGTATGGTTTTGTGAATTAATAATTGAATTAATTTGATAATTTTATGCTCCTGTTATTTTACTATCTATGAATTGAAATTTGTCCCATTTTAAATGAAACTCAGTCAAATTTTCATTTGATCATTACTACATGATTCTATGAGTTGTTATTGCTAGACTCTGACATGAAGCCGAGCCAGATTATTTGAATTTTTCATCAAACGGCAAGGAAAATGAGTGCCTAGAGCAAAATAGATCTAGGTCCGTGCAAATTAGTTAACTAATCGATTCTCTGACGGTCGATCGCTGGGGGATGCTGTGGTTGACTACTACCAGCATAACGTAGAGCTATCGCTCTAAGCTGAATCTTTACCAAAAAATAAAAAATAAAAATTTAAAAATAAGGAAATTATATATATATTTAAAATTATAAAACTTCTTTCAAAAATTATTTTGGAAAAATTATTTACTGATTTTGATTCTTTTAACTCCATTTTTGTGAATAAAATGATTTGCAATGGTTTTATTTGAATTAAAAAGGATGTTTATTTATTTATTCGAGATCTATTTAAAATCTGAAATAAAAATCTAAATAAAAGTTTAGACTCGAATTTAAATATGTCAAATATGATTTTAGTAAATGTTTTAATTTAATGGTTAGAGAATAATTTTAAATAGTAAATGGATTTTTTGATATATGAATTTTCATTGGAAATGGAATTTTCTTTTGAAAATAATAAAGGAGGTTATAAAGCTATTTTGGAAACAAACATACTGTTACAAAACCTTATTTTATGATATGATTGATAGTGGTTGAACTTCTGTATGATGGGAATTCCTATTAAACAAATTAGTAATATCAAGCAATTTGGAATGCTTGGTAATATTTATCTGATTATTCTCTTGACTCATTATATAGAATATTATTTGCTGATGAGTATATTTTACAAGTGTCTAATAGATGAATGATAATAAGTGGTATGAGACATTAAAGTGATATTTATTTGATTACTCTTTGCAAGTAATCGTCACTAATTCGATGGAGGAGAAACGGTGTTATAATATTGTTAGTCTCCCAGATGTATAGGTAACCGAGAGATAGTTGGCTGAGAGCCATTTCCTATGTCTATTGGATGAGAGCCATTTCCTTTTATAGCAAGGAATAAAACCAGATTTGGCTAGTATCCATGCTAGTGGCCTGATTGTAGGATCACACCTCGAATCCGTACCATACATCGATATACTTGAGAGCTACCACCATAGTATCACATAGGCCAACGGTCTATTACCATAGGACACTTGTAGATTCATGACAATGCATTTTAAGTATTGTGGCATGCTATGGCATGTAAAATGGACATTGTAGTCACAATGACCGTTGGGCAACTAAAAATTATATGGGCAGTGCTGAGAGCAAGCAAGGAAGGCTCCTAGAGCAGGGCTGAGAGTGTAATAGTCTCCCGTCTGATTTGTAATAGATATACAATCTTATGTAAGCGCTTCTTTGTATATAACTAATTATATGAGGTTTAGAGCCCATAGAGTGTACGATATTGGGAGTCGACTCGATTATTCATGAGATCAAGAGTTTTTTGGATCTAACCCCGAGGCCTGCAATAGATATACATATATTCTCATCTATTATATGATTATTTGATAAGTAATCATAGTATTGCCAAGATCATGCCTTATCGTGCTTATTTTAAGTTTGATTGTGTTATTTTGTTGCTCATTATCATTTGCCTAGTGGCTAAGGCAGGACCAGCTTCATGCACGTTTTATTATTTGATTATCTTAAAAAAATTAGGCATTGTTGAGAGTGTACTGTAAATACTTTCGATGCATGAAAGTGAAAGTTGTTATGCTTGTTTTCACCCTGTTTATTTATGAGTCATTGACATGTAGACTTTATCTGTGATGGGTTATATTATTGTGCATGGTATACGCATGATGTTATGATTTGTGATGCTTATTATGCTCTTATATGTGATTACATGTTATTATACCATGCAAATTTCATTATGCACTAACCTCTATATCCTAGACAAAATTTGACCCGTTTATTATTTATATAATTCTTGTTCGCCCGAGACTTTCTAGATATACGGGCACAGTAGCTATTATGTGGATATCGGGCTAACTTATTTTGAGGAGGCTTAGTATAGTTATGTTACTTAGATCATATGTTGTATCTCCATGATATATGTGATGATGTTTTGATTTGTTGTAACGACCCGTAAATTTCGATAATTAATTTGGTTAAATTAATAAGATCTTTGTAATTAAATTTAGAAAGAAATAAAAAAATTATAATTTATAATGAAGCAAATGTTAAAAATGAAATGCGACCATGGAAATTAAAGCTCGGTATTAACAATTGAAATGAAATTACGATTAATTTAAGTAATGTAAATTGTTATACTAGGCTAAAAATTGAATATAAGAAAACAAAGATAAATAGTGAATTAATTAATGAATTAATAATGATAAATAGTAATTGAATAAAATCAATGTCCTGTAAGTAATTATAATATTGTTTGGAAATGAAAACTTATAAAAGTATGAATAAGAGTATTGAATCAACCAACGGAATAATATTTTGATTAATAGTAACTGAATGTAAATTAATGTAATAAGGTTTATGCAAGTTGATAAATAACTAATTTAGTGCAATACCTATTAATTGAAACAAATTGTAAGGTTATAATTGATTGAAATTAGGGAATTGAGGAATAAATTCAAAAGTTATATTAATTGATGAAATAATACGTAATAAATTGCAGTTTGATTGAATCAATGCTAAATAAGTAATTATAATAATTGTTAGTTGCTAATTAAGTATGAATATGAGTAAATTTGGCAATAGTGATAATTATTAATTATTTACCCACTCATTTAATTTATTGAATTAAATCTAAATCAATTGCAACATTTGTTGTTAAAAATAGCTTATAAGTGAAATTAAACGTTAATGGTAACAATTAGTATAAGTTAACCACTTATTTAGTATATTAAATTTATTGCAATTAAATGAAATATATTTATATATTACATTAATGGAAATTAAGATGAAATTTGAGAATATTAATGCAATAACTATGAACCAATGTAAATTTCATCCATTTGATAATGTTAGATTGAATAACAGAATGAAAAGTCAATTAAATGGAATTATTGAAAATAAAATGTGTAATTTCTGAATTACTGAAATTGAAAGCAAAGTTAGTAATTATTGAATTAATCAACATTGAATCGACATGAAAATTTGTTTTAAATTGTTATAAATGGCTAAATAAATCAAGTGATAAAATTTGTAAACTATAGGATTGAAATTGAAATTGAAATTTAATTAATTTAATATTAATTTTTTTAATTAACTAGAAAATAGCCATTTTGGCCACTGATTCGGATTTCAACGAAACCAGTTTCATCGGATCCGTAGTAGTGAATTATTTTAGGATTTCAAGTTTCGTAACGATCGGGCTTGTCGTTTGATCACATGGGCTTGAAACGCCTATAAATCAATGAAATTGAAATCAATTTGAAATAATTTGATTTTGTCATAACTTCTTCATACAATGGAATTTGGATGTGAAACCTGTTCCATTGCATTTAAAATATTTTAAACATCTATTTTGATATATGGGTTGACCCAATTTCGTTCCGGAGTCGAAACGGGCTTTTCGGGCCATTTTATCATTCAATGCGTATATCAATCAGTTCCATCTATTCTATTTCAACTCTGCCTATATATGCCCTGTTATAAACCCTAATTGTTCCTCATTGTCATTTGTCTGTACGTACAATTCCTTTTCACCTCCTTATTTCAATGGCAGACAAAACAAAAAATTCCAATTCCAATTTCAAATCAAATTCAAAGTCAAAATTTCAAACTCCTCAAATACTATCAAATTTTATATGGATTCGAAGCTCTCGAAGAGCATAACCCAGATCTGTAATTCGTTTTCTAATTTGGGTCACTGTTTAGGCAGAAATCGATGAACCATTTTCAGCGTTCATTGCTTGACGATGAACTTCGTCTGATCGGGAAATCAACGACAGGGTTGCGTGGAGAGTCGAACGCGTATTGCATCTATGTGGTTTGTCTAGGGATTATGTGGATCGGCGATACTGGGGAGGGGGTTGAGGCGCTCAGATGGTGGCGCGGCAGTACGGCGCAGCAACGACGTTTGTATGGCGGCGTTTCGATCGAATTTGTGGCAGCTACAGACGTTCGATCGAACGAAATGCGTGGTTAGGGTTTGCCTAGAAAGGAGTGTTGACGTTGCAGTGAGGAGAGGATAAGTGTTCTTCTATTTTAATTTTTTTATATTAATTATTTGAAATTCAAACACACTAATCGCAATAACTTTTACATATGAGGAATGTTTCACGCGCGTTTTTCTCCGCTAGGTTCGTATCGGAATTCTGGATATTTGGCACTAGTTTGGACGAATTTGGAGACTGTTCAAATTTTGGGTTTAAATTAGATTTAAATTCAATTTAAATTCAAAAGGTGAGTGTTTTAACTCACTCACAATTTCTAAAATTTCTTATGTGTGTTCAATTAATTTCTGATGTGATTAGAAATTTAGTTATTGCTATTTGGTATATTTTTATCATCATTCCAATTAAATTGAATTTATTGAGTTAAATTTTTATTCAATTTATTATTGCATATAAACTGCCAGTTAAATTAATTTATTATTATTGAATATAAACTGCCAGTAATTACATGTTGTTTATTTTCTGTTATATATTGTTATTATTGTTTGAATTGGATGATGATTGTGATAAATGGTTGATGGTTGATATTGGATGAATGGATGTTGTATTTTATATTGTTATAAACTGCAAGTTGATATGTATTTTATTTCATTCGGGATTGCAGTTTGAAATGATATATAACCATATTTTATTTTAAATTACGGATTGAAATGATAAATATCCGTATCACTTGACCATAGGGTAGAATATTATATACAAACACCGTGGTCTATATATAAAAATATTTTGAAATGATTTTCTATGGTTTTGGATAGAAATATACGGTTTAATAAGTATTGATTTTTGATGTTTCATAAATATTATTTTATATGTAGTTAAATTCTTGAATTTAAGCCATGTATTAATTTGTTTAATTCAAACAAGTTAAATAATAAAGTTTGATTGCTTTTATATGATATTGTTAAGTATCTGTTCAAATTTTATTGTATACAGAGTCTATAATGACTTAAATTTTTTTTAAGGTTGGAGGATAAATATGAAATTGATTTGAATTGAATTATTTAAGAATTATGCTCGAATAAATTTGATTTGAAATTTAAATAAAATTGAGATTTTAAAGGGTATGATTCTTAAACTTGATTTGGTTTAAACTGATTTAAATGAATATTAAGTTGATTTAAATGAATATATCAAGTTAAATAAATTGAAAGAATATCCAATTATGTGAAGTTAAAAGTTTTCTTAAATGATATTGGATTTATTACGCAAAAATTTGAAATCTAAGTAATAGTAATTGAATTTGATGTATATTGGATTATCAAAGAATTATGAAATGGTGGAATATTTAAAGCTTTGAAATATATGGAAATTGAAATGGTTTATATGGAGATTCAAATCTGTATTTGGAATTGATTTGTGAAATTAAAGAAGCTAATTTATTATGTAAAGTAATTTAACATTAAACCATTTAAGTACAGGAAGTTATGTTTCAAAGTTATGGGTTTCAAGGTATTATGATTTGAAAATGCTGTGATTTTGGAAAAAAGATATATTTGAAATAAAAATGATATTATATTGATTTGGGTTTTATAAATGATATCATATTGATTTGGTTTTAAAACGAAAATGATATCGTATTTATTTGGTTTTGAAATGAATATTATATTCTGGTTTTGAAGTATAATTATTTTGAAATGACCACGGTGTTATAATGGCGATTGGTTGGCAAAGAGGCCTGGATCGGATATGGGCATACTCTTTGTCGATAACGAAAACCACTTTGACAACTGTATATGCGGTGGAGATTCCAGAATAAAGTAAGATGGTGGCGGCATTTCCTTTGAGGTAAATACTTGGACCCGACTCCCATGAGTTGGCATAAGGTGGCTAAAACAGGAGCGATTGACGGGCTAAGAAGGTAGTATCTTTTATCGGACACATCCCTTCGATATTATACTCTGACTTTTGGATTTATTCGGTGGCCACTTTTGATTTTTGATTTGGGGGTGTGGCTCGAGGTGGGCGGTAGCTGCACGCTATGCGTTACCACCGACCCAGAAGCGTAATTGGTATATCTACCCTGGCATTGCCTAGTTGTGCCGTATCACCTACCCTAGCACGCCTTGTACAAGTTTGATTTGTTTCGTACCTATGGATTATCCTCTGGTAGCCTCCCGATCAGCAGGTATTTCGGTACTGTATAGACTATTGGCACTATTACGTGTTAAGGGTTATATGGGTGACCCCTTAACGCTATTAAAAAGTAAGTTTATTTTACTATTAGACATTATTATAATTGCAAAATATTACTACATAGTAAATAGTTTAAGGGATCCTTAGGAGATGTGAATCCCGAGCATCTCTTAAGTTATTGCACTCACGTTAGACACTAGCTACGAGATGTCAAATCCCGTAAACATCTCCGACGCCATTCCACTCATATTATTTACTGTTGATTTAACTTACATAAGATCTTTTAGTTCTGACTTGAGTGTTTTTTCTTTTCAATTCGCTCGGGTGAGTCTGAGCATTTCAGGATTCGAAGACTTTATCTTTGGAGGACGAAGGCGAAGATTTGTATTGCTATTATTTATTATATTCCACTGAATCACATTATTATGTTGCATTGTTATTGATTATTCTCTGGTATGTGTAACTCTGATATGTATTGTATAAGTATAATCGAATATTTTGTAAAATAGCTTCATGAACTGTATATTCGATTATTATATTTTATCGTTCCACTGCAAGATTCTGTTTTGTTCGTTTTCTTTCTCTGCTTTTTCTTATTAACCCCATAACACTCTGCCCTTCTGTATGGTTTAAGTCTTACGTGTGTAGTTTATCGTCAATTTAAAACGTACAAAAAGGAGGGACGTTACATCTGGTATCAGAGCTTTGGTTTAGCGATAAACCTTAGCTTTGTGGGGTCTGACTCTTTATTAATAGGGTAGTTATACCCTATGATGAGTCGTTGAGTATGTGTATATGAGAGAGTGTATTTGTTAGTGTTATAAAAGGTTTTGATATTGTGTTAATTTGTTCCGTTTTGTATTTATAAATTCTGGTTGGTGCATAGGATGCTATGACATCAATAGGGATTTCTAAACACTTTATAGGACAGACCGACACAATATTTGTTTTGAATACGGGTGAATGAAATAATTTTGCCTATTATATTTTCTATATATAAAATAAATTTTTATAAAGGTTATATTTGGTTGTAATATATTGGTTGTTGGTAATGAAATTTATAAATATTGATTTAGAACAAAATTTAAAGAAAATAAAATTAATGTAAATTGGAAATTTTAGAACTTAACTTCCACGGTTTTGAAACTTTCTTTCGATTAATCTTGGAATATAATAATAATATTATTAGAAGTATTTTCTGATATAATTATTTCAATATAATTGAAAGAATTGTTTTAAAGAAATTTTGGAAAGAAATAAGTTATGTACTCCCTTCTCTGTCGCTGGAAAATAATTTCGGTGATGAGTGCACGCATCATCGACATTCATTTTCGAGTTTCGAAGTGGGAAGGCCACTTTAGTATTTTACTACAGATTTATTTTGATAAACAAAAAATAAATTTTAAATTGTTTTAAATATAATTAGATATATAAATTGGAAGTGTATATATCCATCTATTATTTTAAAATGATTTGAAATTTTACCCGGTATTTAGTTCTTAAGTTTCCGTTAATTTATAGTTTCAATCATTGTAGTGAAATGGAATGTAACTAATTAATAATGGGTACCTTTAATTAAAGTAAGAGATTAAATGCTAGGCTATAAATGAAATAGCAAGGAAGTTGAAGTTGTAACCTATAAAGCAAAGGGTATAATTATTGAACATTTAATTAATTAAAAGAAATGGAATAAACTTGTGTAACTTTCTATTACATCCTTAAAAGCATATATATAACTTACCAACTATAAAAAGTTAAAATGTTAAAAGGAACTGTAATGAATATTATACAAGTAATAAACTTGAGGTAATGGAAGTATGTAATGAAATTCCTTTATAAATAAGAATTTGATGTTGTAATTGTTGTGAACTTAAGTTATAATTGAAGTGTTACTGTAATAAAGGTAATAGGAAGTAAGTATTGTAAGCATAAGATTATAAACTTAAGTAAAAGAATTAGTATGCAAAGAATTGAATTAAACATGAATATTATAAATAAATGGAATTGAGTACAGAATAAATGAAAGTAATACAATAAAAAGAGAATTAAACATGATATGAATAAATGAAAATAAATGAGAAATTGTAAGAAATAAATGTAAATTAAAAAGATAAATCATTATATGAAAGAAAAAAATCAAACAACAAATAGTATGAAATAAAACTAATAAGAATGAAATTGATCTATTGTTTGAAATTGTCGTTTGTTTAGTTATGGTTGTTTGGGCAAGGATTCTCTAAAAATTGTTTGGATGAATAAATAATCTATTTAGTTTCATCTAAGACTGTTGAGTAAAAGGTGCATTTAATAGTTTATTTCATTATGTACAATTTAAAGTCTTTGAACCTGAACAACTATTTGTTTTGTTTGATATGAATGAATGATTGATTTGTGTTGATTCTATGTGATGATTGTATGCCTTATGCAAGTGATTGATGTTTGTATTGATTTGTTTGTTTATGGTTGAAACCACTTTAAATATTTCATTTTATATAATTGTTAACCTTTTTGGATTGAAATACGCGTTATGGAAGTAATTGCTACTGCTTTTGGTTTCATAAATAAGTGTAAATTGCCCGACAAATAGGTACGTTTTCGGATTACGGTTTATAGTGCTATTATATTGTTTTTCCCGTGTTGGGACATATTATTTTGAAAAATATATGTTGTATATTGTTATATTTGATATTGTATTTTCTCCAGAGCCTCTCCGTATAAAGGAGATACTGCCGAAATCTTCCGTAAATTTTGGACTTAGAAACTTTTTGAAAAATATTTTCCAAACTTTATTAATTTGAGTATAAAAGGGATTTAATGGTTATAAATTGGTATATTTTATTTAAATTAATTAATTTGTAAATTTATTTTTTTATAAAGTTAATATTTTTGAATAAGATATTGTTACTCAATTCTTTCTTTCCCCTTCTTTTTCTTTTCGGGGACAAAAAGTTTTGAGTGGGGGAGAGTGTAACGACCCGTAAATTTCGATAATTAATTTGGTAAAATTAATAAGATCTTTGTAATTAAATTTAGAAAGAAATAAAAAAATTTATAATGAAGCAAATGTTAAAAATGAAATGCGACCATGTAAATTAAAGCTAAGTATTAACAATTGAAATGAAATTACAATTAATTTAAGTAATGTAAATTGTTATACTAGGCTAAGAATTGAATATAAGAAAAAAAAGGCAAATAGTGAATTAATTAATGAATTAATAATAATAAATAGTAATTGAATAAAATCAATGTCCTGTAAGTAATTATAATTTTGTTTGGAAATGAAAACTTATAAAAGTATGAATAAGAGTAAGAGTATTGAATCAACCAATGGAATAATATATTGATTAATAGTAATTGAATGTAAATTAATGTAATAAGGTTTATGCAAGTTGATGAGTAACTAATTTAGTGCAATACCTATTAATTGAAACAAATTGCAAGGTTATAATTGATTGAAATTAGAGAATTGGGGAATAAATTCGAAAGTTATATTAATTGATGAAATAATACGTAATAAATTGTAGTTTGATTGAATCAATGCTAGATAAGTAATCATAATAATTGTTAGTTGATAATTAAGTATGAATGTGAGTAAATTTGCAATAGTGATAATTATTAATTGTTTACCCATTCATTTAATTTATTGAATTAAATCTAAATCAATTGCAACATTTGTTGTTAAAAATAGCTTATAAGTGAAATTAAACGTTAATGGTAACAATTAGTATAAGTTAACCATTTATTTAGTATGCTAAATTTATTGCAATTAAATGTAATTAAATATTTAAATATTACATTAATGGAAATTAAAATGAAATTTGAGAATATTAATGCAATAACTACGAACCAATGTAAATTTCATCCATTTGATAATATTGGATTGAATAACAGAATGAAAAGTCAATTAAATGGAATTATTGAAAATAAAATGTGTAAATTTTGAATTATTGAAATTGAAAGCAAAGATAGTAATTATTGAAATAATCAACATTGAATCAACATGAAAATTTGTTTTAGATTGTTATAAATGGCTAAATAAATCAAGTGATAAAATTTGTAAACTATGGGATTGAAATTGAAAATTTAATTTAATTAATTTAATATTTTTTTTTAATTAACTAGAAAATAGCCATTTTGGACACTGAATCGGATTTCGACGAAACCAGTTTCGTCAGATCCGTAACAGCGAACTATTTTAGGATTTAAAGTTTTGTAACGATCGGGCTTGTCGTTTGATTGTATGGGCTTGAAACGCCTAGAAATCAATGAAATTGAAATCAATTTAAAATAATTTGATTTTGTCATAACTTCTTCATACGATGGAATTTGGACGTGAAACCTATTCCTTTGTGTTTAAAATACTTTAAAACATCTATTTTGATAAATAGGTCGACCCAATTTCGTTCCGGATTCGAAACGGCCTTTTCGGGCCATTTTATCGTTCAACGCGTATATAAATCAGGTACATCTATTCTATTTCAACTCTGTCTATATATACCCTGTTATATACCCTAATTGTTCCTCATTGTTATTTGTCTGTACATACAATTCCTCATTACCTCCTTATTTCAATGGCAGACAAAACAAAAATTCCCTATTCCAATTTCAGATCAAATTCAAAGTCAAAATTTCAAACTCCTCAAATACTATCAAATTTTATATGGATTCAAAGCTCTCGAAGAGCGTAACTTAGATCTGTAATTCATTTTCCAATTTGGGTCACTGTTTAGCCAGAAATCGATGAACCATTTTCGACCGTTCATCGCTCGACGATGAACTTCGTCTGATCGTGAAATTAACGACAGGGTTGCGTGGAGAGTCGAACAAGTATTGCATCTATGTGGTTTGTCTGGGGATTCGACGGTCAGATCGTCGGGAAAAATTCAATTAGGTTAAGAAATGCTCGGCGGCGGCTGCCCTATTCGTACGTGCGTGACGTACCACATGGATCGGCGATACTGGGGAGGGGTTGAGTGTGACGACCGCCCATGACTCCTGCACTAAATAAGGAAATAGTGCGCTGAAAAGTGTGCCAGGCCGCCATGGACGATCATTAGGGAAAGGTAAAACAATAAACTCTATCGTATGACTCATAGCGCATGGATAAAATACAATAGAGAAATATATATTGAAGCTCCTCAAAGCAGAATTTCATCAATTCACTTTATAATAGTTTGATACAAACATCAGAATAGTCAATACATCAAGCCTCACTACATATCACTCAGAGAATCATATAAACAGCGGAACATCCAGTACATATAGTAAGAAAACAATATGCAAAGGCCTCCAGCTCGTCTTCGTCATCAACAGCGTTGGTCACTAAGAACAGCACCTGTCACCTGCTACCTAGTCTGCCCATCCCAACATGGATGAACAGCCCAAGGTAATAAGAGTTAAACATAGAACCTTGAGTCAGACAAAAGTCTTAGTGAGCAGTAAATCAACTATCAAACATACCAAAAGAGCATAAAGGATAAAAAGGAATAGGAACCCAACCATCCTGCTCCACCTCTTTCTACAGTGATAGCCCCTCCCCAGACCCACTAAATAGAAGCAAACATAGCAAAGCAGACATTCAAAGTAAAGCAATTATCACTCGGGTCAAGGTCGGTGTTTTCCAAGTACAAACCCCCAAGGCCTAAACCAAGATCAGATAAGCACCCTGAAAACATCGCTCTTGACCCAAGCGACGATACAACCAAAGCATCCAAACATCCATGACTCTGGCTATCACTGTTATCATTGCCTCGATTTCACCGTTAATTGAATGACCGGCTCGTTATTTCATCCGTCCGCCAAGGGCTAATGGTAACCCCGGTTCTAGACATAACTCCGCACGTCGTCGTGACCCGTGCCTAGGACTATCGAATCTGCCCAGAGTACATAGCACGTCGTCGTGACCCGTGCCTGGGACTACCAAATCGTGCCCAAAGTACTCTTGCTTTAAGCATGCTAGAACCTTCAACAACGATGAAATCTCAGCCTTCTAGTCATCCTCCTCGACGACTATTTCCATACTAGCTCAAGCGCCTCTCAAGCTAACCATTATCCACAAACTCGAACCATATCACTGAGTTATCAACATGCTTGGGATGATCCCGTCTGGATTAAACCAAGGCTATCTCATATCATGCCTTGCTTCATCGCATCATAGCAAAGTCCCATCTCAACATCATCATCAAATCTATCCATGTGAGCTTCAACATCCGCTTCATATGCCACAAGCGGCTTTCCTTATTCAAGAGCCTTTCCACTTAGCTTTTGAATCATCTTCGACCAACTTGTCCAAATCAAATCACTAATCATTCAAAACAATCATTAATCCAAGTAATCAAGCATTCAAACAAGATCTAAATAAGCAGTTATAACAAAAAGAGCAATTTCGTAAATAAAGAGTCCAAATCTAACAAGCATGAATTCTAAGTAACATATTGATAAATAAACTAGCATAGGTTAACATGTAGTAAAATGGATATCAAAACTTCATGAACGATGGATCTACATGCAGACTTAAGGAAAATGCATGAAATCACTATCTTTAACACACAACAAGCCACCGATCCAATATACTCCTTTGGGTCCGTATGAGAGATAACGACCACTCACCGAATCACCTAAACACCTCAAAAGCAACAAACTCCAGATCCGGACATCGAAGGATCTAGCTTGATCCGTCAAAATTCCGCTTCAAACGATGAAGTCTCTCTTTGAAGAATGTAGATCTTCAATTTTGGCTCTTGGATCTTCGATTTGATCTTCAATCTTGGATGGAAGGAAGCACTAGATTAAAGAAGAGAAAAGAAATGAAGAAGTGTAGCACTCGAGCTCTTAAAATGGCAGCACTCCGTCGCTTTCAAAATTCGGATCCCAAAAAGAGAGATAAGGCCGTGTATTTATAGGCCAAACCCTTAAGTCGTTCGCCCCCCTTAAGTCGGTCACGACTTAACAAAGCCCCACGACTTACGACTCAACGACTCAGTGACTCAACGACTCAGCGATTCAACGACTCAGCGACTCAACGACTCAGCGACTCAGCGACTCAATGACTCAGCGACTCAACGACTCAGCGACTCAACGACTCAGCGACTCAACGATTCAGCGACTCAACGACTCGGCGACTCAACGACTCAGCGACTCAACGACTCAACGACCTAATGACAACAGTTCTACGATCCTTCGATCCGTAAAAATACGGGTTGTTACATTGAGGCGCTCAGATGGTGGCGCAGCCGTACGGCGCGACGACGATATTTGTATTACGGCGTTTCGATCGAATTTGTGGCGGCTACATACATTCGAACGAACGAAACGCGTGGTTAGGGTTCGCCTGGAAAGGAGTGTTGACATGGCAGTGAGGAGAGGATAATGTTCTTCTATTTTAAATTTTTTATATTATTTATTTGAAATTCAAACACACTAATCGCCATAACTTTTACATATGAGGTCCGTTTCACGCACGGTTTTCTCCGCTAGGTTCGTATTAGAATTCCGAACATTATGGCGCTTGTTTAGATGAATTTGGAGACTGTTCAAATTTGGATTTAAATTGGATTTAAAATTCAATTTAAATTCAAAAGGTGAGTGTTTTAACCCACTCACAACTTCTAAAATTTCTTATGTGCGTTAAATTAATTTCTGATGTGATTAGAAATTTAGTTATTGCTGTTTGGTATATTTTTATCATCATTCCAGTTAAATTGAATCTATTGAATTAATTTTTTATTCAATTTATTATTGCATATTAACTTCAGTTAAATTAATTTATTATTGAATATAAACTGCCAGTAATTACCTGTTGTTTATTTTCTGTTATATATTGATATTATTGTTTGAATTGGATGATGATTATGATAAATGGTTGATGGTTGATATTGGATGAATGGATGTTGTATTTTATATTGTTATAAACTGCAAGTTGATATGCATTTTATTTCATTTGGGATTGTGGTTTGAAATGATATATAACCGTATTTTATGTTAAATTATGGATTGAAATGATAAATATCAGACACCATGGTCTATATATAAAAATATTTTGAAATGATTTTCTATGATTTTGGATAGAAATATACGATTTAATAAGTATTGATTTTTGTTATTTCATAAATATTATTTTATATATAGTCAAATTCTTGAATTTAAGCTATTTATTAATTTTTTTAATAAAAACAAGTTAAATAATAAAGTTTGATTGCTTTTATATGATATGGTTAAGTATCTGTTCAAATTTTATTGTATACAGAGTCTATAATGACTTAAAAAAAATAATTAAGGTTGGAGGATAAATATGAAACTGATTTGAATTGAATTATTTAAGATATATACTCGAATAAATTTGATTTGAAATTTAAATAAAATTGAGATTTTAAAGGGTATGATTCTTATAACTTGATTTCGTTTAGACTGATTTAAATGAATATTAAGTTGATTTAAATGAATATATCAAGTTAAATAAATTGAAAGAATATCCAGTTATGCGAAGTTAAAAGTTTTCTAAATGATATTGGATTTATTACGCAAACATTTCAAATCTAAATAATAGTAATTGAATTTGATGTATTTGGGATTATCAAAGAATTAGTTTTGAAATGGTGGAATATTTAAAGCTTTGAAATATATGGAAATTGTAATGGTTTATTTGGAGATTCAAATCTGTATTTGGAATTGATTTGTGAAATTAAAGAAGCTAATTTATTATATAAAGTAATTTAATATTAAACCATTTAAGTATTGGAAGTTATGTTTCAAAGTTATGGGTTTCAAGGTATTATGATTTGAAAATGCCATGATTTTGGGAAAAGGATATATTTGAAATAAAAATGATATTATATTGATTTGGGTTTTATAAATGATATCATATTGATTTGGTTTTAAAACGAAAATGATATCGTATTTATATGGTTTTGAAATGAATATTATATCCTGGTTTTGAAGTATAATTATTTTGAAATGACCGCGGTGTTATAATAACGATTGGTTGGCAAAGAGTCCGGGATCGGATATGGGCATACTCTCTATCGATACCGAAAACCACTTTGACAACCGTATATGCGGTGGAGATTCCGGAATGAAGTAGGATGGTGGCGGCGTTTCCTTTGAGGTAAATACGTGGACCCGACTCCCGTGAGTTGGCATAAGGTGGCTAAAACAGAAGCGATTGACGGGCTAAGAAGGTAGCATCTTTTGTCGGACACACCCCTTCGATATTATACTCTGACTTTTGGATTTATTCGGTGACCACTTTTGATTTTTGATTTGGGGGTGTGGCTTGAGGAGGGCGGTAGCTGCGCACTATGCGTTACCACCGGCCTGGAAGCGTAATTGGTATATCTACCCTGGCATTGCCTAGTTTTGCCGTGTCACCTACCCTAGCGCGCCCTGTACAAGTTTGATTTGTGTCATACTTATAGAGTATCCTCTGGTAGCCTCCCGATCAGGAGGTATTACGGTACTGCATAGACTATTGGCACCATTACGTGTTAAGGGCTATATGGGTAACCCCTTAACGCTAATAAAAAGTAAGTTTATTTTACTATTATACATTATTATAATAGCGAAATATTACTACATAGTAAATAGTTTAATGGATCCTTAGGAGATGTGAATCCCGAGCATCTCTTAAGTTACTGCACTCACGTTAGACACTGGATAGGAGATGTCAAATCCTGTAAACATCTCCGACACCGTTCCACTCATATTATTTACTGTTGATTTAACTTACATAAGATCTTTTAGTTTTGATTCGAGTGGTTTGTCTTTTAAATTTGCTCGGGTAAGTCTAAGCATTTCAGGATTCGAAGACTTTATCTTTGGAGGACGAAGACGAAGACTTGTATTACTATTATTTATTAAATTCCACTGCATCACATTGTTCCGCTGCATTGTTATTGATTATTCTCTGGTATGTGTAACTCTGATATGTATTGTATAAGTATAATCGAATATTTTGTAAAACAGCTTCATGAACTGTATATTTGATTATTATATTTTATCGTTCCGCTGTAAGATTTCGTTCTGTTCTTTTTCTTTCTCTGCTTTTTCTTATTTACCCCATAACACTCCGCCCTTATGTATGGTTTAAGTCTGACGTGTGTGGTTTATCTTCGATTTAAAATGTACAAAAAGGCGGGACGTTACATTTATCCTATGTACTTGACTCATCGTATGTATTATTGTTATAGTAGGTCATTAACCTTATTTTGTTGACTTATCTGTCTATGTGTATTTATGATGTCATATGTTATGTAGCATTTTATGTGACTACATATCGTAACACCCTATAAAATTAACGATGATTAATAAATAATGAATAAGGCTCCAAAAATGAATTTGAAAAAACTTTTGAATTTGGCCATGAAACTTGCACCATTGTGTTCGTGACGATTTTCTGAGCTGCTTTCATATTTGGAGTTTCACGATTAGAGCTCCAAAGAAGAAGTTATCAACATTTAAAGTTTCGGGAACGAAAATAATTAAAATGAGAAACAGAAATGAACAATAATAAATGCAGGACCCCACGATCGACCTTTTACTTGGGCTGGTCGACCGCTGGTGGTCGACCGCTTATCAGGGTGGTCGATCATTCGGGGATGGCGGCTAGAGTTTGAACCGTAGCCAAATGGCCTAGATTTAATAATTGTAATCTTATGGCTACGACTGATTCGAGTGCCTATAAATACCAACCTAACCCCTCGTTTCTCTTCCCATATTTTCTAATCCACATAGTAAAGCTCTGCATTTTCCCTTCTCCATTATTTCTAGAAATTATAAAATATAATATACACACAAAAAAATTGGAGAAGGGCAGAAAATAAAAGAGAAGAAGAAAAGAAGCAAATCAATGTTATGAAAGAGAAATGTAAGATTTTATAATTATAAATCTATATTTCCCTTAACCCTAAATCCCTTCTTATATATTTAATTCAAATAGTATGTATATACCTTATTATACATATTCTATTAGATTAGAATGAAAAATGAGTCAAGTATAGGAATGGATTCTGATTTGAGAGATTTAAAAAGCTAGAAAGGTGAGTGAGAAATTATATAATTTATTTATAAAATAGACTTATTTCGTTGAATTTTATTTAGTTATTATGCCTGTATAAGATTGATGAGCAGTAGGTTTAAACCAAACATATAGGATTATCTCCTACATATTCTATAGAATAGATAACTGGAATAGGAACTCTATGTACATGAAATCAGTCCCAATATTATTATTGTAGAATTTTTAAAAGTTGTAAAGATTATTTCATATTTATAATTGAGTTGTAAACTAGGTTACCTTGGTGAATTGGAATGCGAATTTCTATATTCTAATTTATTAGGAGCAGAGTATAATTTAATTATATCTATTTCTGTGTAATTTCTATAAATTATCAAATTCCACAAATATATAAAAAGTGCATCGTTTGAATTGATAAGAAATATACTAAAAAGGAAAGAGATGTGTAAATTATGGATATTCTTCTCCGTAGTTTACACTGTCTATTTAATAAAAAAAAAAAGATAATTTCTTCTAATTCCAAATGGAGCAAAAGTCTCATTTTTTGGTAATTTATAGAAAGTTATAATGGTAATCCTTTTTGGAAGAATAGGTCTGACAAATTATAATGTGAAAAGGAATGTTCTAGCTTAGGAATTAATAAATAGAAATAGGAAATATACATGCATATAACCATGCTTAGCGATTAAAAGTAAAAACATATACATGGTATAATTTATGAAGATATTCGTATTGGTTATTTATAGCGTATTAAATTATAAGTTATCCGTGCCCTAATGGACTTAGGTTTCAATTTAGTCAAAATTCAGGCTCATTAAGGTTTGGATTGTTACATTTGATATCAGAGCATAAGTTAATTTATCATAGGAATTTGGATACGCTGAAAGAGTGTATTTGTATTTTTACCTATAATTATATATATTATATGCCAAACTCTATGAATTTCGACTACAAAAGTGCTGTGATCATATTCCGAAAGGATAGATGAAGCAATTATGTATTGGAAAAATAAATAGAGTAAAAATTTATGCACATACCTCGCTTACTCCAAGGAGTATAGGCTGTACAGCAAGGTGTTGACCAAGAAGAGCATGAGCATGGCATAAAAAAGAATCCAGGAGGTTGGATGGTACTTGGGTCCTTTGTTGGGCTTAGGTTGTCTTATAATCGTTGTAACAACCCTGATTTTGAAAATGTAATATTAGACAAATTTAGTTATATTAAAAGTATTTGAATTTGATAATTATTATTTTTGCAATAAGATTTTCTTTTATTGAAGTTTATTTCATAAAGTTTTGTTAATAGATTCTTTTCAAAAAATGTATCAAAAGTTAATAAATGGTTTAATAAATATAAAAATATAGTTTAAGGCATAGAATTTTTTTGTATGATTGAAATAGTCAAAATTTATTTATTTTGCATTGATATGATAAATAATCAAATAAAGATAAACAAGTATTGAATTAAAAGGAACTGTGCAATTATCGGTGGATATTGTGCAAAATGAAGTATTGTTTAGTTTAAATTAAATTGAATTATATTTTTAAACTGATTAAAAAAATAATTTAAAGGAAAATAAATAAATAATAAGTAATATAATTATCAAATAAGAGGCCAAGTCCATTGCCCGCATTACCTATTTCCAGACCTTCATCCTTTCTGTTACTTCACCCCTAATATCCCTAATTTGCAAATCTAAATTTAGAAGAAAAAATGCATGCATGTGGAGGCCCCAAGGTAAAGGGAGGAGGAATTGCGAGGGGCTGTTGATGATGGGTGCAGACATGCCAACGATGGAGGTGCAATGGCTGAGGGGTTGGAGCCATGACGTGTGTTGGGAACTCGACGAAGGTATGCAATCTTCGAGATGATGGAGCCATGGGCTGATGACTGGACATTGGTGTCCTGAAGTTGCTGGCATTGGGCAAGGAGAGGCTGGCGATTGATGGAGTGCAGGAAATTCGAGGGGCTAGCACGGCGAAGGTGCATCGACTAGTGGTGCCTACGAAAGAGGCAAAGTAGATGTTGTTTTGGGTTCTATGGGGAGATTGCAGCGGCTGAAGGTTGGAGGTCATTGGTGTATGAGTAGTCGAGGCTAAGGCTAAGGCAAAGGATGATATTGTGCTATCCTTTGGATAGAGGTGAGTTTATACTATTTAACTCACATATCTATATCTAAAATATATATAACCCTTCGTGCATGCCCTACTTTAGTTACGAATTGTTAATCTTTGGTTGGGATTGAATGATATGATTAAAATACAATTTCATGTTATAGTTTCAATTAGTTTGGTGTTGAATTGTTTGAATCGTGTTTTTAAATATTAAATTCGATTCAATGGTCAATTATGAAATTGCATGTATGTCGAGAAACATTAAAACTCATTTGATTTTTGTAGCTAGATTATATGATGTTTGTGCATTATTTGTGTGATAGGAGTTCACCAAAAGGAGATTTGGATCGTTAAAATAGCCCTATACATGATGAATGATTTTAATGGATCATTTTAAATATTTCTAAAATTCTCGAGTGTGATTTTCTCTAATTTTGGTTTCTTGTTAAAATTGTTTGAGGAAATTTTATTAAACCATATTAAATTCAAAACTAATTTCCATATTTGATTTCTATTTCAAGCTTTTAAATTGTTTTTAATTATTTACAATCCTCTAAAATCATTATTTCAATTATATTTTAAATCTGATACTTTTTGAAAGCAAATAAAAATATGCTGCTCTTTTATAAAATATATTATAAAGGAAATTATCTTATTTCAAGTGATCTTGATTGTATAAGTAATTTAAATAGTTTTGGAAGAGTTTTTAAGCCTTTGTAAATAAACAACTCTTCTTTGAAATGAATTTAAGGATATAAAAGTGGTTTAGTGAAATTATATCTTTGAATATATAAAATTATTTGGATTTTATAGAGATTTCATTTTTTTCTTGAAATGAGGAATTTAGTAAATGGCTGAATCATACAGATTGGTTTAGGACATTTTGTTTAATTCTTTCGCTTAATTTTATAACTTGTTTAATAGAGTATATTGAGTGGAATTTACTTCCTTTTAGTAAGTTCTTGAATATCACTAAGTGGTATGGGACATTTATCGAAATTCTAGTAAATACTTGTAACGCCCCTCATTTTGAGGTTTGAAACTAAGCGCTGCAGATGTTGCAGTTATCCATAGTATTAATTTCTAGTACAAAATGCGGTCATGCTAATCATTTCAATAAAATCAGAAGCACATGAATGTGAAAATTTTCAAACATATTTCAGTAATAAAATTTCACATTACATTTCATAAATAAAATTTCATATTCATTACGTAACCCCATTCGATACCATGTTCAAAGAAATATAATATTTACAAAATACTCTAAGAGCGACATATGAAGATTCCCTCTTGGTTGATCAGAGTATAATATTTGATAGTTAAACTTCTATCATTACATCCATTTAGATACAAAACAACACGGCGGAAAATAGAAGTTCCTATTAATAGCTAGCATGCCTCCTACATGTCTTCGGAACTTATTCGTCTAACCTGGGAACCTAAAAACCCTACTTTCGGCCTAATCATGTGAGCACCCAAGAGTTTAAGGTGAAAAAAAATTTTAGGCCAGGAAAAAAGTCTAGTGTGAATTATAATCCATCATCTCGAAACAAAATAGATATCTGGTAAACCCACGCTACAGAGCGGAACAGGCCTTCCCCTCATTAGCATCTTAACCAATTATGTCAATCAAATTCATGCACCTACAACCATAATGGTTAGAACATAGTAAAATAATCATTTGCAAGCATGCAACATAGTTAAGTCTGACTAATATGTCTTTATAGTGTTATACACTCCCTTACCCTACCGAAAATCATACAATGGGTTACCATCCCACTTTAATTGACTACCCGTCTAAATTTAATCTAACTATTCGTCTAATATTTATGTGGACTACCCATTTCACATGTAAACATTGTATGGATCATCTATACTATGCCATACCAATCTCACATGGTTTACCTATTGTGATGTCTCGGAAATTTAGGCAATAATTATTTAATAATTTCATTGATAATTATTTTAAAATGTGAAATATTGATTTAATAATTTAATTCAAACTGGAATTCTCTTTTGAAAATTATAATTATTTAGTTTGATAAATGATATTCTTTTCAAAGTTAAAAATATTTAAGTAATAAATTTATCTTTCTTTGTTGATTTAAAAATATTTATTTATAATGTATAAATATTTATACATTGTAAATAGAGGATTTGGTTTTAATTTTAATTTATACTAAATAAATGAATAAAGTGTAAATGGATTTAAATTAATTTAAATTAGTATTGTAAACTTTTCAATAGTTTGTTTTAAAAGATCTACCTTATAATTTTCATAGAAAGTAAATAAGTATTTATTTTGTTTTTAAAAATAAATATAGTTTAAAATTTCAATTTTACAATAAAGGTTTATTTTGTTTTGTTTTATTTTAAAATTCTTTTCTTTTGAAATATTGTTTCATATAGAATATTATTTCAAAAATAATTAAACAAGCATTTAAATGTAATATAGTTTTATAAAAAGTTTGTATGTATTTATTTAAAGGCTAGTGTTAATAAACATTTGTAACTTGCTAAAACAAATTAGAAATAGTTTAAGATAATTTAAATACATTCATAAATTTAGAATTCTCTTTTAAATATTGAAAAATGAACATGTGTTAGCCTTTTTAAACATAAAGAGACACTTGTAATTAATCTACACTATAAGATAACAAGTGGCATGTTAATTTTACTTTTGAAATAAATTATTTTAGATAAGTAAATTTAGAAATTCATTTTGTTCAAGCCATTTTCTCTTTAGAAAACCTGAAAACTCAAATTTCAGTAAGATCAAAACCTCAAACTTCATATCTGCAGTCTAAAATCTGCATTCAACTTCAAGTTCCTGCAATCAAAATACAAATTTATTTCTACAAAGCATGTTAAAATCTGCAAATCATTTCTACAAATAACTTCAATTCTGCAATATAAAATCTGAGCTATTAGTATGGGTCTGCATGCATACAAATACAAGATAAAAGCAACTTCAACTTCAAAATGCAAGCCAAGATCAACATGCACTTCAGATTGCATCTCTAGAAATTGTTTCTGCACTTAAGATTTGTTTCTGCATTCTTCTAAAAGGTGAGTAAACCTTTACTTTGAAAAACAGTTTCTTTTTAATCAAAATTATACAAGATTTACAGAACCTAAGCTTCATATGTAAACTGTTCTTTGTTTCAAAACTGCTGTGGTTGAAACTGCCCTGTTAATTATCTATTTATTTACTGTGAGAAGTTGAAATCTATCTGTTGTATTGTATATACTTGTATGCTGTTATTTGTGATCAATATAATGTGTGAATATGCATAGATATAAATGGAAGTACAGAAATCTTGATTTACAGTTTTCTGTTTAAAATAAGTTTAGTAGAAAACTTTATTTACTTGTTTAACTGCTGTTAGGAATTAATATGAGCAAACAGATAATGTTGTTTAATAATAAAATTATGTCCTTAAATCATAATTTTGTTACTTTGAAAAATCTGTTAATTCTGAATCAAACACAGCAGTAAGCATTTCAATAAAACCAAATATCAACGTCATTAACTATTTAAAAGAAGATTATAACATTGATGAATGTTAGGAATCATAAAGTGTAAAACAAATTTCATTTTATATAAACTATAGTTCTAGCATTCTGTTTGGAACAGAACTAAAAATTTAGGGATTTTATGAGGAGATAGTGGATTTAGGGTGTTAGGATGCTTCATGATTAGTAGGGTTTTGTTGTAGGAATGAAGGGGATGTTGGTGATGGATGATCAGAGAGCGAGGAGAGGTGATATTGGGTTTTCCAGGTGGACAGAGTTGAGTTGGTGCTTCAGGTTGTTTGATCAACCTGGAATTTTGAAATGGGAGTTGCAAGGGGAGATTAGGGAATTGGATTTTTGTTAGGGGATGGTAAGTGACTTGGTGGAGTTGGTCAGAGTGGCTGGAGATGGCCAGAATGTTGGTGCATATGCTCTGGTGAACTCTGATGGGGTGTGCAGGGTTTAATTGCCCCGAAGCAATCCTCGGGTGATTTTATTTTTGACTAGGAGCAGGGAGCTTTTGAACTCGAGGTAGTTGGTTGAGTGTCTCGGGTTTTTGGCTACAGGTTTTTAACCAGAGAGCATTTGCAGTTTTTTTTAAAAAAAAATTGAATGAAAATCAAATTCTAGTGCAGGAGTTTGATTCATGTATGAATTGAAACTGAATTCAAATAGAGTTTGAATTCAAAGCTTTTAAAAAAATGAAATGTCTTAGACAAGTTTAAAGTTTGGTTTTAAATCAAAATTAAAACTGTTTCGGGTTTTAAACCTGAAAGTTGTTTTGCAGTTTTTTTTTTCATGTTGAATGAAATTTTAATTTTAGTGTGGAAATTTGATTTTAGATGGAAGTAGAAACTGAATTCAAATGTAGTTTTGAATTCAAAGTTTTTAAAGATAAGAATCTTAAATTTAAACAAGATTTAAATCTAGTTTTAAATCAAGAATTAAAATGGTTTCAGGTTTTAAAAACCTGAAATTTTGCAGTCTGTAGTTTAAATAAAATTCATATTTTAAATTTTGCAACTTGATTCAAGTATGAGTTGAAACTGAATTCAAGTGTAGTTTGAAATTCAAAGTTTTTAAAAATGAAAATCTTATATTTAAACAAGATTTAATTTAGTTTAATCAAGTTTAAAAATAAGTTTCAGGTTGCTTTCAAATTCAGACATTAAGCTAAAACAATTTTGTTAGTTTTTAAAATTTGAAACAGATTTAAATGGTTTAAGGAAGATTTAAATGTGTTTTGAAATTAAGTTAAAACTGTTTCAAGTTTCTTTGAAACCCGGTTTTAATTTCAAAATAGTTTTTAAATTTAAAATGAATGAACATATTCAAATGTTTAAAAGCGAATTTGAAAATGAAATTTCATTTCAAATAAGTTTAAACTTGAAAGAATTTAGTTCCTTTAGTATTTGATAGTATTTGAATTAAAATATGAAGTGTTGATTTAAATTTGAAAGTTGAAAATAATCAATTTATTTTCAATGCTTAATTTATCAAGTAATTTAGTTTTAAATCTTTCTTTATATTTAAGTGATGAATGTTGTTTAAACATTCATTTTTATTTTAAGGTTTATAATTATTTTTGGAATTAATGTTTAAATAATTAAACATTTGAGTCTTTAAATAAAATTGGAATTTGAATTTAATTTTAGAAATGTATTGTTTTAATACATTTTGAATTTAAATGAGTCATTTGATAAGTAATTTGATTAGTTTGAAAATCTTTAAGATAATTAAGGGTTTACTTAATTATTTGATTTTGAATAATGGTTTAGATTAATTTTGATAATTAATCTAATTTAAATTTTCTTAAGTATATAATTAATGAAATGTGTTAATAAATAAATGATGATAATTATCTAAGGATAATTTAGTAATTAATTAAGGAAATTAATTTTGGATAATTAACTAGATTAATTAATTGAATCTAATTGATTGTAATTTGTAAGAAATTAAGGAATTAATTACTTATTTTAATTAATTTTGATATGTGATTTAATTAGGTTAATTAATTTAGTTTAATTAATTTAAATAAATCATTTGATGATTTTAAGAGAGTAATTACTTAATTAGTGGAGCAGGATTACTTAGAGAAGTAATAATGATAATTACTGGAATGTAATTAGTAATTTAGATAATTACTTTTGTAATTAATTAAGGAATTAATTAATGATTAATTATTGGATAATTAATTTGATTAATGAGTAATTAAAGAAAGTTAATTACTAAATTTAATATTAATCAAGGTGATTAATAATTAGATTAATTACTAAATGCAATTAATTTTAATTAAGTAACTTCCTTAAATATTAGAGATCATTAATTATTTTAATTAATGATGTAATTAATGATTGTTTAATTAAATATTAATTAATTAAGTGATTAATTAGTTGTAATTAATTAAGGATAAATATAATTAATTATAATTAATTAATAAATGAGTATTTAAATGTTAATTACTTATGATTAAGGTTAATTAATTTGTGGAAATTAATTGATGACTAATTACTTATTGTAATTAGTGAATGATCAATCAAAGATGTTTAATCCAGTTTAATACTTAGGAAGTAATTAATTAACCTGGTTAATTAATTAATGGATGTTAAGCAAAATTTAAATGTGTTAAATAATTTAATTTAATTTAAATTAATTAGAGATGGTTGTAATTAATTTAATTCATTTTAAATTAATTATAATTGATAATTAAATCATTGCTTATGGATGTTATTGATTGAATGGTTGTGATCTCAGTAATAAGATGAGTCGTATTTGTATGATATGAATGCTTGGTTTAAGTATGAGGGTTTGTGATGGATTATTTGGTTGTGATGATTATCTATTTATGGATAATACTGATTGTCTGTTTATGATATGAATGTGATTATCTATTGTTAGATGTAGTTTATCTATCTATGTGAATTAGATAACAATGAAATAAGATAATTGTTTAAAACCCTTAAGTACAACTTGGACATTAAAATGGCGTTTGGTTTCGGTGAGACCGAGATCGGGTTTCCATATTTGGATATCCGAAAACCACATCGATTCCAATTAAACGTTAGGTCGTTAATCCAAGTGGAGCAAGTGAAGACTCGAGGTGTAAGGGCTATACGTCAGTATAACTCTGTGGGTGATTCCGTAATGAGTTGACGGAACAGTGCTTATAGATTCGAGATGGTGATATAGAGTGCAAGGGTTATTGTCGTTAACTCTGAGGGTGATTCCAATACGAGTGTAACGAGATAATGCCTTCGGTTTCGTTCGAACCCGAAACGAACTTGTATGGATTGAATGCTTTCAGAACATCGTCAGGTGGACGATGAGCATTTTAAGATTTATGTGTCCTATAAAGGTAATCGTGGCCTCAAGCCTCATCAACCGGGAATGGCTAAAACAGGGGAGGTGCAGAAAAGCTTCGTGGGTAGCCCTCACTTGAGAGCAAGATTTACTCCTGTCTAGAGGTCCCTTTATATTTCGGCTGTGTGGCAGTTGGTGACGACCAATCTGCGGGGTGGTCTTGTTCGGAACTGTTCAGTAAGGAACGGGTCCGGCTTTGTGTTGCAGGGGAGTTAGGGTGGCTCCTCGGTAGGGTGATCTAGGCCATGTACTGTGACGGGCGGTACCCTAGTAGCCCTGCCATTGATGGAATCCATAATCCAATAAGTGCACGTACGGTTTTGATTGTGCCCAACTATGTTGGAACGTGAGATGTAAGCATTCCAGCTATTTCTGTATTTTATTTTGAAAACCCTAGACACTATTATCATATCACTGGATTTCCTATCAAATGTTTTGGTTAGCGTAAGGTAAAAACTTTTCCATGTTTATGTGTGGAAAGTCTTACGTGATACCTTTTGTTTTCAAAGGATTTTTCTAAAGTTAAGCAACTTTTATCCCCGTTTACTCACACCAGACCCCTGTCTGACCTGAGTGTTTATTTTCTGTTTTATTAAACTCTTGGGTACTCATATTACATATGAGTAGTCAAGTGATTCAGGATTGCTTTGACAAGTTTCTGGAGGAGATAATGGAGTAGGAGGCTTCAGCGTGTAGATATAGTTAGTGGTTCCACTGTGTTGAATTGTATCTGTTTTCTCTGATTTATACTTGAATTGTAATTGCTAGACAGATGTTTATAACTGTCTAGTTTTGTGTTGTATTAGCTGTTTAACTCTGATGTATATGATACTATGTAAAGTATTATGTGATATATTATAATCTATTAGATTCCGTTGTGAGATTCTGATGTGGTCTGTTCTTTCTTTCCTTTCTTTTCTCTTTTCTATCCCTTTCTTTCTTCTTAGCGATGCGACTTCCTGGAGTGTGGAAGTTGGGTCGTTACACCTATCAAAAATTATGTGGAGTATCCATCACACATGTTTTATTCATTTTAAAATTATGTGGACTATCCAACACAAATATCATAGTTTTCTTAGGATGACTATGAACCCATTATGAACCATATGGAGACTATCCATTTTAGGTATTATATGGAACATCCATATCACATCTCATAGTTTTCCTGAGATGACCATGAACCCATCAAATATCAATTTATAACTAGAATATAACATTATTCTACCAATTTCCCAACCTATATCTATTGGTATCCTCAATTAGGTTGTCGAACCGTTAAATTTGTGGCATATCAAAAATAATATACATTGGTATCCCTAATAAAGTTGTCAAACTCATAAAACATATGGCTTGTTAAGCCATTAACACAACAATTTGAAATAGAAAGATTACGACTTCCAAGCCGTTAAAAATGATATCAAACCTCTATCCGAGATTTGAGAACGATACTCTGATTTTATAAGGTGTAAGGCTATACTATCGGAATCATAAGGTTATCGACTTTCTTAAAACATAGGCTATCTCGCCTTTAAACATAACTTTTAGTTTGCATGAAAATAAAGCTTCTTGGCCCTCAATGCATTAGTTTCAAAATGAAAGAGTTACACAACATAGCCGCACAACCTGGTTGTCAAAAACAAGGAAAACATGTGATGTCAAAGCTGATAAGCTACATCATCAATTACTCAATTCAAAATCAATTTCCTACTGCATTAATACTTGAAATACTTCGATATCAAGATCATGGGTTTTTGAAACTATTGGTGATAAGATATTTCACGTAAAACAATTTGGGGATGTTAAAGCCCACAAAACGACAGGTTGCCGCACATTATAAAAACAACCAACGATATCAAATCTCTACTGCCACAAGATGCCGCATTCCTCCAAGGATGGATATTGCGCCTCTATATGACCCAACATATCCCATACCTACTTAATAAATATCACATACATCGTTTCATATAGGTGCCGCCTTCCTTGCCTTCAATATCACTTTTAACTACATAGTTATCACCGATATAGGTAAGTATTGATGTCGGATATTATGAGGATGTCGCATGTCATCAATGGCTTTACTGTAATAAACAATAAACCATTTTCTTTCCATTTTTAAACCAGTATCTTTTTACCTACTCTTACTCCTGTCAAAATATGATTGTTTAACGCCAAAAACTTTTCACTTCTTTTTCAGGTTTTTTTGAAATTTTATTTCACCTTCCCAAATACATTAGAAAACTAAATTAATTAATATCCTTAGTTAATATTAATTTAAATGCTTTTCTAGCATAATAAATTTATAGCATATTGTAACAACCCACCCTAGAATAGATGTAAATTTCGACCCAGAAAAGACCCATCGAAACTTAGATTCATTGTAAGGTTAGTTGTTTGTAGAACTAAGAAAATACGGTATAGAGCCATAACTAAACATTCGAAACTCACGACGAATGAAAAAAATATAATAGCAAAGTATACCCTAATATTTCATAATCATAAATATGTTGACTACAAAGTACCATCAAATCGTATCATAAATCCGTTACAACAATAGTCTACATACATGGGTACATATAAAAGCAAGTGAAAATGCTAAATACTGCCACAAGCAAACCACATCAGTCTTTAAGCGTCATCTTCCCCATCAATGTCCTTTAACCTATTTTTTAATGAGGAGGAAGTCAGAACAACATGTATCTGGTTAATAAAAATCTCGAGTCTTGCCTTTTAAGTACTTGGGCATTATATTTCAAGATAAGAATACATCTACGAACATAAAACCATTAAAATCATTCAATACTTCTTTTTAGGAAAGAAGCAGGTCTCCAAAATCCCTTAACCCAAATCACACGTTATAATTAACTAGCGATGCAAGAGATAGTACCTAAGTTACTTAATACCATTTATTGAAGAATAGGCAGACTCCGGTCGTTTAGTACCTTAATAAAGGCAGACCCCATCATTTAATACCTTCCCCAAGCATGCTCCTCAATGGTACTATCTAGCCGACATCATATGGAATCTTATGTCACTTAATACTTCTTTATTTGAAAAGGCGGACCCTTAATCAGTCACTTACTACCTTATTCAAAAGCCGACCTCTATCTCTATTGAGATACTACCTAACGCATCCGTTAAGTCATTTAATACTTCATTTGGAGAAAAGTGGCAGTCCTCAAACAACCACGTAATACCTCAAGACCCCGAAGCAGGCCCCTTGTATTATGGCCCATACTCATAATGATGTCTCACAAATCTGACCATTCATAGGAATTGGGTAGTCAGATCAGCTAGGCAGATTTTCCCTCCAGAATTTGGGACTAACCTCACATCGTTACAAATATTTATCATAAAGATATCTCACATCAACAGTATGTGTACGCAACCACTTGTACCCTCAAAGTGAAGGGCAGACTTCCGTTATGTAACTCTATTGACCTCGAATTCTTACGACTTAGCCATAAATTAAATACACTCCATATGTACAATATTCATCTCACTATTTCATAAATAAGGTCTTATAAGGAATCTTGATTACTATGTCTTAGAACAATAATTAGGCTATATAAGTGTTTCCTCTTATTTTTGCCTAATAGTCAATTACATTCATAATGGAGGATATAAAGGAAAATAGATAGCTGATTAAATACGCCATATACTAATAATTATATGTTAATTACGCAAATAGAGAAAAATAAATATTCACGCCTAATAAATTCTAAATGCTTTGATTTTACGCCCTAAACTAGCGTTAAATGTCAATCCCCTTACCAATTACTATTACAACTCCTTTTTCTTCAAATTTCCAAGAATTCAACATATCAAAATAAGGAATTCCAATATCCGAAATAGGGAATAAATATTCATAACCAAAACTGCAATAATAGACTTGTAAATATAATAGAAACTCAATTTATTACATCAATTCAATGGAATATCCTAAACAATAGGAATTACAATCTAAACTCCATATTCTATTACACCTCCGTATTCGTTTCCGTTATGTTTTGATTTAATTAATTTCTTACCATGTTCATTCTTGGCGTTAATTAAAATGTTTACTTAGCCCTCTAGCTAATTTTAAAATTTATATCCTAAATTTAAATTCTCATTTGGATTCAAACTAAATTAATTTGAATTTGAAAATTACAAACGCTCATATCTTCATCGTCTGAGCTCCATTTTTAACATATCATACATGAAAACAGATCAAAATTTTGCCACTAAGCAATGGAATAACTTCCATGGTCAAATTCCAAACAATTTCCATATTCTGCCTTATTATATTTAATCAACTTTTATTTCATTTATTTGTGGTTCTTTTTATGGGGTGTCACAAAAATCGTACCCGCTTGGGAAAAATCCAAAAAATCATTAAAAATAAGAATTAACATATTCTTTTAAATATAAAAATTTCAAGGCCAAAATAATTATTTTAACTATTTTTAATAATTAAAACTCGAAATAAACACTACTTTATACCTAGAAAATTCATAAATATTCATATTTACTTGGAAAATTATGGAATTAAAAACCCATCTCCAAAATAGTGTTTTACACAACATACCAGAAAATCAAGTCAATTGGAGATTAAAAAAAAATTAGATTTTACCTTTAAAACAAATCTAAATAATTCCATAAAATTTCCATAAATAATTATTTTATCCAAACAATGATCAAAGATCATAACATAACAATACAAACAAAAGCAATTTGAAAATTAACCATAATAAAATTTAAGCACATGCAATAGAGATGGTTAACTATTATTCACCTTAGATTGGATAGAAGATTGAAATTTGATGAAGATTGATTTCTCTAATGCTCTTTCCCTTGAATCCCTTTAGTTTCCCTTTCTTTATTCCTTGATTATGGTCGGCCTCTCTATTTTCTTTTGATTGCTTTGTGAATGTAAAATGAGAATGATTGAGAGGGCGAGAGCTTAAGGGACGAAATAAAGCTCTATCCTAATTTGCCCTTCTCATTAATTTTTTTATTTTCTAAATTCAAAACAATCCTATTAATTGATTCATTAGCATGACCTAATTTAATTATCAAATCTCATCCTCCTTATCCTACTATATTATTCTATGCAATCTATACAATTTAATCTCTTGGATAATGTTAAACTAAAATTAGAGGTGTTACAAGCTCTCGTCCTTAAAGAATTTCGTCCTTGAAATTCAGTAAGGACCACACAATAAGCATATTAAATATGCAAACAATTGTAACAAACAATGCTAGTACATCCTATAACTATGAAGTCTATATAACAAATATAGAACATACAATCATAACAACTCGGGATAAGTATCCCTAAATCTATCCTATGTTTCCCAAGTATAATCTTTCTCGTTGTTACTCCACTGGACTTTCACCACTCTGACTGTCTTGTTCCTTAATATCTTCTCATCTCTTGCTAAAACACAAATTGGTTTCTTAACAAAAGTCAGATCTGGTTTCACTACTAAATCGTCAATGTGATTGGTGCAATAGTAGTTTCTAGATCATGCACACACTTCCTAATATGAGAAACATGAAAAACATTATCGACTCCTACCAAACTACCCGGTACCTCTACCCGATATGCGAGTTTTTCTGTCCACTCTATAATAGGGAACGGTCCAACATATCTAGGTGTCGGTTTCCTTGACTTTTCAAATGTACCACACACTTCGTTGGTGATACCTTAATGAAAACATGATCTCCAACTAAGAACTCTAGATCCTTATGCCTATTATCTGCGTAACTTTTCCTGCCTAGGTTGATCCCCCTTCATCCGTGCTCATATCAACTCAATCTTTTCTATGGGTTCTCTCACCATATCTGGACCAAGAACCAATCTGTATTTGGCCTCTAACCAACATGCTATTGATTTGAACGACCTTCCATACAAAGCTTCGAAAGGTTCATTCCTATATGAGTCTAATAAGTATCATTATATGAAAACTCAATCGAGTGCAAATGGTCTTCCCGTGACCCACTAAAATCTAGTATGCAAGCTCTTAGCAATTCCTCAAGTACCTTATTGACTCTCTTTCTCCGCCCATCCGTCTATGGATGATTGGCGGCACTCATCTTAAGTTTGGTACCTAACAACACTTTCTACAGACTCTTCTAGAATTCACTAGTAAACAAAGTATCTCTGTCGCTGACTATACAACTCGGAATCCCATGCAGCCTAATAATATTCTTCACAAACAACATAGCCAATACAGGTGCCGTCCTCAACCTAACGAGAATAAATTATGCACTTTTGGTTAGTCTTTCCACTATAACCCAGATACTCTCAATTTGTTTATTCGACTTTGGAAGCCCATCAATAAAATCCATTGATATGGAATCTCATTTCCAATCCAGTATATCTAAAGGCTGAAGCAATCCACTTGCCTTCTAACACTCGACTTTCACTTGCAGGAAATTCAAACATTTCTTTAGCCATGAGCCTACATCCCTTTTCATACCTTCCCAAAAGAAACTCCACTTTATATCCTGATACATCGTAGTTCCTCTAGGATGAATTGTAAGCTTCAATCAATGACAGTGCCTAAGAACTTTCTTTCTTAGGTCACCAATATCTGGAACACACAATCGTCCCTTCTTTCTTAACCATCCATTCCGGTCAAGACTAAAATCCTTTAAATCATCAATCTCAATTCCACCTTCAAGCTTTCTAATCCTTTTAGCTAGAAATGGACCATCTCTCTGCTTATAAGCAATCATTTCGATCATTACTAGTCGAACTTCCAAATATAACAATATGGCAGTTTTCCGACTAGAACTAGTTATTGATCTTAACTGCACATCACAAGTAATTAATGCTTCTAAATCCTTACATTATTCTATCATAGCTAACACCACATTCTGATGTTTCCTATTAAGTGCATCAATAAATTTATTTTCTTTGTCGGGCCTATACTCAATATCAACATCATAAGCTGCTAAAAACTCTAACCATCTCTGTTGTATCATATTCAACTCTTTCTAAAAGAATAAATACCTCAAAGACTTATGATCCGTAAACAACTCAAATCTTTCTCCTAAGTGGTAGTGTCTCCATAATCACTACTTCCAACTCCAGATTATGAGTCAGATACCTAACTTTATGTGATACGAGGTTTCGAGAAGCGTAGGCAATCATTTTACCTCTTTACATCAACACAACTCCTAATCCTGTTCCACATGCATCTGCATACACCACCAAATCCTGATTACCATCTGGCACAACTAACACGGGCGCATTGGTTAATAATTGTTTTAGCTTCTAGAATGCTTCCTCACATTTCTAGACCAAATGGACTTTACATCCTTTCTGGTTAGTTTAGTCAAGGGTGTTGCTATCTGAAAGAAATCCTTAATGAATCTCCAGTAATAGCCAACTAACCCAAGAAAACATTTTTTCTCCTTCACCATCTTGGGTGTCTTCCAATTATTTATGACTTAATTCTTAGCTGAATCCATAGACAACCATTCTTCTGAAAATTCATGACCAAGAAACTTCACTTCTCTCTTCCAAAAATGACAGTTCGACCCTTACTTTTTGGTTAATGCTACGTCAATGTCTCAAGCACTGTTCTAAAATGATCATGATCTCTTTCATCCTTAGAATATATCAAAATATCATCAATGAGCACCAGCATGAACCTATCCAAGTGCTCTCGAAAAATTCGGTTTATCAAGTCCATAAAGAAAGCAGGTGCATTAGTCAATCAGAATGGCATGACTAACCATTCATACAAACCATACCTCACTCGAAACACATCAAAGGAATAATTTCCTTTGCCACCCTCAGTTGATGGTACCCTGTCGCCAAATCCAACCAGGAGAACACTTTAGCTCCACTCTACTGATTAAATAAATCATCGATTCTTAGCTAAGGTATCTATTCTTTATCGTCTTCTCATTTATCTTACGATAATCAATACACAACCTTAACGACCTATTTGATTTCTTCACGAACACTATGGTCGCTTCCTAAGGCAAATTGCTTGGTCTAATAAAACACTTTACTTCTAAGTCTACTAGCTGCACCTTTAACTCTTTCATCTCAATAGGTATCTACCTGCTAGGTAGTCTACTAATGGGTTCAGCTCCAGGTACAAGATCAATTCTGAACTCAATAGCTCTCCCTGATGGTAACCCTGTAACTGGTTTAAAGACATCTGCAAATTCTCTTGTAACTAAAACTCGACTCAACTCATCTTCCACCTTTGTTACATCCAATAAAACATAAACGTCTAAACTCAAATTCTCAACCGAGTATATAATTCAATCACTGCTATTATGGTGTTTAATGCTATTTTCCTATCTTGGCAAAATATCCTAACATCATATTTGCTCTACCAACCCATACTCAAAATAATCCGAAAGCCTACAGAATCAAACATAAAAAAACTGCAGGCAAAAATATGACCCAACAACTCAAATTCAAGATGGTCACTCTCATCCTAAGAGTTGCATACCCTCCTATTCAATTCGCGACCCTTAAGAAAGTAACAAGGTATGATGCTTCTAAATCTAACTTATCTATCAAACACCGAGAGATAAAAGAATGTTATGCACCAGTACCAAATATTACTCTAACAAGTACGCCATGAATCAAAAGCATACCTCCCATCATAGCCTTTCCCTTTTCCTCTCCTGTTAGCCTAGAAGATGACGGCTCCAAAGCAAAGACTTTACTTTTTCTTCCTTAGTCACTTTTGGACAGTTATTCTTCTAATGCCCCACCTGGTTGCAGTTATAGCACTTCACATTCTTCTTCCCCATAATAGTCTTACCATCACCATATCGACACTCCTTAACATGGTGCCCCTTTTTATCACACTTATAGAAAATGATATCAGCTTTCCCTTTCTTGGAATCTCTAACCTTTTGAGCTCCCTTCCCATTGAAGAACTCTCTTCTTACTCTGAGAACTATGGGTTTCCACCTGCTCATCGTTCCCAAAATTCGAAAGCATCTCCTTATTCCTTATTTCCATTTCCACCAATACATTTCATGGATCCCTGAGATGTGGCATTGTCGCCCTAGAAAACTCCAACCTTAAATCCCAGATAAACTTCTCATTCCTTTTGATCATAGTATCAATGTTGGCATATCCATACCTTGACAGCATATCCATACCTGGACAGCTCATCAAACTTAGTTGCATACTCCAGTACGAACATCTCTCCTTGCGCCAAATCAGGAATATCCTAAGCAAGGTTTACTTGGCTACTTCAAATAATAACCTCTTCTCAAATCTCCTTCCAAACTAAGCCCAAGTCAATCCCTCCTTCGGTACTCCTACAGTCACCTCGTTCCACTAGTATAAAGTGGCTCCTTGCAACTGCATTGATGCCTACCTACTTTTCTGCTCGTCATTCAATCCTAAGTTAGCAACTCGCAGTGCAATAGGCAGTTTTCAACTTCAATAGCATCCTTCGCTCAGCTTCCCTTCAAGTTATAGTAACCTGGCACCATGGGATTAGGTCCTCCCACATTAGTAGCATTCCCTCCAACCAAACCAGCAGCAGCTCCAGCTTGCATCATATTGACAAAAAACTGTACATAGCTTCGATATCTACTAGTGGCAACACTTACGTTAGCATTTGTATTTTGATAAACATTTGCATGTCGATCTGGATTCCTTTTAGTATTGGATCAAACATTTCCATAAGTGGTGGTGCATCCTCTACCCAGATTCAATCTTCCATTTTTTTGCTTCCATATCTTGCTTTCTCGTAATCCATGTACAAGCCTAAATAAGATATAGAAGAATGGTCTAAGGAAGATGGGAGAATACATACTTATATATAGCAAATACAAGTACGTTACTATATAGATTATCTCATACCCCAATCTTATTCTCTTATTCATTGGATTATGTTTTCAAAATCTTTTAATCTTTTAAGTTTTACATAAACCTACGCATTGATACCAAACTATAACATTTCCCGTTTTGAGGCCAGTAACTAAGCACTACGGATGCTGCAGTCATTCATAGTATTAATTTATGATGACAAAATGCGATCATGTTAATCATTTCGATAACATCAGAAGCACATGAATATGAAACTTTTCAAACATATTTCAATAACCAACTTACACAATTCATTTCATAAATAAAACCTCATATTCATTACATAATCCCATTCGACCCACATTCAAAGAAGTATAATATTTACAACTCTAAGAACGACATATGAAGATGCCCCCTTAGTTGATCATAGTCTAATACTTGGCAGTTAAACTTGTGCCATTACATCCATTTAGACATAAAATAACACAGCAAAAAATAAAAGCTCCTACTAATATCTACCTGGCCTCCTACACTTTTCTGGAAGCATTTTCTTCTAACCTGGAGACCTGAAAACCCTATTGTCGAACTACTCAAGTGAGCACCCAAGAGTTTAAGGGGAAAACAAAAACATTGGATCAGACGAAAAATCCAGTGTGAATATAACCTACCATCTCGAATCAAAATAGATATATAGTGAGACCTTCCGTAGAGCGGAATGGTTTTTTCCCTCACTAGTATCTTAACCAATTATATCAATCAAAATTCATGCACTTGCAACCATAATGGTTAGGACATAGTAAAATAATCATTTCCAGGCATGCAACATGGGTAAGTTTGTCTCATCTATCTTCATAGTGTTATACACTCCCTTACTCCACCCAAAATCATATAATGGATTACCCATCCCAATTTAATTGACTATTCGTCTAAATTTAATCTGACTATCGATCTTATATTTATATGGACTACCCATCTCACATATAAACATTGTATGGATTATCTACCCCATGCAATATGGACTACCCATCTTACATGGTTTATTTATCCAAAATATATGGAGTATTCATCACACATGTTTCATTCATTTTAAAATTATGTGAGTTATCCATCACATATATCATAATTTTCCTAAGGTGAAATTATGTGAACTATCCATAACACATATCATAGTTTTCCTAGGATGACTGTGAACCTATCATGAACCATCCAGAGACTATCCATCTCAGGTATTATGTGGACTATCCATCACGTATCTCATAGTATTTCTAGGATGACTATGAACCCATCAAATATCAATTTATAATTAGAATATAACTTTATTCTCCATATACCCAACCTATATCTTTTGGTATCCCCATTAGATTATCGAACCCTTAAAATTATGGCATATAAAAAATAATGTACACTGGTATCCCCAATGAAATTGTTGAACTCATAAAACATATGGCTTGTCAAGCCATTAACATAACGATTCAAAATAAAAAGATTACAACATCCATGCCGTGAAAAATGATATCGAACCTCTATTCGAGATTCGAAAACAAAATTTTGATTTTATAAGGTGTTAGGTTATACTGCTGAAATCATAAGGTTATCTACATTCTTAAAACATAGATTATCCTTCCTTTAAAACATAACTTTTAGTTTGCATGAAAACAAAGCTTCTCGGCCTCAAAACATTAATTTCAAAATGAAGAGTTACCCAAAGCCGCATAAGCCGGTTGCCGAAAACAAGGAAAAACATATAATGTTGAAGTTAACAAGCTAGGACATTAATTACTCAATACGAAACAAATTTCTCATGGCATCAACATTTAAAGTACTTCGATATCAAAATCATGGGTTTCCAAAATATAGGTTACAAAAGATTTCAAGTAAAAAAATTTAGGATGTTGAATCCCTTAAAACAACAAGTTGCCGCACTTTATAAAAACAAGGTAGAGTTCTAAATCAACGATTCGAATCTTTACTGCCATGAGATGCCGCATTCCTCCAAGGATGGATATCGCGCCTCTATATGATCCCATATATCCAATACCTACTCAGTAGATATCACATACATCGTTTCATATAGGTGATGCCTTCCATACCTTCTATATCACTTTTAATTGTATGGTTATTACCGATATAGGAAAGTATTAATGTCAAATGTTTTGAGGGATGCTACATGTCGTCAATGGCATTAATGTAATAAATAATAAAAATATTTTCTTTCCTTTTTTAAACCAATTTCTTTTTACCTACTATTATCTCTTGTCAAAATATGGTAGATTAACACCAAAAACATTTCATTTCTTTTTAGGTTCTGCTGGAAGTAAATCCACCTTCCAAAAAACTAGTAGCAAATTGTGATGGCCTGGAATTTTAAATACTTCGCATTTATATATCAAAATTATTTAAATATTTGAATAGAAGATTTAATGTGATTAAATATGATTTTATAACCTTACTAAAAACTTTTTGATTAATTACTAATGATAGAAAACTTATTTTTGAAATGTGTTTACAAAAATATAAAATTTGAATAAATATTGAAAATGTAACCGGAAAACGTTTTGTAAAAAAATCAACTTTTTTTTCAATACAAGTTGTATAAATATTTTGCAACTTGTAACATATGCACATATAAACAAGAACTAAATGCATCACTTTTCCTATGAAAATTAACTAAAGTAAACATGTTTAATTAAGGGAACAAAGAGTAATAAAGGACCTCAAAATCAAGCCTTAAATAAAGACATAAATTAAGGAGAGTACGGTTATGTAAGAGCGTGGTTTCTAAGGCATGGCTTTGTCATATGGAGTACTCTTTACTTCATGGCCAAGGAGGGGTTTTTGTGATCTCTTCCATCTCATTCTAAACTCAATAAACACACACACACATGCACACACAAACTCTCATTTATTCACAAACCAAAATTTCCAAACCTTACATTCTTTTCATGTCTTCTCCTCTCTAACTTTCGACAAGTCTATGCAAATAAACTTCTTCCCCTTCCAAACTTTCACAAAGGTCTTAGACCATCATTAGAACGTGCTTTAGCTTATAAAAGTGAGGAAATAAAGGAATTTTGGGATATCCTCCCTTTAGGCCGTGAGCAATAATGCCTCTCTAGGCATAGGTATGAGCAAAAGAGAGAAGGGGGAAGGCTTGGCCATGAGATAGGAGCAAATAGGGGTGATGATAGAAGGTTATGATGCTTATTTGAATGTTGGTAGGAAATTGAAAGTGTTTTCTATAAATGAAAGTGAGTTATTCTCACTTTAAATCAAGTTAATAACTTGATAATATCACTTGATAATTATTTTTTAAATTGCTTGATAAATTGCTTGCTTTATATTAGCAATAATAGACATTAAATACTTAAAGTTAAACCCTTGATTATATGCTTTAAAAGTATGTAAGCTGTTAAAGTAGTTAGCTTATAAACCATTGTTGTGATAAGTTCATTTGCACATTTAAAGTGTTCATATTGATTAGTATATATGTTAATACATATTTAGTAGTAGTATGGTTTGAAATTGAAAGTCATATATGCGTATAAAAATGAAATGGCACTAAATATGGAACCGAATACGGACACGCACTTTGAATTCCCTTAGCTTTAAATTGTGAAAAATGGTGATTTAATAAAATATTTTAATATAACTTGTTTTGGGTGATCTATAAACTTATTTAAGTGTTTTGAAAAGTAAAGAACATCTTTCGAAAAGATATAGGTAATATAAAACAAAGTTATGAAAGATTGACGTAAAAAGGTCGCTATAACGATAATTTTGAATAACTTGTTTTTGGAAAATAACTTTTATTTTGTAGAAATTTCATAGGTTTTCTTTACCTTTTTAGCAAGCTAATAATATATTATTCTTTTTGAAATTTTTTTGAAGTTCAAATCATTTGATAGCTAGTTGAACGAAGGGACAAATATAGTGAAATAATCGCTATATGAGCACTTTGGAAAATACCTTGTTTTTGAATATATAAAATAAATAAAAGATATTATTTAGGATTTTTCTTCATGGTTTTCAAGCTCCCAAAGCATACTAATTATTTGCAAATAAATGGATCAAAAATCATTTATTTAAGCGTTGAAAACTAGGCACAAAGTTGTAGCAAAATATTAAAATGACAGCTTGAAACTTTTGGTAGCAAAGAGCTGTCATTGCTTCTGAAACACTTTTGAGTTGCTACGAATTATTTTGGCAGCATTTACAGAATTGCTATATTTGTTGTTTGAAACTATAAATTGTTTATAACATTATATTTAAATTAAGTATTTTTCTCTAACCTTTTTAGGGTTTTTTCTAACTTATAATAGAGTGTTTATAAATTGGTTTCAAGTTTAAATATATTTGTAAACATTAATTATGAATTTTTAAACTAAATGGATTTTAAAATAAAACATGTTTATTTTAGCTCTTTTATTTATTTTGAAATTACTTATTTTTACATAATATTATATATAAATAATTATCATATATTTTTATGTAGTTTTGAAAGTGTTTTAAAGTATTTTAAAGATATTTCTATGTATATAAGTTTAAATATTAAATTAAGTATTTTATAAATATAATAAAGGGAGTTTGGATTTTAAGACTTAAGTTAAAATAAATTGTTTTATGGAATCAACTAAAAGTATATTGCATTAATTAATAAGTATGGATATGCTTTGGACTTTAAATAAGTGTTTAAAGTTATTAATGGATAAGTAAATGGTTTTGGGTTTGTTGTGGCAAATTTTTTGAGCAACATTTGTCTTTAACCCTTAAATGTATTTAAACATTTAAAAGGAGAGTTTTAAAGATAATGATTAAATGGAATGATTTTGGTTTTATAGTAAATAATGTATTAGCAACATTCATTTTAAACCCTTGAATTATATTTTGGAAGAAATATTATAAACCTTGAACACTGTAATTTTAAAGATAATAACAATCATTGAAATCTTTTATAAAGAGATAGAAAATGTTATATGTTTAATTTAAAAGAAAAGGAGTTTATTAGAACAATGTTTTCGTGGTAATTTTTTTAATCTCTTTGATTATATTTCAAGTAAGTAAAACTTGTTAAATAATTTTGAATACACCTATGCCATAGGAATAAGTGTATGAATACTTTTTTAAGTATTGAAACAGGTATAAGTGAAAAATTAAACAATATTTACAAGTATATATAGGGAGTTTTACTAATAATAAAACGTTAATAAATAAAGGAAGTCTTGATTTATAAAATAAAAATTTTATTAGATAAAAAGATTTTTTCCTGATAAGAAGGGTTTTTAATCAACAAAAGATATATTAATTAAAAGGGGATTAAAAATCGTTTATGTGACTTGACCATGCTTTGCATGCAGTGATAGTGTAGGTATGTTTACTTGCATATGAGAAAGTATTCAAGAATTAGTTCCCTTATGCAATCATTCTCATTATTTTTGAATAAGACCAAATTCATCGACTTAGTCTTGGTGAGACCGGGATCGGTAAGTGTTCTACTCATCAAAAATCGCTTCAAGGCTGAGATACGGGTCCTTTGTTTTAAAAGCAATTGACGGAAACCATGTGTGGTTCTTGAGTTTGTTGAGATGATGGAATCCATATGGGATTCACTATGTGACTGAATTTTGTTGAAAACTCTTATGAAGGTGCCAAATGTAGCCTCGACATCAGGAAATGACTAAAGACGGAGTAGGATGCATGGTCTTGGGGTTTAGTTGACCCATGAGGAGTACATCAACTTCATATCTAGAGTATGCTTATCGATATGTTGCGCATGTGGAGTTGATGATACTTGGTACACATTGTTCACACGAGTGTTCGGATGATGGTCAGTTGTGTTTACCTTATGGTATATTTTATCTAGAGATATACGACACTCGGAAGGTATTTTCTGAACTTGCCATAGGAGATCGGTCTCATTGAGGCCGTGGAAAATCCATTTATACGAATGTACCCTAGCGGTTTTCTTTGTATACCTAAATATGCTATAAAATGTAACTGATGTTACCATTTCAACTATGATTTATATTTATATTGAACACCCCAGGTCGTTATTATAATATCACTAAATTTTCCTATAAAATGGTCTGGTTATCGCAAGGTAAAAACACATTCGTGTTTATTTGCGGCACGGTCTTATGTGATACCTTTATTCTTTTCGAGGTTTACTCATATAATAATTCAAATTACTTAAGTCTTGTCACGCTGGTTTACCGGACTGGTCCTGGTGTAATTTTTCTTATAATGCTCGGATTAGTCCCATGTATATTTTCAGATTTCATTGATGATCGTTGGAGCTTTTGGAGGGAGGAGCTGGATGATTCCCTATCATAGATTTTTATTTCCACCGCATTACTTTGTTTATTTTTATATCAACAATTGTGAGGATAGGTTGTTATAACTATCCAGCCTGATGATAGGTTAGTTTACTCTGATTATTGTATCTATATGGTTTTCCTTTGTAAAAGTATTATTTTTATATTATATGTTATCGTTCCGTTGTGAGATTCTAATATTGTGTTCTCTTCTTTCTTGTTTATTTTCTTTTCTTCTTTTATTTTACCCTAATATTCTACCTTTTTGGCACTTAAGTACTCAACACATAAATACCTTGGATGCATAAGGATTGACATTTGGTTGTCGAAAAGGCGTTCTTTACACAAACTAAATAAACTAATACCTTTAATTAGTATTAATTAAACGCTTTTCTAGCAAAATAAATTCATGAAAATTCATACCCACTTGAGAAAAATCCTAAAAAATCACTAAAAATTAGAATTAACATATTCTTTCATAAGTAAAAAATTCGAGGCCAAAGTTATTATTTTAATAATTAAAATCCATCATAAACATTATTTTCTACTTAGGAAATTCATAAAATATTCGTATATTAACTTGGAAAATTGTGAATTAATAAACCATCTCTAAAGTAGTATTTTACACAACATATCAGAAAATCAAATCAATTGGAGATCAAAAACTTAGGTTTTCCCTTTAATACCTATCTAAATAATTCCATAAAATTTCCATAAATCATTATTCTATCCAAACAATGATCAAACATCCATAACATGGCAATGCAGGCAAAACAATTCAGAAATTAATCATAACTGAATTCAAGCACAAACAATAGAGATGGTTAACTATTATTCACATTAGATTGGATAGAAGATTGGGATTTGGTGAAGATTGATTTCCCTAAAGCTCTTTCCCTTGAATCCATTTAGTTTCCCCTTCTTTCTTCCTTGATTATGGTTGGCCTCTCTATTTTCTATTGATTGTTTTGTGAATGTAGAATAAGAATGAATGAGAGGGGGATGGCTTAAGGGAAGAAATAAAGCTCTATTCCTAATTAGCCATTCTTATTAATTATTTTCTTTTCTAAGTTTAAAACAATCTTATTAATTGATTCATTAAGGCACAACCTAGTTTAATTATCAATCTCATCCTCTTTATCTGAATATATTATTCTATTTAATCTATCCAATTAAATTTCTTGAATAATGTTAAACTAAAATTAGGGATGTTACATTACTAAGTGACAAGCAATAACACTTTGGAGTTGTATTATCTTAGGGAGTTTGACTATATGGGCTGATAAATCCCTAAGAAAAATATGACTACTGATTTTGACGATCTTCATTATCATTTTATTTTGATGATTCGGTTGATCACTCATGATACTGGCAACTCATTAGACAGTTTTAGGATGCTATCTTCTTCCGAAGATCAATTGATGGTCTCCATAGGCTTTTGTGGGTAATAGCTATCACCATATGTTTGGTCCAAGAAGGGACTATACCTTTGTCCAAGAAGGGACCATACCTCTGTTTGTGCATTTATTAGCTTACTAGAGGCTACACTCATGATTTCTTATTGTCTAAAAAGAGATATCAATTATTAGTAACTTTCCAGTAGCTACATTCATGTTTCTGCGGTTTTTCTAGGTTAGGATCGTACCTCTATGTGTCGTCCAGGAGGGTACAGTTTTATGTGCTTTCCACAAAGGGGACAGTACCTTTGATTTAATGATAACCTTATATGGATTTATTTTAGTTCCATTGATTTAAAACATACATATGTGAATCACCATATTTGCATATGATGGTCTATGATAGACTTGAGTGTTTTAAGAAATGATGATTATTTTGTGATATATCCTTTTGGATTGATTTGGATTGGCATATTTTGTATGACGTAGTAATTATGTGTAGTCATATGTTATTTTGATATATTATTCGCACACATTTAAATTAGATATAGTTTTACCCATTTATTTTCATAATACTCGGGTCAGGCCGAGACACTACATGTAACAAGATTTGCCGACCTTGGACATGTGTGCTAGCATGAGGATATATAATTTTTTATAGTTTTAGTTTACCTCATGTGTGTGTGTGTGTATGGATATGTTTTGTATGGGAAGCTATGTGTATATATTAGATATGTGGTTCTAGTATTATCATTTTGTAGACTAATACGTTTATAGTTGTGTATGATGTAGTTTATTCCGTTGTGATCTGTGATTCTATGACCGATATTGTATATTATTCTGATTTAATTTGACTTATGTGTTTATTGCTTTGTGCCGAGACTGTACACGTCAATTATTCGGTTCAGATCCTTAAATTTTCGATAAGAAAGACCTATCTGTGTTAGCTCAAGCGAATATTCTAATCAGATCACTCTTAACAAACCTCAATCTCTGTATTACTAGATGATATTACTTAGTAATACTCTTTAGTAGTATAGGTATAGAGGCAGGATATTACAGCTTGGTATTAGAGTAGGTTAGAATAAATAGAATATAAGAGAAATGAATCTTAACTCATAGTGACTTAGAGTCCTAAATTCCCCTTAGGTGTGTGGTAGTTACACTATATTAAATGAATAGTAAGAGTATCCGATGATTACTGGAGCAATCATCTTGGGACATACTTGTTTTTTCGTGTTATCTATTATTATCCTTGTCCCTACCTTTTCTATGTATTTGTCCCTGTGTAGAATGTAAGTTGTGACGAAGCAAGTTTGAATGGAAGGATCCAGTAGTGATTAGAGTGTGGGGCTGAAGCTGGAAGATAACTTTTCGCTGAAGGTGATTGTTTGTTTGTTTAATTGAAACATAAGTTGTTTATATAAATGTTTATTTATTCCTAGTTTAAAATGTAGGAATTAAATAAGACGTTATCACTCAAAGAATTTATAAACTCATTTATGTCTAGACAGTTTCTAAAAATAGAACTATTGAGGGATAATAAAAACGTTTAAGCAATTAATAGTTATAATATATAGAATGATAAATTATATATATTTAATTAAATTTGGAATTGGAAAATATACTTAACAAATAAAATAAGAATTGCTTACTGTTGTGAATAATTGAATATGGTGTGATATACTATTTTGAATGCAAATGGTTGATAATGGGTGTGTATATATGTAACATCATAAGTTAATATTTTTATGTAAGCAAGCAAATGATTTTGAGAAATTATGAATATTATTTTTTAAAGTGATTGAAAGGAATTTTAATGATATATTTTGTGTTGACTTGTCCTTTGAGTTGTGTATGAATTTTGGTCGATACGAGTATGTAAAGTATCATCAGGAATTTCTAAACACTTGAACGAGACAAGATGATACGATATTTGGAAATATAATGAGAAATGTCTTACTTGGAGTTTATATTGTCCCATAAAATAATGCGTGAGTTTAGAAAAATGAAAACATTTTTTTCTAAATTTAATTTTTTTCGAACAACGTATGTAGCCACGAGATTAGTGCGAAGTTAAGATAATTGCAATGCATTATTGATATAAAATTCTAGACGGTCAACATTGCAGTCAATTGATGAGCTGAATTGATAAAATCTTGTGACATGACGATGTTGTATATTTTATTATAAATTAAGTTTGGGAATCATGTGTGTAATAATGCATTTGTAAAAGTTGAATTCGAAAGCATTTTTTAATGACATACCTACCTATATAATGGATGGTTTTTAATTGAGGAAAGAAATAAAAGTGAAATTTTATAGTAGAATTACATTGTATGTATGCATGCATGCATAAAAGAGAAAATGCTTCGACGTATATTTAAAAGGAAAAAAATACACTGGAATATATATATATATATATATATATATTCCAGTGTATATATATATATATATTTAAAAGGAAAAAAATACACTGGAATGCATATAGACAAGCACCATTGTCCAAGTGGTTAATTGATACGGCTTTGGTGCAAGAGGTCACAAGTTCGAAACTTGCTTTCGAACGTTTATTGACATGGGATATGTTGTCACATTGATTTGTTGTATATAAAGTACCATTTCAAAAAAAATAAAAACAATATATATATATATATATATATATATATATATATATATATATATATATATATATATATATATATATATATAGACACACACATAACTGTTTTCAAGTTGCATGAAGGAGATACATTAAGCTGTTTTCAATTGGCTGTTATGAGTTCATGAGATATATATAAATAGTTGGCTGCTGTATTAATTTTTCTTTTATATCATGTTGCTGAAACTTGCGTCTCAGTTTTTCATATATTGTTTGTATACCTGATGCAGACTGAAATGTATGAGTAAAGTGAGGTCATCATGTTTCTTTGAATGTTTACTCCTATAACTATAATTAAATACATCTTTATTCTCATATAAACGAACTAAAATAATTATAAGGTAATTTTTATTATATTATTTAAATAGTTTTAAAATTGTCATTTTTATAAAGGTGGTGATCATTTGTACTCCTCTAGTTGCATGTGTATACATGTTAGTTTTGTGTTAATGAACGGGAGTGAATTGCTGTGCTTGCATACGTGTGGGTGAGTGTATGGGTATGCATTTGTATAAGTGATGAGTTTTACGTGTGAGTGGGTGATTGCATAAATATTTAAGAGTGAGAATAAAAACAACATATTGTGAAAGCACGAATTATAACGGAAAGCAAACCATATATTTAAATATTATGTACAATTTGCAACAGCTCACATTTATTTATTAAATAATTTCAAAATAAATTTATCGGATAAATTTCCAAAATCCATTTAGTTATTTAAATCACTATTATTAACATTAATTAGTTACTACTAATGTTACACTTTTCCTCTTTGGATTCCAAAATCAAGTCGACATCAGCGGCGGAGCCACATTAAGGTTTGGAGGGGTCACGTGACCCTTCAATTTTTTTTAAACGGATATTGAGGCTATAAAATTACGTGACATGTTGTAGTCTGCATGCTAATTTATTGCATGTTGCAGGTTGTGCCTTTATAAATGCTAATTTATTTTCATGTACAAATGCATGTTGCAGTCTGCAAACAAAGAATATGTTCGGTAATGATACAATTTACAATCTTCCTCTCATTCTTTCTTCTACTTTTATGTTTCATCACTATTTTTAATATGGCAATCGCTAAAAATAATGGTAAAAAAATCCGAGCTGCTGCCCCCAAACCCCCATTTCCGTTTAAATCGTGCCCTCGCCTGTTTCAAATCCTAACTATGCCACTGGTCGTCATTCATCTGTTTGATACTCAAAGCCGATAAAACCTTTGTTAGAACCAATCCCAACAATTGTGCATCTCCACAACTTGCCAACTTGGCCAATAACTCATCCTTTGAATTCTCCTCTTTGGGGATGTGTGTATATGTAATGCTCTATATCGTTCAATAGTTCTAATGTATTCGTTAGGTAAAGGGAAAATCCCAAACCCTTAACTTAAAATTCCTTCCTCGTTTGGCAAATCACCAACTAGAAATCATTGAATATATGCAACATCCTTACTCCTGGTTCCTCCGCTATCTTGAGTCTCACCATCAATGTTTCGAACTCAGCCTCGTTATTTGTCGCGGGGAACTCTAGCTTTGATACATAGTAAACTGATCGTCCTTTTGGTGTATCAGTTAACACTCTTGCTCCAAATTAGCGCTTATTAGATGTTCCATTTATATATAGTTTCCATTGAGAAAGCATGACTATAACGTCTTCCTCTTCACCGTCTCGTGCGATAAATTCAACGATGAAATCCACCAACGCCTATCTACTTTTTGCTCTCCTCATATGGTAGGTAATGTCGTACTGGGTTAGTTCTATTGTTCAATAGTTCTAATGTATTCGTTATGTCAGTACAATACATGTTTCAATGGTTGATCCATCAACACTTTAATTTGATGAGCCTGAAACTACGGTCACAGCTTCCTCGACGCAATCAACAAGAAATTAGCGAGCTTCTCCAACTTCAGATAGTTCTTTTCAGCTTCGGTAAACTATTTGCTAATATAGCAAACTGGATTTTGGATCCTGGCCTCCTTAAATACCAATGCTACACAGGGCATGAGTAGACACTTCCAAATAGATGAACAAATCTTCTCCATCCAAATATTTGGATAAGACCAGTGGTATTTCCATATGCCTCAGTAATTTCTCGAAGGCATCCTAACATTCCTTTGTCCACTCAAAATTTCTTTTACCCTTTCTGAAGGCATCAAAGAACTGTATAAACTTATCCATTGCTTTTGAGATAGACCAACTTAATGCATCAACTTTCCCATTCAATATTTAAAACTCTATCTTCGTGATTGGGGCAGTTATGTTCCTCAGGGCATTAAGAAGCTCCGTATTTGACTTAATTCCCCTTGAATTCACGATAAACCCTAGAAACTACCATGATGCAACTCCAATAGAACATTTCAATAGATTTAACTTCATTCTGTACTTCTACGGCACTTCGAAAATCTCCAAAAGGTCATCCATTTGGTTCCTCGATAGCCATGACTTCATGAGCATAACATCCATATTCACTTCGATTGTCCTTCCACTCTGGTTCCTAAACATGGATTTCACCAATCTCTATAAGTAACTCCTGCGTTCTTCAGGCCAAACGGTATCACTCGATAATAGTATAATCCCAAATCTATCTTAAAGCTTGTGTCACCCTAATCCGGAACATGCATCGATATTTGATTGTAGCCGAGATAAGCAACCATATAAGAGAGCAACTCATGTCTGGCTGTCCGATCTACTAGCTAGTAAATCCTAGGCAAAGAGAAGTTGTCCTTCAGGCATGCTTTATCCATGTCTGAATAATCAATACATATCCACCACTTTCCATTTTCTTTCTTCACCAACATAGAGTTGCATACCCATTCAGGGTATAAATCATCGTGGATAAAGTCATTTGCCAATAGCTTATCCACTTCCTCCTTCAACGTAGCGGATCGCTTTGGACCCAAACCGCTTCACTTCTTTTATTACTGGTGGATATTTTGGGACCACATTCAGCGCACGGCATGCTATCTTCTATGACATCCCACACATATTCGAATCTTTCCAAGTAAATACATCCAAATTTTCTCGGAGAAAACCAACCGATTCCTTCCATAATCCTGCGCTGAGTTAAGATCCGATCTTAAGAACCCGAGTAGGATCATCCATATCGAATGGTACTTTAACCATCAGCTTAGCCGGTGCTGCTCGCACTTCCTCTGACTTCTTCTTAGAATCCATAGACTTATAGAACTTGCTATGGTACCCGAGACAGGGCTTGGGCTTTAATTGCTATGCATTCGCAATTTTAACGCATAAAGCTTTCTCTACATTTTTTCTGTTTTTCATTGTTTTGCCTCTCTGAGCTCGGCAATGTAACATTCTCGAACAACACTCTAGTCACCTCTAATCGATCTAACCCCATTCTCCATGGGGAAGTTCATTATCAAGTACGAAGGAGCTTGTGCTATCCTGAAATTTGAAAGGGCTTGATGGTCTAAAAAGGCGTAGTATGCTGAGTACTCATCCACAATTACAAACTTCTGAACCCGCACAATCTTGCAGTCTTCATCTCCTTGTTTCCATAGAAAAAATAAAAGTGTCCCATTTGGTTGTTTTTCCTTGCTAGTAAATTCCTAAATCCTGGATTTACAAGGCTTAACATCCTTCATACTTATCTTCATCTGACCAAACATTACTTTGAATAAAATATTCACCGAGCTTCCACTATCCATAAAAACTGAATCTGCCATAGCTGGTTCTACAATATTCGTAATCACAATGGCATTGAAGGTTGGCGCTTCGACCCCATCAGAATCCCAATTCCTAAAGAACACGACATCATCAGTCATCAACCTATGCTGCTTAGCCAGAGCTTCATCCTCAATGGCGAAGCAGTTCTCCTGTGATATGTGCCTAAATGGACTCATGTATCATTCCATCTCATTTTAGCTTTTCTTCACTGGATGAGGTCCCCTAATTATGGTGTTTATAACTATTCTTCCATCTGACAGCCTGAGCCCCTCTCCACTGGGTCCAAGCTGGTTCCCTTGGGTATTCGACCCTTACGGTCTAACATTCTATCCACCATCCTACAACTCTTCTACATAACGCTGCAATTTCTTCTTTCTTATCATCTCCTCAGTGAAATATTTAATATGCCTACACTCGTTCGTATTGTGCCTATGTGTTTGATTGAAGTGACTTTATTTTCCTGAATACTTTTCTTCCTCAGTTGCCACCCTCCTAGGCAGCTTCTTATACTTTTTGTGCCTTATGTGGTATGTTTTTAGGTGTGTCATTCAAAGGAAAATACTAATCTGGCTTCATCATCCTTGAGAGCTTTTTGGAATCACTCTGCCTGCCCCCAGTGCCTTGGTTTCTCTTACCCTTAGATTACCAGAATTAACAATACTCATAGCCACATTACTTGAGATCTCGCTGGTCTATTTTCATTGCTATATTGCTTTGAATTGGTTCCTTTGAATATCAACCACCAGTCTTCCCAACAACCTGATTTGCTTCTTCCAAATGCAAGAATTAGTTACCTTTTTGGTAGAACTCCTCCATAGTTGCTCGCTGCTTCAACCTCGGCCATTTTCCAAAATCTTGTCTAGATGTATGCTCTAGAATAATGCCATCAATACCATACTTTTATTTGGATTATTTACTTCAGCAACTACAATATTAAACCTATTCTGGAACCCCTTCAATGACTCTGAGGTCCCTAAGAAAGGCTTGACAATGACATCACATCCTTAGACCGAGCAGTGTGGAGCCTGAACTACTCCGAAAACTTTGCTAATTCATCAAAAATCGAGATGAATTCCAGTGTGAGCCCAATAAACCACATCGACACAACCCCATCAAGAAAATAGAGAAATACCTACACCGAACTTTATATGTTGCTCTGGCACCATCAATGTCCTACTCATACTTGAACAAATGTTGCTTGGGAGTAGTAGTTTCATTGTATAATGACATTATAAGTATCGTAAACTACTTAGGATACTCTTTCCTTAAGATATTCTCTGTGAATGAAATTCTACTACGAGTAGAACTCCAACCTTCATTCTTTCTCCCTTTATTTTCCTTCAACAGCCTCTTAATCATGTCCTCTATATGCCTTTTAGTAGCTAGGTATTCTGAAGGACGACTATGAAAAGTTGGGCCTAGTGTTTGACTTTGCAAACAATCTCGTTTTTCTCATTAACGTCTAGGTTCTCCAGTCTTTGAAAGAACCACACCTTTAGTTCTTATTTGACGCCTAATTGGCCCTGTAGCATCTGTTTAAGCACTAACATCCTGAGCTTCAATTACTGGTTCATCATCATCACCAGCATGTTTTAAATATTCCTTGGAATCAGATAAGTTGAAGGGCTCAGCTCTCTGCTCTTTTATGGGCCTTAAATTGTACTCAGTACCGATCTAAATTCCCATAGCAGGGGCTCTGCCAGTCCCTCTAGCTATTCTCCATACTGCTCCAGTAGTATATTCCTTCTGCTTTTGTTTTCCACCGCTTTGGTTTTGTCTAGGAGCAGATGAGTTCTCCTCTTCGGATCCAGTAGGTGATGCCTCTCTCCTGATCCTCTATGGAGGTTGGGTTAGTAAGGCTATGCTAGCATCCATTTTGAGAAGTAGAACCTTTTGAATATCCACCATCTTTTTATTCAAATCCACCATCATCTTATCGAATTCTACTCTTTTGCCCATCTTCGAAGGGGCAGATGGTCCTGGAAACATTGCTGACATTAGTTAGTAACTTCATTATGGTGGGAAGCTTCTTCATTTGTACCAGAAAATGTGCTTTAGATCTACCAGGCTTCCTTGATGGTGTCATTGATTCCAATATGAAATTCCTTCAAACCCTTTGATGAAAACCTACTAGATCTAACCTTTGGACGCTCTAATCTATAATAGATAGCTCGATCTACACTTGAGAAACACCTTCCTCAATGAAATCATCAAAGATGTTGGGCCAAAAAGTGACACAACACCTCAAAATGAAATTAAATCGAGAGGTCTAACAAATAAATAAGAAACAAATGAAATTTTTATGGTGGTTCATCAAATTTGAGGCAACGTCCATTTTAATCATACTACATAGAGATTTTGGTCACTAGTATAAGGATTTTACTGATCTAACTATGTAGATCGGAAAAAGTAGCTTCCTTTGTGATAAGGTTGTGTAGAGAAAGAGGATGAAGATGACGAAGTGCCTAAATTCCCTTTTGAGTTGCCATGTGCTTGCTATTTGTAGAGAAATCATCCAAAAAAATCATCGGATCTCAAAATACCATGTCTAACTTTAGATCCAAGAAAGTAGGAGGGTAGACGATGTCCCTTGGATAATAAAGTCACCTCAGTACCGATAATTACCTCAGTATTGATCAAAAATGATCGATACTGACCTAATTTTATGATGGCTAGTCATGCCATATCACTCTGTTTTGTCTTCTACCTTTGATCCATCAAATTTCGAGCACTTTTCCTTAGAAATCAAGTCATCGTTGAGAGTTTCTAACATCATTAGTACTTGTCATTTTCTTCAATGCTTCCTTAGGGTTGTTCAGCTACTCCTTCAAAGATGGACCCTCGGACAATCACTTTCCTTATCAATCCATAAGCCTTGTCTCTAGATCCTTATAAGGTGCTCAAAAAGAGCTCAGTACCAACCAAAAAGTGGTTGGTACCGATCTGATTACTTAATTCCTTTTGCACTCTGAACTCTTAAAGCCCCTTCCTTTGTCCTCCCAAGTATACCTCCAAGTCCTTGAACCATTCTGTCTTCATCCTGACAACCACATTCAATTAAAAGCCACTTGGTTCAAAAGCCGAATAACATGTAGCATATAGTTTTCCTTATACACTTGGTATATTGATCAAATATCAAATATAACAACCCTGGTTTTGGTAATTACCTGTAAATATTAAATTAAAACCGTGGTTACAATTTAATACTGTAATTAAAAAATAAATTGGAGATTTAAATTGTTTGTTTCAAATAAACAATGGTTTTTAGAAATAAAATGTGAAAATAAAGCTTTGAAAACTATATCTTGGTTGTTTGTGTTAATAATGAATGAAATATGGTTTTATTTAGAGTAAATGCAATAATATTGTAAATTATTGTCAATATTGAATTTTTATTGATTATAAAGGAGAATTTTTTTAAAAAAAAAACTCAACCCAGAGCCCTCATGAAATCGAAGGGATAGGAGGAGTTCCCTCATGCCTGGTCCGAACACAGACACTTGGGATTTAGACCAGCCTAGCACAGAGACTTATGTCCCCCACCATTAATCGTGGGTTTAACGGGGACCCATCTCCGCGCCTTGAGTGGGAGAAGGGCAAACGGGGATCGAACTCGCGACCTCTTTAACAGGAGGCAAGTATCTTACCACTGCGCCACTACTTGCGGACTTATAAAGGAGAAATTAGAAGTATTTATGTATTTTTATAAATATAAAAGATGAAATATTGTTTAAAAATAATATTTGCTGTAAAAATAAAGTTATAATGGTTTGTTGTATTTTGTTCCAATAGATCCGTTAGCCACCTATAGTTTTTTATTAAGCATTTATTAGTTATGTTAGAGCATTAATCGACGTATTTAATAGATGTTTAAGACAGAGCTATAGATGGTCGCTCCTAACCTGCCATGTGACGCCCTATACCACACGTTCGCACTAAATGATTTACAAACCGCTAGTAAATGCCACACTAGAAAGCAGTAAAATATTTACCTCACCTTATCGGTAAACACGACCCGAAGATCAAAACGATCAAACGGACAAGCCAGGAATTAACCGATAAGATAAACGCACGTGTCCCATACCACATGTTTTACCAAACCGTTTAGTTCTCCCTCTCATTCGCTTGAATAGTGCAAAAAGATGTATTTTATATATAAATAATTTACTTGAAAAAACAAGCTTTTGAAACCATTTTATAAAATAAATTGGCATTTAAAATAATTATTATATACTATTTTTAAATTATTTTAAGCTATAAAATCTATTTATTCTCTATATAAAGGAATTTTCAAATATTTTTTTAAAATTGTTTATATACGGGTCAAACCGAGTTGTTTCAGGTTAGATACCTGCTTTTGGACTTAGCTTCACTTTGATGCTTCCGCTTGGATATCTTTTTATCACCCTTTTGTGTAGTCTTGTAGCCTTTTGTTTGACTCTGATATGTATATATATTGTTTTGACTCGTTGTATATAGTGTGGTCTTCTTACCATTATGAAGTATCATTTTGTATTATACTAGTGATGTATCAGTGTATATGTATATGTGTGTGTATATATATGTTTATCTGTTGTTCTGTGATGTGATGTACATTTAGATGTTGTATCTTGTTCTGATAGATCTATTGGCCACATGTAGTTTTGTATTAAGAATTATTGGATATGTCTATCGACTTGAGATAAAAAATTTAGAGCATTAATCGACGTATTTAGTAGATGTTTAAGACAAAGCTATAGATGGTCGCTCCTAACTAGCCATATTCTCCGCACTAGTAGACAGTATTACCCAGTAATACTCTTTGTTAATGTGGGTCTTGTGGTGGAGCGTCATATCTTGGTATCTGAGCTGAATTCAAAACAAAATATGATAACCCACATTAATGCCAATTTATTTTAAAAATTATTTCAAAATTATTTGAAAAAATCCGTGCTCTAAATCAAAGCTAAACATTGAAAATTCTCAAAAATCGATATTCGAATTCAATTCAAAAACGATTCAAATTTTTAATTCCAAATTCACCAAAATCCTTGCAAGCCTATTGATAGGCATCGTAGCCTTCAAAACAGTTCAACCTCACATTTCCACTTTGTCATACAAATTAAATTTCCACTTCATTATCAACATAAAAGCAATTAAAGTTGATAATTAATTCAAATTTGTTTTTCAAAAGAATTTTGAAATAATTTTTAAAATAAATTGGCGTTTAAAATAATTATTACATTATATAATATTTTTAAATTATTTAAAGCTATAAAATCTATTTATTCTCTATAATAAGGGAATTTTCAAATATTGTTTTCAAAATTGATTTTGAAAAATGGTTTTAAAAGATTGTTTTATCAAGTAAATTATTTTATATATAAAATACACGTTTTTGCACTATTCGAGCGAATGAGAAGGAGAATTGAACGGTTTGGTAGAACACATAGTATGGGACACGTGCATTTACCTTATCGGTTAATTCCTGGATTGTCTGTTTGATCGTTTTTACCTTCGGCTCGTGTGTACTGATGAGATGAGGTAAACATTTTACTACTTTCAGCGTGGCATTTACTAGCGGTTAGTAAACTGTTTAGTAGTAAATTTCAATTGGATTTGTGTATGAGGTTTTGAAAATTTTCTAAATATTGAGATTTGAGAATTTGAATATGAAGAAAATAGATTTTTATAACCTTGAAAATATTTGTTTAGTTAAATAGGAGTATAAAGAATCCATTCTTTGAGTTTGTCTTGCCTTTTTACAACTATCTAGCGACTTGCATTTACGTGGTCTTTAGGGTTGGTGGTATTAAAGAAACCACTTGCCTCTTATCGAGTTTTCTTGCCTCCATTGTGTCAATCTGATGTCAGTATGGCTCTTTCCGTAGTGACATACGGAAAGTTATGTCGATAATTATCTAGTTGGTTGAAACCGGGATAAAATTTTGTTAAATCCCGACTCTAATCGAGAAGCTCCTAAGAAATCAATCTCACTCCATTGATCTTTTATATGGCATCCTATCTGTGATCTTATTTCGAAGGTAAGAAGCCTTCAAAATCATGATGTATTGCTCGTAGAAATTCAATGGTCCACTAGTCCCAAATATTAGCACTTGGGAAATTATAGAATTAATCAAACAATCTTATCTTGTTTTTCTATCATCTTGTGTTGGGGTGAGAAATTTTAGATTTGAGCTTATCTATCTTCCTTTGCTTGATGAAATAATTTGTGTTGAATACAACTCTTCTCTAGAAATTGCGAGGATGTAACTTTTATAAAGGAGAGTCTGTAACAACCCTGGTTTTGGCGATTACCTGTAAATATTAAATTAAAATGGTGGTTATAATTTAATATTGTGAATTAAAAAATAAATAGGAGATTTAAATTGTTTATTTTAAATAAACAATGGTTTTTGAAAATAAAATGTGAAAATAAATCTATGAAAACTTTATCTTGGTTGTTTGTGTTAAAAATGAATGAAATATGATTTTATTTAGAGTGAATGCAATAATATTGTAAATTATTGTCAATATTGAATTTTTATTGATTAAAAAGGAGAAATTAGAAGTATTTATGTATTTTTATAAATATATAAGATGAAATATTGTTTAAAAATAATATTTTGATGCAAGAATAAAGTTAGAATGGTTTGTTGTATTTTATTTGATAAGAAAACAATTTTGTTATAGATTCATATGTTAAATATGGTGTTTTATGAGATAAAAAGTGTAAATTGTGTTATTTAAGTAAAAATAAGGTTTTATTGATAAAAATAAATTTTTATAGTTAAAATAAAATTTTATTTTGTTGTGAAAATAATTTTGTTTACATAAATCTTTGTTGTATAAGTTTATTTGGTTTTTGAAATAAGAAAATGTGTGTATTTATGTAAAATAAGTGGAAACGTGTGCATTACTTAGTGAATTTTCACTAAGTATGGTATTGGGCCATTTGGATATAGGATTAAATCCATAATACAATTCCAAAAACATCAGGAGACAAAGAAAATTGAAGTTACTATCCTTCTCATTTTCCTCCTTCTCAAACTTACAGTAAGTGAAATCCATGACCTCCTTTCAATAAATCAAAATATTACTCCAATTCTTGTTGAAATTAAAGAGGAAATCTTCAAAGAAAAGAAAAGAAAAGGTAATCAAATCCAATACTCAGGCTTGTTTCATCAGAATCTTGAATCTGTGTGTGAATTTTCTGTTATTGGTTTCTTCTTCTTCTGCATGTTCCATTTTTGGCTACTACAGGTCTTTGAAGGCTTCTTTGCACCGGAAAGCTTCCATCTTCTTCTGTTTGTTCAAGCTGAATCCACTTTTTGCCAAGGTGAGTGTCAAAACTCACAAATCTAGCTAAAGCAAAGCTTCCAAAAGCCAAATCTGAGCAAAAATATAGTTTATGTAAATTTCTTGTAGTTACATTGTTTCTGTGCAAACTGTGTTTGTGTGCTATTTTGCATGACCATATCTTCTTATTCCTATGTCGCAATTCACTGATTCTTTTTTGTTTGAAAGTGGAAGTTTTCTATTATGTGCACACCAATTTTTAGTTCAATCTGAGGTTGTTTGCTCTTCTATTTCATGCCCGAAAGTTGAATCCGAGATGGTTTTCAGGCCTGTACATATTTTCGTTTTGAGCTATTGCAAATATGGCCTGAGTCCATATTTGAGACAACGTATCTCTTTCATTTTCTATCGGAATTCATTAATTCTTTTTTATCTAAAAGTTGAAGTTTTCTAATATGTGCAAACCAATTTTGAGTTTAATCTGAAGTCATTTAGTCCTCCGTTTCATGCCTGTTAGATGAATCCAAGATGGTTTTCAGGCCTGTACACGTTTTCTGAGCCACTGCAAACGTGGCCCGAGTCTGTGTTTGAGGCAGCATATTTTTTCATTTCCCATTGGAATTCGTTGATTCTTTTTTTATCTGAAATTTGAAGTTTTCTACTATGTGCATACCAATTTTTATTTCAATTAGAGGTCATTTGGTCACCTGTCTCTTGTCTGTAAGTTGAACCCGAGAAGGTTTTCAGACATGGGCAGAATTCAACATGGCCCGAGTCCATATTTGAAATTTCATATCTTTACCATTTCTTATCAAAATTTAGTGAATCTTTTTGTAGCATAGTTAATTTTTTCTACTTTTCATGTATTAACTTTTATACCATTCCGAGATCATTAATCCTTCAAATTGTGTGTGAAAGTTGAACCCGAAGAAGATATCAAACCTGGGTATTGTTTTTGCCCATGCACTTTTTTTTCTGCCTTGTTTTCCCGTTTGATTTCCGACTTCTGATCTTGTATTTGTGACATTTCCTTACTATTTGAAGGCTATGAAGTCTATGGACCTTCGGGTCATTTGTCCTTCGGGATGTTTGTCTAAGAGACGTATTTGTCCATTATGACATATTTATCCTTTGGGATGTTTATCTAAGAGACATGTTTATTTGTCCTTCGGGACATTTGTCTAAGAGACATGGCACCTTATTTTGAGAGAACAATACTTGGTGGGCTTCGGCCATAAGAACGTGCTATATCTTTGATATGATCTCATTGATTATTTGTATTTTTCCAAATGTATCGCCTATTTACATATTGGCCATTTGAGCCATTCGAGACATTACACATATGGTGATTACATCCTGGAAATTTGAACTCCTTTGAGATCTATATTTGAGATTTGGGTTTGCCAATACTTGAAGATTATTTGAGATTTGTGATTTTGGCATTTTTGGCATTTATTTGAGATTTGTACACTCCTTTTTGGGAGATATATGAGATTGCCATTTTTGGCATATTTAGTGTTTTGAGATTTCTCTATTATGAGAATACATTTGAGATTACCCTTTTATGGCTTGTTTGAGCTTTGGGATTTCTCCTTTTCAAGAGTTATGTTTTCTCTAAACCATTATAGTAGTTTTGGGATTATGCCGATGATATGAGGCATGTTTATACTTAGTTGCTTTTTATGTTGAGTTATCTCTTTCGAGACTATATATGCTTAGTGATACTAAATCACTTGAAGTAATGACATATGATTACTTATGCTATTTATTCTCATTTGAAAAGAGTTATCACCCTTTTACCCTACGCTTCATATTATCACTTATCTTACTAAACTGATTGTTTTAGCTAGACTGACCCGTGTATTTTATACTCGGGTCAGACCAAGTTGTTTCAGGTTAGATACCTGCTTTTGAGCTTAGCTTCGCTTTGATGCTTTCGCTGGGATATCTATTTATCACCTTTTGTTGTTGTTATCTTTTTGGTTTGACTCTAATATGTATATTTTTGACTCGTTGTGTATACTGTGGTCTTCGAACCACTTATAATGCATCATTTTGTATCGTACTGTGATGTATCTGCATATGTGTGTGTGTGTGTGTGTGTGTGTGTGTGTGTGTGTGTGTATGTTTATCTACTGTTCTATGATGTGATGTACATTTAGTTGTTGTATTTTGTTATGATAGACCCGTTATCCACATGTAGTGTTGTATTAAGCATTTATCGAATATGTCGATCCACTTGAGATAGAAGAAAAAAATTAGAGCTCTAATCGACATACTTAGTAGATGTTTATGACAAAGCTATAGATGGTCACTTCTAACTAGCCTTATTTTCCTCATTAGCAGACGGTATTACCCAGTAATACTCTTTGTTAATGTGGGTCTCTGGGTGAGGCATCACATCAAATCTAAAATAAAATAACTGAATTTTGCAGTAGGGTATTCTTGGGTATTTGTGAAATATTACTAAAATTATTTAGGGAAGCAATGAACGTCTTATGAAGAACCGTTTGAACTTGAACTTTATAAGTGACATAGATTATTGTAAGTCAATATTAAATTCATGTTCACCCTTACTTAAGGAGATTTAAGTCGGAAATATTCCAAATGAGAGGATGTGGTAGATTCAAATATAAAGGTAAGTACATTGCCTTGAATAACACCTTAATAAAAGTAATATATATGCATAAATTTATAAGAAAGCCAGTGTTGGTTCCCACCATTCAGAATCTAATAACATATTGTGATGGCAATGATGCAATATAGATTGCAATAGGATCTGAATTCTTGATAAGAAGATGAGATATGTTCTCCATAATTAACAAATGATAAAAGAGTTTATTAGTGATGGAAAAGTATAACTAAAAATGGATACATGATAGTAATATCTTAATAATATTCACTAAGGCCCATTATGAGTTTAATTTAGGTAGTCTAGTAAAAAGGTATGTGTGTAAGGGTCCATAATTGGCCCTAATGCAACTGGAAGATTGATAGATTTAAGGGTATACCTAAGGGTCAATAATGTAATTTGATTATATAACTTAACTATTATAGGGTATCTTGTTCGAAATGAAGTATGCTTTTGGTTTTATTTTTCCATTATATGTATTACTATATTGGATATAAGTAATGTTTTATATTATACATCAATATATCTAAGTAAAAATCCTTAGAAAAAGTATTTTATCAATTTTTGTTGTTAATGTATTTATAACCATGGGTTTTGGATTGATATTCAAATAATGGATCCTTAAATGTTCCTATTCAATATTTATAGAGAAAATGATATTGGCATGTCCATTGAGTCTAGTATATGTATAGCTATCTATACAATGGATGGTAAATTACTCATGACCAATGGGACATCAAGGGATTATATACTTGTGGTTGTTTGTAACAATTGTCGAACAACTTAACGACGGCCTATTATAGGATAATACAACTAAGTTAAAATATAAATTTTCATTTTAATAACATGCAGTAGTCTTCACACTTACGGGTACTGTCAATCTTAAGTAGCTAGGTTGTACTTTGATCATCATCAATCACATGGCATACGATCATGTTACAGCCTCCAACATATTAAACTAATTGAAGTGAAATGCTATTTAATAGAAGATTCGTCTCTTTCATTGTAGAAGGTCAGTACCACCACAATTGATAGTGAAATTAAAGTCAAAATTTCTTGCTAGGGTAAAATAGTTAATCGACAATGTTATCTGAATGAACCAAGGAGTTGAACATATTTTATGCGATTAACTATGAATATTATTAGAGTTTTTGACCATCTACCGAACTATAGATATTTTCGTGATATAACGATGGCGAAAAGAAAAAAAATAAACTATCATGATAAGATGTAACTTAGTGATACAGTGATGCAACAACTAACTTATGTATGACACTGTACTTCGGCAAAGTCCATACGGGCTTCAGTTTTTAAATTATTTAAATATTGACTAAAAATCAAGCTTACACCAAGAAGTCAACACAACCCAAGTTGTTAGTTAATTTCCAAGCTAAACCAATTTAAAATTAAATTATAAACATTATAAATTTATAGTAAAATTAATATAAATGTTTTATTGAATTTAATATGGCATTTTAGCTATTTATTTGAAGCCTTCAAATTAATTTAAATAATGTATAATTGTTATACATTGATTGAGTAATTAAAAGCTTAAATAATCAATTAGTGTAACGACCCAGAATTTTATCACTTAAATCTGGAATATTTAATTAACTCTAAATATTCAAATAATTGATTTTAAATATTAAATAATATATTTTGATTTATTATATAGTGATGATAATTCATTTCGAATGGTTTTATAAATATATGAACTCGTTTAGAAAGAAATTAGCTTCATCATGTCTTTACAGTTAGAAAATATAAGTTTCAATATTTATTAAATATTATTAATATAATAGCCTTAAAAGCTTCTTATAATTTTTATACAATGAAAGTAAGTGATTTATAATGGTTTTATAAAATATAAACTTATTTTATAAAGATACACAAACTTCGTTGCATTTTGGTAGTTCGATATCATATTTTTATAATTGGATTTTAATATTATTTAATATGGTTTTATAGTTTAAATAATCTTATTTTAATTATTTAAGGAGGATATGTAATTTATTTCTAAGTTTTGTTTACATAAATAAATAGCTTGATTAAAAACTGAAATATAACCATGATTCAGCTTACGGATTTTCGACCTTTCGTCAAATGAAAGTTGTTTCAAATTGTTGCAATGCTATTTGATACACACACATACATATATATACACATATACCTTCACAGTTAGTCAAATCAAAGAAAAAGAAAGTATCTAAACTAAAGTATACATATTTATAGATAAAATCCTTATATGTATATAAATGCAAACTTAACCTTTAAGTCACAAAAAGCAATCCTCAAATCAACTTTCCATCACCTACACATCATGACATGAGGGGGACAAGTTCACATGAGGGGACAAGTTCACATGAGGGGACAAGAGGGAGGACGTGTATGACATGGTGACGGAGGGGTATTTTAGTCCATTTGTAAGCTTAAGCGCTAAGGTTTCTAACCCAATAAATACACACGCATACCTTCACAAATTCATTCATTCCTTCTTCATCTTCTTCTTCTCATTTCTAAGCTCTAATGGCTTCTTCCTCTATAGAAAAATAATGGTAAAAATATAAGCGAACAAGAAATAAAATATACATACATTTCCATTATCATTTAACTTCCAAAATAGTGTCAAACCCCTCCCTTCCTCCTCTATAGTGCATGGCCACACCCCCACTTCCACCTTGATCGAGCAGCTATGGCCAAGCATCCCAAGGAAGGGGGAGCAAGTTTAAAAAACTCCGGAGTGGAGAAATTGGAGAGAAGTGTTGCCAGAGTACCCTCGAAAAAAATTCAAGGAGTTCAAAAGGGAAAGCTATTACGAGAACACTACTTTTATATTATTTAAATTTATCTTAAATTTATCAGTGATTTTTGCTATGCAACTATACTTCGTTTATCATATTTTGGATGCTAAAATAATTGATTATCGGATGATTGGTTGATAATATGCTTGCTTGATATGGAAATGATCCATGGTAAAATAAATGTCGAATTTACACAAAGGAATCACTTTCCTTTTGTAAATTATAATGGTATATATAACATTTTGAACCTCTTTAAAAATGGATAAAAATAGTTTATAAATGTTTTATAAGCATTAAAACTCATTTCAATAAAGTATGAAATAGATTTGGAATTAGTTTAATAAAAAGAAATTGGAAAAGTAGAGTTTTTAAATTTTTGAAAAATAAAATCCATTGTTTCATTTATGGAAAATAATAGTTTTAAAAGGTGGAAAATGATATAGAAATATTATATGGTTTAAAATGAAGGATTTTAAATTAAAAAGGTGGGAAAATGAATATTATAATAATATAATTATAATAGGTGAAAAGATGTAAAATAGACAAGTAAGATGCTAAAATATTGTTTTAATTAGTTAATAATAGTTTATTATGCTATTAAAATTATTTAAAAGTATTTCAGACAAGTTTTATTAAATTTGACTAAAAGGTGAAAATAATCCGTGCGTTTCGGCAGTACGTGATTTCGCGACCTGAAAAGTTAAACGGATGTGTAAGACAAAATACAAGACGAAATTCTTTGAAATAAAAAAAATTGGACCCTGGTGGGTATATTTTTCAAATAAAAAGATAAAATCAAGATTTTGTTTAGTGAAGTTTGAGATATGTTCAAATCAAGTTTTCATAATCAAGCATTTTTGGTGGTTCGTAAAATATTGTTTTCTACTCTTTAAAATGGATGTTTTTAAATCTTTAAGAATATGAAGTAAATTCCACAAAAATGTTAAAATATTTTAAAAGGAATTTGAATTATAAAAATACGCATATATGTAATAAAATTGGTGTTTTAATATATAAAGCCTTAAAATCATTGTTCACCAACATTTTAGCAATGAGATTTGGTAACCATTAAATAAATGATTTGAACTTGGGTTTTCCTCCCAAATCTTTTTGAAATGTTTTTCAAATGATAAATCAAGTACTTTTAAAACTTTAGAGTCGATCAAATAACTTGATCGCCTTATGGGTGGTAGAGATATTCTCTAGGATGTAGTTTGGGAAACTAGTTGTCTGCTTCCCCTAGTTATCGGGATTAGCTGGATGGAAGGGGTGTTTAATTTGATTTACTTAGACCGCATTTTCTTAAGATAAAATAAAAGAGATTTGGAGTTTTCCAAAAGTTAAACAAGATTTAAAGTAGGCTTTTGGTTGTTAAAGAAAACATTCTAGTTAAACTCTATATTAAATTCCGAGGAGGGAACTCGTGCTATCCATATGAATTTAAAAGATGATTTCATCGTTACTCGACAAATAGTACAAATTCAATATGGAAATTAGTATTGAGTATAATTAATCTAAAAGTTATGAATCCTTTTTACTCGTATTAATTGGTTTGGGTATACATAAACGATGTCTTAAATAAAATTGTTTTTAACCTACTAAAAGATATGTTTTGAAATAAGTAGTCCCCATTAAAATTTAAACTATATCAATAATGGTATATGGAAATATTTTTCCTAAGTAATTTAAAGGAAATGATTTGATATTTCCAAAGTTAAAAATAAGTTTAATAAATCTATATATAGCAAGAAGAAATGGTTTAAAATATATCTCTAAAGATATTTTATTAGGTATAAAGATATAAATAAATTGAATGATGATCACTAATCACCCACATACTTAACATTCGGGGAGAATGGGATCAGATTTAGGTGATTCCCATCGAAAAACAACTTCAAGCCAATCTACACATTCGATAGTGACATGTTGAAGATAATGATTTTAAAGATGGAGATCTTCATAATGTAGGGCTGCTTGCCACTAACCTCATGATTCCCATATTATATACATATGGTGATAGTAGTACCTTTATTTTGAAATCTTTAATGCAAGGACTACTCACTACTAATCCTATGTGTGATTCCCAAACATGACGTAGTAAGAGTACCTTCAGTTTGTCCTATTCCTGGATAACATGTATAGACGAGTGTTTGACATTGCATTTCTAAGACCACATACACTAGTATTTACAAACATACATCTATTTGGTAGTGTAGGAGGTAATCTGTCTTATACTTAACGACCTTCCCTGAGGCTTATGAACTTAAGGGTTGTACTTTTGTGGAAACCAATTAGCGTGTCATTGAAAATGGCAATGTGGCATTCAAAAGGGATTTGTTGGTTAAGAAAGGTAAAAGTTATCTCAAGTCTTACACGTCGGTAATGGAAAAAGTAAAGTAGATGCGGCAGGGCTAAGTGGGTTGCTCTCATTAGGAGATGATCATCACCATTCTATATTTCCATCCATATATCGGGTTTGTTGTGTATGCTGTGGCCACGGTAGGATGGGAACGACCACGTTGATGACATATTTAGTACTATCTTTGATAAAGGTAAGTTCGGTTTTGTGCTGGTAGAGGACAACGGGGATATGCCTTGGTACATTCCTCTAGGATGTATTATCGAAAGATAGTCCCTTACCTTGTCGTTGTTGGAATTCCATTCTCTAATACGTACCTTTACGGACTTGATTGTATACCTAAATATGCTATTGAATTTAACAAATGTAACAATTCCGGCTATTTTAATATGTTATTAGAAAAGTTTTTTTGAAGCAATGTTATTAGAAATAATATCAGATGATTTGACAAAAATGTTTTAGTTATCATAAGGTAGAAATCCATCCTTGTTTATATGCGACATGATATTGTGAGATACTTTTTTTCCAAAGGTTTTGTTTAACATCAAATCCCATCTATGACACTGTCATACATATTTATGATCTGTGTTTCTCACGCTGGTGTAACATCCCCAATCTTGAGGCCTGAAGTGAAGCGCTATAGATGTTGTAACCATTTATAGTATTAACTTACGCTGACAAAGTATGGTATGTTGAATCACTAGTTTTGATTCATGACATAGCGAGTTAGAAGAAAAAGAGAATTCACGACGAAAAGAGATAATCAAAGGACTATGGCGATATCAAGACTTTTAATCTATGTTTATATTGTCTAGTACTTATGGTTAAGTCTTAGAAATTTGTTAAAATCTATCCTCAAGTAGTCCGCACTTCATATTTCTCAATTAATCAAAACAGAGCATACTATGTAAAAATAATACAGCCAGTCGACTGGCTGTAATCACCCAGTCGACTGACTGTGTACATATACGATATGTACTGTTTATTTTTAAAAACCTATTGCATAGTCAGTCGATTGACCAAGAACGACCAGTCGACTGACCTGAGACCAACTGTCATATTTTCGAAAAGACATCTTCTTCTACGAAAGGAAGCAACCCTTCTCTAAACGGAAATGGATGCTCCTTTTCGTCAGAACCCTTCACCTATAGCAGTAACTCTTCAACTACTATATATAATGTTCCCAAACACAACACATTCACCGAATTTCATTCTAACTCTCTACTATTCTTCTTGTGCTTTAATATTTGCATTCAAACAGCGAACAAACGTTTTTACTGCTTTAAATCTACAAACAAACTTAATCTTCGATTCTTAGCATTACCTTCTCTTCATATCATTACATACACTTCATACACTTGAGGATTTGATTATAGGAGTTTTGTACTATCAGTGAAAAATCAGTGTTATCAAGAATACACAGTGTCAGATATTATTTCTAGTGAAGTCCTCTTCTGCTGCTAAGGCGAAAATCCTGTTCAGTTGCTCAGGTGTCTGTTCTGCTGCTCAGACTGTATATACCTGTTCCTACGGGTTAAGTGAGGGTTATTGTAGTTGAAATTCCAGAAGGAGTCTAGGACTGGATGTAGAATAGGAAGTTTGAACCAGTATAAAAATTCCTGGCGTGCTTGTTTTATTTTGCTTATTTCCATTTACTTTGTTATTATCATCTGTTTTCACATTTAGATTTAATTATATTCCATATTACATGATCCTACACACTTTCACGGTAATGTTAACGATACCCATAACATCAGAAGCACATGAATATGAAGTAAAACCAACATAGATTTAAACAAATGGCTTTTCTGATTACATTTCAAATCCATATTTCATGTGCAGATACATAATCCCATACGATTCCCAGATTTTAATCAAATATAATTATTACAAGTTATGCCAAGACGACATATGAAGATTCCCCTTTGGATGTTTAATACTAAATAGACATGTTTATTATAAATACATCACGGTGAAAATAAAACTAACTAGCTTCTACATAGCTGTTAGCACCAGAATTGGTCACCAACACCCTTAGGAAGGATTGTGTAGAGAGATTAATGAAGAAAGTAAATTAAAATAGAGAACTATATGCTAAATTAGATGCAAAAACAAGGACACCGGATTTATAGTGGTTCAGCGTAATTGCCTATGTCCACTTCTAGTCTTGATCTTTGTTGCTTTCACAAGTGATTGAATATAGATATAATCCGCACTATAAAGACTTGAATGCAAATGCTAAGTAAAATTGAGTGAGTCTCAAAAGCAGCAGAGTCTCCCCAGTGTTCTCGAAAAAAGGTCCATTTCACTGTACCCCTGCCCCTCTATTTATAGACAAAGATGGGTTGGACTTCCCTAATGGTCCTAGGAGCAAGATAACTCGGCCCGTGGTGAGTGACTTCTATATGCTGAGCCACAAATGTCGAACGGCAAATGCTGAACGGTACCTTTATGCCGTACAAGGCAGTGTGTTGAGTGAAGTGTGTATGCCGAACGAGACATCGATGCCGGATGAGGGGAGATGCCGAACGACATACTTATGCCGAGCGAGGCTGGAATCGCGAGCGGGGCTGGAATGCCGAGCGAGGCTGGAATGCCGAACGAGACTAGAATGCCAAATGAGGATGGAATGTCGAGCGGGGATGGAATGCCGAACGAGGCTGGATTGCCGAATGATACTCCCAATGCCGAACGGTGCTTATGCGGAGCCTCTTGTTACATGGTCAAACATCTCGGTAACACTTGCCTCCCAAAGTGAATCATGTGGATGAACATGATGCGTTTTGAATCATGAGTACTCTATGTTTCTCTTTAGTGTCCTTATTCTGTCTTTTTGATAACGTTTTCCTTCGACCTCTCTAATGACGATCGAGGCACCGAATGCCGAACGACATACGAATGTCGAACGACATAATGCCGAACGAGGGAGGTGCATTGACCGGTTCTACCGGTCACTGTCCATTCGACTTCCCTTCTCTCTATTTAAGTCGATACTTCTTCTTCCCCTCCCTTTTACTTTTACCTCCGCTCTTCAGTACTTACGAATTCGTCTTCCAACAAACTTCTGTGAACTATTTACCCTTCCCCTCTCTTCTCTTCTCGTGCCCAATAAGTTGCCTCACCTCCTTCCCCAAATATTGAATCCGATCAGAATCGCGTATCCTACTCTAGAATCTCTCCAAGCTTCGAATCGTTTCTTAGGTAATGACTTCTCTGTTAAACACTTCATCTCGACTAGGAAACTTAGCACGAGATTTGAATTTGTGAATCTTTGTAAAACTGATGGCAGTAGGAACCATGTGGATGAGGACAATGAATTCGAGATTAGAACTTATTTAGGGCTAGGCGGAGTAGTGGAACGAAGGAGATGTCAGAGGTGTTTGAAGGAGGGAGTTAATGGAAGAAGTATTGATGTGGCTCGGTAAGACTTCCTTATGCCGAGCAATTGAGCGGAAGTACAAGAGTGAAGACGGAATTAAGATTCGTCATGCCGAGCGATGTGGCTCGGCACGGCCACGGCTCAGCATGATTCCCTCATGCCGATCGAGGTAGGAGGGAATGCAAGAGAGAAGTAGGAGCTGGGTAAAATGCTGAATGATATGGCTCGGCATGATTTGCCGAATGACTTGACTGCGCCGAGCGGTAGGGATGGAGGGTAGGTGTGAAATTGGAGTTAAGGACAGAATGCTGAGCGATGCGGCTCGGTATAATTGTGGTTTGGCATGACTTGCCGCATGCCGAACGGTGGAGAGGAAAAGTGGGAGAGTGATGTACATATGACAGTCAAAATCATCTCAACTTGGACTCAGAACATTATTGACTTAACACACTTCTTATGCCCGAACATATGACAATGAACTTGGACGGACTTAAACAATTAAGCATATCAAACAATCCAGACTGATATTTCCCTTATTTTGACAACAGTAAGCCTGAACTTAACTTGTTTAAAATAGTTAATAACCTTTTTCATACAGTGTCGATGCCGAGTTCAAAACATAAACCATCTTATGATAAGCTCTTGCAGACGGTCAGCGATGACGGTCTTCGAAGATGATAGTTCGAAGCCTAACTTTATTTCACCAACTCTATGGCTTTTAATTTCTTGGCACTTATATTTGAATGATCGCACTAGTTCACACACCGCATGGGGGGTTGCTTATGTTATTACTTCTAATGTCAATTTCTTTTCAAGTATAGTTCAAACAGGCATTTCGTCAGATTCAGCCATTCACTAGAGATGTCTAGGAAATCTAGCTCTGCCATGATCGGACAGACCTGGGCCATCCTCTCAACAAGAAGTAGTTGGAACTTCAAATCTGTCAACTACTCCTATACAAGACATGCCGAGCCCCACGACCGCATCTGTCGACTTAGCTCCTAATGCCCTAGAAGCAGCGATCTTTTTAGATGATCCGATCTTTTCCCAGGCCTCGAAGATTAACGAAAGCACGCTTCGTCATATATGCTCGGTTCATGGGATTCCTTTCGACGATATGTTGGTTCCATTAGGGCAGGATCGTCCTCACTTGCCCCCAGTCGGATATACAGCCTGCAACAGATTCATGTGTTGGGTCGGTAGCGTGACGCTATTTAACTCCTTTCTTCGCGACTTGTTACAGTATATCGAGATCGCCCCTTCGCAATTACATCCAAATGGCCAGGCATTCATATACGACACTTTCATTATCTTCATGAGTGTCCTTTTTAGGCTTTCGACTCTCGGCGATGTCCGCTATATCTATCGCTTCAAGAGACGGTCAGATAGCCCATCTTTTGTGTTCCTCGAGCCGCATAGCAAGTGTCAAATCTTAACGGGGCATGGAGCAAGTTTGCCCAGTACAAGAAGGAGTGGTTCTATGTGCGCTGTCCTCCCGGCTTTGCGAGGAGATGGGTGGAAGGAAGTAAGTCTTTTTTCTGGATCAATACTTGTGTTGGCGGAAGCTGCACCTTTTCAAACTCTTCCTCTATTTTTTGAGATATTAATCCACATCCCAAAGGATTCGGATATTTTGAAGTTGTCGAAGCTATCCGAGCTATTCCCGTCGAAGACCGGGACATCAGAACTCCCATTTCAAATGAATCAGTCACAAAGTTTGGGTTTCTGGCAGAAGGTCGCCGAATAAGCCTTCCTCCAAGCGTCACTATAACCAGGCCTACTTCGGGCAAAGAAAAAAAGCAGGCTGGGTCTTCATCACGTTATGCCCCTGACACACCAAAGGAGGGGGAGATTAAAGAAAGCAAGACGCCCGAAGTACCGGGTGAAAATGTTAGTCCCACTCGGGACCTGGTAGTCGATGTTCATGACATCGAAACGACACCTTCCCCTTCAAGGGGAAAGAAGAAATTGACCTATAAGTTGAGGTAGAAGAAAGTGGGTGGAACTTCTAAAGTCACTCTTATTCCAGTGGAGAGAGAGCCTTTCCATCAACACTAAGAAAGTTCTCTGAAAGATCTGTCGAACCTCAATATTCCTGATGAACTGCTCAACTATAATTTCGACGATCTGGAGGCCCTTAAGCTTCATTAGCCCATGAGAGGCGATACAAGCGCTCAAGCCCAAAACCAGGAAGAAAAAACTCCTATTAGTAGAGATAAAGAAACTGGTCAATCGGGGGAAACACTAGGACACACACAAACACGTGCACTTCACCTTACACTTAAATTTCTACCATCACTCTACCCTTTGCTGACTTGTCATTATTTAAATTCTGTGCAGGTGACATGGGGCGTACACATGGACTTGACCGTCTCCGTGGTTCATCTATTTTTCACCACTCCGGCCGGGATTTAGGTTCCGGCAAACGTCGAGATAGAGATGACTCCGGCGATCGAGACTACCACCGCCGAGAATCATTCTACCAAAGAAAAACTTATAGTCCGTCCTCCTACCTTCGTGATCCTCCTCCTCAATCAGAGCAAAGTAAAGAGAAGTCTGCACATAAGGGGTCCCAGCCTGAGGCCCATCGGGATCAACACTCTGGTTCATCCAGTACCAGGCAATCTCGGGATCCCTACAAAACACCTACAGTCTCCAAGCAGACTCCTCTTGCTCCTGTATCTGATCCATCAGTTGCAGAATGACTTGCTGAGCTTAAAGCTACGTTCCCAAATATATACTTTGATGGCTTGAAATTTCACCCTGCAATTTATTAGATTCCGGGACATGTCAAACAAAGCGCTATTGCTTGTACCAACGACGTCTACGTCCAGCACGATGCGTTTGTTCACTTAGCCGAAAAAGTCTCAGAAGTCTCCGTTGAGCGTCGACATGAAATTGACCGCCTTAAGCTCGAGGCTATCTATGATAAAGATATTATCAAAGCTCAGGACGAAGAGCTCTCTACGTACAAGTCTCAACATGAAGCCACCCAACAGAGTGCTAAAGATACTGCGGAGGCCGTCAATCGTCTGGAGAAAACTCATAAGAAAGAAATCGACGAGGCGGTCCAACGCTGTGGGGACCTAGATTTAGAGAAGGATTCAGTGCAGAAGGAAAGGGATGCATTTGCCCTTCGAATCAAAGAGCTGGAAGATCAACTCCATAAAGAAAGAGAGGAGAAGACTGCTGCCTAGGAAAAGTCGCAACGATATTGCGACGAGATCGTTGCTATGCGACTTCTGAAGGCAAAGCTCGACGTCGAGCTTTCTAAGGTCGGGATGCTGAAGGATGAAGCCCGTGAAAAAGTCAAGAAAAGAGCATCCGTGGATATTGTCTCTTGCCTTGAGGCGGCTACAGAGGCTGGCAGGGAAGAGATTAAGTGCATGTTTGACCCACTGATAGCAGAATTCAATGCCCATGTACTCGTGCATCGGGATTTAACTTTTCTTGGAGAAGGCTACCTTGAATCTCTAGCCGAGGCATGGGAGATGTTAATAAAGATCAGAAAGGTTGAGCTGGGCACCGAAGAGGTTGATGATGAGGCCTTGGTGAAAGAATTTCTCAAGGGTAACGAGCCTTTGGACTTTTCTACAGCGAAGGTGCTCTACTGCAAAGGTTCCCCCTTATCCAAAGGAAAAGACGTCATTGTCGGTCCGTTTGGAGCCGAGTCTTTAGCCCTTCCTCCTACTCAATCGGTTGATCGGCCAGTGCTCGATCCATTCGAGCGACATGCTTGTTATGACCCAGAAGACAGTAGTCTTGGCATCCACAATCCATCTGCCATTCCGGAGGGTGAGAGTCCCCGGAAGGTTGAGAGCCAGCAAGAAGCCGGTACATAACTCTTCTTTTTTAAGTTCAAAGAGCCATCATTTTCGGCGTAAGATTATTGTATTCTAATGTTTGTTTCCTGTGATTTTGAGCAGGTCGTTCTGATCCCGAACCCACTTCAAGGAGCGATGACGCCAAGGAGGAGAAGGGGAAAACAAGGGAGGCCACTCACGAGGGAGAGACTCTCAGTCGAGATGCTTAAGTGATTGAAGCGCTTGATGAGGATAAGTCTGAGTCATCATCTCCCATCGAAGGTAGTTATGAAATTGAGATCACAAGTGCCTCTTAGCACACTTCTATAATGAGCATGAAGGAGCAGCTCGTGGAGGAAAAGAAAACGACATTTGAAATCAAAGTCGAACCTCGAGTCATGGGCCTAGATGATCCTTTGAACACCCCTTTGAAGGTCATCCTCTCTGGTAGGTCCAGGCCACAGGAGGTCCCTCGTACTTCCTTGGTTGTTACCTCCCCATCAAGGAAAATTTCCAAGGAAAACGCGTGGGAGAGGAGTCGTCTGAGAAGACGAAGGAGGGAAAGAAATCGAAGAAATCAAAGAAGTAGTTGTTACTCTCGTTCAACGAGAGTTAGTTTAGATTATGTAATTATTATATTTATTTATTTTCATAGTCAATGTAAATAGACCTTTGACTCCAAATTTTGGAGAAGTTGCAGTAGAACCTTATTCTGGATAAATAAAACTTAGTTCTTTTTTCTTTCAACGGACTTTTATCATTCAGCTTTCTGTATACTTGTGGTCCAAACCCAAGCTATTGTGAGTTACATAAACCCTTCAATTCATCTTCATATAAGTCGGAAATTCTTTGGAATTGTGCATCCTTTATTCCACGCTTTGGGTAATTAGATATTTTTCAGTCCGTATGCCGGGGACTTGATGACTTCAAGTCATTTGTACCCTAGTTCGCACTCCAGGGACTTAGAGAATTTTAAATCGTTTATACTCCAATCCACACTCTAAGGATTCAAAGTACTCCAATCCACACTCAGGGAACATGGAGATTTTAAGTCGTTTACACTCTGGTCCGCACTCTGGGGAATTGGAGATTTTGAGTCATTTATACTCTGGTCCGCACTCAGGGGACTCAGAGTACTCCAGTCCGCACTCTAGGGACTTAGAGGTTTTTATGTCGTTTATACTCTGGTCCACACTCAGGGGACTTAGAGTACTCCAGTCCATGCTCTGGGGACTTAGAGGTTTTTAAGTCGTTTATACTCTGGTCCGCACTCAGGGGACTCAGAGTACTTCAGTCTGCACTCAGGGGACTTGGAGAAATTAAGTCGTTTATATTCTGGTCCGTACTCAGAGGACTCAGAGTACTCCAGTCCACACTCTAGGGACTTAGAGGTTTTTAAGTCGTTTATACTCTGGTCCGCACTCAGGGGACTCAGAGTACTCCAGTCCGCACTCATGGGACTTGGAGAATTCAAATCGTTTATGCGCGTTCGTATGTCAGACAGAATAATCTAATCTAGTGGTTTGCCATAGAATTATCATACACAGAAACATCAATAATTCATGGAAAAGATGGCTTCAAGCCTTTATTAATGAAAACAAGCTAAGTGTCTTATTACATGCCGAAAACTAAGAATGAAAATATGCTGGAAAATAATTGCAACTAAAATATGAAAGAAATGGACTAAGTATAATAATGCTGCAAATGCTCGCTATTCCATGCTCGAGGGAGTGTCGCACCATCGACGGTTGCTAGCTTGAAAGTTCCCTCTCTAAGCTTCCGTTCAATGACGTATGGATCTTCCCATGCGGGATTCATATGCGATGGAACCGGAAAAACTCATTTCAAAATGAGGTCACCCACATCAAAGATTCTTGGTCGGACCCATTCATTATAATACGAGCGACTCGGTGTCTATATGCAGCCGCTCTTAAATTAGCTTCTTCACATTTTTCATTAACGAAGTCCAGTGGTCCCAGCAAAAGATCCTGATTCGACTCAGGGTCGTAATAAGTTACCCGATGTGACAGAACTTCAAGTTCTACGAGTATCACAGCTTCCATGCCATATGCTAATGCAAATAGAGTGTGGCCAGTCGCCGAGTTGTGGGTGGTTCCATAAGCCCAAAGCGCCGTTGAAAGTTCATCCACCCACTTGCCTCTAGCATTTTCCAAACGCTTTTCCAAACTTTTTCTCAATGCCATATTTTTGGCAAAACTCTTTGAACTCTTTGCTTTCGAATTGAGTTTCGTTGTCTGTAATGATAGTCCATGGAAGGCCAAAACGGCATATAATTTTTCGTATAACGAAATTAATGACCTTTTTAGTGGTGATCGTGGCCAAAGGCTCTGCTTCTGCCTACTTGGTAAAGTAATCGACCGCAACTATCGCGTATTTCGCACCACCTTTGGATATGGGTAAAGAACCGACTATGTTAATTCCCCACATTACAAACGGCCAGGGACTAACCATTTGCATGAGTTCCGTCGACGGAGCTCTCGGGATTTTTGCAAACTTCTGGCATTTGTTGCATCTCCTTACATAGTCTGCAGCGTCTCGATTTACAGTTGGCCAATAATATCCATAGCGGAGGAGTTTCTTTGCCAATGTCTGTCTCTAGTATGGTCACCGCATTCTCCTTCATGGACTTCCTTCAGGACTCGTTTTATCTCATCGTGGGCAATGCACCGGAGTAAGGGGGTCGAGAATCCCCTCCGATACATTATTCCGTCCTGCATTACATATCGCGAAGCCTTACGAATGACTTGTCGTCTTTCACTCCTTTTTTAGGGCAAGACCCCGTGTAGCAAGTATTGCTTGAATGGGGTCATCCATGATTCCTTCTCGACTTCTGTTTCTAACATGAAATTTACGTCCATCATACTTATACTAGGAGTATGTAAGGTTTCAACGGGAACCAATCCCATTTGCTGTGCATCGCTAGTGCTCGCAAATTTTGCTAATGAATCGGCTTCTTTGTTTTGTTCTCGCGGGAAAAGCGAAATATCATATTATTCCAGATTTGCTAGCAGCTCTTGAACCCGTGCAAGGTATGGGGCAAGTCTCTGTCCCTTTGCTTGATAATCCCCCGGCACTTGGTACATCTCCAATTGTGAGTCACAAAAGATTTCAACCAATCTTACCCCCAGCTCTCTGATAAGTCTCAAGCCAGCAATCAATGCTTCATAATCAGCTTCGTTATTTGCCGCTGGGAATTCGAACTTCAAGGCATAACAAACTGATCGGTTTTCAAGATCACAAGAACTATGCCAGCCTCCGAGCAACGGTCGTTAGATGCCCTACCGGTATACATCTTCCATCGAACGAGAGGTATGACATTGTTACCGTCTGATTCGTCTGACATGGTGAATTCAGCAATGAAGTCTGCTAGCGCTTGCCCTTGTATGGCCCTTCTTGGAAGGTAGGTGATATCAAACTGGCTCAACTCGATATTTCATTTAAACATCCTTCCAGAAGTTTCCGGTCGTTGGAGTACCTGCCATAAGGGTTGATCGGTATAAACACTGATTGAGTGTGTCTGAGAGTATGGCCGGGCTTCCATGATGCAATCACCAAGCAATATGCTAGTTTCTCAATCTTAGGATAATTTCTTTCTGCCCCCATTAAATGTTTACCGACATAGTACACCGGCTTTCGAACTCGGTCCTCCTCGCGAACCAGAGCCATGCTGATAGCATGCTGGGATACAACCAAGTACATGTACAACATCTCATCGTCTATCGGTTTTGACAGTATCGGGGGACTTTCCAAATGCATTACCAGAGCTTGGAACGCTTCCTCACAGTCGGATGTCCACTCGAAATTTCTCTTTCCTTTCTTTATTACGTCGAAGAAAGGAATACACTTATCTGTGGCTCTGGATATGAATCGACTCAGCGCAGCCACCTTCCCATTCAAGCTTTGCACTTGTTTTATAGTTTTAGGCACCTGTATGTCTCAAATAGTTTGAATCTTCTCTGCGTTATTTTCGATTCCCAGCGCATTCACAATAAAACCTAAAAACTTCCCTGATGCAACGCCAAAGGAACATTTCAAAGGATTGATCTTATTCTCATAATGTCTGAGTATATCAAACATCTCTGCTAAGTCTTGAATGTGGTTGTTTGACTGTCGTGACTTCATGGGCATGTATCCACATAGATTTCGACCATTCTACCAATCCGGTCTTTAAATATTCGATTCATCAGACGTTGATAAGTTGCTCTCGTGTTTTTCAATCCAAAAGGCATTACTATATAGCAATACAGCCCCACGTCTGTGACAAAACTGGTGTGTTCTTGGTTTGGAATGTGTATCGGTGTCTGATTATATCCTAAGTACGCATCCACAAATGACAATAACCCATGTCCAGATGTACAGTCGACGAGTTGGTCGATTCTAGGTAAAGGAAAACTATCCTTCGGGCATGCTTTGTTCAAATCATAGTAATCAACGCAAGTTCCCCACTTTCTGTTTTCTTTCCTTACTAGCACAGGGTTGGATACCCATTCAGGGTAGAGGGCGTCGCGGACGAACCCATTGGCTTTGAGTTTGTCCATCTCTCCTCTGAGAGTAGCGGACCTCTCCGGATCCATGTATCTCCTTTTCTATTTCACAGGAACGAACTTCGGGTATACGTTCAACATATGACTCGCAATAGCGGGAGAAATCCCACACATATCAGAATCTGTCCAGGCGAAAACATCCAGGTTCGCTCGGAGGAAATCAGTGAGATCCTCGGCCATTGACGGGCCGAGTTGCAATCCAATCTTAAGAACTCGTGACGAGTCATCTCAACTGACTGGAATGTCAATCGTCAGTTTAACCGGTGCCGCTTTTGCTTTCCAGGGTTCCCCATCATCATCTTTCGAAACTATGTCTCGATAGATCCGAGAGTGTCGCCCGAGCCAGGGCTCGGGCACTACTTGTCAATCGCTAGTATTCCGGATGCGGACGGAGTTGTCCACAGCCTTTCCTTTCTCTCGCCGCTGGACCTGTCTCAGCTTAGCCACATAACATGCGCGACTGGTTGCATGATCGCCATGCACCACACCGACTCCTCCATCTGTCGGAAATTTTAACATCAAACACCATGGGCCAAAGCTGCCCTAAACTCCGCCAGGGCCGGCCGACCCAGAAACACATTATATGGAGAATCAACATCTAACACTATAAATGGTAGGACTCATACCCTCCTACGCTCACCTTCTCCCAGTTTAACTGGCAACTCTACATACCCCACCGCATCGGTAGCTGCAACATTAAAGCCATGGATACAGGCTTTAGATGGCTTTAAATCTTTCATCTCCATCTTCATTTGGTCATATGCCTTTTTGAAGATGATGTTAACGGAACTTCCACAATCAATTAAATTTCTTTTGTCGTACGCTAGCCCGATCCTCGCAGATATGACCATCGGTTCGATGGTTGGAGCCTCCACCTTGTCCGCATCTCGGCTCCTTAACACTATATCGTCTGTCATCATGCGATGCTGCTTTGCGGGGGTCCCATCCTCCACATTCGAACAACATTCATAATCCACATGCCTAAAGGAGTTAGCATAACGGTCCATCTCCTGCCAATTCTTGTCTGCAGGGTGAGGTCCAACGACTATCGTGTTTATGACCAATCTACCCACGGTTCGGACAGTTTCCTCTGTTTGGCGTGGAGCCGGCCCAAGTCCGGGGTCTGATGTTCCTTGCCTACCCTCTTGTGGGTTCTCGACAAATTTCTGCAGCTTTTTCTATCTGATCAAATTTTCTATGGCGTCGTGGAGGTGTCTACACTCCTCTATATTATGCCCGTAAGTCTCATGGAAGCGACAGTACTTCCTCGTTTGCTTCTGTTCCTCTGTGGACTCCTTTGGACGTGGCTTTCTGTATTCAAAAGTATTACAAGTTGACAGGTAAATATTCTTAAGAGATGCACTCAGTAGGGTGTATTCGTTGTAGGTTGGAATCCTTGGCTTCCATTTCCCTGCTTCTCTTTTCTTTCCGGGATTTCTTCCTCTGGACCCTTTAGACTGCCCAGGCTTGTTCTAGACATTGACTTGAACCTTTCTCGAGTTATCACTGGATTGTTTTACAACGATGTTGCTTTTCATAGTCTCCTGAACAGGCCCTGGTGCCTTATCTCACCTTGTCCATCTGGCTTGTGCTCTTCTTATGAATTGATAAGCCTTTGAATAGAAACGCTCCAGCGTTGTTGGAGGTTTTTCTGCTAACCAATCTCCAAACTCTGAATCCGGATCCACTCCTCGTATTACCGCCATTAGAATTGTGTGGTCGTTGGGGTTGCTAACTTCAGTAGCGGCAACATGAAATCTCTGCAAGTACTCTTTCAACAACTCCCTTGGAGCCTGGATTACACTTGATAGGGACATCACATCCTTGGGACGAGTGGCGTGTATCCTGAACTGTTCTACAAATTTCGTCACCAATTTGTCAAAGCTGGATATAGACCGTGGGGGAAGTCGAGTGAACCACATGGTGGCGATTCTGGGTAAAGTAATTGGAAAGCATTTACACTTAGTCGCATCATTTTCTCTAGCCGAATCCATCATCCATTCGTACCTTATCATATGCTGCCTGGGACTAGTCTTTCCTTTGTAGGCCGGGATAGTTGGCATGCTAAACTTCCTGGGATACTCGACCTATAGAATGGTATCGGTGAATGGAGTATGACTCCTACATATCTCCCAATCTTCATTGGTTAAGCCTTGATATTCTCTCATTAACTGCCTGACCATAGCTGATAAGTCTGGAGTTTGTATGGAGGATGGAAGGTTGGGCTCTGTTCTACGGGACCCCTCGGGTTGATGTCCCCTCTGTTGACGATCGGCCAAATGTTTATCTTGAAGACTAGCTTCATTAGGGTCTTGGTGAGCCGGGGTCAGGTCTCCACACGCGCTACAGCTCCAAGTTTCTTGTTTCGGCTTGGGTGTGGTTTCCGAGATGTGAGTGATCCCTAGTTGATCGATCAGTAGCATCTACTTGTGCAGTTTCAGTCTTACTGCGTCTACGCCTGGGAGGTTCATCGGATGAAGTCGAGCTATCATATGAAGAATAAGGAGCAGGGCTACCTCCATCATTCTGATGCTGTTGCTGAGTAAGCTGAGTCATAAGGTTACCGTTAGCTTGAATCTGCTCAGCAAGTTACCTCCTACTTTCCAAGTGTTCTCTCATCAAGTCGTTGAACTCTGTCCTGGTGACGACTTTCATTTGATTTTAAGTAGTAGTCCCTATACCTAGATTTGCTTCATGGTTGCTAGGTCCTATCTGTTGTACACTAGCAGTCTCATTGACGTCCGCATTATGAGAGGCTGATCGGGTACGTCGTCTTCGCATAGTAGAGTTGTTGATCGAAACTCTGAGTAGATTCAACGGACGTCCTGTGAACAAGTTGGATCTCCTTCGGGGGATTTATTAAATGCAGTAGCTATAAAGCAGATCCTAATAGCTTGAGAATTCGATTCTCAGTGAAAGCACCAAAATGTTAGCACCAGAATTGGTCACCAACACCCTTAGGAAGGATTGTGTAGAGAGAATAATGAAGAAATTAAATTAAAACGGAGAACTATATGCTAAATTAGATGCAAAAACAAGAACACCGGATTTATAGTGGTTCAGCGTAATTTCCTACGTCCACTTTAAGTCTTGATCTTTATTGCTTTCACAAGTGAATGAATACAAATACAATGCGTACTATAGAGACTTGAACACAAACGCTAAGTAAAATTGAGTGAGTCTTGAAAGTAGCAGAGTCTCCCCAGTGTTCTCGAAAAAAAGTACATTTCATTGTGCCCCTGCCCCTCTATTTATAGATGAAGATGGATTGGACTTCCCTAATGGGCCTAGGAGTAAGATACCTCAACCCGTGGTGAGTGACTTATGTGTGCCGAGCCACAAATGCCGAACGATACCTCTATGCCGTACGAGACAGTGTGTTGAGTGAAGTGTGTAGGCCAAACGAGACATCGATGCCGGACGAGGGGAGATGCCGAACGACATACTTATGCCGAGCGAGGCTGCAATGCCGAGCGGGGTTGGAATGCCGAGCGAGGCTGGAATGCCAAGCGAGGTTGGAATGCCAAATGAGGATGGAATGCCGAACGGGGCTGGAATGCTAACCGAGGCTGGAATGCCGAACGAGGCTGGAATGCCGAGCGATACTCTCAATGTCGAACGGTGCTTATGCCGAGCCTCTTGTTACATGGTCAAACATCCAGGTAACAATAGCAAACTTTGCCTCGTGCACATCTTTGGAAGCTTATTCGTCCAACCTAATTAACCTGAAAAACCTTAACTCTCAATCTACTCAAATTAAATTTTGAGCACCCGAGAGTTTAAGGGGAAAACATAATCATCAAGTCAGGCATAAACCTTGTGTGAATAATATTATTACATCTCAGTTTTCTAATATTAAATAAGATCACACCGCTTAGCGAAACGAGTTTCCCCTCGCTAGTATCCATTTTAAAATATATCTTTTGCAAATCAGAATCTTGCAATCAAACTGATTATAGCAATAATAGAAAGTGTATATATATATATATATTAATAAAAATCAGGAAATCAATGGACTATTTTCCACAATATAGTTTTACTTGGTTGACTATTAACCGCTGGATGACTCAGGCCAACCAGACATAATCAAAAATCCAGCTTCTATTAGAACAATTCTAGGCTGATTGCCCTTAACTTCTAATGTTGGACTAACTGCCCATAACTTTCTTTTTCTAAGATCAACTGAACCTAATAGTTTTTCGAGCTTAACAATAACCTATCTTTACTCTGTATATTCCTTTTGGTGTGTAACCTCAGTTTAGTCCCATCTGCACAAGCCCTACACATTGGAATTTTGGACTTATTTTAGCTAAGGGCTAATAGCTAAAGTATAGGGTGCGACCCTACACCAGTCCTATCTGATCTTCTAATATCTAAGTCATAAACTTTGGATTAGTTACCTTTTTCATATTTCGTTTCATGTCTTAGGGCTAAGTACCCTGTCAAAACTTTATTTCCTTCTAAACATCCTTTATAAATGATTTACCCCTGAAATCATACTTTTATAAAATAAGGAAATCATATACTTTGCTTTTTTCAAAACACTTAAGCCATGGTATATATATACTTTACAGAAAACAATGTTGATGAAATTTAATGGGATTATCTATCCCTCCCAAGTAAGTTAAAAATCCTTTTTATCTTAAAAGATCTAAGGCCATGAAGCCAAGGTAAACCGTTCGAAACCTTTGTTTAAAACTTTAAACAATCCCATTTAGATCCACTGAAAGAACCCCTTTCAAAATAAGTTAACTACTATACCTTGGAAGACTAGGCCGAAAGGCCAGAACATACCTTTCGAAACCCTTGAAAATAGACCTTTTGAATTCATTAAGAATAACCCTTAAAAAGCTTTATTAAAACGTTAGACATCCTCTTTTCAAAACCCTTTAAACTTTCCTTTTGAAAGTATTGGTAACCTTCCATTCAAAAACCCAAAGTAAATTATATACCTTTGAAAGCGTTAAAACTCCTCACTTAAAACATACCTTTTGAAAGTGTTGGGTTTAAGTAAAAGTTTGTTGAACATAGCTTCGAAACCATTTAAAACCATTCCTTTCAAAACCTTTGGGTTTAACTTTTAGTAGAACTAAGGGTCTTAAAAGAACTAGGGCAAAAGCATTGCTTCCAAAAGCATTGTTTCTAAGTAAAACAAAGTGTATGGTTTCAAAACCAACCCTTTCGAAAACATTGAGAAGCGGCTTTAAGGTTTAAAGGCGAAAACACCCTTTCAAAAGCATTGCTTTAAAGGGTTGAATGTGGCAGCATGGGTTACGACCCCTTTCGAAAGCATTATTTTAAAACAAAAAGGCGACATCCCTTTCGAAAGCCTTTTTTATGAAACAAAGGCATTTTGGCTAAATCGAAAGCTAATATAACTCCTTCGAAAGCATCCTTCACAAACATAAGTAATTCAAAGTTACTAAGAGCAGCGTCTACCCCTTCGAAAGCATGGTTTCAACACTATACCTTCCGCCTTTCTCTAATCCACTTCATACCAAAGAGTTGATACCATGTGTATTAGTTTCGACTTGGTTAGAGGCGGAAGTATGGGGTCGAAAGGTAGCTGATGGAAGTGGTGAAACAGTAATTCCTTGCAAAACTGATTACTAGCCTTTTAAAGTAATTTCTTTCCAACTAAATCGCCTTATTTGTAAACATATAATTGTTGCCAATTCTTTTTCAAAATCTTTTTCTAAATTGCTATCAAATTCAGTAATTAACAATTTAAAACATTTAGCAATTAAGCCCTTCTCCTTTTCGAAACATATAAAGCATTTAAGTGTCATACATTAAATATATTTATATCCATAGTAAAATACTTAGGAAAATTCTTCGAAATTCCCATAAATCAATTTTAATATGTTTTCTAACATATTTAAATTCAGACCCAAAGCTAACATACGATTGCTGAAAATAATTTAAACCCAATTTTACCTATTTTCTTTCCTAGAAAATTCATAATAAATCCACAATAGTTTGGGAAATTTGAAACTTAAAACTCAATACATAAATAATGTTTTTTACCATTTATCAAAAACTCCAGCCATTCGTATGCCATTTAATAGGTTTTTCAAATCAAAACTTAACATAAAATCTATATGAAGCAACATAAATCATCAACAAGTTTATATCTATTTAAACAACCAAATCATGGCATATTATTTGCAAAATCAATTTGGATCTTAACTAGAAACCGAGAGCAATAAAAATGAGTTGTAAAAATCATTATTCACCTTAGCTTGGTATTAAGAAGGTTGAGGTTTGTTCTTTGCTTAATTCCTTCGAGCTTCCTACTTATTTCCTTGCTTATCTTCCTTTTGATCTCTTCTAATGATGGCCGGCCATGCTTAATGTATTTTAATTCTGTTTGTGAGTGTTGTAAATGAAAGTGAAATAAGGGTTAAGGGTATAAAAACATAGCCTATTCTGAGTTTGCCCTTATCTTAGTCGCCTTACTTCATTTTAAATTTTCTTTTGTTTATACATCAATTAAGGCACGACTACCTTATGTTTATACAAATCTCAATCCCTTAACTACTTTAGTCTTTACATTATTATATTTAATTTATCTAATTAAATCTCATGAATAATGTTATTTAAAATAAGGGTGTTACAGGCTATCCTCCTTAGAGAATTTCATCCTCGAAATTCGGTAAGGACTAAATACTAAGCATAACAATCATCTGCAACATCTCATAACTACATACTAGCCTATTGAACTAGTAACAGTGTATATAAAGCAAATATAGAACATATCCTTACAACAGATCAGGTTAAGTATCTCTAATCTTGTCTTCTATCTTCCAAGTATAGTCCTTCTCGTTATTGCTCCACTGAACTTTCACCAACTTAACTGTCTTATTTCTTAACCTCTTATGTTCTCTCGCTACAACCCGTGCTGGTTGTCTAACAAAAGTCAAATTTTAGTCTACTATTAAATCTTCCAACGCTGTTGGAGAAATATAGTCTCTAGATCATGCACATACTTACGAAGATGACACATATGAAATACATTATGGACACCTACCAAACTGCTCGGTAACCCTACTCTGTATGTGAGCTTTCTGATCCTCTCTATGACTGGAAACGGTTCAACAAATTTCGGTGCTAGTTTTTCTGACTACCTAAATCATACCACACCCTTCATCGGTGATACTTTAATGAAAACTCTATCTCCAACTGAGGACTCTAGATCTTTACGACTCTTATTTGCTTAACTCTTTTATCTGGACTGAGCTTTCTTCATCCTTTCTTGGATCAACTCGATCTTCTCTGTTGCCTCTCTAACCAGATCTGGACCTATGACTAATCTCTCTTGTTTCCAACCAACATGCTAGTGATTTGCATGGCCTTCCATACAAAGCTTCGAAAGGTGTCATTCATATACTAGTCTGATAACTTTTATTATAGGAAAACTCAACCAAGTTTAGGTGATCTTCCCAAAGTTCCCCAAAGTCCAATACACAAGCTCTCAACAAATATTTGAGTACCTTATTGACTCTTTCTATCCGCCCATTCGTCTGAGGGTGATACATAGTATTCATCTTGAGCTTGGTACCTAACACATCTTGTAGACTCTTCCAAAATTCACTAGTAAACAAAACATCTCAGTTACTAAGTACACCACTAGGAATTTCATGCAGTCTAACTATGTTCTTTATAAACAATTTACCTAAAATAGGAGTCGCGCTGGTTGACTTAACTGGAACGAAATAGGCACACTTGATCGACCTATCCACTATGACCCATATACTTTCATTTCCTCTATTCGACCTTGGCAATCCATATGTAAAATGCATGAACATCGAATCCTATTTCCAAACTGGTATCTCGAAAGGTTGAAGCAATCCACTCGGCTTCTAATGTTCGACCTTCACATGGTGATAATTCGCACACTGCCTAATCCACAAGCCAACCTCCATCTTCATACCTTCCTAATATAAACTCCTCTTCATATCTTGATACATCTTGGTTCCCCTAGGATGAATCGTAAATTTGGATCAGTGGAGTTCCTTAAGAATTTCTTTCCTCAAGTCCTCAACATTCAGAACACATAACCGTCGCTTCTTTCTCAACCATCCTCTCTGGTCAAGATTAAAATTATTTAGATCATCAATCCTTAATCCAACCTCAAGCCTTCTAATCTTTTAGGCTAATAATGGATCCTCATTCTGCTTAGAAGCAATCCTTTCGATCAGTATGGGTTGAACTTCCAAATAGGACAATATGGCGGTGCTTTGACTATAACGAGTAGTTGATCTTAACTGCACACTACAAGTAGTCAATGCTTCTAGATCTTTCCATTCTGCCAACATGGCTAACACTGCATTCTGATGCTTTTTTCTAAGAGAATTCGCTACTTTATTTCAGTTTCTAGGTGTATACTCTATACCAAAATCATAAGTGGCTAAGAACTCCAGTCACCTCTACCGTCTCATATTTAACTCCTTTTGAGAGTAATAAATACCTTAAGGACTTATGATCTGCGTATAGCTCAAATCTCTCCCCTAAAAGATAATGTCTCCATATTTTCAATGCAAAGATCATCGTTGCTAACTCTAAATCATGAGTAAGTTATCTCACTTCATGTAGTCTAAGCTGTCGTGAAGCGTAGGCAATAACTTTACCTTTTTACATCAACACAGCCCTTAATCCTATTCCACATGCGTTGGTATACACTACTAATCCTTGGCTTCCATTTGGAACCACTAATACAGGCACGTTGGTCAACAAATGCTTTAACTTAAGGAATGCTTCTTCACATTTGTCAAACCAAATAACTTTACACCCTTCTTAGTTAGCCTAGTCAAAGGCGCTGCTACCATGAGAAATCCTTAATGAATCTTCGGTAATAGCCACTAAGCCCAAGAAAACATCTAATTTTAGTCATCGTCTCTGGTCTCCTCTAGTTGTTAACAGCTTCGATCTTGTCTGGTCAACTAATAAACCCTTCTATGAAACCATGTAACCAAGAAACTTAACCTCTTTCTTCTAGAATTGACACTTGGAAATCTTCAATTTCAGTTGATGCTGCCTCAGTGTCTTAAGCACTACTTGAAAATGAACTTCATGCCCTAGTTCCTCTTTAGAATATATCAAAATGTCATCTATGAACACTAACATGAATCTATCCAAATGCTCCCGGAAGATCCTGTTCATCAAGTCCACAAAAATGCTGGCGCATTAGTTAGTCCGAACGACATTACTAATCATTCATACAATCTGTATCTTGTTCTAAACGTCGTCAAAGGAATATTATCTTCAGCCACTCTAAGCTGATGGAACCCTGTTGCCAAATCCAACTGGGAAAATATTTTGGCTTCACTCACTAGTCGAAAAAATTGTCAATTCTAGGTAACAGATATCGATTATTTATCATCTTGTCATTCAACTTACCATAATCAATACACAGCCTTAACGATCCATCCGGTTTCTTTACAAAGACTATGGCTGCTCCCCAAGGCGAACTACTTGGTTCGATAAAGTTCTTGTAGGATCGATTTCACCCTAGAGAGGGGTGAATAGGGTGATACTAATAATTATAAAAATTAATGCGGAAATATAAAATATAATTGCAGCACAGATAATAGCGAATAATAAAAGCAGAAATAGAACAACACAAATTTACCCAGCTTCGGCAAAACTCGGCCTACGTGTTGCCCCCAAGGTTTTCTACTAGAAATTAAGTAGTCAAACGCCTACATGCATAAATTTACGACATCCGCTATCGACTAACCTAACTCTTTGCTCAAAACCCTGCCACAACTCAGCCACAGAGTTGCGAATTCTCGAACTACGCCACCATAGTTGTCCCCTAGTCACACAACTAGAGTTTTATAAAAGTTTAAAAGGTAAATTACAAATAAAAAAAAAACTTAAAACTAGAAACCCTAATTTAAATTAAAACCCAAAAACAATTATATGCTGGCCCAAAAGAAGTGAAAAAAAATTATTTCCCTTTTCTCTGTTTATTTCTTCGGCCCGTATGCTTGCTTTGTGAAAATGGCTGCCTCGTTCGTTCCTCTTTCTTTCTGAAAATTAGGGCTTCTGTAAATTTTTCCAATTCCAGTAGATCAATTGAATAGATATCCTTGCATTGATTGCTTTGTCGATCGATCGTCTCTTTGATTTGCAAACGGCTGCTTCAGTTTGTCGAGTTCGATTTGAATAAAAATTGGTATGTGATTTCCTTTATTACTCTCGATGATATGCTTGAACTCGATGCTTTTGAATGCTGATGATATTTGTAGGGTTTAGTTCCCTAAATTATCGTTCGAATAAATTGTTCGAATTCGTATGCTAATTTTGCTAGGCCGTTCGATTTGTAATCGAATGTTGGTGATGTTTTCTGACTTTTTCAATTCGTATATTTTCCAGTTATGCTTACTTGGTCACCATGGCTTGCATTTGCTTTGGATTTGGTTTCGTTCTTTTCTCTGTTGACCACTCTGATTTCGGTACTTTGAATTTGTTTCTCAATGACATTATTCAAACCGATAATTTTCACCGTGATATTCATTATTTATTGACCGATGTTCACTGTTATTTTGTGTTGCTTTACTATTATTTACGATTTTTGAACACTGCCTTGATTTTTTTGTAACTCGACCATTATGTTCCTTTATTTTTCCTTTGTTAACTAGTTCATTGAACTAATATAATTGTATACATATATATGCATATATGTATGTGTACTTCATATTGTCTCTTGCATTCTCTAGTTCTTTGCATTTGTACCCTGTTATCTTTGGTTTATATGCATGTACATTTTGTAGACTGCTCTTTCTTCTGGTCTGGTTGCACACACACACATATATATATATATATATATATATATATGTTACTTGTTGTGGACAAACTTTTTTATGTGCTTTGGCTGAGGACTTGCTTCTATTGTTAGTAACACTGCACATGTAAACATGTATATACATACATATATGTGTATGTATGTATGTGTATAATCACTTGGTCGAGACTTGTTGCAATGTGCAGTTCATGTGTACTTATTTCTGCCTTTGTACATTTACAATCTGGACTATTTCTTGTAATCTAGTTTCATGTGCATGTCTGGTTGTCACTGCATATATACATACCCGAACTCTTAAGTCTGGTCGGTAGAAGATTTGCATTCATGTTACGTTGACTGGTTTCACTTTGTATGTTGTATTTGCATTTGTATTGAGTAACTCACTGTCTTGCTGTGTGGTTCCTGCTTCTGGACTGACCTTGGTTAGTTTTGCATTTGCTTCGAGTCACTGTGCTTGTATCTTAATTCTGATTTTGATGCATGTGTGTGTCTGCATTTCAGTGTACAGACCTAGTTATTGTAGTCTGGTTCTACATATTGCATATGTTGAATCTTTATATGTCTGGTGCCTTTTCTTGTGCCTACGACCTTCTTGTTTCCTTGTTTGGTTGCCATTCACTTGTTTTCATGTGCATCGACCTGGTGTGGTGAACTTGTGTCATCACTGCTTATACCATCCATGCTTATAATTATTGTTCACTTATGGTTGTTGCTTTTCTCTCGATCTTTGTTGCAATGTTGTATGACCTGGTGCCATTGATATTTGAGTTCATTGATGACCTATTGGGTGTTGTGTTGCTTGATTTATTGTTGTTCAATGAGTCTAGACTTGTTCCTGGTCAGGTTGAGTTTAACTGTATTTATGCATGTAGTATGGTTGCCTCGAGACACACACACACACACATATAATGTCTTTATTTGCTTGAGTTACATTGATGTTATGTTCATTTGTTTGGGGATTTTGTTTCACTGGTGGTCTTGTAATTTGGTTCACTCTAGAACAATAGTGTCCATTGCATGTTTTTAACTGGTTCGATGTGTATGTGATCATAGGTGTTCGGGCTTGTTCTAGTCATTAAACCTTGACCATTCTATTTTTGTTTTTGTATTGCACCTGAGTTGAACCTAGCTTTGGCTCAGGTTTGACCTTGTACTCGTACCGTGACTTTATTTGTATTGCACTTGAGTTGAACCTAGCTTTTGATTGGGTATGACCTTGTGCTCACCTATCCCTGTAGTTTTATCAACTATATATCGGTGTCCACGGCCTTGTGGCATGTACAGTGATACAATGTGCATGTCACAAACTATTCATGTAAGATGAATTCAAAATAAATATAATGATGAACAATCCAAATAAATGAGGCAAATAATATTTTCAAAAACACATATTTTATTTTACATAGCAAAAATATTTCTTTTTCAACTTTACTGTGTCAGTGTTTATTTTGCAGAAATTCAAATGTTGGATTCAGGCTGGAGCAAAGTCGAAGAAAAATTACGAGTGAGTGATATGTAGTGAGGTAAATAGTGTAAAGTGAAATTTGAGATGTAATTGAAATAGTATTATAATTGAAAAATGTAAATATAGTGAGAGCTCAAATTTTGTACTATTCAAAAGTTGTAATAAAATATTTGTTTGAATATAATATCTATTTGAATTCAAATCCTGTGTTGATTATTTTAATCAGTAAACATCTATTTAATTATGTGAAAATAAAATGGTACAATAACAATACATTTAAATGAATATATATGTTTATTATCATCAAACAAAAATCTTATTTTAACAACCCGCATATTTTACGATTGTGTATTTAAATATTTTATTTAAATATAACATCATTAGTCGGATTTTAGCCCGAAAGACTACTTTTTGCAAACGGCCGAATTAGGACTCGAGACCACTTCCATTGAGTTCAAAATGACGTTTGCGACCTTTTGTAGTATAAACTTCGATATGTTTGGAGATAGTAGAATTTTGCTACTTTTCACCTAGGGCTTTGGGTTGGGTTTCAGCCAATTAACCCCACTTATTACTCTAGCTCAGTCCACCTCTCCTCTTCACTTCATTCTTATTTTTCCTAATACTCAAGCTTTAGCAACAATGGAGAGAGGAATGGGAAATTAAAACTCCAAGCCCTAATCATCTTTGCAAATTCAAGTTCTAGCTCCAAATTCATAGAAGAAGCTTTGGTAAGCCTTCTCTTCTTCTTCTCCAACTCTTTCTCCATTCAATTTCAGAAATTTCCTAAACCTAACTTAGGGAATGTTCTTCTTTTGAGCTTAGATTCAAGCTCATTTTGGGTTGTGTTGAAGAGTGGATGATCCTCCTTTGTTTTCAAGCTTCTCCTTCCTTGTTTTGTGTAAAAAGGTGAGATTATTATCTCACATCTATGTCTATATCTATCTTTGTTATTAGGTATGAATTCCTAATATCTATTCATGATTATTTGCTTTTGATTTGAATTGATATGGTAAATTTCCAATTTTTGGATTTGAAGTCTAATTTTATGAAAATCCTATAATGGATGTTTGGATATGTTATTTGGGGTGTATCGAAGAGCTTATAAGACCGGGTTGTCGTTAGGCGTAAATCCTTAGTCGTCGTTGCTCGCTCGATCGGTCTCGAATCGTTTTGGCCATAATGGCCTAGGCAAATTTCTGCCTAGATTAGGAGATCAGACGTCTGGAGACCAATGCCAGACGTCTGGTTTTGCCTCTTGGAGTAAAATAATTCACGACAGAAAAATAAATAAGGCAGTGACTAATTTCAGACGTCTAAGTTATCGTTCCAGATGTCTGAAAAGAATTCAGACGTCCGATTTTTGTTTTCAGACGTCTGATTAGTTTTATGGAACATTTCCAGAAACCAAAACCAGACGTCTGGACTTTCCCCCAGACGTCTGAAAGGGTTTCAGACGTCTGATCTTCGGCTTCAGACATCTGGATGGTTTTTTGGACTATTTTTAGAAACCAAATCCAACGTCTGGAACAACCCCTCTGACGTTTGGAAATTCCCAGTTTTGCCTATTTGCCCAATTTTGAGAAAATTTCCAGGGTTTATCGATTTTTTTGATCCGGTTAGTTGTTATCGCTAATTGTCGACATTGATGACTTCTTTTATGGATTTTTGGGAATATCCATTTTGATGGATTTGGTATCGATTTCTTTGGATTTGATTCACGTCTTCGTATGCGAATTTTTAGTGATTGATTGCTTTTGCAATCATTTTCATGATTTGTCACTTTACAAATATAAAGGTTTCAATACTAGTAGTAAATAACAAAATTCAACAAAACGATTTCAACACTATTTTATTACAAAGCTCGTTTTTCTCAAACCGTTTTCCAATCTACTAGTATATACCAACCTTTACCTCACTCGTATGAGAAATCTAATTAAACGACTTAGTAAAACAAGTGGTATGAAACGCTTGCGTTTACTCCGTCGGTTAATTTTTGGACTTGTTCGATTGAATCTCTTGTGACAATTTTCTAGTGGAGATTTACAGTTTGTTCGTAAATGTTTAAGTTAAGCCTGTGGTTATGGAACATGAAGCTAAACTCGTCTATTTACTAACTTAGTGTAATTGACACTTCTAGATGACCAATGATGATCATTTTTGTGATTTAGACTAGCATTGTACAATGTCTCTTTGTCTGCGAGGGAGTCTAAACCCCGTTTTTGTGGAGTCTCGACTCAAATTGGTGGGGTAGCGACCCATGGTCTCCGGACCATTTTGTGGAGCCTCGGCTCGAAATTAATGGTTAGCAACCATGGAATAGCGTTCCGTTTTGTGATACACGTGTTGGTGAGCTTTCATGCTCCCGTTTTGTGATAGGCCTCCCCCTTTTTGGGGTTTCTGGATTTCTATTGACGATTTCTAGAATTTGTGTTTCGCCAATTTTTGTGATTTCATTGATAAGTTCTATCAATATTTGTGCATCGGTGAATTTGTGTTTCAACAACTTTTATGATTGGCATTGTGATGTTTGCCAATATTTGTGACTTGGTGAATAAAAATTAAGAGTATGACATTCTTTTTGATCTTTGAGAAGATTCTTGTGAAATTGATTAATCTCTGGTTGATTTTCAATTACATACTTATCACAGTATGGCATTATGGTTATCATACGTTTTTGTCATATCTCTTATTCTATATTATTTCATCTGATAGTTATAGCTAGACTGATCCGTTTATTATTTTCTTATTAAATAATACTCGGGTCAGACCGAGATGTTACAGGTGCTTCTGCTTGACTCCTCATCTGGGATTTTTATTCTGACTTTTGGCTAACTACTTAGATTAGTAGTTGATTTTGTTGTATACATTTGAGATATAGATTCCATGATGTATACTTACTCTTTTGAGTAGCACTTGTAACTATTCTTTTGTGATATTGTGGATCCTGTTAGACCACTACTCTGATGTACACTTTTAAGTGTTAAATATTCATATCTATTTCCGCCTTTGTTATATGAACTTCTGTGACTGATTTGTGCTATGATATTTCTATATTTGTTTCCGAAGACTTCATATAGCCACTGTGTAGTAGCTTTGAGTTTGTGTCGGTATGTCGGATTTCCTCTTGTATATATTTTTATCTGGCATATCGGTACTCGCACAAAGCAATTATACAGATGGTCGCTCCTCAATAGCCTTATTCTCCGTGCTAGTTGATGGTATTACCCCGTAGTGTCCTTGTCTAGTGAGGGTATATAGGTGGGGCGTCACAGCTTGGTATCAGAGCCAAACTTCGAAACAATGTAGAATAATTTAACAAGGATCATCGTCCTAAGTCCATCTTAAGAGTCGTGCCTTAGGATTTAATTCGAGTCTTCGTACCGTCTTATCCTAATTTCTTTTGTGATGCCTTGTTTTATCAATCATTATTGTTTGATATTCAATTTGTGAATAACCTTTTTCTTCTTCTTTCATTCTTTCTTAAAGAAGAGAAATGGTTAGACCTGGCCGTCCCAGCATCGGTCAATCTAGTGCTACTCCCTAGGATGGAGTATTTATGTCTGCACAACAGCTTCTTGATCTTGTAAGGAACGCTCAAGCTGTCGGACCCTTTCCCGAGCCTACTCAACCAAAATCCGGATTTGCACGCCTGTGCAGTGATTACACAAATTTGGGTGGAAAGCCATTCAGGGGTTCCGAGGGCGTTAACGAATTCCAAGCTTGGCTTAGAACATGCGATCGTATCTTTTCTCGCATGAATCTTATTGATCTTCATCGAGTCCAAGTGGCTTCTAGCATGCTCCAAGAAAGAGCATTAGACTGGTTCGAGCTTCTGATTTCTGAAATAAATGAAACGGGTCTTACCTGGGAGCAATTTCGAGGACGATTCGAATTAAAGTTTGTGCCAAAAGCTGAGAAGGTGACATTGGCTCGTCATTTCATAGACCTTATTCAAGGAGAATCCTCCATGGCAGATTATGTCGCATCCTTCGAGTCACTTTCTAAATACGGGGTCGAATACATAAACACCTCATTGAAGAAGAACCAAAGGTTTGTCTATGGCTTGAAAAAAAATCTCAAGAATCCATTACTTCTAAAATTAGAAGTTTCTTTTGATCAACTTGTTGATATTGCTCTTTGACTTGAAGAGGCAGATAGGGGAAGTGATGTTGAAGTTGTGGGTGCCAAACCAAACTTCAACAACAACAAGAAAATGCCTAATAAATTCAAAGGTCCTTATCCCAACAAGAAAGGGAAGCAAGCAACCCCTGTAGCAAAGACTTCAGCCTCTAGTGGTGGGCAATGCTACAATTGTGGTTCTAAGGACCATTATGCTAATAAGTGTTCAAAGCCCCTTCCTTGTCGCTATTGCAAAAGCTCGGGTCATTATATATCTGCATGTCCCAAACTACAAAAGGATGGAAAGCTAAATTTTATGCAAAGTCCAAGCAACACTTCTCATGGTCAAGGTATTTCTCATTCTATCCTTGATGGCATTATTATGTTTCGTGATCAACCTATTCGAGTTCTTTTTGATAAGGGTGCGTCCCGTTCTTTTATATCAAAAGAACTTGTTGATACTTTTTCTTTGAGTGTTGTTGCTTTAATGACTTCTTTGAGAATTGCGAATCCGGTCGGTTGATCCGCAACACTCGGTTTTCTTTGTAGTGATGTCGAGATTATTTTATGTGATTTTTCTTTCCGAGCCGATTTGCATGTCATGCGTTACTTAGGCTTCGGAATGATTTTGGGAATGGATTGGCTTAACCGTTATGAAGCTCAAATCATATGTCCTGTGCGGACTATTCATCTTTGACATCCTCAATCTGTTAAGCAGATTTCTATTGTTCTTAAAGTTTTGGGTTCCAACTTGGCAGCTTCTTTATATTCTTTAAATCCTCATGATGACGATAATGATGATGAGGAAGATGTTATTTCTCTTATTCACGTTGTTCGTGAATTTTCCAACATATTTGAGCCCGTTTTAGGACTACCACCTAAGCGAGCAATTGAGTTCAAAATTAATCTCATCCCTGAAGCTCAACCTATCTCTCGTCCTCCTTATCGCATGTCCAATAAGGAAAATGAGGAGATGCACAAACAATTATTCGAATTGGAGACGAAGAAATTTATTCGCTCTAGTTCCTCTCCTTGGGGAGCTTCAGCTATTTTTTTGAAGAAATCCGATGGTACACTTAGACTTTGCGTTGACTACCGCAAGCTTAATGAGCTTACTATCAAGAATAAATATCCTTTACCTCGGACCGATGATTTATTCGACCAACTTAGTGGTGCTAGAGTCTTTTCACAATTAACGTAGCAACCGATTTTCATCAGCTTCGTATTGCAGAGGATAGTATTCCTTTGACGTCGTTCCGTACGCGTTGTGGATCTTATGAATGGCATGTTATGCCATTAGGTTTAACGAATGCTCCGGCCTGTTTCATTGACCTTATGAATCGAGTTTTCAAAGACTTCCTCGATCGATTTGTTCTCGTCTTTATAGATGATATTCTTGTGTATTCTAAAACCGAGGAAGAGCATGAAAAGCATCTTCGGATTGTGTTGGAAACTCTTAGGAGCAATCAATTGAAAGCAAAATTTTCTAAATGCCACTTTTGGCAATCTCGTGTGAAGTTCCTCGGTCATATTATTTCTGAATCCGGAATTTCCGTGGATCCTTTAAAGATCGAAGCGATTCAAGATTGGAAGAGACCGGAGAGTGTGAGGGAAATTCGTAGCTTTCTTGAATTGGTAGGTTATTACCACCGGTTCATAAAGGGCTTTTCTAAAATTGTCGTGCCTCTTACTAGTTTGACAAAGAAGGGAGTTAAATACATTTGGTCGGACAAATGTGAAGCTTCTTTTCAGAAATTAAAAGAACTCCTTTCTGATGCTCCTATTCTTGTAATTCCCAAAGGGAACCAAGATTTTATTGTTTATACCGATGCTAGTCGCGTTGGTTTGGGTGTAGTTCTTATGCAAAGAGAACATGTTATTGCTTATGATTCTAGGCAATTAAAGCCAGCCGAGACTAGATATGCCACTCGTGATTTAGAGCTCGCGGCTATTGTTTTCGTCCTTCGAATTTGGCGTCATTACCTTTTGGGAGAGAAATTTATTCTCTATACCGATCATAAATCTTTGAAGTATTTATTTTCTCAAAAAGAACTTAATTTGCGTTAATAGTATTGGCTCGAGTTCCTTGCATCTTATGATCTTGATATTCTTTATACTCTCGAAAAGGGAAATCGTATTGCCGACGCTCTTAGCCAAAAGCAACAAGCGGTTGTTTCCATGATGATATCCGAATGGAATGATCTCGAGACTTTATCCACTTGTGAGATTTGAGATCGTGAATTCGATTTATGTTCATCTCTTGTTTTATGTAGCCTTGGGGCTCATCCATCTCTTTTAGACCGCATTCTTGAAGCTCAAAAGCTAGATCCCGAATTGGCTCTTCTTAGCCAAATTTGTAGGGATAAAATTGATATTGAAGGTTTGAAAGACTTTGATATTGATTCTCGTAGCGGTATTCGAAAATTTGGTAGACTTATCGAGCCAAATATTAGTGATCTTCATAAAGATATTTTAGAAGATTCTCATCATTCTAAATTTACCATTCATCCCGCTAGTAGTAAAATGTACGCGGATATGAAGCTACTTTATTATTAGGAAGGAATGAAATCTGATATTGTTAACTTTGTTAACCGTTGCATGGCTTGCCAACTTATCAAGGCCGAGCATCAAAGGCCCGGTGGGTTATTGTAACCTTTAGACATTCCAATTTGGAAGTGGGATCATATTTCCATGGATTTTATCAACGGCCTTCCCCGTTCTCGTTCAGGTCATGATAGCATATGGGTGATAGTTGATAAACTTACTAAATCTGCCCATTTTATTCCCATTCGGTCTAATCGGACCTTTCCTCTTTTGGCAAAACTCTTTATCAAAGAAATTGTTAAATTGCATGGAGTTCCTACTTCTATTATTAGTGATCGTGATCCATTATTTACTAGTGGATTTTGAAGGAGTCTTCAAAAAGCTTTGGGAACGAAGCTTAATTTTAGCACCGCTTATCATCCACAGTCCGATGGACAAACCAAGCGTGTGAATCAAACACTTGAAGATCTTCTTCGTGCATGTGTTCTTGATTTTGGTGGAAGTTGGAAAGATCATATTTCTCTTGTTGAGTTTTCCTATAACAATAGCTTCCAATCTAGTATTGGTATGGCACCTTTTGAGGCACTCTATGGGAGGCCATGCCGATCTCCTTCTTATTGGCTTGAGGCCGGTGAGAAGCTGGTTTTAGGTCCAGATTTTATTCGTGATTCCATAGAAAAGATTGACCTTATTCGTCATAGGATGAAAGAAACCCAAAGTAGACAAAAATCCTATGCCGATAACCGAAGAAGGAAATTAGAATTTTCTGTGGGAGATTTTGTGTTTATTCGTGTTTCACCTATGAAGGGTGTTATGCATTTTAGTCGATCGGGAAAGTTAGCACCTCGATATATTGGTCCATTTCCCATCACTGAACGTATTGGTTCCGTGGCTTATCGTCTTTTATTACCGGCTTAGTTTTCTGCTATTAATGACGTGTTTCACGTATCTCAACTACGAAAATTCCTTCAAGATTTTGAATCTATTCTTGAGCCCGGTGTTGTGGAAGAAATTGAAGTTTTGCCTATTTTAACTTATGAGCAACATCCTATTCGAAATATTGCTTCGGAGGTTAAACGCCTTCGAAATAAAGATGTCCTGCTTGTGAAAGTCCAATGGTCCTCAAGTCCTAAGGATTGTTCTTGGGAATCTAGAGAATTCATCGAGCGAACACATCCGAACTTACTCTCTCGTGCTCTTTGAGGTGAACTTCTTATTCCATATTTCTTCTTTTATGTTGATATGATTTTATGGTTGTTACTTTTGTTCATTTATTTCTTAAGATTACGAGAACGCAATTTCTTTAAGGAGGGGAGTCTGTAACAACCCGCATATTTTACGATTGTGTATTTAAATATTTTATTTAAATATAGCATCGTTAGTCGGATTTTAGACTGAAAGGCTACTTTTGCAAACGGCCGAATTAGGACTCGAGACCACTTCCATTGAGTTCAAAACGACGTTTGCGACCTTTTTGAGTATAAACTTCGAATATGTTTGGCGATAGTAGAATTTTGCTACTTTTCACTTGGGGCTTTGGGTTGGGTTTCAACCCATTAACCCCACTTATTACTCTAGCTCAGTCCACCTCTCCTCTTCACTTCATTCTTATTTTTCCTAATACTCAAGCTTTAGCAACAATAGAGAGAGGAAAGGGAAATTAAAACTCCATGCCCTAATCATCTTTGCAAATTCAAGTTCTAGCTCCAAATTCATAGAAGAAGCTGTTGAATATGCGCTTTGCGCTTATATGATTTTTATTTGATGATAATAAACATATATACATTCATTTAAATGTATTTGTTAATATACTATTTATTTTCACAGATTAAATGAATATTTGCTAAATAAAATAAATAACATGGAATTTGAATTCAAACGAATATTTTATTCAAATAAATATTTATTACAATTTTGAATTGTACAAATTCAAGCTCTCACTATTCACTATACAACTTTGATACAAATTCAATTGCATCACTATTTTACATTTACATTTAACCTCACTACATATCACTCACACTCGTATTTTATCTTCAACTGCATTCTAGTTTGAATCCAGCATCTGAGCAATCTGCAAAAATATTCACTAACGCAGTAAAATTGAAAATAAAATATTTTTGCAATATAAAATAAAAGATGAATTTTGAAAATAATATTTGCCTCAGTTATTTGGGTTGTTCGTCATCATTTAAATTTGAATTCATCATACACGAACAACTTGTGACATACACAGTGTATCACTGTATATGCCACAAGGCCGTGCACACCGATATATACACTTGATAATGCTACATGGACAGGTGAGCACAGGTCATACCCAAATGATAAGCCGGGTTCAACTCACGTGCAATACATTGAAAATCACGACACGAGCACAAGGTCAAATCCGAGTTTTGAAACTGGATTCAACACAAGGCGACTTGAAGAATGCAAAGCTTCGATAAATCAAAACTCCATCAAAAGTACATGAATGCGAGCTACAGGAATGTGTTCAAGACCAAACTCAATTGAACAGAAGACAGTTGGCAAATAAATTCAAAGGGGAAGCATCACCAAAGACTCAACAGGGAACACATGCCACCAAGATCAACAATATCAAGTCGACCAGGCAGCAATGATTGTAATGCAACACAGTGCAGACACCAATGATACAAGGCAACATGTACAACAAGCCCAAATACAACAATATGCAGAAGCAAGATCAACACAGTAGTGATGCAGTGCAACATCTACGACAGCAAGTAAGTGAATGTAACATGTACAACAATACTACACTACCTCTGCCATCAAGCCAAAATGATACAGATGAACAAAATGACCAAGTGCAAATGGAAACAACATGGTGCAGCATCAGTGAAGCCAAAGCATGATACAGGTGAACAGAAGTAGTAGCCAAATGTTACAAATTCAATGCCGAGAAGCACTGAAACAAAGATGGCCAAAACACAAAAGTGCACAGCAACCAACATAAATGAAATAATACACAGTGCACATATGTCAAGTAAAGACTCAGAGACAAGTAGCAGTATACAAAATGAAGTGCATGCAACATGATGAAGCAGTGATGAAACAAAGACCAGTAGTGCAAGCAATCTGAATCAAATGTCATCAGATCAGAGACCAAGTGAGTATGCAAATGCTACCATGACTCGAGTACATGCTACAGCAACGTTACATGTCCAGTTACAACAACGACCAATTCAAAATCAGAAGCCGCAGTCAAATATCATCCTAAAAAGTAATCAACATCGAAGTATTTCAAAACCAAGGCTACAAAGTGCGCAGTGATTTCAGAATGAGCATAGTGAAATGTCACAGTCATGTTAACGAACAAGTCAACCTTTATTACAAAGTAAAAAGCCATGACCATCAAGTTAGTCAATGCCAAAGTCGAAATGAAGTCAGAGAATAAAGTCAACTGGAAAGTGCTATCAGAGATGAACACAAAAAATGGTCAGAGCCGTAGTATACAGAAGTCACAAAATCAAAACCGTGGTAGCAAATGTAATTGACCAAGTCACGAATCAACAACGTAACCATCAAGCAACGAAATCATATTCATATTGAACAAGTCAGATACATCTCAAACATCAAAGTGAAATCAAACGGCCGAAGACGAATTCAAACAATTTTATACGAACGCAAAAATAGGATTTCGAATCCTATATAAACCCTAAGATCATCATCGGCAAAGCATCGAATTCCAGAAAGCATAAAATCAGTAAAGCAAAAGCATATAATTACATACCGAAGCAAGGAAAGAATTCGATCAACGAAGCAGCCGAAGTGAGCAACAAGGAAAACAATCGATCAAGGCTACACGCGAATAATCATCGAATCGATCAACATAAAGTCGGCGCTTCGAAAACCCTAATTTGAATCACGAACGAAAGCCCTAATTTAGATTGAAGGACAAAGCCGCCACTATCTCAAAACAATGAACGGAGCAAATACAAAGAAGAAAATAAGGAACGGGTTAAAGAATAAAGAGTGGGCCGGCCTTGTTTTCTAAAGGCTTTAGTTTATTTTTAATTAGGGTTATTTGTTTAACTGTTTAATTTTTTGTTTTTACTTTACGAATCAAAACTTTGTAAATCACCACCTAGGGTTTAGGTATTGTCAGATTGTCTAGTTAGAATTAGTTCAGTGAGCAGGGTGTGCGAGTTTGCAAAACTCTATAGGCGGGAGCAGTGTTTGTGAGTAAGCGAAACTCTATAGGCGGGAGCAGAGTTTGCGAGTAAACGAAACTCTATAGGCGGGAGCAGGGTGTGCGAGTCTAGTAGAGTGTTTGTGAGCGGGAGCAAATGTTTACGAGTCTAGTAGAGTGTTTGTGAGCGGGAGCAAAAGGGTCTGCGAGTCTAGTAGAGTGTTTGTAAGCGTGATACTGTTTAATTCTAATAGAAATCTGGGAATGCAGCAGTAGGCAGGGGTTGCCGAAGCTGGATAAATTTTGTGTATGATTTACTTTACAGCATATTTATTTCTGCAGTTTGTTTCTGTGTTTAATTCGGGAAAATTTGCTATAACCCTATTCACCCCCCCTCTAGGGTTAATCTAGATCCTACAAGTGGTATCGGAGCCCGGTATTTTGTTTTTAACTCTAGAGTCATGAATTCACCGAATAATGTTTTTCTGAGGGGCAATCTATTGCTAGGCCACCCATGTTTAACGGGAATGATTATGCTTATTGGAAAGTTAGGATGGGTATATATCTTAGTTCTGTTGATTATGATGTTTGGGATATTGTTGAAACTGGATATAAACCTCACACTATAACTGTTGGTGGTACTGAGATTCCTAAACCTAAGGATAGATGGGATGCTAACCATAAGAAATTAAAAACCACAAATGCCAAAGCAATGAACGCTTTGATCTGTGCTCTTGATAAAAATGAATTTAATAGAATTTCTCATTGTACAACAGCACAGGAAATTTGGCACACTTTGGAGGTGACACACGAAGGAACTTCTCAAGTCAAGGAGTCTCGTCTAGCCCTATTCAGCAATGAATACGAAAACTTTGTGATGGACAAAGGCGAGAGCATAAAGGATATGTTTGGACGCTTTTCAACCTTGGTATACAACGCTAGAGCGCTTGGGAAGGTCTTCACTGAGGTAGAGCTTGTGCGGAAGATACTACGAGTCTTACCGATGAACTTTGAGGCAAAAGTCACGGCAATCCAAGAATCGAAAGATTTGAGTAAACTAAGCATGGAGGAGTTGATTGGTAACTTGATGACATATGATCTTGAGCTAAAAGCAAAGGAAGAACGCAACAACTCCGAACCAAAGAAGAAGACGATTGCCTTAAAGAGCAAAGAAGAGAGCGATGAAGATGAAGAAGATCCAATTGAAGAGCTTGCAATGGCTGTCAATAATCTTAGAAAATGGTCGAGATTCAAGCCACGCAAGAAGAAAACAAAGGGTAATAGATCAAAAGACTCTGACAATTCCGATAATGAATCAACATGCTTTAACTGCAAGAAGCCCGGGCACTTCATACAAAAATGCCCACTTCTCAAAAACAACAAAGGGAAGAAAAAGAAAATGAAGGCTTTTGCAGCGACTTGGGATGATGAAGAAGGAGATGAAGTTTCAGATAGCAGCTTAGAGGAGGCTAGCTTGTGTCTTATGGAGAAATCAGATTCAGAAGCAAGCTCTGAGGAATCTAGTGAGGCAGGTGTGGTGGCAGGCTAAGGAACAACAACAGTGTTCTCTGGATTTTGACTGTTCCAGAAACACAATGGGCAACAAAGCAAAGTTCCTTAGCCTAGTATAAAGGTGACAGAATCACAATGGACAACAACGAAAAATTATCGTAAAGGTAAAATAGGTAAATATGTTTTGAACGATATATTAAATGTGATAATCTGCACCATAATCTGAATTAAATCAGCCAATATTGAGATGAACAAAAGATGATGATTTTGATTCTATGACTTTTTTTCAAAATATTGACCAATCATCTTTAAATAGAATTACTTGGAGTAATTATGATGGTTGACGGATTCGGACTTACTTGATATGATCCTAAATGACTTGTTCTTATTTATGACCTTGATTTGTGCTTAAATGATGACCAATCAGATTTTCAACTTTGAACTAATCCATATAAATTTGTTCGGTCAAATGATGGTTACTCATGCTACACGTAGATATATTTGTTTTGACATTTTGGTCACTGCTTGTAAATTTGCACGATTTCAGATTTCATGTGAAAGCTGTTAAAAAGGATTTTAAGAAATTGTTGAAACTTCAAGAAATTGTTTTTGAAATAATTATGATGTTGATTGACTGTTGATTACTCATGAATATAACTGTTTATCCTACGGTTTCTGAAATTAACACTATGATATTTGTTTGAGTGTTAACATGGCTTCAATTCAAATTCAAAAGAATGTCATTTAAATTGTTGCTAAAATTGAGTTTGAAATTTTCTTATGCACATTTTCATGGCCTTGGTTTATCAAATTTAGTTAGTGATATTTTGGAGTGAAAAAGAAATTCAGATGCAGATTACATTGGTAATATAGTTGGTAGAAAAATTATTAGTGTAACGTGATTAATTTTTGAAACATTCATTTGCTGCATCGTTTTTCAAAGAAAATATCTGCATATTTTTCACTTGAAATAATTTTCAAATAGCAGAATTTTTTTTATAACCCCTTCGAGAAAATCATTTTTGACCATATTTTCAGATTAGTCATTTTTATTTGATTTTAAATGACAAATTTTGACTAATCTAACTCCCTAATGATTATCGAAAAGATGAATAGTGATTGAAAAAGTGATGAGTGTCGATATTTGTCATACATTACTCAAGACAATATATTTAGAAAAATTTCTTTAGAATTTCATAACAAGAGTTATAAAAACTTGTTGTTGGGTAAAAATTCCATGATCATTTCTATTTCATCATCTTTCTATCGACCATCACTCATCAAAATCATATATAGTATGTAAATTTGTGGTAGTTTACAAAGGAAATTATTCGTTCTTCAATTTATATTATTATAAAGGAAATAATCTGTGCTTCAATTTATTATATTCTTCAATAAAAATAAATATCCAAAGTATTCACTCTCATTTAAAAGTCATCACGGTTATGCATGGGTGAACTACTTGGATTTTTGATTATATGCTTCCATGCTCATTTAAAAGTCCTCACGGTTATGCATGTATGGAACGCATATCAAAATTAATTGATTAAATAGACAAGTTGATTCTAATCCCATTTAAAAGTCCTCACGGTCATGCGTGGTTAGAAGATACTTGATTTCATTTTTTTAAAATTAAATTGGAATACTACTAATCTCATTTAAAAGTCCTAACGGTTATGCATGGTTAGTAAATATTCAAATTTCCTGAAATAAATATACCACAAATAGACGGAACTGTATGTTTTTTGATGATTTTATCCCCATCACTTCTGAAAGTGGAATATGCGTCTGACAAGGGTAATTATGATTTTTGTTTGAGTTTAATTGAAATTTGATATTTATATTCAATTGAGTTAAATGTTTGATTCATGTCTGTCACTTCATCCCTATTTCTATAACACTGTTATTCTTTTGCTGATAACAAAAGGGGGAGAGAAAAGTTAAGATTTTGTCAAATAGAATCAAGCAAAGGTCAAATAATTTTCCATTTGCATATAGGCTCATTTACATATTTTTATTTGTATGCATATATGTAGGGGGGTATCATGTAGAGAGGAAGCATTTAAATAGGGGGAGCAATGTAACGGAAGCGATTTTTCGTCGCCGAAAAACCGAACCATTAGGGTTTTAAGAAAAAGAAAGAAGAGAGAAAAAGGTAGAAGATAGAAAATAGAGGGAGAAAAGAAATTTGAAAACAGAAAATTTTAAAATAGAAAAAGAGAATTTGAAAATAGAAGGGACAGAAAGGAAACAAAAAGAACAACATCTGAACAACAACAGAATCTCACAATTCGCAGCGGAACAACATATAATAATAAATGAATAATTTTTAAACAAAGAACTATATCAGTTATTACATTACATCTCATTTCATTACATCATATCATCAGAGTGTACAACAACATAATAGCGGAAAAGAAATACTATATACTCGTAATATGCTACGCCATCAAGCTTGCCTCCAGCAACTCCAGAATATCCAGAATATCCTGATAAACCTAACTCTTAACTGCCCGTGTGGAAATTGGTGGGCACCCAGAGTTTAGGAAGGAAAACAATAAACTCCGAGTCAGTCATGTGACTGGTGTGAGAACTCAAAACAGTTATTTAACTTTAAAATCAAAATAGAGGAATATTTTTTTTTATCAATTCGCAATGCTTTTAAAAATGAGACTACCATAAGGCCTCCCGCACACACACACATGCAAACGCAGAATCGGAGGAGATTTCTCCTTATGGTAGTCAAAGATGCTTGATACGCATTTAAAATAACATTTGATATTATTATTAGTGCATAGTGTAGAGGAAAATCATTTCGAAAGTAGAATATAAATCTTAGCCAACATACGACCATTATCGTATGCCTACTATAGCTACTATCCAAACAGTGGTGACCACCATAAGTGAATAGCAGGTTCTACAACTAATACCGTACAAGTTTCGTATTGGGAATTGGATTTCCAACAAATGGTCAGGCCAAGGAACTTCCCATTGCCACTGAGAATGCCTCTGGATGGACATCCCCGAGAACCAAACCGGATCTCTACCAACACAAGGCCGGGTTACTCCTAACTGAGTAACAACTGACCGAATATGCCATCCCCCGGTCCTTTGGGACCTTTTTCCGAGAGCGCTCTCTAATCAATTCACACAATCATAAAAACAAAGTGTTTCAACATGAGTAAGTATCTGGGCTCCATACCATGATACCACCCTTTTCCAGAAGGAAATGGACACATCCTAAAGGGCGCTACCCCTCATAACCTTGCCGCATCTTTCCTGTTTTGACCATTTCCGGGATGTGAGGCTCGACGAATTCACGTCCACAAAAACATACTTTATACAAAAGCCATGCTTTGGGTCAACAAATGATCAACACAATGATCACCAGGATAGACGATCAAATAAATGATCCTATCACAAATAATCAACACAATGATCATTTCAGCATCACTCAGCATGTCACATTACCAAACTGGGAATATATCGCTGATAACTTCAACTATATAACCTCTGAACTCGTACGTCTCAGAGAAGGGTGTTAAGCTAAAAGAATAAATTCTCCGCCACCTCAGAAATATATTTGAAAGAAATCGGCTTTATATCTCAAATTGTAATGTCAGGCATACTATCCATACAAGTCTGTTTCGGGATCGAACAGAACCGAAGGCACTTACAAAGAAGTCCTTACAATCCGAATAATTTCTAATCACGTTCGGATTTCCCATCACTTATGGAGATCTCTATACCGGGGATCAGCCAGTGCAGAGACAATCAACAAGAAACCCTTTCGTTTTCGAAAATATCCGGTCTTCAACACCGGTCTTTGAATGCAATTCAGACGACGTATCACATATTCGGAATGGGTTATACGACCCCATGGTCCTTTCCCGGTTAACCCGAATAGTGAGCGCTTATTTTAAAATAAGTGTGGCATCCAATTCAAACAATCACAACTAATACCATTCAAGGGTAAATATTGATAGTCGGTTATTTAACTATCAATAAAGATGCGCCACATCACCAGATTCCAAATAATTTTCCAAATTATTTATTTTCCAAAATATCTATACTAGATATAAAATTTCAATACTTCAAAAATAAACCAATGTTTATTTCTAAACAAATTTCCCTTTTCGTTTATAAATTCCAATAGTGAATTTATTTCTCAGATTATCTATAAATATACGATCTCAAATCGATTTCTAATATTCATTTTCAATTTATCTTTTAGAAAGATAAATTCTCAAAAATGTTTCGTTTTCATATCGGAAAAGCATTCCCATACTTATTCTAATAATAAGTATTTCATAAATCTATTTATTTTCAATAACTTGAAAATATTCAATATACTTAACCATAACTAAGTATATATTTCATTCTTTAAGGAAATCATTCTTTTATTATAATTTATTTGGGTCAAAAAGAATGTTGCGTAAAACATCGTTACGACAACCCAAAATCACTAGTATAGGGATTCGAAATTAAAATAGATATATAAATCCCAATACTATATAAAACATTTCCTTTCGGAAATCATTTACTATAACAACAGTGTTATAGTCCACCATTTCCTTCTATTTCTCGAAAACGTCTATTTCAACAATAAATGTTGAAATCTATGTTCTCATTCCCTTCTATTTCTTGAAAACGTCTATTTCAACAATAAATGTTGAAATATATGTTCTCAATACTCAATGCATTTTAAAATATCTTTAAACCGTTTTAATTTCTTTTTAACACATTCTTTCCTCAAAAGATATCCATTTTATTCAATAATATATTTACCGTTCAAAACGTGAATATAACTTCTTTATAAACTTCTATATTCAATTCATCAAATTCAATTGGTTTCGGATTTTATAAACGGTGTTTATAAATTCCATTTCTATTTAGAAGCTTCGATTTTGTAAATCTCGTTTATTAACCCCATTCAATTGATACAACTCAATTTTAATACCAAAGGTTTATATTATAAGTCAAGTACTTATAATTTATTTATTTACAAATCATTCCTTTGAACTTCACCAATTATAAATCTTATTACTTATAAGATTTCTTTTATATATTTCCTATTTCCAGCTCATCAAATTCAATTTGATTTCAGATTTATAAAACGACGTTTATAAATCCCATTTATAATTTCGTAAACTTCTATTTACCAAAAGTCAATTTATTAGCAAATTCCATTTATCTTCCACATAAATGTCAAGGTCCAATTCATAAGAAATTTACTTATAGACTTTTGTTTTACAAATCTATACATTTTCTAACTTCACACTTTATAAATTTATAAATTTTCATTTACTTATAAAAACAATTTATACTTCATTTATAACATTTATAAAAACTCGATTTATAATTCCAATCATTTTAAATTTATAAAAATCAATTTAAAAATCTTTTATATACATTGTTTTTAATAATTCAAAAATTCCAATTTAAACCAATTTCAATTTACTTAACTATTTATTTCCAAAAATCTCAATTTGATTTTATTTTATAAAAATCTTAAATTCTATAACTTCAAAAATTAAATTTTTAATTTGGTTTAAAATGAATCAATTCAAAATTTTACTAAAAACATATATTTGGAAAATCGATTTAAAAATCCCTTTAAAATCAAAAATCATTATTTTTAACTTTAAAAACGAATCCGATGATGCCACAGCATCAATTGGTCAATCACTACACAAATATCATATATCGATATGATATTCACAATCATCAAAAATATTTATAAACAAATAAATATTTGTGAGGGGTCCAGTTGGATCCCTCCAACCTGTTTCCCTGCATCCAAAGAGTTAGCACAATACCCATTCCACTTCGAGGTGGAATATCGCGGTATATGGGATTTTAGAAAATATTCCGCTTACTAACGGCGCAATAGGGTCTCATCCGCTATACGAGGCGGGAAATCAATCAACTGCAATATATACATATGCCAATATATATATATTGCTATATATAGATATATCCTAAAATATCTAATATCACAATCAAGCAATCAATCAATCAATCAACAAATTTTAAATATAACTATTTAAAATTTTAAATAACCTTTTGAGTGAGAAGTTCTCACCTTAGCTTTTATTAGCAATCCATTATCCATCTTGACTTGTTTTCTTGATTTATACCTTGTATAAATATTATACACAATTTATTAATATTCGAACAGATCGAATAATAAATTTTCAATTGATAATCTCGATTCATCGGTGATTTCATTTTAATAGTTAAATTAACTGATGGTTTTATTTAAACCAATCTCTTCTTAAATAAATTTATTTTAACTAAAAATTAAATTTAATTAACCAAACTCTTTTTCAAATAATTTAATTAACTATAGATTTAATTTTAACTAAAGATTTTCTTCTTAGTAACTGTAGTAGATAAAACAAATTTATTATCGTAAACTATTTATTTTATAACAACTTTAACTAATCATTTTACTTTAAATTAATATATCAATTTGTTTTAATAAACTTTATTAACTAACTATTTAATTCGAAGCATTCTTTCTTTTTAATAAATAAATCTAAATTTTATCTTTAACAATTTTTCCTTTAATAAATTTATTTTCTTTTAAACCAAATTCCTGTTAAATAAATTTATTTAACTAAACATTTTACTTTCAAACTAACTTTCCTTTTTAATAAATTAAATCAACTAATTTTTCTTTTAAAACCAATTTAACTAGAAATTTTGAATTGAACTAAATTTCCATTTACTATAACAACAACACAAACTTACTTTACTGTCCTTAATAAAAATTTTGAAACAAAACAAAATTTTCAAAACTACTTTACTGTTATTTAAAATCCCAGTATATATATATATTTGAATTTAAATTAAGTTAAATTATAAAAACAAAATAAAATTTATACCTCACATCGATCTTCACTGGAGCCACCGCGTCCCTTCCAAGTTGCAGCTGCCACCTCCAGAGGCTCGAGAACCCATGCGCGCCCAGCCTCGAACGCAACCAAGTCACGGCCACACTCGCAAATCCCTAAAACTCGATCGCGAAATCGATCATCCTTGCTCGACGTAACCATTATCTCAACGTCGAGCCCAACCCAACGCCCTACGCCACGCGCGAGCTCGAGTTCGCTTGGACCGCCGCCTTCATCGATGCTCTAGCCATCGCGCGCCGCCGTGCTCACGCGTGCGCCTCGCTCCGCCCTATCGTGCTCCACGCCGCCCCATCGCCTCCCTTTCATCCAACTTGATTTGAACAGAATCGCGATTTGAGGCGAGAGCGACGCCATTGTTTTTTTTTTTTTTATTATTTCGTTTGAATGGGTAAGGAAGGAGGAGGCGAGATAATTAAATTCGAACGAAACATGGCTTGCACGATTTATTTCGTGATTATAGGCATAGTTGTAGCTGAAACAACGGAGAGGGGTTTATGGCGTGAAAGAGGGAGAACGTGTATTTGTTTGACTAAAATTTAAACTTAAATTTAAATTTAATCGTTGAAAATTTCGACGCGTTTACGTGTCGTGTGCTCACATATTAACTCCGAAAAATACGAAATTTGAAATCCGAAAATAATTCAATATTGCGGACCCAATGGAACTGGTTTCGTCGAATTCCGAGACTGTGCCTCGGACGGCTATTTTTAAATTCGATTCAAACGATATAAATTTCAAAACTGAACAATTCACATTCAATATCAATTCTGAAGCTTCTATTATCTTCAATATTATCAATATGAATTTTACAAGCTTTTGAAATATTTTTAATCGGCTTAAAATTGAAGATTCAAATTTTTATTCAACTTTCAATAGATTAAATTCTATAATTAAATCGTTAAATTCATAATTATATTGAAAATTCAATCCAAACCATCATTTAAATATTTAAAATAAATTAAATATTTCCAAATTAAATTGTTTAAAATTCTGGGTCGTTACAAGCAAATTGAACGATCAAATACATTTAATGCATTCAAAATCTTAAATATATGTTTGTTATCATCAAAAGGGGGAGATTGTTGAATATGCGCTTTGCGCTTATATGATTTTTGTTTGATGATAATAAACATATATACATGCATTTAAATGTATTTGTTAATATACTATTTATTTTCACAGATTAAATGAATATTTGCTGAATAAAATAAATAACATGGAATTTGAATTCAAACGAATATTTTATTCAAATAAATATTTATTACAATTTTGAATTGTACAAATTCAAGCTCTCACTATTCACTATACAACATTGATACAAATTCAATTACATCACTATTTTACATTTACATTTAACCTCACTACATATCACTCACACTCGTATTTTATCTTCAACTGCATTCCAGTTTGAATCCAGCATCTGAGCAATCTGCAAAAATATTCACTAACGCAGTAAAATTGAAAATAAAATATTTTTTCAATATAAAATAAAAGTTGAATTTTGAAAATAATATTTGCCTCAGTTATTTGGCTTGTTCGTCATCATTTAAATTTGAATTCATCATACACGAACAACTTGTGACATACACAGTGTATCACTGTATATGCCACAAGGCCGTGCACCCCGATATATACACTTGATAATGCTACAGGGACAGGTGAGCACAGGTCAAACCCAAATGATAAGCCGGGTTCAACTCACGTGCGATACATTGAAAATCACGACACGAGCACAAGGTCAAATCCGAGTTTTGAAACTAGATTCAACACAAGGCAACTTGAAGAATGCAAAGCTTCGACAAATCAAAACTCCATCAAAAGTACATGAATGCGAGCTACAGGAATGCGTTCAGGATCAAACTCAAGTGAACAGAAGACAGTTGGCAAATAAATTCAAAGAGGAAGCATCACCAAAGACTCAACAAGGAACACATGCCACCAAGATCAACAATATCAAGTCGACCAGGCAGCAATGATTGTAATGCAACACAGTGCAGACACCAATGATACAAGGCAACATGTACAACAAGCCCAAATACAACAATATGCAGAAGCTAGATCAACACAGTGGTGATGCAGTGCAACATCTACGACAGCAAGTAAGTGAATGTAACATGTACAACAATACTACACTGCCTCTGCCATCAAGCCAAAATGATACAGATGAACAAAATGACCAAGTGCAACTGGAAACAACATGGTGCAGCATCAGTGAAGCCAAAGCATGATACAGGTGAACAGAAGTAGTAGCCAAATGTTACAAATTCAATGCCGAGAAGCACTGAAACAAAGATGGCCAAAACACAAAAGTGCACAGCAACCAACATAAATGAAATAATACACGGTGCACATATGTCAAGTAAAGAATCAGAGACAAGTAGCAGTATACAAAATGAAGTGCATGCAACATGATGAGCAGTGATGACACAAAGACCAGTAATGTAAGCAATCTGAATCAAATGTCATCAGATCAGAGACCAAGTGAGTATGCAAATGCTACCATGACTCGAGTACATGCTACAGCAACGTTACATGTCCAGTTACAACAACGACCAATTCAAAATCAGAAGCCGCAGTCAAATATCATCCTAAAAATTAATCAACATCGAAGTATTTCAAAACCAAGGCTACAAAGTGCGCAGTGATTTCAGAATGAGCATAGTGAAATGTCACAGTCATGTTAACGAACAAGTCAACCTTTATTACAAAGTAAAAAGCCGTGACCATCAAGTTAGTCAATGCCAAAGTCAAAATGAAGTCAGAGAATAAAGTCAACTGGAAAGTGCTATCAGAGATGAACACCAAAAATGGTCAGAGCCGTAGTATACAGAAGTCACAAAATCAAAACCGTGGTAGCAAATGTAATTGACCAAGTCACGAATCAACAACGTGACCATCAAGCAACGAAAGCATATTCATATTGAACAAGTCAGATACATCTCAAACATCAAAGTGAAATCAAACGGCCGAAGACGAATTCAAACAATTTTATACGAACGCAAAAATAGGATTTCGAATCCTATATAAACCCTAAGATCATCATCGGCAAAGCATCGAATTCCAGAAAGCATAAAATCAGTAAAGCAAAAGCATATAATTACATACCGAAGCAAGGAAAGAATTCGATCAACGAAGCAGTCGAAGTGAGCAACAAGGAAAACAATCGATCAAGGCTACACGCGAATAATCATCGAATCGATCAACATAAGGTCGGTGCTTCGAAAACCCTAATTTGAATCACGAACGAAAGCCCTAATTTGGATTGAAGGACAAAGCCGCCACTATCTCAAAACAACGAACGGAGCAAATACAAAGAAAAAAATAAGGAACGAGTTAAAGAATAAAGAGTGGGCCGGCCTTGTTTTCTAAAGGCTTTAGTTTATTTTTAATTAGGGTTATTTGTTTAACCGTTTAATTTTTTGTTTTTACTTTATGAATCAAAACTTTGTAAATCACCACCTAGGGTTTAGGTAGTGTCAGATTGTCTAGTTAGAATTAGTTCAGTGAGCAGGGTGTGCGAGTTTGCAAAACTCTATAGGCGGGAGCAGTGTTTGCGAGTAAGCGAAACTCTATTGGCGGGAGCAGAGTTTGCGAGTAAACGAAACTCTATAGGCGGGAGCAGGGTGTGCGAGTCTAGTAGAGTGTTTGTGAGCGGGAGCAAATGTTTGCGAGTCTAGTAGAGTGTTTGTGAGCGGGAGCAAAAGAGTCTGCGAGTCTAGTAGAGTGTTTGTAAGCGTGATACTGTTTAATTCGAATAGAAATCTAGGAATGCAGCATTAGGCAGGGGTTGCCGAAGCTGGGTAAATTTTGTGTGTGATTTACTTTACAGCATATTTATTTCTGCAGTTTGTTTTTGTGTTTAATTCGAGAAAATTTGCTATAACCCTATTCACCCCCCCCCTCTCTAGGGTTAATCTAGATCCTACAGAAGCTTTGGTAAGCCTTCTCTTTTTCTTCTTCTCCAACTCTTTCTCCTTTCAATTTCAGAAATTTTCTAAACCTAACTTAGGGAATGTTCTTCTTTTGAGCTTAGATTCAAGCTCATTTCGGTTGTGTTGAAGAGTGGTTGATCCTCCTTTGTTTTCAAGCTTCTCCTTCCTTGTTTTGTGTAAAAAGGTGAGATTTTTATCTCACATCTATGTCTATATCTATCTTTGTTATCAGGTATGAATTCCTAATATCTATTCATGATCATTTGCTTTTGATTTGAATTGATATGGTAAATTTCCAATTTTTGGGTTTGAAGCCAATTTTATGAAAATCCTACGATGGAAGTTTGGATATGTTGTTTGGGGTGTATCGAAGAGCTTATAAGACCGAGTTGTCGTTAGGCGTAAATCCTTAGTCGTTGTTGCTCGCATGATCGGTCCCGAAACGTTTTGGCCATAATGGCCTAGGCAAATTTATGCCCAGATTAGGAGATCAAATGTCTGGAGACCAATGCCAGACGTTTGGTTTTGCCTCCTGGAGTAAAATAATTCACGGCAGAAAAATAAATAAGGCATTGACTAAGTTCAGACGTCTGAGTTATCGTTCTAGACATCTGAAAAGAAGTCAGATGTTTGATTTGTTTTTTCAGACGTCTGGATGGTATTATGGAACATTTCTAGAAACCAAAACCAGACGTCTGGACTTTCCCCCAGACGTCTGAAAGGGTTTCAGACGTCTGATCTTCGGCTTCAGACGTCTGGATGGTTTTCTGGACTATTTTTAGAAACCAAATCCAGACGTCTGGAACAACTACTCAGACGTCTGAAATTCCCAGTTTTGCCTATTTGCCCAATTTTGAGTAAATTTCCAAGGTTTATCGATTTTTGTTGATCCGGTTAGTTGTTATCACTTATTATCAACTTTGATGACTTCTTTTATGGATTTTTAGGAATATCCATTTTGATGGATTTGGTATCGATTTCTTTGGATTTGATTCACGTCTTCATATGTGAATTTTAGTGATTGATTGCTTTTGCAATCATTTTTGTGATTTGTCACTTTACAAATATAAAGGTTTCAATACTAGTAGTAAATAACAAAATTCATCAAAACGATTTCAACACTATTTTATTACAAAGCTCGTTTTCTCAAACCTTTTTTCAATCTACTAGTATATACCAACCTTTACCTCACTCGTATGAGAAATCTAATTAAACGACTTAGTAAAACAAGTGGTATGAAACACTTGCGTTTACTTCGTCGGTTAATTTTTGGACTTGTCCGATTGAATCTCTTGTGATAATTTTCTAGTGAAGATCTACAGTTTGTTCGTAAATGTTTAAGTTAAGCCCGTGGTTATGGGACATGAAGCTAAACTATTTACTAGCTTAGTGTAATTGACACTTCTAGATGACCAATGATGATCATTTTTGTGATTTAGACTAGCATTGTGCAATGTCTCTTTGTCTGCGAGGGAGACTAAACCCCGTTTTTGTGGAGTCTCGACTCAAATTGGTAGGGTAGCGAACCATGGTCTTCGGGTCATTTTGTGAAGCCTCGGCTCAAAATTAATGGTTAGCAACTATGGAATAGCATTCCGTTTTGTGATACACGTGTTGGTGAGCTTTCATGCTCCCGTTTTGTGATAGGCCTCCCCCTTTTTGTGATTTTTGGATTTCTATTGATGATTTCTAGAATTTGTGTTTCACAAATTTTTGTGATTTTATTGATAAGTTCTATCAATATTTGTGCATTGGTGAATTTGTGTTTCAACAAATTTTATGATTGGCATTGTGATGTTTGTCAATATTTGTGACTTGGGGAATAAAAATTAAGAGTATGACATTCTTTTTTATCTTTGAGAAGATTCTTGTGAAATTGATTAATCTCTGGTTGATTTTCAATTACATAATTATCACAGTATGACATTATGGTTATCATACGTTTTTGTCATATCTCTTATTCTATATCATTTCATCTGATATTTATAGCTAGACTGATCCGTTTATTATTTTCTTATTAAATAATACTCGGGTCAGATCGAGATGTTACAGGTGCTTCTGCTTGACTCCTCATCTAGGATTTTTATTATGAATTTTGGCTAACTACTTAGATTAGTAGTTGATTTTGTTGTATACATTTGAGATATCGACTCCATGATGTATACTTACTCTTTTGGGTAGCACTTGTAACTATTCTTTTGTGATATTGTGGATCTTGTTAGACCACTACTCTGATGTACACTTTTAAGTGTTAAATATTCATATCTATTTCCGCCTTTGTGATATGAACTTCTGTGACTGATTTGTGCTATGATATTTCTATATTTGTTTTCGAAGACTTCATATAGCCACTGTGTAGTAGCTTTGAGTTTGTGTCGGTATGTCGGATTTCATATTGTGTATATTTTTATCTGGCATATCGGTACTCGCACAAAGAAATTATACAGATGGTCGCTCCTCAACAGCCTTATCTCCGCGCTAGTTGACTGCATTACCCCGTAGTGTCCTTGTCTAGTGAGGGTATAGATGTGGGGCGTCACACTTATACTAGCACATTCAACGGTTCTTACTTTCCAAATCCACCAACTGCACCTTTAACTCCTTCATCTTTGTAGGTGTCATTCTGCTTGACGGTCTACTCGTCATCTTCCTCCATAACTCCCAACAAAGCATTTACCCCTAAATTAGGTTTTCTACGGAGTATATAATCCGATCACTACAACTAGGGTGTCTAAGTGATATTTTCCTATCATGGGAAATATCATAGCATCATATTTACTAAATCAATCCATACCCAAAATAATTCTAAACCTTACGAAATCAAATACATGCAAACTGCAAGCAAATATATGACCTAATAATTCATACTTTAAGAAGTCATATCTCATCCCAAGAATTGCATACCCTCTTGTCAGATTTGCAATCCTTAAGGACGTAACTAGGTATGAGGGGTTTAGGTTAAGCTTATCAACCAAACAATGAGATATAAAAGAATGCGATGCGCCAGTATCAAATAAAAATCTAACTGATACACCACGAATCAAAGCATACCTCACGACACAGCTTTTCTTTTCTCCCCAGCTGTTGGTCTTGAGATAGTTGGTTCCAATGCAAACATCTTTCCTTTTCCATCTTTAGCCGACTCTTTGCACTAGTTCTTATAATGTCCAAACTGATCACAGTTAAAGCACATCAATTTTTTCTTATCGAGAGCTATCCTTCATTTGCCTATCCTACACTCATGAGCATAATGTGTCCTTTTATCACACTTAAAGCAAACCAAATTAGCCTTTTCCTTCTTGGTAGCTTCACCTTTCTGAGCGCCCATCTTATGGAAAAAAAAATATTTTCTGGTTCACCCACTCTGAGCTTCTCTTGCTTTATTACCACTATGAAGAGCAAGCATCTTTTCCTACCTCAAAGCCATCTCAACCACTACATCAGACAGATCCTTGATATGTGCCAATGTCGCTTTATCTAATTCAGATTTTAGTCCACGAATGAACTTCTCATTCCCTTTTGAGAACCATATCAACTGTAGCATATCCATATCTCGATAGCTCCTCAAATCTATTAGCATACTTAAGCACTGTCATATCTCACCGCTCTAACCCCATAAACTTCCTGAGCAGAGTCGACTTAGCAATCTCTAATATAAATCTTTCCTCAAACCTCCTTCTGGATTCAACCCATGTCATGGCCTCCTTGTTAACTCCCACGGTACATTGTTCCACAAGTACAGTGCTGCTCCTTGCAACTGTCTGGAAGCATATCTCCTCTTATTTTCATCATTAAGCCCTAAATCGGTAAAGATCCTTTCGTAGTGAAGTAACGAATTCTCTACTTCAATTGCATCTTCAATCATGACAAATGGCTTTCTTCCAAACCTGGCATAGTCTCTGCTCAAGATCGCGTAGTTATTAACCATCATAGCTCCGTAATTTCCTTCATCAACATTTCCTTCGACTAATCCTACGCAACTCCAGCCCGCATCATATCAATGAAGAACTGATACATAGCTCTCATATCAGCTTTTGGTACTCCAGCACCCACATCAGAATTTTCATTTGGATTAGCATTTATTGATCAACCCAGGTTTCTCTTATTGGGTCGAGCATTTCCATCGATTGTGTTGCTTCCTCCACCAATGTTAACTCTTCCACTCCTAGCATCCATATCTTATGTTCTTAAAATCTGCATCCAAGCCTTTGTAAGAAACGGATGAACCGCCTAAGAAAGATGGAAGAATAGAGATACGGCGTATCTTATATATATAGCAAATACAAGTATATTACTATAGTGTTATCCCATACCCCAGTCTTTTCTCTAATTCCTTAGGATTATGTTTTCAAAATCATTTTAAATTTTAAATTTCCTTTTAAGTTTTCATAAACCTATGCTTTGATACTAAGTTGTAACATCCCCTATCTTGAGGCCCGAAGCTAAGCGCTATAAATGCTATAATCATCTATAGTATTAACTTCCGATGACAAGATACGTCAATGTTAATGGTACCCATAATATTAGAAGCACATGAATGACACAGATTTAAACAAATAGCTTTTCTAATTACATTTCAAATCCATACTTCATATGCAGATACATAATCCCAAATGATTCCTAGGTTTTGATCAAATATAATTATTACAAATTACACCAAAAGCGACATATGAAGATGTGCCCTTGGATGTTTAGAGTACTAAATAGACATATCTATCATAAATACATCACAACGGAAATAAAACCAAGTAGCTCCTACATAGCTAACTTTGCCTCATGCACCTCCTCGGAAGCTTATTCGTCCAACCTAGTAAACCTAAAAAACCTTAACTCTCAATATACTCAAATTAAATTTTGAGCACCTGAGAGTTTAAGGGGAAAACATAAACTTCGAGTCAGACATAAAGCCTGGTGTGAATAATATTATTACATCTCAGTTTTCTGATATTAAGTGACACCACGCCGCTTAGCGGAACGGGTTTCCCCTCACTAATATCCCTTATAAAACATATCTTTTGCAAATCAAAATCCTGCAATCAAACTGATTATAATAATAATAGTAAATACATACATATATACATACATATATATATATATATATACATAATAATTAGGAAATCAATGGACTATTTGTCCATAATATAATTTTTGAAACAGACCTTTCGAAACCCTTGAAAATAGACTTTTCGAAATCATTGAGAATAACCCTTCAAAAGCTTTATTAAAACCTTAGACATTATCTTTTCAAAACCCTTTAAACTTGCCTTTCGAAAGCATTGATAACCTTCCATTCAAACACACAAAGTAAATTATATACCTTTCGAAAGCATTAAAACTCCTCACTTAAAACATACCTTTCGAAAGTATTGGGTTCAAGTAAAAGTGTTTGGAACATAGCTTCGAAACCATTTAAAACCATTCCTTCTGAAACCTTTGGGTTTAACTTTTAATAGAACTGAGGGTCTTAAAAGAACTGGGGCAAAAGCATTGCTTTCGAAAGCATTGCTCCTAAGTAAAAGAAAGTGGATGGTTTCGAAAATATTAAGAAGCGACTTCAAAGTTTAAAGGCGAAAGCACCCTTTCGAAAGCATTGGTTCGAAGGGTTGAATGCAGCAGCATGGGTTTCGACCCCTTTTGAAAGCATCATTTTAAAACAAAAAGGCAATAACCCTTTCGAAAGCCCTTTTATAAAACAAAGACATATTGGCTAAATTGAAAGCTAATATAACTCCTTCAAAAGCATCCTTTATAAACATAAGTAATTCAAAGTTACTATGAGTAGCATCTACCCCTTTGAAAGCATGGTTTCGACACTATACCTTCCATCTTTCTCCAATCCACTTCGTACCAAAGAGTTGATACCATGTGTATTGGTTTTGACTTGGTTAGGGGAGGAAGTATGGGGTCAAAAGGTAGCTGATGGAAGTTGCGAAGCAGTAATTCCTTGCAATACTGATTATTAGCCTTTTAAAGTAATTTCTTTCCAACTAACTCGCCTTATTTGTCAACATATAATTGGTTTCCATTTCTTTTTCAAAATCATTTTCTAAAAGTGCTGCCGAATTCAGTAATTAACAATTTAAAACATTTAGCAATTAAGCCCTTCTCCTTTTCGAAACATATAAATTATTTAAGTCCCATGCCTTAAATAATTTTATATCCATAAGGAAAATTCTCTAAAAATTCCCATCAGTCACTTTTAATATGTTTTCTAACATATTTAAATTTCAGACCTAAAGCTCACATACAATTGCCGAAAATAATTTAAACCCAAGTAAGCCATTTTCTTTCCTATAAAATTTATAATAAATTCACAATAGCCTTGAAAATTATGAAACTTAAAACCTACTTCATAAATAATGTTTTCAACCATATATCAAAAATGCCAGTCATTCAAATGTCATTTAATAGGTTTTACAAATAAAGAATTATCATAAAATCTATATGAAGCAACATAAATCATCAACAAGTATATATCTATTTAAACAATCAAATCATGGCTCATATTTTCCAAAATCAATTCGGATCTTAACTAAAAAACAAGAGCAATAAAAGTGAGATGTAAAAATAATTATTCACCTTAGCTTGGTATTAAGAAGGTTAAGGTTTGTTCTTTGCTTAATTCCTTCAAGCTTCCTACTTATTTCATTGTTTATCTTCCTTTTGATTTCTTAATGGTGGTCGGCCAAGCTCTATGTATTTAAGTTTTGTTTGTGAGTGTTGTAAATGAAAATGGAATTAGGGTTTAGGGAAAAGAACATAGCAATTCCAATTTTGCCCTTTTCTTTTTCCCCTTACTTGCTTCATTTTAAATTTTCGTTTGTTTATACATCAATTAAGGCATGGATACCTTATGTTTATACAAATTTCAATCCCATTACCACTTTAGTCTTTATATTATTCTATTTAATTAATTTAATTAATTCTCTTGAATAATGTTATTTAAAATTATGGTTGTTACAGTTGGTTTTCCAGACTGATCTAAGTATTTTTAATACCCAGGTCAGAGTCGTGTAGTTATAGGATTAGCTGAAGACACTTAGAGTTTCTAATGGAGAGTTGGAGATCTTCATTTACGTCTGGACTTAGTTTACTTTTCCGTTGTGTTTGTTGTTTTTCAGCATTTGTAAGAACATGTATTTATAACTGTCCAGGTTAAGCTTAAGATAGATTTTTATATATGTATTTAAAAGTTTTTTCGCTATAAAGATTATTAAATAATATATGTTATTCCATTCGTTTGAGATTTTGTTCTGTCCTCTTTTTCTATTTACCATTAATGATCCGCCTTTTCGTTCAATTAGAGTCGGACACATGTAGTTTATATTCAATCTAAAATGTATAAAAGTGCGGGTTATTACAATTAGATAATTAATTTATGTGATAAATTTATTAGGACCTATTCCTTTAAACCCTAAAAGTCCTTGGCCAGCCATTCGCAGGAGAGAGGGCGTGGGAAGACTTGGTCTCCAAATTTAGAGAGAAAGATGTTGGACATTTTGAAATATAGTTTGCTATAAATAGCCTTTATTCTCTCTTGTTCCATATACAATAGAAACCATAATCTCCATCGAAATTTATTGGTTAAACATAGAAGATGTATTTCAACATTATAATCAAGGAACAAGGAACTAGGATTTCGATGAGGAAACTACTAGTAACTAACATGTCGATAATCGGCATGATCGTAAAAAGGTGCATATTTCTTTTAAATAAATATACAGACACACACACGCTAAATAATTTATCCCTCATGGCCTATATGCTTTTGGTAAAAAAATATTAACTTTTAACATCTGAAAATTAAAATTAACGTATATAAAATATCAAACGTATTTTAATATATGTACACCCACATATGTATAGTTAAAATTATTTTGTTTTATATTAAAAGGTATTTTTTATTCATGGCTTGGACGCACATACAAAAATACGTATACACGCAAACATATATTAATATATATGAATATATATATACATATATTATCCTTTCGGTTCTCTTAAAACTAAATAAAATATTAATCTTGGTTTTCAAAAAATTATTTTTTTTGGATTTAGAAATTTATGTATATTTTAGTTTAATTTAAATAATATATATACACACACACACATATACATATATACATACATATTTTTATTTCTACTTATAATTTTATAAATATATAAACCATTTACTTTTTGGTTTGTTCTAAAAAAATTAGATAAATATTTGAATAAGTAGAGGATATTTAAATTCAAATTTCAAAACAAAACATTTTATAGTATTACATGCTTGTGTGTATGTATGTATTTCAACACTCATTTAAATAAAAATAAACAAATAAGAAATTTATTTTTAAAAACCAAACATATATTTAAATAAATAAATATAATATTTAATAAATATAAAATAATATATCAAATTATTTAATTGTCTAAAAATAAAATTATATATGTATGTTTATTAACTATAGCTATGATATTTCGCATGTTAAAAATTATCATCCCTTGACATAATATTATATACAATAACCATAGATCCCAACAGTTATTTACATACATTTGACATATATGCATTTATATAACCTTGGTTAGTCTACCTTATTTATTTTAGTTATGATACTTGCATTATGAATGTGAATATATAATTAATTAAAATATGAAATCAAACAAAATTAAACAAAAGTTACAACACACGTTTTATTTAATAAACCTAGGCATTAACTTGATCCTTAAAGTATCCAGTTTGAGCAACATCAAATCTCTATAACCATCCTTATATCACTATAACCATTGTATATCTCTATTGCGAAAACATGGGTGGCTAGGCTACCTGACGAATAACACTACTATAGCAGAAACATCCTCAAATCACCATAACCATCGTTGTAAAATTTGGGCTAGGCAATTCCTCGGTACTAGCTGGTGCTTACTGACTTGCCTAAGGTCCTAGTCGGCTATTTTAGGGGACTAGACTGCTCACGCGGTGTCTTAATCTGCTTGGGCAGGGCCTAGGAATGCTAGGTCTACCTAGGCCCTTCTACATCTGCACAATCCTGCCTAGATTCACCACGACTTGCTTGGGTCTGCCTACACCTGCTTAAAATCTTACCTAAGTTGTCTACGTTCATCTATTTTTATTCCAGTTTGTTTAGACATCTCATTTGAATTTTTTGCCACTTCTTTAAGGCTTTCGAACTACATTTATTGTTGTCTGCATGATTGCATAAGAATAGTTTATTATCTTATAATTCTAATACATAATATTTCACCATTCAATTTAGTAAAGAATACTCCTAAACAACGTAAAAATCCATTAAAAAGGAATATTACATGTGTGTCTATCTTAAATCGAAACGTAAATTTTCAATAGTTGACTATAAGGAGAGTAAATGAGAATAAAATTTTCTATTTAAAATACTCAAAATTTCCTAAAAAGTAGTTAATTTTACTAAGAATGCCCAATTTTGATTAATCCCAAATTAATCAATACCTACATGATTAATCCCTAAGCCATGCTCACCGCCTAGCAATTTAACAATCTTGATTATGAAGGAACCATGCTAGTCAAAAGCGAGTGAAATATGTGAATTTAAAAAATATCATATATATGGATTTATTAAGCCTATGAAATCTAATCAGTTTTTTAGATCTAATTTAATATAGTTTTAAATAAAAATCTTATTTTACTTAATTTTTTAAAAATGATTTTTGATTTAATTAATTATATAATTATAAGTGTATCAAATACACTCACATATATGTAGTGCACGTGCAATATATAGGAAATGTACATAGCTAACGTGACTGCATATAGATTTTGGGATTTACACCACATCAGGACTCATTTGTCCCTTTGTATATACCTTTGTTGTTAATTTTTTTAAAATTATACAAAATAACAATTGTAAATATATGTATTATAACAATTAGATATACATGCACATATATACATACACACAAACACACACATACTTGTTAAAAATTTATTTTGACTATTTTATATGTTATGAATTTTAGAACTTACAATTTTAAATCGAGTCTTAACTTAGAAAGGATTAAAAATTAAATTTATAATTTTATACAAAAGTCCATTTTGTAAATATTAAGTTGAAATAACATTCATAAATGTATAAATTGATACATAATTATATAAATTTAAAATAACATATATGTAAAATTTATAACTTTATATGTTTTAAAATTTAAAATTAACAGATAGAAATCTAGCTTTAACTTAGGAAGAATTAAAAGTAGGATTATATTTTTAAACAAAAGTACACTTGTGAATTTTTAATTGAAGTAAATTTTAAGCATACGAAAATAATAACCTAATGAATTTACATACAAAACTAACAAACATTACGAAACATGAATTTGATTTTTCGAATGATTTCAAGCAATCGGTATATGTAGCTTACTTACGTTTGTATATAAAATGATTACAAAATTATATCAAACAATTAAGAATTAGTTTCCAAATCAATATGATTTTTTGAACATTAGTATACAATTCAATAACAAAGTTAGATCAGACAAAACATGCATATACAGATCGTTATATAATATTTAGGATATAAATTATACTTACAAGACAAACAAATGAATAATAGACATGAAGCATATGCGGATCTAAACTAATATCATGTATTTCATAATAAAATAAGATTAGAAAGTTACTTTAAGATGAAGCCAAAATCACATCTTGAATAAAGAATAAAATCCCTAGATTTGATTGAATCTCCTCCAGAAATTACAATGATCTAAAACACCGCTTTTGTATTTATTTTGTTTTATTTGTTTCGATTTTCTTTTGGGAATTTTTTTCCTTTAAGCCATTGAATGCTCAACCTTAAGTGAGAGAGGAAGAGAGCAAGAGAAAATGAATTATCAGGGTAATTAATGAATGAAGGAAAACAATTTTTTTTAAAGGAATCATTGAATCCTTTCCAATTCTCTCCTAGAAACCATTCCTTCTTTAATTATTCACCAAATATCAATGCAATCCCCTCTCACGTCATGTATGGCCAGCCATGAATGTTCCTAGATATGCCATAAAAATTTCCAAACCCACTTAGCAGTTAATTGATTTAAATCAAATATAATATTTATCTATATCGTGTAGAGTCACGTATATATGTATAACTTTTATATATGCACTTTATTAAATATTAACAAAATTCAAAAAAAAAATATTAACTATAAGATTTCATAAATATTAAATAATTTAATCAATTTATAATGATAATAAATTAGTTAAATTATGTGGTCTGCGAAGTATTCATAATTATGGTCGTGCAACTCAAAGGTATAAATTTATTTAACAATTAATATCAAACAATTCATATATCAACTGTCAGACGTCACCTTAGCTAGTAATGTGACATTTGGCCGAATTTATTATTTAAGTATCTTCTTGATAAAATCCAAATTTATTATTATAAGTGGTACCTAGTTGTTACGAATACATCAATTCTCTTCAACACTATATCACAATAAGACTTATGAAATTTAATTTTGGTCGGAATTCCAACATCATCCATAATCAACTTGACTACTCCAAACCCAAAATGCTTGGTTCAATAATAACGGTTATTATTAACCGTACTACTCTCGTCAATTCCTAGACTTTGACTTTGAGTTAATACAGTTGACCATGATATTAACCCTATATAAGTGAGGAAACGAATTCTTTATTGAATAATGTTTCACTTTCAATGCTTTAACTCAGACCCAACTATAATCATTCAATGACTAACATGCCACGATTTAACTACAATCAAAGTAGAGTGCCTACATTGAAGTTCAACATTATTCTAAAGTCAATGAATTGTGTAACATCATCAATTTGAGATTCTTTGTTTGAGCTTAGTTATATTAATCAATAGAAAACTCTCAAGTGAGTCATTCCATAATTATCCAATAACTATAAGTACATAACCCTTTGGTACCCCCTGTAGCAATGGGTAATACACTATCCAAGATTTGAAGAGTCTTACATACTCTAGCCTCAATGGATGAATCGACATCCTTTCTCGAAACATCTTGACAAGGAATATTTAAAATAATATGTTATTCTTAATGTAATAAATTTCTCATGATTATAAGACACTGTAATTATTATAACATAACATATCATTTAAGGATTTTTCTATTTAATATACTTGAATTAAATAATTAATTAACATATCAAAATATAACAAGTATATAATAGAAAGAAAACCACCATTGATTATGAATAATATTGGTTATCAAATTAAATATATCTAACAAATTGCATAATTTCCCCTAGAGCATACCCCCAACTCCATCAATCTCCCACTTGCACTTGGGTTAAACTGTGGAATCTTATTCCAAATCCTTCAATCGGTTTTCTAAAAAATAATCAGGTCAGTCCCTTAGTGAACGGTAAGTTATATTTTTTTTATTTACCAACTCTTTCAATCGACTCTCTCCGATGCTAATAAACCGCCTTTATCATGTGGGACTTTTCAGAGTATGTTTTCAACTTCTAGTGAGCTTTGGGTTATTTTACAAACCATACCACAACACTGTTATCATATACTAATGTCATAGGATTCTCAACATTTGGAATCATCCTCAGTACATTTATAAATTTATGCATTTGTTTATACTTCTTTTATTGCACAGCTATTCAAGGCGATGTACTTAGTCTTCGGTTAAATCAGCCAGTACTTATTGTTTGGAACATTTCCATATTAAAGTTATGAACTTAATATTGAATATGAATTTAGGATTGACATACTTTACTTCATACCACTTATGAATTCAGTGTCCGCGTACTCCTTCATAAGCAGTTTGTTGTTTCTATAAAAAATTCACCAGTATTTCAAATAAATAAAAACACCCTAAACTACCATTTAGTTATTTTAAATCGAATTTGATACTTTCTCTATGTATTAAATACATAAGTGAAATGCGTTATTGTAGACAATATAACATGTACTATAATTATTATCACTAATGTATATACATCTCACATGCTCGATATTAAACATATTAGTATGGTGTTTATGTATGTTACATTGGGACAATCCCAACATCTTTTTATATTGATTATAAAAAATGTCAATTTCAAATCCAATATTGAGAATTAAAAAACCAAACTAAAGTAATTTTAACATGAGTACTTTGTTGACAATCATAAGTTTGTTGTTTACTAACAGTAATGAAATATTTTAGTAACGTTGCTCATATTTTTCGCAAGCAACTAGCAAGCCCAATTAAAGGACATCAGGCACAATCAAAGCCATCCCAACTAATCCATGGCTAACCTAGTTAAGGGCTAACCTAAGCCTTTGGTCTCAAACTAGCCATTTAAGGTATAAAGGCGCCATGGTAAAGGTTGACCTCTTCAAGCAACCTTCACGAATAAGCCAGGACCGGCCTAGATTAGTCCCGCTCGGCTCCCCTACTTTTGGACTTCCAACAGAATCTAAAGACAATAGTGGTTCACCTGACTCCACATCAACTGGCACCCGATCCTTATCTGAGCTAGTCTTGGCAAGCAACACATCAGGAGAGAACAACCCACCTTCAGGCATGGCTTCCATACAGCCAGATCAAGCAGGTGCCCGGCCTCCCTTCCGAAGGCTCTGTGGCTGATCCATTGTCTGCCTTCTCCATATAGTTCTTAGCTAAATTCCAAACCTCTTCCGTGTTTCTAGTATTTGATCAGCCGAGGTGGATTCGATCGTTTTCCTACAACTGCTTTATCATGAAGTTCCATGTCCAAGATGGGGTCGGCAAGATCAGGGGTACCCAGTGGAAGGCAAGAGAATCTTACAAAACTTCCCTTAGGTAAGAAAATAAAGGCATTCTTATGCTACAAAAAGGGGATCCAACAATTATCTGTGGTTTTCTTAACTAATCAAGTGGGCCAACCAATGCCCCTACTTCTTCCAAGGTTGCCCCTAACCCTGAAGCAGCTGCAATGTTTCCCACCTTCTCATAGTTGTCCAACCTATCTAAGAGTCGAGGCACTCATTACCTTGACCAAGATCCTTTATTATATATAAGTGTTCAATTGCATTGTGGAAAGTTATGTATATATGTTTTTTTCATTCTACAAATCTTTGAGGTCGGGCTACGTATGCTTGCCTCGACATCACATATCCCACATTAGAGTGAGCAAACCAATACGCTCAGATTCAGCTTGGGATCAACGTTTGCTTCACACCTAAAAACTTGTCACTAGGAGAACCCTAATTCTCATACACTTAGGTTTGAGTTTATGCTCATCTACCACTCAACATTTGATCGCTTGAAGCTCGAGAGGCCTTGCGAGTAGACTTGTGTTTCAACTCATGCCAGTACAAACTGACGCTCTACATCCGCCATTACTTGGCCACCTCAACGAATTTTGCTTCAGGATCAACGATCATCTCATACCCAACAACATGTTACTCAGGAGAATCTTATAGATCGTGCACTTGGGTTTGAGCATGGGCTTATCTGCTACCCAACGATCGACTACTTAAAGCTCGAGAGGGCCGGCCGCATGCAAACTTTCATTTCAACACACTGGTATAAGCCTCAATTCTACATCCCACCATCACTTGGCTACACTAACAGTTGTATCTAGCCCGTCATATAGTCACACCAATAATGGGTGTGATTCTAAAAGTAAATATATTTTTTCAGCATAAATACAGGGACCACTGGATACACAAGATATTTCTCCCAACAAGTCACACAGATTATCAAGCCACATGACAAATTTCTCAAATCAGAGTTATGAAAAAAGATCTTTTTCATTCAGTACAAAGGATCACAAGGGTACAATGCCCATAACTTTAGGCGTACAGTAATATTATCGCGACTAATTAGTTAAAAAGAAGAAGAAGAAGCGCGTTAACAGCACTTCTAATGTAGGCCAGCTTGCACTCTTATCACCACTTAGGAAGCCCTTGGCTTCACTAGAGAAGAGCTTCAAATGATTGATAACTTGCTCAAGAAAACTAAAAAAGCTCCCATCTTTGAAGCACTTCAAACATCTCGATCGATCCGGGACTTTTTGAAGAAAGGGGAGTGCGCTACCAAATCCAATGCCCTATCTTTTAAGGGTCGTAAGAAGCTTTTGGACAACCTCATCAAGGAGCAGACCAAGGTTTAGTTTATGGAAGAACAAATAGAAGCTACGACCCCTGCGCTTTCCAAAGAGGCAAAGAAGCTTCCATACCGACCTAGAACCAATAGTGCCATAACCTGGAAGCAAGAAAACGCCCTAGCTTCGCCTAGATCATTAGTGCGACATCTACATCCAATTACTATTAGAACCCTGGGAGGTAGGTAGGGTTCTAAAGCAAGCGGTAAAGCATAATCCACTCCATGCAAAAGTTTCGAACTAATGGTCTAAACTACAATCAACAAGAAGCGGTCCAAGCACCTAAGAGCTTTCTCCTCTCTCGATCTCCCAACTAAATTTGATAAAAAAAAGGCATACGAGAAAAGGAATATTATGATGCCCCACCCCGAGGCCTACATTAACAAAGAGTATTATTGGGTAATACCGCCTGCTAATGTGGAGAATAGAGCTGGTTAGGAGCAACCATCTATAGCCTTGTCTTAAATATCTATTAAATATGTCGACAAATGCCATATATTTTTTTCCTAGCTCAAGTGGATCGACATATCCAATAAATACTTAACACAAAGCCATAGGTGGCTATAGGATCTATTAGAACAAAATACAACAACTCAAATGCAAAACACATCACAAAATAGCAGATCATCACATATATATACATATACAGATACATCACAGACTATACAAAATGATACATGTAAAGTGGTATATCAACCATAATATACAAGCGAGTCAAAAGAATATACATATCAGAGTAGCAAACAAAAAGGATTACACAGAAAGCTATAAAAAAAACAGCTAGCAGAATAGTCCCTACGAAAGCGGAATAGGCTAAGTCAAATGTAGCTAACCTGAAACACCTCCGTTTGACCCCAATATAAATTCATGGGTTAGTCTAGCTAAAAAAATTAGTTTACAAGGATAAGAGATAATATGAGCATAAGGATAAAGCGATAATATTGCCAAGTGCGAAGGGACAATTTAAAGTGTAAAGTTACTTCACATGATGAAGGGTATCACTATAAAACATATAATCTCAAAAGAGATAGTACAACCCATAAAACGCTAAAAGTAGCGAGCCTCATATCATCGGCATTCATAATACATCAAATATGGTTTAGGGGGAAAACCTAAACCCACCAAATAGGCAACCCAAAATATGCACAAAGAGATCCCATCTCAAACGCCATAAGGCAAATATATCTCCAAAGAGGAGAATAAAATCTCAAGTAAACGCCAAAGGCAAATCTAAATAACGCCAATGTAGGCAATACAAATCTCAAAAATAGAACTCCCAAGAGTTTAAATTCCCGAAAGGTAATCGCCACAAATATATATCGAATGGCTCAAAGGACCAATTCCGGAAAGGGGCGATATACTAGGGAAAATAATCAAAGAAATCAACTTAAAAGTTAGCATATGCATGTGGCCGAAGCCTTGCCAAGTACTGTTATCTCAAATAGGTACCTCGCCCGATGGTAAAACGTCACAATAACAAATATGCTGCGGTGGCAAATATGTCGCAATGGAAAACGTCTCAAAGACAAATACGCCGCAATGGCAATGACTCAAAGGTCCAGTACTAGCACGCCGCAATGGCAAATGTGTCGCAAACTCTTGGACTGGAACCCGAACAGTGTTAACGTGTGTCCCATATCACACGTTCGTACTAAACGGTTTACTAACCGTAGTAAATTTTACACTCAAAGCAGTAAAAAGTTTATTTCATCTCATTGGTAAACTCGACTCGAAGGTCAAAACGATCAAACGGACAATTCGGGAATTAACCGATAAGATAAACACATGTGTCCCATACCATGTGTTTTACCAAACAATTTAGTTCTCCTTGTCATTTGCTCAAATAGTGCAAAAACGTGTAATTTATATATAAAATAATTTACTTAGGAAAACAAGCTTTGAAAACCAATTTTCGAAATCAATTTGAAACCCATATTTGAAAGATTACCTTAGTGTAGAGAATAAATAGATTTGACATTAGAAAATACTTCAAAATATTATATATAATTATTTGAAATGTCCATTAATTTTAACAATCATTTAAAAAAGATTCGGAGAAAACTGTGCTCGAAGAACGAATAAAAACAAGAAAATCACTCAAACACCTATACTCGAATTTGAATTTAATTTAAATTCAAAATAATTCAAAATTTGAGTTTTTAAATCTTCAAAATTTGGCTAGTCTATTGATAGACATCACGGCATTCAATTGTATGCAGAAATGTCACAAAAAAAAGAAAGAAAAACAAGTGAAACGGGTCAAAAACACACAAGACCCGACAAGGAAATGGGTTGGAAAGCCAAGCATCCAGGTCGACCTGAAGGTCGAGCTGGAGGTCGACCATAGTCCCCCCTAGGTTGACCTACCGGTCAACCTTAGAGGCCTCTGGGTCGACCTGCATGTCGACCCAGGGAAAGGGGAGGTCGACCCCTTTTGCGCGATTTTGTTCCATGTTGATTTCTGAGCTTTGTATTGATATTCAAGCACAGATTTGAGCATTCAAATGACATTATTTTGCAACAAAATTTTACAGGCATGAACTACTACAACTGAGCAACCAATAGAAAGAAATCTGGCAGTATTTCATTGCCATAATCAAAACATATAAGCATGCAAAGAAGCAATATAAAACAGTTTCACATAAAAGAAAAGTTGTCAACATAAAACGATTACAGTAGCTTATTTTGAAAAGATTCAAGCATTAACATTCTTTTTTTTGCTAGATTTGTGAGCTTATAAACTCACCTTATTGATTTTTTGCAAAAGCTCGGATTTTGGCTGAAAGATGGAAGCTTTTGCTTGAATTTTAGCTTGTAGAACCTGTAGAAAGAAGAATACAGGCATGCAAAACAAATACAGTAAAGAAAATTAGAAAACTCTTACTGTAAAAGGAATTTGGTAATGAAATTGTATGATTTGGAGTTGTATACTTTTTATTTATCTCTAACTTGTAAAAAGATCTGAATTTGGCTGAATTTGCTGAAGAAATTAGCCTGGTTTTGAAAAATTGGTGAAAAGGTGTCCTATTTTCTATTTCAGCTGGAAGAAGAAGAAGGAGGACTGAAATGAACGTACAGCCAAACATTACTTCTTCTTTTCTTAACCAGGCTAGGTGATATTGGGCTAATTGGGTTTGAAAAGTTTAGGCTAAAAATCAACACTTAACAAAGAAATGTGTGTATATATTACATATACACAAATAAAAATTCATTTTCTTCTTATTTACACAAAAGAAAAAAAATGAAAATGTTCATACTTGTAAATTAAAACATTTCTTACCATAGAAAAGGATTAAATTATATTTTTAAAACATTTTTATTATTAAAATCTTTTATTTAACAAAAATACACCATTTACTAAAATAAATGAATAAAACATTGTTTTCAACTTCTGAAAACCCACAAAATTTATTTTCTTACTTAGCAAAATATTTAAAACCATTCCAAAACATATTTATAGCCAAAGCTTATTTTTTTAACCCATTTCCATCTTTTATTTAAATAAACCACCTTTAAAATGTACATACTTCTTTTAAAAATAATTAAAAGAAGCAATTGGTCAATAATTAATATAATTATTGCATTTCCTCTAAAATAAAATCATTTTTATTATTTAAAGCCCATATTCCATTTATTATAACTCCAAACAAAACAAAATAAAGCTTGGAATTTCATTTTCTCAATTTAAATTTCAAAATCCATTGTTTATTCCAAATAAACAATTCAATTTCTCAAATTTTAATTTAATTTACAATATTAAATTATAATTATCATTATAATTCAATATTGGAAGGTAATCTCCAAACCTGGGTTGTTACACAAATGGAAAAGAAATAGATAATGATGTCAGCAGTTTTTTAATAGTGAAGAATTGCAATTGACTCACAAGCTCTAAACAATTTTCATAAAGTGCAATTTTTTGGGTTCAAGGAAGAAGAAGGGGTATTCATATACCCACGCCTTCAATTGCATGTGTTAAACTCAAAAGGCAAAGAAGATCCCATCCATCTAATAGGGTTTAGTATTAAGTTAAGTCAAGCACATAGGAAAATGCGATACGTCCCTACTACGTTTGGAAAATTGAACTTACAATCAATTTCACAAAGCTATTTGGAAGGCTAATTAAATGCTTTATATAACCATCATTTAAAAGTATACATTTGCTATTTATTCAAGCCCACACCCAACAGGTACAGACTTGGTGGCAAAATGTTGCTCATATTTTTCGCAAGCAATAAGCAAGCCCAGTTAAAGGCAATCTGGTCTAATCAAAGCCATCCCAACTGATCCTTGGCTAGCCCATTCAAGGCCCGACCAAAGCCCATGGTCTTAAACCAACCATTCAACCCAGCAAGGAACCATGGTAAAGCCCGGCTTCTTCAAGCAACATTCATAAACAAATCCAGGACCAAGCTGGCCCAGTCCCACCCGATTCCTCTACTTTTGACTTCTAGCAGCAGCTAAAGACCGCCATGGTTCACCTGGTTCCACATCAGCGATGCCCGGCCTCTATCCAAGCCCGTCCTAGTAAGTAACGCATCAATAGAGAATAGCCCTTCCTCGGGAATGGCTTCCATATAACCAAATCCAACTTGTGCCTGGCCTCCCTCTTGGTGATTTCACACCCAGTCCATTGTATGCCATTTCCACTTGATCCTTGGCTAAATTCCAAACTTCTTCCATGTTATTGACATCCGACTGGCCAACTAGGCCATATGGGTACTCAAGTGAAAGACAATGCACTCAATCCATTCAATCAAAGCACCACCAATGGGAAGGCTAATCTGATGGGGATTACCATCAGCATTAGATGAACATTTAATGTTAGCACATGCCTTGTATAGAGCGGTGATGAGTTCTTGCTCATCACTGCCCATTTTCTGACCTGCTTTATAGCTGTCGTCCATCCACCTCTATAATCAGATCAATGGTCGAGCCTTTTTCCCACCAGCTCTATAGGACGATCTCAACCATTCCACCCATTCTAGCTATTATAAATAACCTCTGCTTTGAAACTTCAGGGGATTAGCTAAATAAACTCTAGTTAAGCTCTGTTGAGAAAACTCTGGTCAAAATTTTCAAGAATACCATATACTAGCATAATCCAATGCTCTTACTACCATATAAGTACTTAAGGTTGCATAAATTTATTAGTGTTAGTCCTTCAATTTTATTACTATTCTCTTGTAATTCCCTATAGTTATCAGAGGATATATAATAAGAAAACTTCACAGTGGACATAGGTTGATTTGCTGAATCACTCTATATCTTGTGTTATTTACCTAACTCTTCATTTTCCATTTTAGGTTTAGTGATTAGTAATAAACCTTTTCTCTTCATAACACATTAGTCTCATTCCAAGGTTAGTTGGGAACTAGTCAACAAGTACCTTGATAGTGCATTCCTATAAATACATGATTCCTTTGCATTTTGATAGAAATTCAAACTGTTTGATTATTCTGTCAAAATATTTGCTTAACTCTGATGCTTTTTGAAGGATACTTTCATATCACTTTACTAACAAACTAGAACCGCTCCTATTGTCTTCGAGATACTTAGGTTATTAAGCCCAAATAACATATTTTAGATCATTTTTTATAATTTCCATTCCAATATACATATACCAAAACTCAGAATCATATAGATCAATAATTTTTAAGTAAAATTCAAATTAACTTATGTGCATTGAATGACAAACATGTTATGTTAATTTCAATAATTGAAATTTACGATGTCATTCTATAAACATAGCTTACCATATTTCAACTACATTGGTCTTCCTCTTAGAGACACTTTATAGTCAATGGATCATATCCTTCAAACAAAACTATCAAAATCATATATTAGTAATATTTGGAATCCATTCTGGATTTTTACACCCTGACATGTGGTACAGCCAATACTCTTAATGACTAATTGACAACTAAGTAAATTCTTTTCTTGACATCGATATGAAAATTATAGTTTCACCTTAATGTGCAAGGGTTCTTTTTAAACATTTTATTTACTTGCATCCATTTAGGCTTGGCCAATTTCATTTCATCCTCTTTAGTTAGATTTATCTTTGGATCGTATCCAAATCCATTTTACTACCAATAATTTTGAAAGAAATTCCATCAACATGAAGTTAGTGTTTCTCGAAATAATAATTGTTTCTCAATGAAATGAAATATGTATTTATAAATTATTATGAAATTCCAAAATATATGTATAAAACTAATTTGGTTTTTAAGTTTATGAAACTTATGCTCATAACATAAGTTGATCAATCAATACTGATCGGTCCGAACTCCTTTGGGGTGGTCCATACAAGAACCCTCCAAAAAAATATTAAATGTAGTCTCTCGACTCACGCAATCTTCCTTGACTTAGGATATGTAGAGGTTTCTTATAAACTTTTATCTTATAGGATCTGATAAAATTTATCTTAGATGAAATTAATTTTACCTTATGTACTTACTCTTAAGTACATGGCCATATAAAAAATTGTTAACTCAACTTCACCTATCATCAATCGTACTTTGTCCAATAAAGTCTAATTACTCCCTTCTGATGCATCATCATGTGTCATAGGGAAGAGTGAGTTTTGAGATAGAATCTTATTTGGTTTAGGTATATTTGGAACGCCTTATCGATACACTTGCATATTCGATTAAATCGAATCGTTTTCTTTTCTTTTGCACGTCTTGTTATTTACTTGCGTTTAAAATTCTATGAGCTTATCACAAACATACCACATGTGCATCAAATATAATTGTTTATATTTATGATAAGTCATTGGTGAATTTAATAAACTATGTGGAACTATTTTGGTACCATTAGACCTATAATTGCATACATTATAAGTATCAAACCTGAGAGTTCACCAACCCTTATTTCGCTTCCACTGAATGGCTGCTTTGCTCTTAATTGTTTGAGATACAATTCACCAGTACCATATGATTAATAATCATATGATTGAAAGAATTATATCTCAAAATTGTGATTTAGTCTATGATTCCAAAATAATTAAAAACATTTCTAACACTTTTATATTTTCTAATGCACCACTTTTGTAATAAATACCATTATGGTAGATTTATTTTATAATAAATATTTATAATATTTATATTGAAATAAACTATCTCCGTTTTCATTCAAAACTAAAAATAATTATTATTTCATAAAAAATATTTAGTTTTTTTTATGAGAACAATGTTTATAATTTGATGTGTTGACTAAGAAGTGCTATACAGTATGCTCTTATTATCTCCACCATAACCATAACAGTGTACGAAATACAAATCTCTATTCAAGAACGTATTATGGGATTTTATTCCATTCGCTATAATTAGTTTATAGTCATGGATTTTAGATCAATTATTTTAAACTTGAGGAAATAACATTGTAGAAAACGATATTCTGCATGAAAATACATTTGGAATAGGAATCACATTTCTCATTCCATACTATGCATCCTTCGGTATTTTATACAAATCTCGTTTTCAATGTCTCTTCATGAAATAGAAGTAACCATTCACTCTCTTCATCTCAATTGTACCCAGGTTACATCCACTATCGAAATTCGTTTTATTTTCCAAATAGTGGAACCATTGAAAAAGAAACCCTTACTATAAGACCATAACAAACTATTTAAAAAGGTGCATCTGGTCTTCCTTAACATTTAAGGGTACCAAAAGTTGCACTTTACGTAAATTGATCAACTGATATTTCAGTGATCGAATTGATAGATCCATTTTGTAGCCATTGGTCAACCAGATTCTTAAAATAATCAATCGTATTGAATACACAATCTCACACTATGGTTCACTTGCTCATTTCAAACGAATTGAATTCATCGAATTCGTACATTATAAATAGTGACTATTCACCATATAAACTTAGTATGCAATTGAACATGGACCGAATATACGTATTCTTGTATTGCTTAAGATTTCAAAACTGATAAAAGACAATACATAGTCTCGGACTAATAAACTATTTAGTGACCAAGGTTCGAATGTATCTAGTAATTATATTATTTGGCTCTTCTATGGGTCTTGAAGCGATAACATGCCAAAAGATTTATTGGTAAGTGTGTATTTATATTTCTTTTGGCAATCTTGATTCTGTTCATTTGTATATTTTCATTGATAAACATTTTATCAATTTAGATTAGTCACACAAATTTATCAATGTAGAAATTTTAATTTTACATAGCACATGTTATTACAATAATAGAAATTCAAATATTACCATTTAATTTTTCTAATAGGGTTCCTACTAGATTTTTTTATTTTTCAAAACCATAGAAAAAAATATAAGAATCTTTTGATTCCACTAGTGGCTATTAGGTCTCGCTTGCCTTGAGATTTTAACCTTGAGTCTGCTCAACAAATCATAGGCCCGCAAGCGATTGATAAGACTTTATCATTGAATCATATACAACTTCTAACCCATGATCTTTGTCTTTATCTTAACCTCAACCTTTAATTTGCTCAACAAATCCAAAGAGATTATTAACTCGTACCCACTATTTCGCGATGGCCTAAGTATAATGCATATAACTTGAGTTTGTTCAGCAAATACGTGCATGTATCTTCTCTTGTCTAATAATATATTAATAACATTGCACATTACATCTCGGGCTTGAGTTTGCTTAACAACCACAGAGCATGCAAGTAATCTATTAATATATAAGTGATTAAGGACAACTTATATATTTAGGACTCATGATCTTTAAATGCATATATTGAGTGGTATTAATTTAGAGAATAATATATTTCTTGTGAAATACCTTATGATTCAGGTGTCAAACACATCTGAAATCATGATATACGTATTATACATATGTATTTGTTCCTTAAATATCATTTGGATTTCTTTTCAGTTCCACTTAATTCGATACATATATAGTTATATGAGTATTAACTTGTTTATAACTATTATAATTTTGTTCACTCAAAAATATATACATGTACCTTATTAATTATATATTATTTAACTAATTTAGTTCCTATTAGTGAAATCATTTTTTAATTATTTTATTTTATATAAGATTTCTAAAATTTTATAATACTCGTCTTAATTATTTAGGATAGTTAATCAATTATGCATTTATAGTTTGTTTATATGTACATATCAATATACGTACATATTTTGATTAATTAAATTTTTATGAATTTTATTTAATAAATTTTACTTAATTAAAAAATTAATTAAATATTAATCAATTTGAAAATTTAATTTAGTGTATCATATATAATTTGTAGATAAATAAATAACTGCAATAATTATAGTTATATACATAGATCAATATATATATATGTGTATGTGTGTGTGTGTGTGTGTGTGTGTGTGTGTGTGTGTGTGTGGTTTAATCATTTAACATTTAATTAGTTATTTTATTTTATTTAATTAATCATATCAATTAAATTTTAAAACTAAAAGTTTCAAATTAATTATTTAATTTCTTAAAATAATTCTAAAATTTTTGAATGTATTTTACAATGTTTATAAAATTTCCTTTCATATTTTAAACTTAACCATTTAAACGTAAAATATATTTTAAATTTTCAAACTGAATTTTGAAAATTAGACGAAGGTCCAAAAATAATTCGGCCTTTATATTGGGATAATCTTTGGGCTTACATTATCCTTTTAGCCAGGCCAGTTACCGAGTAGGGCAGGGTACATTATTACCCAAACTGAACCTTAAACACTACTTTTCGGGATACTCTACTAAATGGACATGTTTAAATAAGCTAGCATAATATTGTTAATTAGACCGCATATACCATTGGGCTCTGATGCCATTGAAGTACCCCATTCCAGTTGGAAGAGAGTGAAACAGGTAGGTTTCAAAAAAAATTCTATGGCCTACGAAGTCTAAAGAGTTTATTACGTGCCATCTATTATAGTTTTAAATAATTTTTTTATATAATTTGTTTAAAGAAGGATTTTTAAGTTAATTTAATTAACTATATGATTGTAAGTGTATCAAATACACTCATATGCGTGTAGTGCATGCATAATATATATGAAGCGTACATAATGTATATGCATATAGGTGCTGAGGTTTACACCGTAACAGACACATTTGTCACTTTGTATATGTCTTTGCTTTCCTAAGTTTTTTTCAAATTATATAATATAGTAATTGTAAATATACACACATACACACATACATATATACATGTATGTTAAAAATTAAATTTTGATGATTTTATATGTTATGAATTCTAGAACTAACAATTTTAAATTTAGTCTTAACATAGGAAGGATTTAAAATTAAATTTATGATTTTATAGAAAAGTCCTTTTCATAAACATTAAGTTGAAATAACACACACACACATATACATGCATGGATAAATAATTGTAAACCATTTTTTAAATTAAAATAACATATATGTAAATTTTGTAATTTTATATGTTTTAAAATTTAAAGTTAACAAATGGGACTCTAGCTTAACTTAGGAAGAATTAAAAGTAAGTTCATAATTTTTCATAAAAGTCAACTTATGAAATTTTTGATTGAAACAAATTTTAAACATATGAAGGTAATAACCTAATGAATTTACAAAAAATGAAAAAACCTAACGGATTTTGCTTAAAAAACCAACAAACATTTCAAAATTTGAATTTAATTTTCAAAATGATTTCAAATAATCGACATATGTAGTTTACTTAGGTTTGTGTACAAAAAGGTTAAAAAATTATATCAATCAATTAAGAATTAGTTTCCAAATCCAATTGGTCTTTTTTGAACATTAATATCCAAATCAATAACAAAATTAGATTAGACACCCATGCATATACAAATTCGTTGGATGATATTTGAGATCTAAACTATACACATAAGATGAACCATGCATATACAAATTCGTTGGATAATATTTGAGATCTAAATTATACACATAAGATGAACAAATAGACCAAAGAGATGAAGCATAAAGGGATCTAAAATATATTAACATCACTATTTGATAAAATTAAGATTAGAAAATTACTTAAAGATGAAGCCATAAATCACACCCTAAATGAAGAATAAAACTCTTTGATTTGATTGAATCACCTTTAAAAATTGCAACAATCTCGAGCACGACTTTTGCATTTATTTTATTTGATTTTTTGTTTTGTTTTGGAAAATTTTCCTTGAAGCCATGGAATTTTCAGTCTTTAAGGGAGAGAGAAAGTTAGTAGGAGAAAATGAATTATTAGGATAATTAATGAATGAATGAAAGAAATATTGTTTTAAAGGTATCATTGAAACCTTTCGAATTCGTTCATAAAAAAATTTCCCCCTTTAATTTCTTATTAAGTCTCAATCAAATCTCCTTCCCCTATTATGTTTGGATGACCAAGAATGCAAAGGCCTTTAAAATTCCCAACCCACTTCCAATGTTCTATTGAATAGTGTTCCACTTTCAATCTTCAATTCAAACATAATATAGTCGTTTTATAGGTTTCATGCCATGATTTAACTATATTAAAGTGGATTGTCTATATTGAAGTTTAAATATTTTCTCAAGTCGAGAGAACTATGTAATATCGTCACTTCGAGATTCTCTATTTGACCGTAATTATATTAATTAGCATAAAATTCTCGAGCGAGTCATTCTAGGTTATCGAATAACTATCAGTATGTAACCCTTGGTACCTCCAACAGGCATGAGTAATACACCGCTTAACATTTGAAGAATGTTACATACTTTACTCTCAACGAATGAAATAATACTCTTTCTCGAAACATCTTAATTGAGAATATTTAAAATAATATGTTATTTTGATTAATAAATTTCTCATGATTACAACACATTTTGATTACTATCACATAACATATCATTTAAGGATTTTCTATTAAATATACTTAAACTAAATAATTAATTAACATATCATAATATGAAAAGTATATAATAGATAGAAAAACACCTTTTATTATGAATAATAATGGTTATCAAGTTAGATATATGTAACAAATTACGCAAATGCCCCTAAGGCATACCTCCAACTCTATTAGACTATAACTCCTACATGATCACTTGGAATTTTATTGGATTTGGACTAATGCTCCCATGAATTCATGTAAAAGTCTTCCCACACTCAAGGGTCTAATTGACTAAAAGCCATATATAGCTTGCCATAGTGAGGATAACGATGACTAGGTTAGAAAATTGCTCTAGGCATGCCACGTTTAAAACATGATAACTCCTATGTTGTGACTCAAAACTAAACTAAACTTGGATCGATGCTCTTGTAAATTCATATGGCACACCTTCAAACACTTGGGATTTCGTCAGTTGAGAGCCACACATATATCCCCATTATGAATAATAGGGATGGCTAGGTTAGAAAGCCTCTCTTGGAAAACTATTTTTATAACACGATAGCTCCTATGATGTGACTCTGAATCGAACGATAATTGCAGTAATGCTCTTGTAAAGTCATGAGCACAATTTTCAACACTTGGGGGTCTTGTCGGTTGAGAGCCACACATAGTTCCCAACCACGAGGATAAGGGTGGCTAGGTCAACTAGTAGAGCCACCCTTTGAAGCATGATAACTTCTTCATATAAAATCATATTTTCTCATGAGTTCGACCGATGTCCATTATTTAATCCAAGGACCATTCTCGAACATTCAAATATATCATTCTTAAATGTGGAAATTTTTCTAAAACCATGTACAATATGCAGTTTAAAGGAGGATTTATTGGATTAAGGTATCTTAATGTTTGGTTTTGCTAGTATGTGCAATAATTCTTTTTAGAACATGGTTAATTAACGAGATGGGATTCAATCTCAAAGCCTCTTGATAGAAAATCTAGAGACATATCATTATTCCATAGAAGACATCCATAATGATATGTTCCAATCATTAAAGAGTCATAATTTATTTGATTTTGTTTTCACACTTATCACTAATCTACTATGATTTATTAGAATTGGTTCTTTAATTTTTGTTTGTTTATGTAAGGCTATAAATTAATTTGCCAAATTTGTTTCTCATTAAATCAGAAATCTATCTGATGCTTTGTATACTAATCATATTTTGAACGGATTACCAGTAAACCATCGAAATCTGTCATGAAACTAATATTGCAAAAATTGACATGTAACGGAAGAGACTGAAGATTAATAATTTAATCGAATTGACATATTAATACATGTAATTATCTTAGAAAATTTTGATGATCAAGTTATGAATTCCAAAATAAAGTAAAATAATGATTACTCATTTTTTCATTATTGCGTGTTTACATAGAACCAAACTAAAGTATGAAACGATGTTAAAATATAATCAGCAAAGAAAACTAAAATAAATACTTATAATTGATGAAACTTTTCTTCTAAGCTAGAAGAAGGAGAAAAGGAAAAAACAAGAGAAAATAAAACTTATATAACTCTAATTTTATCACTCATTAATTAGTCTAATTTTCTTTAGAGTTTCTGCCTTTTTGGTTAATCTTGAAATTTATTCATTTAGCTATATTATAAGTCCTCTTGATACCCTTACCAATCACGTGAAAGGGGTAAGAATGAACTCTTGAAAGAAAGTCGAGTCACGATGTTTATGTGAATTGCCTTAAAGGGTTCGAAGAATAGTGTCTTAATATGGAAATAATACTCGGAATTCACATTTCATGAATTTTACAAGAAATCAGGTAGGAACAACTAATTATTAGTTGTAAATAGCATGCAGTAAGACAAATTTGTTCATACTTTCTGAAAAAGTAAAAAACTAAAATGTTTTAGTCCGAAAATGAAAAAATAAAAATGAGGATTGTCCCAAAAATTAGATATGAGAAAATAAAATGATATCGAATTAATGTAAAAGCTATAAATAAGCCAAACTTGGAATGACATTAGTGAATATATTGTTTGTTAAATTAAAGTAATAAATTGTACATTATGTTTCGTCATATCCGTAGTTTTTAATTAACAAATAGATTTCTTTATAATTAATTTGTAAAACACCCGCATTAAGCTTCATAATATACAGCCGTCAACTTCCAAAAACATGTTATAAGAAAACCAGTATTTTTAAGTTCTAAAATATTTGCGGAGAACTCTACAAATATTTGTTGAAAATATGCAAATATTTAAAATTTCCATGTTATTGCAAATATTTGCAGGATTTTCTGCAAATATCCACGGTTGGCATTGTCGAAAAAATTCAAAAGAATTTGTTTTAATCTAAAAACAGACGAGTGTTATTCAAATTTAATTTCTGATAAAAAACAATAATTTACCGAAAATAAAATAGAAATGCAATTTAAAACATGTGTTTGAAAAAGTTTTCCCATATATTTGAGTGAAAAAAAGAAAAAGAAAAGAAAAAAAAAAGACAGAACCAAATTTCATTAATTAACATAAGCATTAAAAAACAACTTCGGCCCATTTTTACGCCATCTGAATTTCGAATGATTTGCCATTCACACCAAATTTGCGTGCATTTAAAACGAAACAACTTTTTTAAAACCGCTCACCTCAGATGATCTATGTTGCTGTAAAAGTTCAAAGCGCTGATTCAGCTATTTTAGGGGACTTCTCTTAGATCCTAGTACACTCCTATAAATCCCTGCGAAGTATCACTGAATCCGAATCCATTTCCCTCCCATTTCCCAATTTCTCTTCTATTTCTCTTCACGATCAAAACCCTAGGAATCAAAGCACAGAATCTGGGATTTGTGTTCTATTTCAGTATGGATGACCGCAGCAAAGGTTAGGCGTGCACCTTAGTTAGTTTTCCGTTTATAACAAAGCACAGAATCTGGGATTATTGTTTTTTTTGTTGTTGTTTTTTTTTTTTGCTTGCAAGAAGTGTAAGAATAAATGTTATTACTATTAGATAAATTCAAGAATCGTGCTTCACAAAAATATTTTTGTTTTTGTAGCATGGATTATATTCCAAGCAGAATTCACGCAGGATGAAAATAAATAAATATATAAACAGTTTTATTGATTTTGCTTTTATTCTTCTATTTTCCTTTTCTTTTATCTTCGCGATCATTCTTGCTAACATAAATCAGTGGTTGTATGATTATGGAAAGGATGAATTGGTAGAATTGAGATGTAAATTCAATTGTTTTGTCATCTTCTTATATAGAGGAAGTAGCTATTTGTACTCACAATTGATAAATATATCTCCAACACATTACAATCATGCTAAAAATGATTGATTTGTGTATATGATCAAGTTCAATCTACTATGAGCTTATCATCCCAAGCATTTTCATTAATGGATCCAGCTTTTTTTTGCTCCATCTCTTTCCATGTATCCAACTATGGTAAAATCTCCATTGTAAATTTACTAACTAATGCTCTTCTAGGCCTCTGATTACAATTTTTTCATCCTCATTTTGATGATAATCAAATAAAAGTTTATCGTGAGTACCCATTGTACATTGCAGTGCATTGAATAACAAGTTCTGATCAGAGAATATGCACCATTTGGAACTTTTTTACTCTGAATTTATTGCCTAAACTGTACCTGTTTATAAAGGGAAGTGGAACAAATGTTCATTTATAATACCTCATAATTTTCTTAATCAATTTTAGTAATAGTTAGCAGTTTATTGATGATCATAATGCTCTGGTTATGCCACTCTTTAAAAAAAACAGTTAATACAAATCCAACGTTCAAGATGTTAACATGAAATATAATGACACTTCTTGAGGCACAAAATAGTTAAGGCCATGTATATCATATTATCATCAATAAAACCCGTCATAATAAAAAATTATTTTCTTTTTCTTGTAACTTTGATTCTTTATCATCATTATCGCTGACATGGATCACTGCTTGTATGATTGAAACAAGGAGAAATCGCATAACTGAGAATTGAATTAGTTATACTTTGACTAACTTATTAGGAAGTCATTGTTTGTAATCCTTCATAAATATGTCTATAATTATAATACATAATGGCCATGCTAAAAAGTGATCGATTTGAGTGTATGATCAAGTTCAATCTAGCATGAGTTTCTCGTCCCACACATATCCATTAATGGATCAAGCTTTTTGTGATTTCATCTCTTTGCACATATCCAATTACGGTAGAGTCTTTGTTATAAATTTATTCCTACTGCATCTCTTTTCCCATATACAACTATTGTAAAACCTCAGTATGCTATTTTAGGCTCTTTAATTTCAATTTTTATCTTACGTTGATGATAATCAAATATAACTTTATCTCAAGAACGCATGGTACATTATTGCTCTTCTACAGCACATTATATAACATGTTCTATGAGAATATTCACCATTTTGAATTTTATTATCACGATTTTATTCTCTAGTAGTTATTAAAAAACGTGCCTGTTTTTACGAAGAAGCGAAAAGAAAAAGTTCCTTTTAATACTTCATAATTTTCTCAACCAATGTGAGTGGAATATTTAAGTTTATTGGTGACCATAATGTTCTGCTTGTGCAATATTCATCAAAAAACAATTGATACAAACCTGACATCAAAGATGTCATAATATAAGTTCTTGACTCCAAGATTACATGTTTCCTGTGTCTAAAAACTCAAACTCACACTACATCTAATGCCTACAGTAAAATTAGAAGATTCAAGGCCATCTACATCTCCTTATAAGCTTGAATCGTCTTCAGAACTGAACTCTCTTAATGTATCAAAAGGAACAAAAGACCTAGGGTCATCTACATCTCCTAATAAGCTTGATTCAGCTTCAGTGCCAATCCCTACCGAAGATTCAGAAGATGTTGTACCATCAAATCCTTCCAAAAGGCCAATGTCTCATGATGATTTGGAAGATTCAAAACTAAGCATGCCTCAATCATCTTCAGAATACATTGCTGGTGAAGAAGAAGAAGGAGACGACGACGACGACGACGATGAAGAAGAAGAAGATGAAGAAGATGATGATGATGATGATGATGAAGAAGAAGAAGAAGAAGAAGAAGAAGAAGAAGAAGAAGCAATGAAACTTGATTCTTCCAGGACACCGCATGTTGTTTTAGCCGTGTGTGAAAGTGAGGAAGCTTTTCACTTTGATTCTATATTCAACAGCTTGGCCGAATTTGCCACTGTTAGAACAGTAGCAACAGAGTCAGCCCTTTTTTTCATTAGAAAGTCTGCAGGCTGTGACAGAATATTCGTTTATAAAGATAAACACGAGTGGTCGACATGGGAAAGGGTTGGTGATCCTGTTATCCATACCAGTCTTGTGGAATGGGCTGATATCATGGTTATTGCACCATTATCTGTAGGTACTCTCGGAAAGGTAAATTACTTTCTTTTGTATCTTCTTGTGCCCAAATTACACATATACTTGAATCATTAATCTAATGAACTCGATCATCATTTTAAATTGCAGATAGCAAGAGGGCTGTGTGACGATTTAGTGACGTGCATGGTGCGTGCATGGGACTACAGGAAGCCACTGTTCCTAGTGCCTTCCGTTGATGTGAGAATGTGGAATAAAGTAATCACTAGGCAACATGTTCTAATGATGCATATGTTAGGGGCCTCTTTTGTAACTCCATATAGCACGTGCGTCTGTAAAGGACAATTTGGAGATGGATCCATGGTTGACCCTTCTGATGTTGGACTTTTTGTGAACGTTTCCATGACTGAGGGCAAAAGAAACTGCGGCTGTCCCTGGATTCAATGAATGTTCTTAGAAGCCAAGCTTTTTTCGTCTCTTTATCCTTTTTCTTTCTTCCTTTTTTATAGCGTTGAGAACCTCTGTTGTCATTAAATGATTCATGACCAAGTTCCAGGTTTGGTCTGGGATTGGTGGTATGCATTTAGAACTAGACTTGTCTCATATCATAGGGTGGTGGATTTGATGAAATTATGTACTGTTCTGGAATATATAGTACATATTCGGATATTCTTTTAAAATTCTTGAATAAGAACGTGATTCAAGCAGCCGAGTCCTCTATGTTTAGCTGAAATGGTTATCACCTCGTCTTCTTCTTTCAGAAGGATTTCATTTCATTTTTAAAATAGACTTCTACAAAAAAAATCTTATTCCAAAATGATGTTCTATAAGAACTGAATGAAGAATTTTATTGAATGAGAAAACAAATGAGTATTTTACAGAGAAGTTGTACACAATTCTATTTCATTGATAATGTACAGGATTGATATATATATAAGAATGTATTTGCGTCTATGGGCTAAATATGCTAAGGCCCAGCCTGTTATAACTTGATGATAATGTGTTCTGAGTCTTCTGCCATTGAGATTAATATGGAGGGCTGAGATTGCTTTTGTATATTGTGAGAACCGATATATGCCATACTTGATTTCTCTTATTCATTTACTTCTCTTAACTCCCCCCCTCAAAACGATCTAGGGTTACAGAGAGAGAGCGATATCTTCAATACTTCTCAAAAATTAGTGATGAAAGCTTCAAATCTGAGTAGTTTTTTCTAGTGTAGACATTATTGAGAGCACGAAACCCATGGATCTGGTATCGGCCCTTCAGATTTGTTGACGTTAGATCAAATCTGACACCGATTTGAGATCTGCAATTGATTTTATCACGAAGAAGCCTCCGATCTTCATTGTTTATCTGGGAATGAAGATTCTGATGCCTATTTGAGATCTGCAGTTGATTTTATCACGAAAGAGCCTTCAATCTTCATTATTTCTCTGATAGTGGAGGTTGAGTGTGCTCTATGATGAGTCTGTGACAGAGAGCAATGAATTTATGAGAAAGATGATGCCTTGAGTACATGATAGCAGAAGCAATGTTGACGAGAGACTAGTGACACTTCAGTTGGAATTCAAAACTCTGCCTTTGCTGTCTTGAATCTTCAGATCTGTCCTTAATCTCGTAAAGTTTTTACTTGATAATGCTTTAGTTAAGATGTATGCACGTTGATATGCTGAAGGTACACGATTTACTTGTAACTTTCCCTTTAATACTTGCTCACGCACAAAGTATAAGTCGATTTCTATATGCTTGGTTCTTGCATGTAGTATGGGATTTGCAGTGAGAGATACGGCACTCAGACTGTCACACCATATGATCGGTTTGATATTAGTGTTAACTTTTAATTCACCCAGTAAGGACTGTATCCACATGATTTCTGCTGTTGCAGCAGCAACACTTCTATATTCAGCCTCTGTGCTGGATCTAGATACGGTGGGTTGTTTCTTTGAACACCATGATATTAGATTGTTTCCCATGTAAATGCAAAACCCTGTTATTGATCTTCTGTCATCTGGATCACTTGCCCAGTCTGCATCTGCATAGCTTGTTATGTTGAGAGTGTTGCATGTTTTTAGTGTTAAGCCATAATTTACTGTCCCTTTGAGATATCTCAGAATTCTCTTGACTACCTTCCAGTGCTCATCAAGGGGATTCTGCATAAATTGACACACTTTATTCATACTGAAACAAATGTCTGGTCTTGTTATGGTTATATATTGCAGTGCACCCACAATACTTCTATACTGTTTGTCATTCAGTATAGGTTCTCCTTTGTTTTTGGAGAAGTGTTGATTAGTAATCATAGGTGTAGGTAGATGGTTAACTTCATTCATCTTTGCTTTGACTAGAAGATCTGTAATGTATTTCCTTTGGCTCAGAAAAATTTCTGAGTCTGATCTTGTTACTTCAATACCCAGGAAATAATTCAGATCTCCTAGGTCTTTGATTGCAAATTGTTTATCCATGTATTGGAAAATGTTGCTAACCTCTACCTCATCATTACCTGTGACAATTAAATCATCAACATAAATTAGAATGCAAACAGTGATATCAGCACTTCTCTTGACAAAAAGAGAATTATCTGATTTGGTAGGTTGATAATTTAATTTAGATAAAGTGGTCTTCAACTTATCAGACCATACTCTGGGTGCCTGCTTTAGACTATATATAGCCTTATTTAACTTGCAGACATAGTTTTTGCCTTGCTCATATCCTAGAGGTTGTTCCATATAAACTTCTTCACTCAGATTACCATTCAGAAAGGCATTGTTAACGTCAAGTTGTCTTATTTTCCAGTGATTATGTAGAGCCAGTGTGAGTATAATCCTAATTGTGGTTGGCTTTACAACTGGAGAAAATGTTTCATTAAAATCAAACCCTTGTTGTTGACTATAGCCTTTTGCTACCAGCCTGGCCTTGTATTTTGAAATTGATCCATCTGGATTTCTTTTAAGTTTATATGTCCACTTGAAACCCACTATGTTTTTATTTTCTAGTGGAGGAACAAGATTCCATGTCTTGTTCTTCATAAGTGCACTGTATTCATTATCCATGACAGCTTTCCAATTTTTGTCTTTAAATGCTTGATTGAATGTGACTTGTTCCTCTGCTGCTGTGGATATAGTAGTCACAGTGTATGCTTTAGGTTTAAATATCCCACTTTTTTCCCTGGTAATCATATGATGTCCACCTTTGACCTGTGGATCACTATGAGATGACTCAGTATTTCTATCTGCCATGTTATCTGATTCTTGTTGCTGATCAGTATTATGTGTTTAACTTGATGCAGTATTGGGATATTGTTCTGTAGGTTCAGAGAACTCTGCCTGACCTGGTTCAGTGAACAAAGTGTGTTGTGGAGCAGAGTTGTCTGAATTTGCTACAGTTTCTTCATGATTTTTGTCACTTGAGCATAAAGGTATTGGAGGTAGTGATACTCTGGGATTATAAACTTTCTTGGTTGTCTTCATACTTGCATCAGAATGAGGAAACACACATTCATTGAATACTACATGCCTGGTAATGTAAATTTTTCCATTCCTATCAAGACACTTATATCCCTTTTGTTTTGTGGCATACCCTAGAAAACACAAGGTGTAGACCTGAAATTTAATTTATGAGAATTGTATGGTCTAGTATAAGGAAAGCATAGACAACCAAATGTCTTTAAGTTTTGATAGTTTGGTTTTGTATTAAATAAGATTTCAATTGGTGCTTTACCCTTCAATACTTTAGTTGGTAATCTATTAATTAGATACACTGCAGTATTGAAGGAGTCTGGCCAAAATTTTAGTGGCAAAGATGCCTGAGCTAGAAGAGTTAATCCAGACTCAACAATATGTCTATGCTTTCTCTCTATTAGACCATTTTGCTCAGAAGTATAGGGGCAAGTCATTCTATGAACTATTCCCTTTCTGGTAAAATAACTACTCAGAGGTTTAAATTCACCACCTCCATCAGTCTGAACAATTTTAACTTGATGATTAACTTTCTTTTCTATTTGTGTAATAAAATTTATTACTGCATTATAAGCTTCAGATTTGGACTTTAGGAAATAAATCCAAGTGTATCTAGAGTAAGCATCTATAAAAGAAATATAATAATTGTAACCATAATCAGAATTGATAGGTGCTGGGCCCCAAAGATCAGTAGCTATCAGTTCTAGTGGTTTTGTATACTCAGTTAAGGAGTCAGGAAAGGGAAGTTTATGACTTTTACCCATTTGACAGTATGTACAAATATATGGTAATTTGATATTTTCAACTGGGATTTTATTTTCTGCCAAGATTTTCTTTACAACATTAACATTGGGGTGTCCTAACTTGTAATGCCAAACATCAAAATCAACTGCAGATCTCAAATCGACATACTGACTAGAGAAATTCTTTTGCAGGGTGAAGCAGTCAGAGGTCTATACAGATTTAACTCTGTGGACTCAAAAGATTCTGAAAAATGTTGTAATTTCTCTGAAACAGCTCAATCTAACATTGGATTGAGCTATTTCAGAGAAATTACAACATTTTTCAGAATCTTTTGAGTCCACAGAGTTAAATCTGTATAGACCTCTGACTGCTTCACCCTGCAAAAGAATTTCTCTAGTCAGTATGTCTCTAACTAAGCAATATGTAGGGTAAAATTCAAAATAAACATTGTTATCACTTGCAAACTGTGATACACTCATGAGATTCTTTCTAATTTGTGGGACTCTTAATAAGTTATTGAGGTAAAGCTTTCTTTTACCTTTGATGCAAGCAATACCAGTGTGTGATATTTTTATAGGCTCACCATTTCCCATGTGAATAGAACTATTACCTTTATACTCTTTATTGCCCAAGTTTAGATTATCCAAGTTGTTAGTGATATGATTGGTTACACCTGAGTCTGGGTACCAGTTTTCATCATTGATAAGTTCTGGTCTGGCTGATTCATTCATATGACACATTCTTGAATCTTCTGTTGAATTGCCTGAACTTGATTGAATCTGTGCCATATTTGCACTGGAATTCCCATTTCTCTGTGCATCAACTGTTTGGTTTGGTGTGAAATTTGTATAAATCTAAAATAACATCTCATAGCTGTATGACCAAGCTTTTCACCGATCTGACACCTTGGTCTTGAATTGTTATCCTATCTGCCTCAACCTCTGGATCTGTTTGATTGACCCCCTCTCTGGAAAACTTGTGTTCCTATGTTGTTATTGATTTGACTTTTATTTTTGAAATTAGCTGCATAATTGATTGATAAGTCTAGTTCTTGTGGTTTTCTGTGATCAATTCTTCTTTCATGAGCCAGTAATGTTGAATTGACATATTGCATAGATGGTAAAGTTTCTATAGAGGATATTACAGCCACTATAGCTTCATATTCTTCATTAAGACCACTGAGAATAGTCAATATCTGTTCTGTTTCTGACACCTTGTAACCTGCTGCCTCCAACAAATCACATGTTGTTTTAACTTTTGAGAGATATTCTCTCATTGATAGATTTTCTTTCTTAATATTCTGTAGCTGTCTCTTATAATGCATGATTTTAGTTGCGGATTGAGAACTAAATTTTTGTTGTATAGTTGTCCAGATTTCATTTGATGTTTTGCATCCAACTAATTGAGGCAGCAGATTAGTACTGACTGAGGATAGTAGCCAAGAACTTATCAAGCTGTCCTGTCTTTGAAATTTGATATATTCTGGATTTATGATTTGGTTGTTTTCTTGATTAGGGATGTGCTCTGGTGGAGGTGTTTGTGTCCCAAGGATGAAACCATCCAATCCATAGCCTTTAATTGCTGTGCCAATCTGGAGTTTCCAAAGAAGATAATTGTCTTCATCTAAATGTACAGTGATTAGCTGACTATGCAGATTGATTGTCTTGATTAAATTCTCTGCTGCATTTGGTTGTTGGCTGTTCACACCATTGCTGGAAGTTTCAGACCCTTCACTGGCCATGATGATATTTCTTCAAAACAAAGAGGAATTCAGAGGAATCAAGAAAGAACTCACAAGATGGTAAACAGGTTTGTTGCAGCCAAGAAGTCAGGTGATGACACTGATCTGATGATTTCTTGGCAAAGCACTTACTTCTTTTATGTCTTTGTGATCGTTTCTTGCTTTCTGAATCTGATTTTCTTGGTTTTAGAAATTTTCTGCAACACTTTTACTTGAGATTAAAAGACTTGTTGCAGCCAGAATTGCTCAATTCTTTGGCACGACACTTGTCTTCTTGAATCTTCAGATAAATACAGAAAACTCAGATGATGATGGTCAATCTGATGAGTTTTGGAGATCAGGTGATTAATTCTGATGAAGATAACAAATTCTGATGATCTTCAGTTTTCCTTTCTCCTTTTTTTTTACTTTACTTGCTGTTAAGCTAAGTTTTGAATTTGGCTATGATACCAAAATGAAGTTCTATAAGAACTGAATGAAGAATTTTATTGAATGAGAAAACAAATGAGTATTTTACAGAGAAGTTGTACACAATTCTATTTCATTGATAATGTACAGGATTGATATATATATATATATATATATATATATATATATATATATATATATATATATATATATATATATATAAGAATGTATTTGCGTCTATGGGCTAAATATGCTAAGGCCCAGCCTGTTATAACTTGATGATAATGTGTTCTGAGTCTTCTGCCATTGAGATTAATATGGAGGGCTGAGATTGCTTTTGTATATCGTGAGAACCGATATATGCCATACTTGATTTCTCTTATTCATTTACTTCTCTTAACTTTCCAATGATAGATCTCGTCAAAAATTTATTATAAACATAGGTCTATTTTTCATTCTGCTACATGCGCATTTTCAGAATGCGCATATACAAAATCAAAATTTGTACATGCGCATTCTGAACATAAGCATGTACAAAAACGAAAAACATGCATATTTTCATAAAAAGTTTCTAATAAGATCTAATATTGAAATAAGTTTTTTTCGAAGGCGTGGGTAGTGTTTGGTTTACCCTTTTTAGTTTTGCGTTTTCATACATGAAAAGAATACGCACGACACATGTATATTGCGGAAAACGATTAATTTAGAAAACAAAGTAAAAATACAAAATAGAAAACAACTGTTTTTGATTTTTCATATTTTGAGAAACAAAAGAAGCACGATAAATAATTTAGAAAACCAAAAGCTATCTTAGGTTTTGGATTTTCAACATTAATTATAAAATATGAGAAGAGTGTAGGGAGGATGGAGGAGATAAAAGAAAGATGGAGGGGATGGAGGGACAAACGAAGTATGAATTGTTTCTCATGCTTTCATTATTTTTTAAAACACGAAAAGTAAAAAGTAAAAAGTTTTTTTTTTCTATTTTGGATGTTAAATTCATTTTGTAAATTGTTTTTTTTCCATAACATACATACGTCATGTGCATTTTTATATGGACGAAAATACAAAATTAAAACGGTATACCAACCGCTACCTTAGTTTTGCAATTCTTTTATTTTTATTATACCGTATATATACTCATATGTAAGCTGAGCATATTTGATTCTTGGTCTCTGTTAAAAGTTATTTTTTGTAATAATTTGAACACAAAATTTCAAAGTAGAGGAAATGAAGTTGGCTGGTCGGAAAATTTTATATCCGAAACGGGTGAACTGTGGATATCTAAAGGCGGGGTGAGAAACTCTCTATGTGCAGGTAGAAATACTATTCGTAAGGAGCAAAAGAAAGACCAAAGTTTAGAACTACAAAAGAATGCAAGCTTTGACCTTGAAGTAGACTTTATTAAGGTAGAGAAAGATAAGATGAGATTGGGGGAAAGGTATAATTTCGTTTTTAGAGAGTATAATCTCTATTTTATGAACCAAATTAACTACACTGATTTCATGTATTTAAAATTCAAACTAATCAAATTTTAGTTGACGTTAAAAAATAATTTAAATTGTTACTTGTACATAATAATTATATTGTGATAAATGGTTGATGAGTTGAGAAATTTATATTTAAATCATTTAGGTTAACATAAAACATTTATCAAGGGATGAGAAAAATAGACTATTTATAAATGCACTAATTTGAATAAAAAATTAAATTTACACAGGGCTTGACACATGCGTGATTTTCAAAGACTCGAACTCGTGACCTCTAACTTTTAATCATATATAAAGAAATGTAGAAAATACATTCAACAAATGATAATAGAATGTCACGGGATTAAATTATTATTGTTGTTGTTGTTATTATTATTACAACTGTGGAAATAATTCTATGGTCCCCATGGACCTTTGAAATCCACTAGTTCAATTTTTATATTATCTTTTTATTTTTAATAAATAACCAAAAATGAACGGTGTAAATTTGTTCGGTCCATCGAGACATCAAAAAATGGGACTAGTGGATTTATGCTCTATTGTTATTGTTAGCCAAAAAATTGGTCAAACACCTTTAACTAATTAATTTCGTGAATATGATGATTGCAAAACGTTGTATAAAATTAAACAACAACAAATCAAGAGGTAAATGTTAAAATGTGAAATGTAAAGAAGAAAAGTATGACACAAACGAATTATAGTGGTTTGGCTATGCCTACATCCATTTTAATGATTTTTATTATTGATTACACACTAGATCCAAAATAAATAATGATTTGAATCTCGAAATCTTATTCAAAATTGCAATGGCACCACTTCCCCTAAGATATGATTTGCCAAGATCCCTCTTCTGTTGCACGTAGGTTTGTATTTATAGTTGTAATTAGTTTTTATTTGGCCAAAAAGTCGTCAACTTATATTTCTAGCCCATCAAAATACGCAGATAACAAGATCAGAGAGATTAGAAGGAAAATATGTCAAATTTGACCAAGTCGATGGATCGGCATCGTTCCATCAAAGGATAGCGACCGAGGCATCGAACATCTTCCCTTCCTCTACATTTTTCATGTTATGTTATCTCCTTAATGTATTGATTCTTCATGCTCCATAGCTTGATGTTCCGCATATCTATTTGGAATCGTGGAGAAATGGAGGAAAAATGATGTATCGGTACCGATCCATTGATGTATCGGTACCGATCCATAGAATTAGCTATTTTTTTCATTTCTCCTTTGGTTGTGCTTCATGCTTGATGACTGTGAGTCTAGCATCCATTGCTTCATCACTCTTAGGTCTAATTTCATTTAATTATCGCCCTTGAAAAATCCTGATAACACGTGCCCTCTAAAACAAGCTTTTATGAATACAAAGCATTCTTTGACTAAAGATAAGTGATCAAATCCAGATCTGCATAGATGCTTTCGCTACTTAGACCGTTTCCATGGAACATTGCGCCTTCAAAATACTTTGTTTCTTCACAGTCATTGAGCCACGACTTTTTAATGGATATAGTTTGGACATAAAATAGCACAACACCCCATAACGAATTATAGATAATATATCTAACTAATAACAGCAAGTAAACAATATAAAACATACAAATTTTATAGTGGTTTAGCTAATCTGAGGATACGACCACCTTAATATTATTATTTTGAATTGTTATCACAAACAAAGGGTTACAGTTCCAAATGACTAAGAACAACAAAAAGTAACTGTCTTTGTGGTAAAGTCGAGTATAGAGAGGATGAAGAAGACGAAGTGCCAAAAAATTCTTCTCTAAGTTTCTATATGCTTGTTATTTATAAAGAAATCTCCCAATGAATTCGTTGGATCCCGAAATAGCAGTTCAAACTCTAGATTCGAGAATGTTGGAGGGGAGATGAAGTCCCCAAAGTCATAAATCATATCAAGTCAATACCGATATGATTTTTAGACTGCAAATCGTGCCATCTTCTTCTACTCTGCCCTCTTGCTTCGATCCATCGAGTTTCGAGAAATTTTGCCTCGGAAATCAGGTTGTTACCGAGTGGTTCTGACACACCTAGTGCTTGTCCTCTTCTTTAGAGCTTTATGGAGTTGTTCCTCTACTCCTTCGAAGATGTGCCCTAGGAGGATCACTCTAGCTTGAAATTCATTTACCGTCGCCCTAATATCCCCAGAAGTGCATAAAAACATAACATAGATCGGTACTGACCTGAAAGTGAGGTCAACACCAATCTCTTACTTAGCCATGTTTTGCGTTCCTCGTCTTTAAAGCCTCTTCCATTATCCTTCCAAGCATGCCGTCACATCCTTGATCCATTTCTTCCTCACCCTGACATTCTGAGTCGTTTAAAAGCTGCTTGGTCCAAAAACCGGATAACACTTGCCCCATAAATATGCTTCTGTTGGAAACAAAGTACGTTTTGGAACAAGAAAAGCGTACACCATTATCCATACAAGTCCATTGGTCAACCAAGAGTTGCTTTAAAGTGTCACCTTTATTCCAGGGATATTTGTTCTACTGCTTTAAATAGTAGTAGTACTCTCAATGCCAAGGTTAAGATCCACACTCTGAAGATCATTCCACGTCCCAGATAAATATGTATTACCTTCCATTTTCCCTTCCTCTCCTTTCCTTTTCAACTTGGGTTAAAATTTCATTTTTGTATCGACCTGATCAGGTTGTTACCGACTTGTTGGTACTGACTTGTTTTACTAAGTCAGAAGTCTCCCACAAGTGTTCAAACACTTAGCTAAATTTAAATCCACGCTCTTATTTATACCTTCTGCCTTTTTGCTCGACCCCAAATTCCAATGACCCAATCTCCTTGGCAACCACCGCTTACTGCCGATCATCCAAGACAATTGCCACCATTACCTAGCTACCACCACTACTGGATCTCCACCTCGACGAACGTTGCATTACCCAAGCATCTTGACCGCGACTCCATTGAACCCTAGATTTAAATTCACAATCCAAAGGAGCGTGCTTGACACTTATCACCACCGGGACGGTCGTGGATCCCTGTTGGCCTCATCGGAGCTTTCCTATGTCCGATGGATGGTTTGTGAAACCGACTTGCGATCACGACATACCTTTCTTGAGCCATTGCAAATACATGGATCTTCTTGAGGCAACCCCAAGCATAACTTGGAGTTAACACTATAATCATCTAGGCAACTTTGGCTTCACCTTTCCCTGGTGTTTGCTTCAAGTTCCTGAAGTCCTTGCTTCAGGTCAACCACAATATAGCCTTGTTCCTTTTCTTTTTGCAATGACTTCGGATACAACTCACTAAAAATGAAAAAGAATACTTTCTCAATGCCTTGTCGATCACAAGTTGTTGTTTTAACTCCGATAGGACGGTTCTATTCCAAAGAACGGTCGCGTCGAAAGCACTCCGACATTCGAATAATTTCACCGTACAGCACTTCCAATCACTGCACTATTCTATATTCCCATAAATGAATTATCCACGTTGCTTTGGACATTGGTTCCGTTATCGATTACCCAATGATAATAGGTAAGGCTAACACAGAGTTCCATCGTGCGATGTGGGTCATTTTCCAACATGAGCGGGTTGTTTACATAGAATGGTCTGTTCATCGTGTATGGGATACAAGACACACACTACATAGATTGACACTTCCTGTTGAATATGCGATTATATGTTTTTTGTTTGATGATAATAAACATATGTATATTCGTGTAAATGTATTAGTTAATGTACTATTTTATTTTTCATAGACTAAATAAATATTTGTGAATAAAAATAATTAACACAGAATTTGAATTCAAACAGAATTTTTATTCAAACAAATATTTGTTACAATCTTTGAATAGTACAAAGTTCAAGCTCTCACTATATATATTCAATTTCAATTACAGTACAACTTTGATTACATCACATTTTCATATTTACAGTTGACCTCACTACATACACTCACACTCATAATTTATCTTCAACTTCATTCCAATATGAATCCAGCATCTGAGCAATCTGCAAAAATAAATATTGACATAGTAAAATTGAAAAGGAAATATTTTTGCAGTATAAAATAAAATGTGAATTTCTGAAAATTGTATTTGCCTCAGTTATTTGGGTTGTTCATCATCATTTAATTTTGAATCCATCATACACGAACAATGTGACATGCACAGTGTATCACTGTACATGCCACAATGCCGTGCACACCGATATACACTTGATAATGTTACAAGGACAGGTGAGCACATGTCAAACCCAAATGAAAAGCCGGGTTCAACTCAAATGCAATACAAATAAAATCACAATACGCGCACAAGGTCAAACCCGAACTATTAGCTGGATTCAACACAGGGCAGTTGTACAGGCTACGACGTCAAGCATGCGAACTGGAAAACCAAAACAATGCCCAACTCAAATAAACAGTGGGAAATGCATGCACATCGATGCACACATTCATGAACACACATATATGGTCTGAAACTCAAAGATTCAACTCAGGTATAATAAAAGTGTACAAGCTCAAGAAAATGGTCAAGGCAACTAAAGAGCAAAAGTCAGAGAGATGTACACATGACAATGGAATGCAACATGTTCACACAATAAATCAGTTCAAGGTTCAGACAATGACAACAGTGGTGCAACAAAACACTAGATCAGTGAACTGCAATATGCAACAACAATGCCACTTACATGTACACCATGACATCAAGGCCAGAAGCTCAAGTCAGTGCACAACAAACTCGACAAACAACAACACAGTCTCGACTAAAAAGATTCAATGCTATACACTTAAAGACATGTATATCAGTGTACATATATAAGCATTGAACCAAATGAAGACCCAGACTATAATGAAAGCTCAACAACTACAAGCAGTTGAAGTATAACCAGTAATCAAAGTAACCAGAGGCAAATGGACAGAGGCAACAACAATATAAACCAAACTACATGAAATACATGGAGGCAATGCCCAAACTGTCGCAAGTAACTCAACAGTTCACGTTGCAGTGACAACATACAAAAATGAATCAGTACAGTTTTAATGCTAAAAGCTCAAGCACACAACCAAGTAAATACACAGCAGTGTGCAACTCGAGCTTCAGAAGAATCAAGTGACACAACAATGCTCAAAGACTCGGTCGGCAATCAAATGACACAGTGTACACAAGTGAAGCCAAATGAAAATCAAGACATCCTGTATATACACAATGTCAACCAAAGTAGTGGAACTGCAACAACTCAAATGAACACAGTGAAATGCACAAAGAAACAAAATCCATCATAATGGAACATATGGTACAGTTCGACATTACCACCAGATTTTATTTTATGATCTCAAGCCAAGGCCGAGGCCAGTAGAAACATGAATTCACAAATCAAAATTTAATAATATCAAAAATTAAGTTGAAGCCGTGAACAACTGAAACAAGTCAAATTCGAACTCGTGATGGCCAAGATAATTGACCGAGTTAAACATCAAAGCCGTGTTTCAAATCAAAGTCAACAACGTGATGACCAAGGAGTCAAAATCAATGCCGTGTGAATCAAGTATCACAAAATATATGCATATGAAAAGGTCATAAATCATCTCAAACATCGAAGCATAATCAAGCGGCAGAGCAAAATTTTTGACGAATTCAAATAAAAAATATACGACGAAAATTTAGGAGTTCGACTCCTATAAATTGCAATCAACATCATCGGCAAACATCATCGAGTTCAAGTACGAAAATCATAGAAGCACAAAATGGGAAAATTACATACCGAAGCAAACGTTGAACTTGATCAATAGAAGCAGCAGTGAGCATCTCAAAGAAATAGTCGATCGGCAAAGAAAGGACTGGAGTCAATCATACGATCGATCGATCTATCGGCAGCTTCTGATTCATAACCCTAATTTGGAACAAAGGGAACGAAGCCCTAATTTAGTTGCAAAGAGGAACGGCCGCCATCTTCGCAAAAAGGAACGGAGTGGAACGGGTCAAATTATAAAAAGGGCCGACCTTATTTTTTAAGAGCTTTTCTTTTTATTATAAAGGGCTTTTTATTTTTTAAATTAGGGTTGTCTTTAATTTAAATTGTTTTTAATTGTATTTTCATTTTTAAACCATTTAAATTTCTAGTCGTGTGACTAGGGGACAGACTACGTGGCGTAGTTCGAGAATTCGCAACTCAGTGGCTGAGTTGTGGCAGGGTTTTGAGCGTAGAGTTAGGTTAGTCAGTAGAGGGTGTCGCGAATTTACGTGTGTAAGCGTGTGACTACTTAATTTCTAGTAGAAACCTTGGGGGCAGCACGTATGCAGAGTTTTGCCGAAGCTGGGTAAATTCTGTGTCGTTCTATTTCTGCATTTATTATTCTGTTATTATTTGTGCTGCTTTTATTCTGTGATCCGTGTTGAAATAATTTTATAAGCTTCTGCAACTAATTTTTATAATTGATAGTATCACCATATTCACCCCCCTCTTGGGTGAAATCGATCCTACAAGTGGTATCAGAGCTAGGAATAGAAGTCAACTTTTGTTTTTAAAACTCGTTTTTCAAAAAATCAGTTTTTGTTTTAAAAATTTGAATTTTTAAAATGCCTTCTTTTAATAATGCTTTTGCTGAGGGTCAATCCATAGTTAGACCACCAATGTTCAATGGTGAATATGCTTACTGGAAAAATAGGATGGAAATTTTTCTGAAAACCATTGACGCTTGGAATATTGTTGAGACAGGTTATAGAGCACCGACTATAACTGTAGATAATAAGGAAATAGATAAACCAAAGGAACAATGGACAGAACTAGAAAATAAATTACAAAATACTAATGCTAAAGCTATGAATTCTATTATCTGTTCATTGGGTCAATTTGAATTTAATCGTGTCTCACATTGTCTAACTACACAGGAAATATGGCACACACTAGAAGTGACTCACGAAGGAACATCTCAAGTCAAAGAATCTCGCCTTACAATGCTAAGCAGCGAATACGAGAACTTCACAATGGCGAAGGAGGAAAATGTCAAAGAGATGTACGGACGATTTTCCAATATCGTATTCAAATCAAAAGCTCTTGGAAAATCATACACAGAGTTGGAGATAGTCCGAAAAATCCTCAGAGTCCTTCCACGAAATTTTGAAGCAAAAGTAACTGCCATTCAGGAATCGAAAGATTTGAAACAACTTAAAGTTGAAGAACTCATCGGAAATCTCACCACTTATGAGCTAGAAATGAAATTCAAGGAAGAGCGAGAAGGAAGTGATACTCGAAAGAAATCAATAGCTCTTAAAGAACAACTAAAAGTGATGATGATGAGGATGATGATGGTGCAGCAGAATTGGAGCTGATAAGAAATTCAGAAGATGGAATCACAAATACGAAAATCCATCTCTAAATCAAAAATTGAAAAGCAGAATAGCCAAAGCACTAGACTACTCAAAAGAACAGAAAATCATCTGTCACAATGCAACAAACCCGGTCATATCAAGCCAAATTGCCCACAGAATCAATTCAGCCATGGAAAGAAACAAAAAGGAAAAGTTTTACTGCCACTTGGGATGAAATGGATGAGGATGATAAAAGCACTGACAGTGAGAGTGAAAAAGCATATTTGTGCCTTCGAGGTGATATAACTGACAGTGATGATGATGAGCCAAGCGAGGTATCAAAACTTACTCATTCAGAGTTGCTTATATATTTTCATGAAGTAAACGACTGTTTTGAACGACTTAGGGAAAGATACGCTAAACTTGAATCACAAAAAGACACTTTGATAGAATTAAATGAACAACTTGACCAATTAGTTAAAAACTATCAAAATAGGATCCCTAAGTGTGATAAGCGTCCAACATTCGAAGAGGAAATTAAAAAATCGGAAATTAATATAAAATCACTTGAAAATGAAATTCTGATTTTAAAAGAGAATGAAAATACTAGGAGAGAGAATTCTATTAAAAAGTGCACACAATTGTCAAACGAAAATGAATTTCTCAAAACACAAGTCCAACAATTGTCAACGACTTTAGATAAATTTTCAAAAAGTGAAAAATCATTGAATATGCTATTAGGAAAGCAAACTGTTAAAACGGTCGGTCAAGGACTTGGATATAATCAATCTAAAATTGTTGAAAGCAAGATTAATCAAGAAAATTCAATGTGCTCAATTTGTAGAAAATATGGACACAATCACAATAATTGTTGGTATAGACCCAAACATGTGAAAACTATACCGATTTGGGTTCCAAAAGGCACAAATATAAAATCTCTCAAAGTTAAACAAATTGGGTGCCGAAGGGAACAATTATAAATAGTTTTGGGTCTCCACAAAATTATTTTTCTAAATATTCTGCCACTAACAACCATGGACCTATAAAAACAAATAGGTCACATAAATCTTTTCCCATGTAGGTGTGGTGGCAGGCTAAGGAACAACAATAGTATTCTCTGGATTTTGGCTGTTCCAAGGACACAACGAGCAACAAAGCAAAGTTCCTTAGCCTAGTATAAAGGTGACAGAATCACAACTGGTAACAACGAAAAATATCGTAAAGGTAAAACAGGTAAAGGTATATTTATTTGAACGATATATTAAATGTGATAATCTACACCATATTCTGAATTAAATCAGCCAATAATGAGATGATGAAAAAATGATGATTTTGATTCTGACTTATTCAAAATAGTTGGCCAATTATATTCTTATGCCAAAAATACTATAAAAATCTCTAGATTTTTTGAATTACTTCATATATATCAGTTTGGATTAAAAATAGTGTTTTGTTGGATAATACATTTGGTTATAATACGGCTAATTCTATATTCACGGTTTTTGATTATGTACATGGCTTCAATTCAAATTCAAAAGAATGTCATTTAAAATGCTGTTAAAATTGAGTTTAAAATTTTTGTTGCATACTTCTTGGTCGATCAAATTCAATTAATAATAATTTTGAGTGAAAAAGAAATTCAGATGCAGATTACACTGGTAATCTAGTTGATAGAAAAATTACTAGTTGAACGTGATTTTTGAGACATTTAGTAACTGCATCGTTTTTCAAAGTAAATATCTGCATATTTTTCATTTCAAATAATTTTCAAATAGCAGAAAATTTTCTTATAAAACCCCCTCGAGAAAATCATTTTTGACCATATTTTCAGATTAGTCATTTTGAAAAATTGATTTCATAATTATTTTTGAATTTGATTTTAAAGGACTATTTTGACTAATCTGACTCCCTAATAATTATCGAAAAGATAAATAGTGATTGAAAAAGTGATGAGTGTTGATATTTATCATATATTATGACTCGAGACGGTATAATTAGTGAATTTCTTTAGAAATTTAAACAAGAGTTATAAAACTTTTGTTGGTAAAAATTCCATGACCATCTCTATTTCTATCATATTTCTAACAACCATCACTCATCAAAATTCTATATAGTTTGTCGATATGTGGTACTTTAAACAGGAATCATTCGTTTTTCATTTTACATTTGAAAAAAAATTATATAGTAAAAAAAATTAATAATAAATAAATACCAAAGTATTCACTCTCATTTAAAAGTCCTCACGGTTATGCATATGTGAATTACTTGGAATTTGTTATGTGCTTCCATGCTCATTTAAAAGTCCTCACGGTTATGCATGTATGGAACGCATATCAAAAGTTGATTTTTAAATAAACAAGTTGATTCTAATCCCATTTAAAAGTCCTCACGGTTATGCGTGGTTAGAAGATACTTGAATTCATTTTAAAAAAAAAAAATTGGAATACTACTAATCTCATTTAAAAGTCCTAACGGTTATGCATGGTTAGTAGATTTTCAAATTCCTGATATAAATATACCACAAATAGACACAACTGTATGGTTTTATATGATGACATAATTCTCATCATTTTAAAAGTGGAATATGCGCCTAAAAAAATATTTATGATTTTTGTTTGATTTTTTATTGAAATTTAATATTTATATTCAATTGAATTTTAATATTGGATTAATATCGATCACTTTATCTCTATTTTCTCTAATACTATTACTCTTTTGCTGATAGCAAAAGGGGGAGAGAAAAGTTAAGATTTTGTCAAATAAAATCAAGCAAAGGTCAAATAATTTTCTATTTGCATCTAGGTTCATTTGCGTATTTTTATTTGTATGCATATATGCAGGGGGAGCTTTGCGTAGAGAGGAAGCATTTAAATAGGGGGAGCAATTAGAGCATATCAATGATCAAATACATTTAACATATTCAAAATCTTAAATATATGTTTGTTGTCATCAAAAGGGGGAGATTGTTGAATATGCGACTATATGTTTTTTGTTTGATGTAAACATATATATATATATATATATTCGTGTAAATGTATTTGTTAATGTACTATTTTATTTTTCATAGACTAAATAAATATTTGCTGAATAAAAATAATTAACACAGAATTTGAATTCAAACAGAATTTTTATTCAAATTAATATTTGTTACAATCTTTGAATAGCACAAAGTTCAAGCTCTCACTATATATATATATATATATATATATATTCAATTTCAATTACAATACAACTTTGATTACATCACATTTTCACATTTACAGTTGACCTCACCACATATCACTCACACTCATAATTTATCTTCATCTTCATTCCAATATGAATCCAGCATCTGAACAATCTGCAAAAATAAATATTGATGTAGTAAAATTGAAAAGGAAATATTTTTGCAGTATAAAATAAAATGTGAATTTCTGAAAATAATATTTGCCTCAGTTATTTGGGTTGTTCGTCATCATTTAATTTTGAATCCATCATACACGAACAATGTGACATGCACAGTGTATCACTGTACATGCCACAATGCCATGCACACCGATATACACTTGATAATGTTACAGGGACAGGTGAGCACAGGTCAAACCCAAATGAAAAGCCGGGTTCAACTCAAATGCAATACAAATAAAATCACAATACGCGCCTAAGGTCAAATCCGAGCTATTAGCTGGATTCAACACAGGGCAGTTGTACAGGCTACGACGTCAAGCATGCGAACAGGAAAACCAAAACAGTTCCCAACTCAAATAAACAGTGGGAAATGCATGTACATCGATGCACACATTCATGAACATACATATATGGTCTGAAACTCAAAGATTCAACTCAGGTACAATCAAAGTGTACAAGCTCAAGAAAATGGTCAAGAAAACTAAAGAGAAAAAGTCAGAGAGATGTACACATGACAATGGAATGCAACAAGTTCACACAATAAATCAGTTCAAGGTTCAGACAATGACAACAGTGGTGCAACAAAACACTAGATCAGTGAACTGCAATATGCAACAGCAATGCAACTTACATGTACACCATGACATCAAGGCCAGAAGCTCAAGTTAGTGCACAACAACCTCGACAAACAACAACACAGTCTCGACTAAAAAGATTCAATGCTATACACTTAAAGACATGTATATCAGTGTACATATATAAGCATTGAACCAAATAAAGACCCAGACTATAATGAAAGCTCAACAACTAAAAGCAATTGAAGTATAACCAGTAACCAGAGGCAAATGGACAGAGGCAACAACAATATAAACCAGACTACATGAAATACATGGAGGCAATACCCAAACTGTCGCAAGTAACTCAACAGTTCACATTGCAGTGACAACATACAAAAATGAATCAGTACAGTTTTAATGCTAAAAGCTCAAGTACACAACCAAGTAAATACACAGCAGTGTGCAACTCGAGCTTCAGAAGAATCAAGTGACACAACAATGCTCAAAGACTCGGTCAGCAATCAAATGACATGGTGTACACAAGTGAAGCCAAATGAAAATCAAGACATCATGTATATACACAATGTCAACCAAAGTAGTGGAACTGCAACAACTCAAACGAACACAGTGAAATGCACAAAGAAACAGAATCCATCATAATGGAACAGATGGTACAGTTCGACATTACCACCATATTTTATTTTATGATCTCAAGCCAAGGCCGAAGCCAGTAGAAACATGAATTCACAAATCAAAATTTGGTAATATCAAAAATTAAGTTGAAGCCGTGAACAACTGAAACAAGTCAAATTCGAAATCGTGATGGCCAAGATAATTGACCGAGTTAAACATCAAAGCCGTGTTTCAAATCAAAGTCAATAACGTGATGACCAAGAAGTCGAAATCAATGCCATGCGAATCAAGTATCACAAAATATACGCGTATGAAAAGGTCAGAAATCATCTCAAACATCGAAGATAATCAAGCGGCAGAGCAAAAATTTTGACGAATTCAAATAAAAAGTATACGACGAAAATTTAGGAGTTCGACTCCTATAAATTGCAATCAACATCATCGGCAAACATCATCGAGTTCAAGTACGAAAATCATAGAAGCACAAAAAGGGAAAACTACATACCGAAGCAAACGTTGAACTCGATCAAATAGAAGCAGCAGTGAGCATCTTAAAGGAATAGTCGATTGGCAAAGAAAGGACTGGAGTCAATCATACGATCGATCAATCTATCAACAGCTTCTGATTCATAACCCTAATTTGGAACAAAGGGAACGAAGCCCTAATTTAGTTGCAAAGAGGAACGGCCGCCATCTTCACAAAAAGGAACAGAGCAAATAAAAGTGGAACGGGTTAAATTATAAAAGGGGCCGGCCTTATTTTTTAAGAGCTTTTCTTTTTATTATAAAGGGCTTTTTATTTTTTAAATTAGGGTTTTCTTCAATTTAAATTGTTTTTAATTGTATTTTAATTTTTAAACCTTTTAAATTTATAGTCGTGTGACTAGGGGACAGACTACGTGGCGTAGTTTGAGAATTCGCAACTCAGTGGCTGAGTTGTGGCAGAGTTTTGAGCGTAGAATTAGGTTAGTCAGTAGCGGGTATCGCGAGTTTACGTGTGTAAGCGTGTGACTACTTAATTTCTAGTAGAAACCTTGGAGGCAGCACGTAGGCAGGGTTTTGCCGAAGCTGGGTAAATTCTGTGTCGTTCTATTTCTGCATTTATTATTCTGTTATTATTTGTGCTGCTTTTATTCTGTGATCTGTGTTGAAATAATTTTATAAGCTTCCGCATTTAATTTTTATAATTGATAGTATCACCCTATTCACCTCCCCTCTAGGGTGAAATGTATCCTACACTTTCAGTTTGCCTCGGTTGACGTTCAAAATTCAATTGGTCAACACACGTTGACATTCATTAGATTATAGGCATCGGTGAGTGAGGCATACATTAAAATTAAATTTCAAAATTAAACATACTTGATCGTGTTTAATATCGAGTTTTCCAGTCCAGAATGACACATCAATCACATAGATTCAACACAGGTGTTGGGCCATAACTTTTCCAGAAGTCGGGTCTTTCATGGATCAGGCCTCGACGTCCATGGTTGTAGTACCCGGACGTTCAATAACCGTAGAGCTAAAAAGGATGATAGTTCCAGCAGCTCTAATGCAAAATCAACCTCCTCTTCTTAATGAATAAGTTGACTTAAGGGCTCTTGACGATCCTCCTAAACAAATTCCAATAGTCCTAACTACCAAATCACTTTGAACTATATGCTTTCAACACGTAATACTAGAGAGTGATGTCCTACTCCCAATGGTTAACTAGTGGGCACACAATGTTGAGACCTGGTTTTGATTCATGACACGAATCTATCACTGCAATATACAGATTTGATGACTGTTACGATAAAAAGAGAATATATACTACATGGTGACAAGACATCAAAATCGGTGCATCAACTTTTATATTATTTTGTTTTCAGTCTTAAGTCAATATTGTTAGGATCTCTCCTCGTTTACGTATATATTAGCTTATATATATAATCTTCTTACCTTCAAATGATTTATACATATATAAGCATATGATATATATATATATTATAAAAGTTTTAAAGTTAGAATCATAAATAATATATATATATATATATATATATATATTATATACATGTGTAAATTGTGCAAATTGCACAGATAATACCAAGTCAGTCGACTGACCTGCTAGTAGTTGTGCAACATGCACAGATGCACAAGTATATATATAATATATAATAAAAATCATTTGAATATTTAGTCGACTGACCCAGAAGCTCACTTGACTGAATTTCTGTAACTTCTATATTTTCTGAAAAGACACGATCGTTCGTGAAGAGTTACAAATCTCTACGAAGAGATTTGGATGCAACGCTTCAACCGGAACTCATCACCAATGGTTGCTGTTATTTAACAACTATAAATACATACCTTAACTTCATTCCAAATTATTGAATCTGCTTATCTCTCTTATCTAACTTTCTTGAATAATCTTGCAACTATACTCTCAAATATTCAACATTCTTTTATATATAGTATTCTAAGCAATATTATTCCTTTCTAATCTTCATAAACTTCAAATATACATATTTATACTCGAGGAGAAGATCATAGGAAGAGTATACTATAAACAGGTTTATCCGTGATATCAAAACACAAAAAGTCAAATGTTATTTTGTACTTGTTGAAGTCCCGTTCTGCTGCTCAGGCGTATGAAGTCCTCTTCGGCCATTGAGGCGAAATCCTGTTCCGCTACTCAGGTCCTTATTCGGCTGCTTAGGGGTTGTATAGGCCCGTTCCTTCGGGTTAAGTGAGGGTTGTTGTTTTAGTGAAATTCCAGAAGGAGTCTGGGACTGGACGTAAGACGGAGCTCCGAACCAGTATAAAAATATCTGGTGTTATTTTTATTATAATGCTTTTATATTTCACACTATTTACTATATAGCTATCATCACTATACTCTGTATTATCGTATATCCATATTGCATGATCCATAGCACACTTTCATTTGGTATTAGAGTAAGGATCTTTATATAACCGTAACACAGTTATCTGATACAATAATAGTATGGAAACTAACACTAGCACTACGTTAACACTAGCTTCATAGAAGGACAATCCACTGCACGTCCACCACTATTTAAGGCATGAACTATAACCATTGGGCCACAAGAATGAGAATATATATGCAAGAAAATGGTTTTGATTCATGGAATAAAACTCAGAAAGAATACACTATTCCTATTAAGGAGTATTCTATTTGGACAAATACACAGAAACTAGATGCCACAGCAAATGCAAAAGCATGAATATGTTGCTTTGTGCCTTAGATGAAAATGAGTTTAACCGTGTTAGTTTGTGCAACACTGCATATGAAATATGACGTACACTCAAAGTTACACACGAAGGAACTAACAAGGTCAAACAAAGCAAGATATTCATGCTCAAAAGTCAGTTTCAAAGCTATAGAATGAAAGACAATGAATTTATAAACGATATGTATTCAAGATTTCAGGATATCTATCATTCATTAGTAGGATTAAGAGAAAAATATTCAGATTTTGACATCGTATCCAAAATCCTTAACTCTTTAACGGAAGAATGGAAAAGAAAAGTTCTCGCTATTGAAGAAGCGAACAATATTTCCAAAATAACTCCAGAAGAGTTAGTAGAAAACCTAATGTCCTATGAAGTGAATTTGCAGGCTAAACGAGTTCAAGCTCAAAATAAAAAGAATATAACATTCCATGCAGAACAATAAAAATCAGATTCATACGAAGACAACCTAGCCTTTGTTGCCAAAAACTTCAAGAAATTCTTGAAGTATAGAAAAGGAAACAGAAGTAATGGCAAGAGAAGCTCAAACAGCAATAAACCACCTCCTTCATCAGTTCTGGAGTGCTTTAACTATCATAAAAAGGGGCATATAGAAGGACTGTCTGGATCAAAAGAAAGAATATCGTAATAAAAGGACCGACAAATTCAGAAGGAAAGCTTTCTCTGTTACATGGGATGATTCAGACTCCTCCTCCTCCTCCTCAGAAAGCGAGAGTGACAGCGATAATGAACAAGCCAACATGTGCTTTATGGCCGAAGAAAATGAGGTTAGTGATTTAACTTTTGATGATATGATAGAGATAAACTAAGAACTGTTAGATACTTTAAAAAGTCTTAAAATAAAGTATAAAGAGGCTGTTGAAAATCAGAACAAGGCAGAATTCAAAAGAGATATGCTTAAAGACGAGAAGAAAATATTGGAAGAAGAACCTGAGAAAACTCAAGAATTGCTTTCAAATGTTAATTCTCAACTGATATTATTGAGTCAAGAAATTGAGGCTCAAAAAGAAAAGAATGATGTTCTTGTTTCTGAAATTATGATTTGAAAACTAATATCAAAATGGTAAAACTAGAAAATTTGAGTCTAAAGACCAAACTAGAAGGAATCACAAAAAATATCTGGAATTTTAATAAAGGAAGAGAGAATTTATCTAGAATTATTAAAATTTCACAACCTGCTAACAATAAATACGGACTAGGATATAAGAGGAAAGTCAAGTATTCACAGTCTAGTAATTTAACCATTGTTAAGGCTAATAAAACACTCATATCTCCAAAAAGTTCAGTTTCTAAAACTATCAATATATGGGTTCCTAAAACAAATTACAAGTTAATAAGGAATAAGTATATTAGATCATTCATAGAAAACGTTCATAATAATAAGAATTATATTTATAAAAGGGATACTGAACCCACTTGGGTTTCGTTTCCTAAGATCTAACTCTTAGGACCCTATTAAAAAAGTGGGTACCAACATCATCTCATATTTTTTGCAGGTCCCACTCAAGAAAAGAGGAAAATGGATACTCGACAGTGGTTGCTCAAAACACATGACAGGAAACAAAGATATGTTGACAAATATTACATACTCAGATGGAGGTTCTATCACTTTTGGAGATAATTCCAAGGGATATATCATCGGAAAAGACGATGGTTGACAAAAGGCTTGATAAAGTAAAAGAATTTTTCACAGAGTTATGGCAAGCGATCTCGTGTTCATCCAGCTCTTCCACGGCTACAATAGGTGATCCGGGCAAATAACCCGTTTTCACTTAGTCTTCCTCTTCCGATGATCAAGCGAGTAGCAGCAACAATGGTGGAAATGAAGGCGATGGTGGTGATATAGGTGGTCAAAGTTCTCATGGTGATAGGCGTAAGCGTATAATACAGTAAGTTGTTGCTTATCTTAGAATTTGCTTTTTATGATCTACAAACTTCAGTCCTTCATTTTAAAACATTAAAACATGGCTCGTACTAAATAGCCAATGTTTCGTATTATTTGATGTTGTGACCTTAAAACTCTTGTTTGTGATGTTGCAATGTATGAATGCTTGTTTCTTTTATTGCTATGATTTGAATATCTATACATGCATCATACGATTATTCATGTTATTTATTCCTTTTTTTCGATGACAAAAGGGGAGAAAATTATCAATAACATTAAGAATGCATGATATATATCACCAAAGATTCATGGGGAGTAAGTATTCATATTATATTATATTACGTATAGTCGAAATCTATATCTATTTATAGGTTGTCATCAATCAAAAAGAGGGAGAATGTTGAGACTTGGTTTTGATTCATGACATGAAGCTATCACTGCAACATACATATTCGACGACTATTACGACAAAAGAGAATACATACTACATGGAGACAAGACATCAAAATCGGTGCATCAATTTTTATTTTTATTTTTGAGTCTTAAGTCAATATTGTAAGATCTCTCCTCGTTTACGTATATATTAGCCTATATATAATCTTCTTACCTTCAAATGATTTATACATATATAAGCATAATATATATATATATATATTATAAAAGTTTTAAAGTTAGAATCATAAATAATATATATATATATATATATATATATATATATATATATATATATATTATATACCTGTGTAAACTGTGCAAATTGCACAGTTGATACCAAGTCAGTCGACTGACCTGCAAGTATTTGTGCAAATGCATAGGTGCACAAGTATATATATAATATATAATAAAAATCGTTTGAATATTTAGTCGACTGACCCAGAAGCTCAATTGACTGAGTTTCTATAACTCAATATTTTATAAAAAGATACGATCATTCGTGAAGAGTTACGAATCTCTACGAAGAGATTTGAATGCAACGCTTCAACCAAAACTCTTCACGAATGGTCTCTGCTATTTAAAAACTATAAATACATATCCTAACTTCATTCCAAATTACTGAATCTGCTTATCACTCTTATCTAACTTTCTCGAATATTCTTACAACTATACTCTCAAATATTCAGCATTCTTTTATATATAGTATTCTAAACAATACTGTTCCTTTCTAATCTTCATAAGCTTCAAATATACATATTTATACTCAAGGAGAAAATCATAGGATGGGTGTACTATAAACAAACTTATCCGTGTTATCAGAACAGAAAAAGTCAAACGTTATTTTGTATTTGTTGAAGTCCTGTTCTGCTGCTCAGGCGTGTGAAGTCCTCTTCGGTTATTGAGGCGAAATCCTATTCTGCTACTCAGGTCCCTGTTCGGTTGCTTGGGGGTTGTATAGACCTGTTCTTCTGGGTTAAGTGAGGGTTATTGTTTTAGTGAAATTCCAGAAGAAGTCTGGGACTGGATGTAGGACGGAGCTCCGAACCAGTATAAAAATCTCTGGTGTTATTTTTATTATACTGCTTTTATATTTTGCACTATTTACTATATAGCTATCATCACTATACTTTGTATTATCGTATTTCCATATTACACAGTCCATAGCACACTTTCACACAATCCTCCATAGAGCTACACAGTTTGCAATAAGTACATGTGCTTAGGCAACGCTGTACCACCCTTCAATCCATTCCTTCGTTTGTTCCTTTAAGAGCTTAGGCTCGCTCTCACTAACCCCAATAGTTATGCTTTGTTGAGTTCCCTGTATGTCATGTTCATGAATAAATTCCTCCAACCTCCAACATTTAAGGAGCTAACACACCTCTTCAACTTCAAACAATAGAGCAAGTCGCCATCTTTATGATCATCAAAGCTCGGTGCCGATTCAAAGTGATCGAGGCACTTCATAAGTAATGCTCATACTTCAAACATGGGTACTTCTTTGTTCATTGTTCATATGGATTCAACCGTGGGAGTAAGCCTTATTCCTCTTCATTCTTTCCCGTACTCAAATTCTCATCGGCTATGTGTCTCCTTGTCCACTCTCTTCATTGATGTTCATGACAAGATAAAAGCGACGTACACCTTAAGACTCTGTAGGCCCTCAAAAGAGTCACTATTAGATATCCCTCCATCACTTATCTCCTAACAAATGAGAATCTTCACCAATGTGGTCTTCTACATCCTAAACTCTTCACAGTTCTACATAAGCTTCCACCAAGACGATCTGGTATGTCCACCAGGTGTTTTTCCCCCATTTGCAGCTCTAGCGAAGATATCCAAGGGGGTGTTGAAGGCCCATCAGGCATGGCTAACATCGACGAAACTGTGGATAGAACAATGGAGGAAAATACCAAGAGGAGTACAAGCAAAAAATTAAAGAGAGAATGGAGATGGAAATCATTCACAATGGGGAGAAAGAAGATAAGGAGGAGAAGAAGAGCAAAGAGAAGAAGGAGAAAGCGACGAAGAAGATGATGGTGATAAGGATTTCGAACAAGAGGGAGATGAGTCATACAAAGAGATGTCTCTAGAAGGCATCGAAATTCATGCCCCATCGCGCTTGAAATGAGTTGTCATTGAGACTTCACAGCAATATTTTGAACCGATTATGACACCAACGGTCAAGTGAATCCTCTAGTTGGTTACTCAAAAAACATCGTTAGTGATCTTGACATCCCAATCAGTGACTTTCTTAAGGAACATCCTTTAGAATCCAACTTTCCATCCGAGGGCCTCCTAGTCAAGGGAGGTGAAATTCCATCCTTACAACCTTTTGAACACAGCTCGTAGTGTACTTAGGGAAACACCATGACTCCACACACTTCTAGGATCATGAGCACTCACACCTTGCAATCGCTCTTACTTCAATGTTTTGAAACTTATACGATCCTTTCTTTCATTTCAGGTACAATGGGAAGAGACCATTTCATCCACCTTCACTCTGGCATTTTCGAAAAAAGGAGATTAACTTTTAAACCATACTCATCTCATGTCATTGCTCACAGAGAAAGAGAATCAGATGAAGAGAGATCATAGATGTAAGAAAGATAAGGCCAGGTGGAAAGAGAAAGAAAGAAAAGACATATAGAGGAGAAAGAATCATATAACCAAGGAAAACAGCATAAGGACTTGCGTGATCACTATTGTTCTTCCTCCCATTTTTACCAACCTCAATCTTAACTGCAGCTTCTCTCGCAACAACTTCCAGCATCGCTACCTTCGGTCACCACTTTTCCCGTATCGCACTAATCCAAGGAGATCTTTATTTGTCCAACTCTACCTCCGTCCCTGCCAAGCAGAATGCAAGCCGCCTTCTTAAATCTTTGCCTAACAAGGGTCAATTTAGGCCATGACCTTAAAGATATTCCTACGGAGGAGGCCAATCACTGGGTCAAAGGAATCTAAGAGCTGATAGACAAAGGGTACGAGTGGAAGAAACTCGCCTTTTCCCTCTTTGACATCAATAGGATCCACCAAACTAACATGCAATCTCTTAAGTCATTGTGGAAAATCTTCGATAGCACTAGAGATGAATACAAGAGGGAATTGGCAAAGTTATAGAAGAAAGATATGAAGCTCAAAATTCGACGAAGAATGCTCAAGAAATGGTCGTAGAGATGAATAACACTCACAATCAGGCCACGATTATGATGAAAGACCAAGTAGAGTCTGCATATGAAAAAAATGCCTATATCAAGATGGAGCATGATACTAAGAACCAGGCCCTCCAAGAAAAAGACTAGGCACTTCTGGCCAAGGAAGTTGATATCTAGAAACTTCAAACCGAAATTGAAAAGCTTGAGTCCACTTTACCGATGGAAAAAGCAGAAAAACTAAAGGCACAAGTCGATTATGTTGGGGCAATAAGCGAGCTTATTGAGTTGAAATAGCATGTAACTAAGGAAAAAGAAGATCTAAATTACATCGTTTAACATTTCTTTGCCAATGTCATCTAATTTAAGAACCTGAAGTGATTAGGAAGTGCCGACTCTGTCACTCTAGACAATGCCTGGGAAGAGATAATACATTGAACGGTTGCATCCAATGAAGGCCTCATTGAGGATCGGTTAAAAGCCAAACACCTTGATGCCAACGGCATTGAAAATTTAAAAGAGGGAAAAGCAATCCTAGTTGCCCAGGTCATTGCTACTATTTGATTCACCTCTAAAGCTTCTGCTGGTCCAAGTGCATCGGGCCATATAGAATCATCATCACTAAAGTCCAAGGGCTTGTCATGGATATTCCAACATCCGAGGGGCTAGCTCTATGGCTGCCCTTACAACAACTCCAGACCTATCGCCATGGCCATTGAGAGACCTATATTCCCATCTCTATTTCTCAACTGATCTAGTCGGCAACAGAAGATGGTGATATTATTATATCTCCTACTAAGGAAACTCATACCAATGAAGGTATTTCTGTCATCTCTTTGGTGTTCAAGAAGCTTCAGTTCTCGTTCGAGACCATCACTAACCTATAATTCACTCTTTGTGAACTTACAAGTCACCTATTACTTCCTCCTCTATCGCTAGTTACTCAAAGTTTTGGTCTCTTTGCTATCTCCATCGAGTCTACATCTACAACCATGGGATTGGTTGTTCCAATCCCTTCCTCCAGCTCTGTCAATAGTCCCGATTAGAGAAGATCGCATCTATGGAGGGATTGGATGATGCTTTGCAATCCTTAGGGAAGACTTCACCATTACCAGTGCTATGGGCCAAACCGATCCTATTTCAACAGTAGCGAGGTTGAATATTGACATGTCTAAGGTAAAAATCAAGATTGAGCCCGTATTACGAAAAACAGTTGGAGCTGAAAAGCCAAAACCTACTTTAAGAATTCTTCCCATTACCATTAAGCCTCCTAAGGGCAGCAGTGTTGGCGCCTCCATAGAAACTTTAGATGCTCCAGTTGACAAGCCCAAAGATCCAACCATTACTGTCATCGAAGGAGATACCACTTCCCCTGAAGATACCATTCCCAACGGAAAACCAAAAGGTAGCAAGGGCCAGAAGAGACCGCACAATAGTTCGGGCAACAAGGGTGGGAAGGGCGAAAAGAAGAAAAAGACACAGAAGAAATAGGACTTCCACTTGGATTTTGATGATGATGAGACAGTTTCTTTTTGTCCCTTTATTGTACCTTTTGTTTTCCATTTGTATATAGGCGTGTTTGTGTAGAATCGGCCACCACAACTGATGTATATAAAAATTGATGTAATGAAAGATTTTTTTTCTGTTTCAATCTTTGTTCCATTTACATTTTCGAATTTTTATATTATACATGCCTATATACAATTTCTGCATGTATAATATAACCGCTTGTACTATAATTCATCCATATTATACTTGTCTGTGTTTGCATAATGCTTTTACTTACTACAACTCTATGCATATAAGTTAACTCCTGGAATTTCCTAAGCTACCTTATGTTATTCATTTATGTTTTATGTTGCCAAATTGTTTACGTTTGGCTAAACAAAACTAATATTTAACAAATTATGTAACGATCCAGAATTTCACCATTCTAATTTCTGAATATTTAATTAATTTCGAATATTCAAATAATTTATTTCATAATTAAAATAAAACTCTTTTGAATAATAAATAATGATGGTGAAATAGTTTTTCAAATTTGTTTACAAAAAACAATTAGTTTGAAGAAAAATAAAAAATATGACCAGAATTTGTTTTTTGAATTTTCGACTTTTCATCGACTAAAAGTTGTCGGATATGTTGTAAACTCTATTTTATAAATAAACACATACATTTATATATTATATATTACACATGTATATAAAAAAAATTATTTACTTAAGTTAATATAAAGGTTTAAAATAAAAATTAAAAGCATTGAAAAGATGTGAAAAAGTGAACATCACATCACCTAAAAGCATTATGCAACATAAGTTCAAGTGATTGATGCATAGTTGGTTAATGGGGACAAGGAGAAGACATGCATGATGAGATGGAAAAAGGATAAGGAGGGTAAAGGACTAAGGGGTATTTAGGTAATTTTCTTGTTTCAATTTATATAAAACAATTCCATAATTTATCTCTCTTATTTTTCATTTCTTTCCCATTTTCAAAAACTTACTTCTTCTTTCCTTAAGCTTTCTCAAAAAGCTTTAATGGCTTCCTTAGTTTCAAATGGTTGAAAATCGTTCTTTTTCTACTTTTAGTTCTTGAAAATCATTAAGACAATCTTCATTTCCTTCCTACACCCTTCCTCTTCTCTAAAACAAGTCCACCTAACCCCATTTCCTGCTTAGGCCGAGCACTCCACTCCCCATGGCCGAACCTCCTTTGGCCCTTAGGGTCCTCAAAATTCTATTTCTAATGAAGCAAAGCTAGGAGCATGGTGGTCACAAAAGTTGGCATAGATCTAGTATAGTTTGGTTAGCTTTAGGTTAGAAAGCTATCACCTCATTTAAAGTTTGTTAACTTTTATTTTAAAGTCTACCTTATTGATTAATTATTGCTAGTTTGGTTGAGTTACATGTGGATGTATATGTGAATGTGATGCTTGAATATAATGTTATGATAAGTAATAAATGAAAGTTGGTCAACAAGCAAGTTATTGTCTTTACTTGTATATGTTGGTTATGGAGTGTTTACATGTCGCGATGTGGTTATGATGTAATCATTTATGTTGTACATATGAATATATGTTTTGTACGTTAAGGAAGTTAGAATCTTTGCCACCTTATGCAACTTAGAATCCCTTGTGTAAAGATTTTTGAACTTTGAGTTTAAATTTGCAAAACGCTTTCGAATTTTAAACTCGTTAGTTTTCCCAAAAATCACGCCTTTATGTTTACAACGTATATGGTTTCCAAAGGTTAAAGTTTTAAAGATTTAGAAAATAAAATTAAAGTTTTGAAAATTAAGGGTCGTATAGCGATAGTCGTTATAAGTGCAGTTCGTAAAACGAACTAGTTTTGAAAAATCTACAAGTGTTTTTACTTAAGTATTCTTTTTGCAAAGTGTTTTCAAAACTTTAATTAAGTGTTTAAAAGTAATTATTTATTTAATTATTTAATTATTTTAATGATGAATTAATTAATTAAGTAATTAGTACTTAATCATTAGTTAATAAAGGTAATTAATACTTAAACGTTAATCAATTAAGTTAATTATAATTAGTTAATTAATTTAAGCTAATTATTATTTAATTAATAATTATGGATTAACTATTATTTAATTAAGCTAATTATTTATAATTTATTTATTTATAAAAATTTCTAAATATTTAATTAATTACAAATTAAGTAAGATTAATTAAGTTTTGAGAAAGATTAATTTAATGTTATAAAGTTTAAGTTATCATTTAATAATTCATTAAAGATTAATTATGGTTTAAATATTTATCTAAAGAATAAATATTATTTTATTATTTAAATAAAAGATAATTATTGATTTAAAATGTTAATAATGGTTTGACTATTAATTTAAGGTTTAATTTATTATTTAAGTTTTACTTGAGGATCAATTAATTAATTGAGATTAATTAATATTTAATTATTATTTAAAGGTTTAAATTATTATTTAATAACTAATTAAGAATTAATTATGACCTAAATATTTATATAAAGGTTAACTATTATTAAATTATTTATTTAAGGATAATTATTTATTTAATAGTTAATTATTAATTATTTATTGTTTAATTATTATTAAAATAAAGAGTTTGAAAATGTTGTTTAATTTTCAAATAAAAGTTTTTAAGTTTAACTACCTTATTTCTTAAGATCGGTTTTGTTCTTAAAGAAACTCCCTTTTAAAAGATGTTTTTAATTCAAGGGATTTCTTTGTCGACCACCCTAAGTAACCCCGATTGAATATGAAACCCAATGACATATGTTTAGTAGAATAAAACATCATTCTACTAATTAATTATAGTTGACATATGTTAGCAGAATAAATCACCTTCTGTTATAATTCATCGAATAAATTATGTTTAGACATCTATTAAGCAAGAATAAAAACCATTTATGCTATTATAGTAACTTGGACATTTTCCTATATGTTGATTTATTGTTATTGGTTGATTTCCGTTACATATTTGATTGTTATGTAAAGACCCATGATATAACTTGGATAAGTTAAACTCAATTAAATAAGAACCATTATGGTCGCTAAGCCTTTTCAGGTTTTGTGAAATCAAATATTTCATTTTATCCTTTCGATAATGGTTTCAAGTCAACTAATGATTTTAGTAAAGGTGTTTTAAACAATCATTTTGTTTATAAAAGGACTTTATTAAATGAGTTTATAAAAGGATCTTTGTTTTAAATAAGGAATAAGGAATATTTATAAGAAAGTTCTATAAATGATTTTGGATATCTATAAAGGATGTTTTATAAATAATTTTGGTGATTTATAAAGAGTTTTGTAAATGGGTTTGGAATTTAATTAAAAGAGATCCATAAAAAAAGACATTTTATTAAAAGAATTTATAAAAGGAGATTTATAAAAGAATTTGAGATTTGATTTCTTTTAACCAACCTTCTTAATTCTGGTGGTATGGACATTCGTTCCACACTTAACATCGAAGGAATATTGTTTGAGGTTATCTTTATCTCTATTTAAATAAAATTTTGTTTAATCCTTTGATTTGATTTGGAAATGAGAAATCTTTCACAAATGTTTTGTGAATATACTTATGTCAATGAGATAAGTATATGAATGTTTTGATAAAAACTTTTGAAAAGAGTTTTAATAAATGGAAGATTTAGTTTGAGGCTTAGTGGTTGCTATGGGTAATTAATAATCTGAATTTTTTATAAATTGTTATTTGATAGTTAAATAACCAACTATCAGATATGGACCAAAATATAACTTCGAAAATATCTAGGAGAAACACTTGGGTTATACGGCATAGTCATCTTCGATGATGTTGTGCTGTATATATAAATCTTGTTTTGTTCTCCTAGAAAAAATGATAGGAAAACCCATCCACTTAAATGGTTAGGGGATGATCCCTGCTCCTATGTATTGTTTGATTATTTTCAAAAGAACCAGGGTTGAGTTTACCAGAACTATCAAATGTTGTTTCGAAGAGACCGGGATCGGATTTGCTTTATCTGAAAACCACTTCGATCCAACTCAAACGTTTCAAATTGAAGATGGAGTTTTTGAAGTGCAAGGGCTAATTGCTACTAATCCTGAGGATGATTCCAAAATTGATTTAATAGAGGTAGTGTCTTCGGTTTCGTTCAAATCCAGAACAAACTTGTATGGATGAATGTTGTCACTGCATTGCTGCCTGTAGGGCAGTGTTAGCATTCCTAGATGTTTGCTATATAAAAAGGTAATCATAGCCTCGCGCCTCATTAATCGGGAAAATGACTAAAGCAGAGACATGCAGCAGGGCTATGTGGGTCGCTCCCATTAGGGTATGATCATCTCAAGACCTAGTGTGGATATCTCCACGTATGCTTTGGGGCCCATTATGGTTGTTTGATCGCAACCAAGGGGTGATCATATTCGGTGCTATCCAGTAAGAGGTAGGGCCGGTCCCGAGTAGCAGAGGTGCAATGCGTTGTGACCTCCCGTACATTTTATCTAAAGGTGTACGGATTCGGTGGGTAGACCCTTACCCTTTTATAATTGGAATCCATTCTCCAATAAGTGCCTTCGGACTTGATTGTATACCTATTATGCTAGAAGTTAATAATGTAACCTTTTCGGCTATGATTAATATGTATTTGTATTCTAGACATTATTATAGTACCACTGGTTTCTATAAAAATGTTTTGTTTATCGTCAGGTAAAAACCCATCCGTGTTTATGTGTGGCGTGGTCTTACGAGATACCTTTGACGTTGAAAGATTTTGCAAGTTATAATAAGTTAATTCCTTGTGATTTGAGTTTCTCACGCTGGTTTTACCAGACTGATCCAGGGCGTTATTTTTCTTATGATGCTCGGGTCAGCCCGAGCATATTTTCCAAATTTAGCTGGATCCTGTAACAACCCGAAATTTTCGAACCCGAAAATTCCATATAGTTATGGAAAAAAAGGAAAGAGATAGAAGAAGAAGAACAAAAATATCAACACTCACATTCACAGCGGATAAAATATAATAATAAATAATAACAATTTACAAAAGAATACTATATCTATCGATTACATTTAATATATATCAGAGTTTCACATATATACACAGTCACTGAATATATACAATTATCATGTCTCAGATTAACAATAATATAAACACAGCGGAAATATTCTATACGCTCTTGCCATCCAGCTCGTCTCCTGAGCTCCAGAACGTACCTACCTGAAAATCTGTAATACTCGGTCTGACCCGAGCATTACATCAAAGTAACACCCGGGTCAGGCTGGAAACCAACGTGAGTAAACCCATCTAATATGAAACACACCAAAACAATAGCCAATTCTTAACCCGGGGTAACTCATAACAATTTTACAAAACCACAGATTTGGTATAGACAACACTTATTATACCCATCAATTTCTAAGTGTCAGGACTTAGATTTTATGGTCCAATTCACTTAAATCATTCCATATAAGTTTATTGATTTCACAAATCAGTTTATAAAGAATCGAAGTGGATTCGAGAATTTACTAATACCCAACTCCGGTCTCTTCGAACCCAATGTCATCTTAACTTAAATTATTCAAGTGAAATACAATTCAACTTTAAATATAGGATGTCACAGTAATTCATCATTAATAGATAGCCACATCATCACAGTTTAAGTCAAACATATCTTATCACATAGCATCACGAACCACATATTAAGGATAACAATTAATCAAGGCTCCCAATACCATTCTATTCATCCTTTAATTATATTTAAGTAATCAACCCTTGATTAATTTCACAGATTAATTGTCCTTAAACAATTTTATTCACTAATCAATCCTGATTAATCACATTTGTAATTAACTTCCCTTAATTACTTATATTTATTAAATCAACTCCTTGATTTATTACATTTACTCCTATAATTATATTGAGTAATTATTTATTAATTACTTTCCCATAAGTAATTATCCTTTAATTACTTCCCAATAAGTAATTTTCCTTTAATTAATTACATCCAGTAATTATTCATTCATTTTTTTCATTAAATAATTTCACCTCATTAATTACATTAAGTAATTATACTTAATCCAATATTAAATGATTATTATTATTTTTTTATTTATTAATTAATTTTTTATCAATCAAACCTAATTAATTAATTAATTAAAATTTACCATATTAACTTAATTAATTATACTAAGAAATTAATCTCCTTTAATTACTTCATTAAGTAATTATTATTATCATATATTTTTCTTCTATCTTTATATCTTCTTTAACATTAAGTAATTAACCAAAAAAAATGGTTAAACAATTTAAATTTAAAATTTTATTTATTTTAAAAACTTAGGTTCAACCCAAGTTCCAGATTTTCAAAACTCAGATTAAACTTATTCAAATTTCTATTTTACAAATAAAAATTTCAGTTCAAATTCCAGTTTATATTTAAACTTTACCTTTAAACATCAAAACAGAATAGATTTCTGTTGTTTAAAACCCGGAACAACAGTTTACTCGAGCTAACAGGTCAAAGACCCGAACCTTCACCCGAATTCCTCACTTCCCACCAAAAAACTCGAGACAGCAAGCCATATTCTCGAGTATCAACTCGAGACTCCTGCCTCGTCCCTAAACGAACATTTCCAGATACCCAAAAGTGCTTCATGTACGTGCACGACAACCACGGCCACCTCCGATCATCGCCTCCGGTCCCAAAACATCACCCACGACACCGACCAACCTCTCGACAACCCAGCATATGAAATCAAAGCCCAGATTGAAAAATTGCCACTCAATCGAATCAAAGGAAGAAAGGACTCATCAGAAAGTCAACAAACACTGACGACCATGACCACGCCCTTTGTCGCCGACCACACCAGTCCCTCATCACGTCACCATTCTTCTAACCATCATCACGCGATCGTCTCTGATCACCCATGGCCGTCACGAATGCCTCGCGAACGCCGTCATTCCCAAAACGTTCTGTAACCCTATTTAACCTTCGCCCAACCACTATGATCACCAAAAAAATACACCACCATTTTTCTCGTGATCCTCTATCCACTGACTACCTCTTGTCCAAGACTCGCCCCTTATCTCGATGCTGACCATCGGAATTCGACAAAATTGTCGAAAACCATCACTCTGCGATACCTCATCCATTTCCCATCTAAAAATCACAATTTCTATTTCTATATTCATGAATTTAAAATTAGAATCAGGTTATATAATTGGTTCCTTAATTTCTGACATTTTATTTTTGCCTCTAAATTGGTCGGACCTGTAAATTTATATATTTATAAAATAACAGTTCGTATATATAAGTGAATCTATTTTTAAGATTTAGTTTATACCCCTACAAACCTTTTCTATTCATACATTTTTAGTCTATCACCAAATATTTAGAGGGATATGAAATTTCTTCTTTAAATTTTAAAAGTCTGTATATAAACAGAGAGAAAATTTATATACTCAGTTTGAACAGAAACAAAATAAAAATATATATACACATTCTCATGTATAAACATCATATAAACCATACTTTTTTTTTCTCAAACATTATCACCAATTTATAAACATATCCACAAATTTCAAAACTGGTATTAAGTACAGTGTTTATTTACCAAAACATTAAAAGAGATGATCATCATTTCAGGCATCCATCCATTTATACATAGCATGTCATATGTACATATATGCATTCATTTCAAAATTTACTAGCATGCATCCAAATTTCCTATTTAATTTAATTTTTAAGTAGAGTTACTCGCCTGAGATTTTCATGCAAAGACCCAAATTTGAAATCAACAAGCAGAGGACAGAGAACTATGCTTGTTTCCAGGCTCTTGAAATTCACTGTATGTTCTTGAATTAATTTGCATGTTGATAAATCTTCCTGCTGTAAATTCTGAATTGCATGTTTGTACTTGAAGATCTTACATTTGCCTCTGATTTGAATTTTCCTGATTTCATTCTTGTTCCAGATTTTATTTACTTTTCTTATTTCAGATTTCTTCCATTTTTGATCTTGGTTTTTTTATTTACATCTTTGTTGAGAATGAAGAAAAAAAGTTAGCTGAAAGAAAAAAACTTTTGTTCTTATTTTACAAGTTTTAAATTTTAAATTAAATTTACAAGAGGAAGACATTTGTCTCCTTAATGTCTTAGTTAACTTACACCTATACTTATGAATTTACAAGTGTTTTTAACATGTATTATAATGTTTACAAGTGTTGTTTTAATGTTTAATTCATAATTTACAAATGTTATTTTCTAATGTTTTATTAATGTTTAAATGTTACTTAAGTATTTTTCTAATTAATTTTCATTTAATTTAAATGTAATATAACTTACTTATTTAATTCTCTTAATAAATATAATTTTACATATGTAAATATAAATTTACTTTTAAAAGAAAATATTCTAAAACTAATTATAACACAAATATATTTTCTTATTCATGTAATTTAAAATCTAAAACATTTATTTTTATACGTTTATAATCATTTTAATTTAATCACTTTTGAAGAAAACAAAAATAAAACTTTGATTAAATTCTTTCTAAACTATCATACTTAAAACTTCGAGTTCATTAATATAAATCTTGCTTACATCACCATTAATTAATTATCAATTAATTAATTAATGTTTAATCAAACACCTTAATTAATCACCCTTGATTAATCATCCCTTAATTACATTCAAGTAATTATCCATTAATTAATTTTACAAATTAATTATACTTAACCAAATTCAGTAATTAACCTTTAATTACTTCATTAATTAATTAACCATAATTAATTACATTAATCCTTAATTAATTACATTAATTAATTACCTTTAATCACTTATTATAAATTAATTAATCTTAAATTTTGTACACCATACTTACAGAAAATGTTACTAACCAATTATACATTAAATAAATTATCTATACAAATTATTCTTAAAAAAATCCAAATTATTTACTAAGGCATTTACCTTATTCTTAAATTCAAGTTTCAAATTCAAAATCCAATTCAGATTCAAATTTGAATTACAATCCAGGTATAACTATTTATTATCAGAATTATTTGTTAAATCTATAATTCAATATTTCTATTAGTTAACCCCGTTAATTAACAATTAACAGATACTCCAAAATTCAGGTTATCACAGATCCTTTGTAGCTTTCAGGTGACGAGTTGAATTCTCTAAGACGTATTCACATACCTTATATTCTTCCACTATTTTGTTTTGTTTTGTTTATGTCTTTATCTATCAGCAATTGTAAGGACGGTCTGTTATAACTGTCCGGGCTGATAATAGGTTAATGTACTTTGATGATGTGTATAATAAAGATAATTTCTTTTTGTAAAGACTTGTTCATATTATATATTACTCGTCACGTATTGTGAGATTCCGTTCTTCAATTTTCTTTCTTTCACCCCTAATGACCTATCTTTCGGACACTTAAATGATCGACACACGAACACCGTGGATGTATTAAGTGTCGTCTTTAGGTATAAGAAAGGTAGATCATTACAAAATGTGGTTGTTCTTTTTTAACCTTGGTTGAGTTCCCTTTACCATCATTACAAGAAAACGACCCTGTTTCGGTAGTTATTTACAACATTTGAAAAATGACAATTGCAATAAATGATTTTAACAACTTATTTTTCTTAACAGTTGTAATAAAGGGTTTTTCAGCAAATGATTTTTTGTGATAGTTTTAATCAAGTATGTTTAACAACTGCTTTATCTTGATAGTTGTAATAAACGTATTTTTAATAATTATTTATTTCAAGCAATTGTAGTAGAGATCTATAACAACTTATTAGTCCTGAAAATTGTAAATATTGATACTTTATCGAAGTTTTAAAAAAATTGAAAATATTAGTCCCGACAATTGTAAATATTGATATTTTGTCGAAGTTTTTAAAAAAAACTGAAAATTTAGTATTACTACATTATTTGGTTATGACTTTTTCTTAATAACAATCATTTTCATTAAAACAAGCGAGTGGTCTATTGTATTTGTAGTAAAATTTTACTTTTCATCTTAGTCGACAAATTGGACATAAAATAATTATAGAATATTTGTTAAGCCATAGTTTGATGAAATCTATCATAAAATAACATTCAATTATGTATATTATTTTGTTGAATTATAAGTAATTCTAGAATGTTTACACTTTTTATATGTGTGACCTGTGTGTATTATCTGCCCCATTCAAATTTCTAATGTGCCAAAAAATTATTCAAGCCAGCTAACACTGCCATGAAATCATTTTCAATAGATATATAAAGCTTGTCCAGTTTACCTCTGTTATTTATTTACCGCTAACCCTAAATCGCAAATCATCCTATATCTCAAATGTGAATCTTCGCCACCACACCACTTAAATTCACCAACGAACCCTCAGTTATTACCACCTCCCTAATTCTACTCCAGATCCAATTTATTCAATGACACTTAATTTATTACCAATCCCTAAAATTCTGCTGCAAATTGCTCCAATCGAACTCGCCAATGCAATAGGTACTAGAACTGATCTTTCAGCACCTACCCCAATAAAAGAAGAAAAAGAGGAACATATCGACGTAACAGGAGTCGAGTCATGAGATGTCGAACTCATCATGACTCAAGCTGACGTAACAGGAATCGAGTCATGAAAGTGATTTATTTTGTATTTGATCATTTTAAATAGAAGGAAATAGACTTAAATTTCTTAAGAAATATTTCCGTAGTGTTTGAATTAAATTACTTTGGAAAGTGAAATTTTGGATTTTGTTGTATAAGTAAGTTTTACAAATCAATACTATGACGTTAAATATTTGGAAGATTTTATGTATAACAGAACCTTGATTTGACAAATTAATTTTCTATGATATTTTAAAAAGGTTTTGAAACCTAAATGTGGGTTTTAACATATTAGTTCTAAAATTTTATATTATGCCTTTGAAAAATTGTTTTTAATTGAAAATCCTTACCAGTAGTATGAAATTATTTAAATTTGTTATTTAAGGGAAGTTATAAATTATAAACTTTTTTGGTATTATTATTATTAAATAATAATTTTAAAGTTTACGATTTAAGGGACTTAAAATTGAATAAATGTTTAAATATAGATTTTCTTATAATTAAATAAGAGGTTTTTGAATAATGATTTTAGAAAAAAAATAAGATTATATTATTTAAATCTATTTGTTGTTGTTATCTAAATTAAAGTGAAGATGTCACTATAAAATCATCCAAATTAATAAATAATAGAATTGTATGTTTTGATTGCTTTACATTTCTATGTAATGAGGAATTAGAATAAATGGAGTTATACCACCGTCTGGTATGGGACTTTCAGTAATATATCTTCAGTTATTCTTTGGACTTGTATATAGAATAATTGTACGATATGAGTGTAATTTACGAGCATTGAGTAGATGGATGAGCAACACCGGGGTTTATGGGACGCCTTAGTTGATATTTGTTCGATTTTTTTCTATAAGTAGATGTCACTCTAACATGGTCGAGTATACCGGGTATTATATTTTTGGTGATGCATGCTAAGAGTGTACATGCGAAGAGACATAAGAGTGTATTTATTGTGCATACTTCTACTATACTTCAGGGAGTAAACCTAATTAGCTATATCCATCCTAGCGGCCTGATTGCGGCGTCGCTTATCGAATCAGTGGCACACCTATTGATGTATTTGGCTGAGAGCCATTGCTAAGAGTTACTACTCCGTTGTCACTTAGGCCAGCTTTCTGTTACCATTAGAGGTACTAGCAGGGTCATGACCAACGCATAGCGTAGTATTACACTTGATGGATATTGGATCATGATGGTCGTCAAGGTAACTAAGACTATAGGAGTAGCGCTGAGAGTTTTTGAGGAAGGCTCCTAGAGCAGACCGAGAGCTATCAGTCTTCCATCTGGTTATTGTTGATGAGATATCATGAGATGTTATAGAAACTAGTTATTCACCTATAAGATCATTGTGTTTACAACTGAGAGCCGATCCGATCATTTGTCGAGATCGATGCCCAAATAGATATTTATGATGCTAAGAGTGCATAAGACGGAGAGTCTCGATGACTATTCATGATACTGAGAGTTGAGTGGATTAATTGAGGTTTGAGAGATCGTATGGTTATTTCTTTGGCTGAGAGACAAGTCGAATTATATGAGGTTGAAAGTCTAGAAATGATTATTTGATTATCGATCTCTTAGATTATTTATGAGACTGAGAGTCTATGTAGTCGTGTAACCTCGAACACATCGATTATATAGCTATGAGGATAGCTAGAGATGCTGAGAGCATGGAATTAGACCATGTACCTATCTTTTACATAGTTTCTGAGAGATGACCTGGCTACTGGGGGAATGTCATATTTATATTTTGTGAATGATTGATTTGGGTGATCATTATGTGTTATATATATATGTGTGTGTGTGTGTGTTTGTGTATTGATAAGATGGACCCCGGATATGTCTACTTTACGATTGTCTAAGAGATAATCTAGGGCATTACTGAGAGCGTGTCCAATATTGTTGATGAGTTTTGTATTTGATGATTGTTGGATTTTGGTTGTTTCATCCATTTTATTATGTGTATGGTTGATGTTTTGATCGACTTTACTTAAAGATGGATTATCTTCTATGTGCATGGTTTGAGATATTTTGACACTTTGGATATGCATATGCCGCCTGTATTGCACATGTTTATACCATGCCCGTTGTTATTTCAAATTGACATCTCTAGACATAGTCTGACCCATGTCTTAATTATATAATACTCGGATCAGTCAAAGACATTTCAGGTTCATGGACGAGTTGACCAGTTGTGGATGTTGGGCATAGATGGTTAATAGATTATTTGTATATCATTTTGTATATTGTAGTACATGTGTTCGTGTGTTGGCGAGATGTATATATTTTGGACATCTTATGTATATATTTGATGAAGGAGGGCATTTTGACTATTTTGTAAACCCACATGGACTTGTCTATGTTATTTGTAATACCCCGTAAAATTAACTATAATTCGAGTGAACTAAACTCAATAAGGTAGGGTTGAAAATGGAAGTTTTATAAAACTTGGAATTTTACCACGAAAATTATTGTGTTGCGTTCGTAGCGAAATTATGATATATTTTCTTATATATTATACTAAAAATGAGCTCAAATGAAGAAGTTATGAGCGCTTGAAGTTTTCAAATTTAAATTAGTTTAGTTCAAATTCAAATTCAAATGAGTATTTAAATTTAGGGTTTGAATTTCAAAAATTAATTGTTGGTTTACTTGGGGGTTAAGTAAACGTTAAGTAAAACACTTAAAGTTAAAAGTTAATTAGAAAATAAAATAATAAAACAAAGGAAACAAATCAGCATAACCGAAATAAGAGGAGTGGTCGACCTGTAAGACCCAACCGGTCGACCTCTAGCGGTTGAGCATAGGCGGTCGACCGTGGCCTCACAGTGGATGCTAAGGTTTTATGATGTTAAACGGCTTAAATTTATCCATTTTTGATCTAGTTTCATCCTATGGTTCTAGTACATTTCAACTCTTATAAATATGACAATATCCTCTCCACTTTTTATTCACAAATATTCGAGAACTCCACGACCCTTTGCCATTATCTCCCTTCAGTTAGATTTAGAAATTCTATCAGGGATCTAGATAAGAATTCTAATCCTTTTTAATTATTCTTTTAATATATTTTCTTCTCCTCAAACCTCTTTAAATCTAACAAAATTATATATATACATATCCTTCGCTATGTATATATCAAAATAAGAAGATCTTGAAAAGAGTTGCTTTGGCATTGCAAATCCATACAAGAAAGGCTAAGGATAGTCTATGAGTAGAAACTTTAGTATTTCTTTTTCAGTAATTGATTAGTATATGTATATGGATTTGAATATGCCTTAGAGATTTTAGGATTGCGAAAACAAAATATATAAAAGCCCCTAAAATTCCTTTTTATTCCGAAATATCAATTCTAGGTGGGGATTCTCAATTATTATGTTAATTTGATGGAATTTATATTGTTTCTGCAATTTTTGATAATTTCATAGTCTATTCTAGTTCTCCTTCTTCTTTTTCTTCAATACTAAAATAAAGGTGTAGTTTACGAATTCTATTCATAGTTTAAACCATTTATTCCACACAAAATTCCTCCATTTATTTCTTTATAAAAGAGGAGTTGAATAGAATATGAAGTTAGAATTGCAATTCCTATTGTTTAGGATGTTCCATTAAATTGATGTAATAAATTGGGTTTCTGTTTCTATTTACAACTCTATTTAAGTTTGGGATGTGAATATTTCATCCTTGTTATGGATATTAGAATCCCTTGTTATGGATATTGAAATCTTGGAAATCTAAAGTGAAAGAACTTGTATTAGTATTATGGTTAAAGGAATTGACATTTAACGCCAGATTAGGGTGTAATAATTAGGCACGAATATATTTTTATTTCTATTAGCGTAATAAACATATAATTATAGTGTATAATTGCATAGCTAATTAGGTAATAATTGCCATTAATTTCCCTTTAGGAAGGTAATTAATATTTTCAGGTGTAATAAGGAAGATTCCTTATAATGCCTTAATTATGAAACGATGAGATGAGTATTATATGTGTATATATATATATATATGGAGAGTATTTAAGTTATGGCTAAGTCATTGAGATGCGAGGTCAATCAAAAGACACATAGAAGTTAGGCCAGCTAATCTGGCTAATACTGGTTGGGTATCTGGTATCCTGCAAATAGGCGAAGACAAATATGTCAGAGCTTAATTAATTATCTCACAACGGAATTGACTTAAAATATAATAGTAAGTTAAATACTCACTCAAATGATAACACTTTCTAAGCAAGTGTCATTAAGTTAAGAAGTCTCTGCCATCTACCTAACTTGTAGGATGTTATGAGGAGAGGGTTAGAACAAAAGTTCTGGTGAATGAATAAATTATATACTTTTAGGCTTAATTCTACATATATCATTTTATTTCAATTTACTCTTATATTAGGTTCATTAGGTTACAATACTCTTGCCTCTGTTCGTGAACCGTGCCCATCTACTCCATAGTAGATTAAAACCTAATAACTAATATACACATATATGTAGCTATATGCCCAATAATCATATTGGTCCTAGGTACCACCCATGGCACCTTCCGTATCCTCCTCGAAAAGGGCTCCATCATCTTGCTTCAAGAGCGTTCCGTAACAACACATGTAAAGGACTGCTTCATAAGGCCTGCAATACAGATGCTCCATCGTCTTGCTCCGTAGCTATATCTGTAAAGGACTATTTTGTAAGGTCTACAATACATATACTCCATCATCTTGCTCTGTAAGCGTCCCGTAGCTACATCTGTAAAGGACTGCTTCGTAAGCCTACAATACATATGCTCCACTATTTACTATGAAAATGTAAACCGCGTCCGCACTAGTTCATGCTAGTGCTCGGACATCCACAATGTACCACCCAATGCATACATTGAGGACTACGTAATCATTCTATCTACTATTTGAATTCCGCCAACAAGGTCTACCTTGTACGGAATTCAGTCAACGATTTTCTATATCTATAAGGGACTACTTCGTTAGACCTATAATACAGATATTCTAGTTGTTCTGTCTCTTTTTCATCGTGTTTATGGCCCCACCCAGCCACCCCTCAACTAACCGAAAGATTTCTAAAGAGTTAAGTGACCATGCCCTATTACAAATAGATCTAAATGGTGATGCCCCTCATCCAACGTCCCGATAGTGAAAGAATCATTGGTCTGTTGGTTTAACTCTAGTCTTTCCCGAAATCGCACTTGGGCTTGATGCTGGCCGATATCCGCATGCAACTATCCTTAAACTTACTTGCAAGTTCTGGACATATGAATGCCCTACTCCGAGCACCAAGCCCTTCTAGCTGCCTACAAAGGTCTGCTTCGTTAGGCCTACAGTGCAAATGCAGTCAAGACATACTCTCTTGATGGAACACCTATAGACCTACCTCTAGGGATGCAGCTTCGTTAGGCCTACCCATAGGTCCATCCTAGAGTATCATCATGTCTCCTGAAATCTCGTACTTCCTTCTAGCCCGAAACAACTAAGTTGGACATGCTTCTCCATTTTTGAAATTCATGACGAAATGCTTCATTAGACGCTTCATCCTTTGGGCTGCTCCAAACGCATCTCAATTCTTTTATTAGACCCTAAGTCTAATCTTTTAATTTGTATTTAGTTTACTTTCTTATTCTGTTGGCTACTTATTTACCCTGATTAGCATATTCTTGTCATTATCTCACCTCTATCTATTGTGAGATTTCCATTTATTTAATAGGGAATGCTGTTGGTATGAGCCACATTCATTATCTTGCTTATTTAACATATATAAATCTTAAGTTTATTAAAATAAGCCTCTTTTATCATTCCTGCTTTATTTTCTTATTGACTTAATATAAATTATTTAAATAAGCTTCTACCATTATTATTGCTTATTAATTTATTCAAAGTCTCAAAATAAGCTTTTTCGTTCTGATTACTTGATTATATTTCTACCTGTAATTGTCATTTTCTCTTCTTTTATAGCCCGTACATAATTCCAGCATTTTTTCTGTTCTAATCTGCCTTATTTTATTATGACATAGAATATTCTTTTATTCTATTATTTTATATAATTCATTTATCATAATAACATCTTCTTAAATAGTTTTCGCAGTAAGTGCAGACCTAGGTTCATTATCGTTTACAACTTCAAGTTCTTATCTAATAATTTACTTGATTCATGTCATACTTTGCTTTATTATCTTATATTCTAGGAAGTAATTCTATTTTATTTGGTTAGTTATGAAAACTATATTTAAAAAACCATTTCCATATTTTAATATTAAATAGTACTACAAACAATAATCCGTAACTAATAGATATTTCTTTTACTATTTTAGGATAGTGTAAAATACAGTGGTTTCTCTATTTTATATTAATTCTCTTTTTCTTTCTTTTATTCTAACAATAACATTCATTATTGTCTTTTAAATATTAAATTATTGAAATGTATCCTATTTTCTAAACTAACCAATTAACCTTTTAGTTACTCCCAAATCCGGTTATTAGATTAATTAACTTTTCTCATTTTAACGTAATTTATTACAGTAATTCCATTCCTTAAATTTTTGTTACTTTACATCTTTTTTCCTTCATTTCAGTATTCTTGGTTATTTAATCCACATTCATGTTTAATCTATTCTAATCCATACGTGAAGAAAGAGGAGAAAACAAAGAAGAATGACGCTTGCATAGAAATCCAAAACGTAGAAAAAATACCAGTACTGTAAATAAACTGTAAATTCCTTATAGTTCAGCATAACTTAATTAATAGAATTAATTATTGAATAAAATTATCTCAACGATAATTTAACGACAATATATCTTAAACTTAAAAGATATATAAATAAATCCACTCACATGTTGTCCTTAGCTTCTATATCCCTTTTAAATTGCTATGCTTTTCTCCGCTTTTCCCCCTTATTAATTCGCTGTAAATTTCCTGATTTGTCTGCGCAATTCTTTGATATGCTTGTATCCATTTCCTTGCTTAATTTTATTTTTTTGTTTGGGGAAAGATTTGATTGACAGAGGAGAAAGGAAGAGGGAGAAGAGAAGAGGAGTTTGTTGTAAATGACAGCAGCTGATTCAGAGAAAATAGTGTGAGCTAGGGTTAAGTTACATTCAATTTAGAGGTGTAGTGAACAACTACGAAACATCTGATTAACCCTAAAAACAATCCTCACCGTCATTTATTGATTTGTTTACATTAACTTATAATGTATAATTCTCCAATGTTATTCATTTATTCCTTTGTTATACGACCCTATTAATTCCCGTTTCCCTTTAAATAAGATTCTCCCATTAATTATCCAATTAATTAGATCATACATACATATATATATATATGTATATCCAATATTAATTAATTCTTATACGTTATAATTTCTTATCTATTTGAACATGTCAATTAATAACCTCTATTAATTGATTGTATATAAAAGCTATACTTTTTTAATTTATTCTTATTAACTTACCTTCATCAAACTTAATTACTTTGTTTGATTTTTATATGCATTCCGATTCTTTTCTTCTTTTTAACTTGGAAACAAATAATCCTATAACTGGCGTTTTCTTCTAAATAATTAATTTACATTATTAGCTATTATAAGGAAGGCATATTCTTTGATTAATTGACACCCTTTCTAAAACACTCAACTAAATGCCAATTAATTAATTGACACGTTGTCCCATTTTAATCGATATCTAAATTAATTCTTATGCGTCACTCAATCATGCATCTATTAGTTGTATATATTTAAACTGCCAACTCATTACCCAATTAATTAACATATATGTTTCCCTCTTTTATTATTTAATGCTTACTTAATGTTTTTAATTAATTTCTTAATTAACCAATTGCGTCAATTATAAATTATATGTATGTTATCATTTATTTTATTCCCCACATACATTTTCCTTTATTAGAAGATCCCTTAATTAATTAATGTAATAAAATTGACATATTCTCTAACTAGTTGACGCCTCTATGTCTCTTAATTAATTCTCCTTTTAATTGATTGATGCATCAATTAATCACAAACTCATTGCTTGCGTAAATCTATGTAATCTCTAAATTATTAAATGCATATATTTGACATTTATATTCTATTTTGCAATTATGTTAATTCAATTGATTTTATTTAATTATATAAAAATGCGGGGTGTTACACAATGTTACCCGATAATACTCTTGGATAGTATGAGTATATAAGTTGGGTGTTATAGTTGGTATTAGAATAGGTTAGAACAATGCATTGAATATATGAGACACGAGTCATTGGCTTAGTTGAGACTTAGAGTCCTTGTCCCATATACATACGTACATACACACACACACACACACACACACACATATATATATTCCTTATCTCTACCTCTTTTATATATGTTTGTTTTTATGTGACGTAGAAGTTGTTGAAGGAGGCAGTGAAGTAAGGAGTATTTTGCCCGATGAGCAGTGTCGGTATTAATGATGAAATATAAACCTCTATGTGGCTTGCCTATGAATGTAGTGATCCAGTAGTGATCAGAGTTGTGTAGCGGAAACAGATAGATAGTTTTTCGCTAAAGACATTTGGTTGCTTTTTAATGTGTGCATTATGGTATTGATGCTTGTTTGCTTTTACGGATAATGTGATGATTTTTATTATTATTGATGATTGATTGCTTGAATGTATATATGAATTTTGAAAATAAATATTTTAATCAAACAAATAAATTATTTGGTCAAAATATGAATTTTATTTTGTAGAGTGATTGGGAAATTATTTTTAGTAGATTGTTCTGGTATTTTTTGTCCGTCGAGCGTTTTAAGAATTCTAGTCGATATGTTTGATCATGGTTATCGATAGTGATTCCTAAACACTTAAATGAGGCAAATCTGGCACAATATTTTGGAATGATGTAAGAAATATTTTACTCAAAACTGTTTATTGTCTTGTAAAATAATATATTATTACAAAAATGAAAAATATTACTTTTCTAGATTTGAATATATTGTGAGCATCATATGTAGCCATTGGATATTAGTGTGAAGTTGAGATCACTGGCGAGACAATGTTGATATATTGTCCTGACCAGTCAACATTGTAGCCAATTGGCCAAATAAAAATTTATGATATGATATTGTTTTATATTTTAATATAAATTAATGTATGGAAAATTTACATTTATCCAAATTTGAATTAAAAGGTGGTTTCTAGCGATGTGTGTGTGTATATACATGGAAATATGATAGATTTGTTTTGAGTTAAAAATAAACATTCAAAAGAGAAATAAAATGAATATAAATGTGTTATCTACTTTATTAGTATCAGATTATCAAGAAAAAGGGGAGAATGTTAAGCGTTCAAATCTTATTTTGAATATATATATGTGTGTGTGTGTGTGTGTGTGTGTGTGTGTGTAAGGAAGAGATGATTTAGAATTTTAATTTTAAAGGTCAATTAATATACCGACAAAGGTTTTTGAAGGATTTATAATAATAATTCAGATAATGTTTGACAATTTGAAATGGAAATTTTGTTATTTTTGAATTTAGTATGAAATAATTGATTTTTGGAAAAGAAATTTTGGAAAACATAAAACTAGTGTTACATAATAGTTATCTATGACATTCTTCATGCTTGGTAGGTTTTTGAAAATTTGATCATAATTACCTTGGATGGGAATGACTTTTAGCTTGTCACTAGCATATATAATGGTTTGATTTATTTAGTGAACTTGAAGCCTTATTAAAGTGTGTTGTTATGTTTTATGCTTGTAGGTAGCTTTAAAAGTGGTTTCTTAAGAGAAGGGAAATGAATAACAAAGCTGCTAACACTATTACAATTAGTATATATGATAATATAAATAAATACCTAATAGCGCTTACGGCAATTTATGTTTATTACTTCTTGAGAGTATACTAAAATTATAAGCTATCTTCTAAGCAGATGTTATAACTGGTTTTCGATGTTTCACAAGTTGACATATGATCTTGTTAATTATATGCTAATTTTGGCAGATTCTAAATAAAATTTGAAAATGAATTAGAAATTACAAGTATGCTACATATGTAGAGCATTCTTAAATGTTTATGACAAGTAAGATGTAAGATATTTTGGAAAAAACCATATCTAAAGTTTGAAAAAAACGAGCAGGAATATGAATTTGGGAAGTTTATTTTAAAGTGCTGTACGAAAATGATCCTAACTCTTGATTTTAATATCTGACTTTGATGAATCTTTTTCCATTTTAAAGATATTTTAATATAGAAAAACTTTCATGTTCGTTATTGTTTGAAATTTTGAAGTTTAATGGTTTTCAAATATGTTAGAAGTTGAATTGGAATGTCGGGCCTAGTGTGTATTTTCAAAGATTCGATGATGTGTTCGTGTGACCAAAACATTTTAACACCTTATCCGATTATGATGATTTTTCCATTCTGGAAAGTTTAGAACACAAGCAAAAATTTAAAGAGTTTTATGAAATTTTGATATTTTTTAGACGGAAAACTGCATTTAGTAAGATGGGCTTGCACTTGTATTTGCGACTCAAAATTTGCTACTTTTAGAGATTACATCATAATATAAATTGGAGTCGACATTTTTGAGATCCGAAAATTGTTTTGGAAAACTAATACATCAAGTAACAACTTCACTTTTGAAACCTATTCCTAGTTTTGTGTTTTGACCTTTGAAATTTTGTTTGGAAGTGGTTAAACAAGTGAGTTATGTTTGTTTGGCTTAATTGAATGCAAGCTTACCGTTCTTCTTTATGTATATAACCAACATTTATATTGAGATAAGAATATGCATCAAAGAAGATTATTTGGATAATTTGGTGATGATAACTTGCTTTTGCTTGGATAAAAGCGAAATAGCTCGCTTAATGCTAATAAAAAGGTATGTTTTTAATATATATAGTTATATATTATGATATTTTCTTGTTTTTCCGTGTTTCAGGATTCCCTGGGATGCCTCTTAGGAGATGTATATCATGTAATTAAATTGTGTTTTGATTTTTTGGAATGCTCTCCATACAAAGAAGACTCTATTGAAATTTTTCAAAAATTTGACACTTAGTAAAAAAAATTCAATTTTTTTTATTGTATGTGAAAAATAGAAAGTTGTGAATTGAATCTATATAAATTGCAGCATACGATAAGAGAATTGGAGGAAGAGCAACATAGAGGATTGAGTAAGCTTTAGTGCAATAGAAAATTGTAGATACGAGGAAAGTCAAGGCATTAGTTATTTGACATCTCCCTATAAGAAATTACGAGGACGCAATTTTCATAAGGGGGTATCTGTAATAATCCTATTTTCTACGCCGTATTTTTACGTAAAGCTTAATTAAAATAAAATATTCGAATTCGATATCTGATAACTGAAATTTTGAAAAATGAATTTTTAGCTAATTGAATTCTATTTAATATAAGGTTTTGATTTAATAAATTAATTAAATCAATAAATTCCTTTCGAATAATATACTGAAATTGAGTAAATAGTTTCAACTGAATATAAAATACTTTTATAAGTATAAATTAATTTAAATAAAATTGAAATTTACTTACAAATGAACTAGAAGTAGTTATGAGTGGAAAAGGAATGCAATGAAAATTTGAACCTGTTTGAATTTGAATTTAAGGGCCCAAACTAAATCAAAAGTCCAAGCCCAAAGTAATCAAGCCTAAGCTTATTACCAATTTACTCCTTCCTCATTTCCCCTAGAAACTTCCCCTAGCCTGCTTTTCATTTGCAAGCCCGAACGCATCAAAACCGTGCCCTTATTTCCACCTAAAATTTCTGAAATCGCATTCTATTAGAAAGAAAAAATATATAAATCATGCACTGCAATTGGAAGCGACGGCGAATGGAGAAAGTTGAGACACGATTTGGAGCATTGCGACATGGTGGCTTTTGGTGATTCAAGGGAAGGATGTGCGATCATTTAGCTATGCACGGCCATGACTTGGAGGCATGAGGTTGGAGGAAACTGATCTGGAGATGCTATGCTTTTGGTAGTCGTGCTAGCATTCATTGCAGATGAACTGAAGTGGAGCATGTGACATGGGCTGTTGGTGCTTGGTGTTGACGAATGTCATTGGTAATTGTATGCGACGTTAAAGTTAGCGATGGGAAGCCATGAGTAGGGAAGCGTGTGTGAATTAGTTTGCACGAAAATTGGATATTAGAGACGAAGAAATAAGGCAAAGACAGTATTTTCACTTGGCAATTGGGTGAGTTAGTTTCCTAACTCACAATTCTTGCCTAGATGTTCATTTCATCGATTTCTATTGATAGTTTAGTAGTGAAATTTTGATTGATATGGGTTGAATTGGTTGATGTTGACTTATGTATCCTTGTTGTTTGTGTTGCAATTAGGTATTGGTCAATAATTGAACGCATACACATTATATTTTGTTGCACAATGAATAAATGTTTGTAAATAGTTGAAAATGACATCTAAAAATTGATTAGAAGGGAATAAATAAATTTAATTGGAAGTTTTAATAGAAAATATTATTGGGATATTGGTTTTTTGGAAGGATTTTATTTAATATCAGAAAATATTATTATTAGTAATAGAAAATATTAAAAAGTATTTTTGTCTAAAGAAGCAGACTTATGTGTGTGTGTGTGTGTGTGTGTATTCTTATTTATCTATCTATAATTGTAAAAGTATTTGAACGATTTAAAAAAAAGGATTTAAAATTTATATTCAAAAATGGCGAGTTTATTTTCATGGTAAATGAATAAACATGATGTTTGTAAAATAATATTTTTAAAGTAATAATGAATTTCAATGCAATTATTTACTGAATGGAAAACTTAATAGGAAAAATTTATTATATATATTGTTGGGTATAAAGTTTGAAAGTGATTTATTTTGTATTTGACCATTTTAATAAAAGTAAATAGATTTAATTTTCTTTTGAAATATTTATGTAGTGTTTGAATTAAATTATTTTAGATATTTTAGATTTTGTTATGCAAGTAAGTTTTATAAATTAATATTATAACGTTAAATATTTGGAAGATTTCATGTAAATGAGAACCTCAATTTTGATAAATTAATTTTCTATGGTAATTTAAAAAGGTTTTAAAATCTAAATGTAAGTTTTAACACATTGGTTCTAGAATTTTACATTATTCCTTCGATAAATTGTTTTTTTGCAGAAAATCCTTATCGGTGATATGAAATTATTTAAATTTGTTGTTTAAAGGAAATTATAGAATATAAAACTTTTTTTGGATATTATTATTATTAAAGAATAATTTTAATATTTATGAATTATTTCAAAAAGGAGTTTAAGAAACTTGAAGTTGAATGAATGTTAAAATATAGATTTTCTTATAGTTAAATAAGAGGTTTTTAAATAATGATTTAAATTTCTTTGGAAACTAATATGTTGTAAATTAAAGTGAAGATGTTATTATAAAACCCTCCGAATTAATAAATAGTAGAATCGCATGTTTTGACTGCTTTATATTTCTATGCAACGAGAATTTGAATAAACGAAGTTATACTACCGTCTAGTATGAGAATTTCGATAACATTTCTCTGTTTATTCTTTGGACTTGTTATATAGAATAATTTTGTGATATAAGTGCAATTTACGAGCATTGGGTAGACGGAAGAATAACACCAGGTGCTTTGGGACACCTAAGCTGATGTTTATTCGATTACTTCGTGTAAATAGATGGCACTCTATCATGGTCAAGTATACGGGGTGCTATGTTTTTAGTGATGCACGCTGAGATTGTGCAGGCTGAGAGCCATAAGAGTGTTCGTTTATTGTATATACCCTTATTATATGTCGGAGAGTGAACCAGCTTGGCTAGTATCCATCCAACAACCTGATTGTGAGGTCGCTCCTTGAATCTGTAGCACACCTATTGATGTATATGGAAAAGAGCCATGGCTGAGAGCCACTCCCCTTGTCACTTAGGCCAGCTTTCTATTACCATTAAGGGCACTTGCTGGGCTATGACTAGCGCATTACGTAGTCTTGCACATGATGGACACTGGGTCACGATGGTTGTCGAGATAACTAAGACCATAAAAGTGGCATTTAGAGCATGTGAGGAAGGCTCTTATAGCAAGCGGAGAGGTGTCAGTCTCATGTCTGGCTAATGTTGATGAGATAGCATGAGATGTCATAGACATTACTTATTCACCTATATAAGATCATTTTGTTTACAGCTGAGTGTCGATCTAATCATATGTCGAGACCAATGCCAAAATACTATTTATGATGCTAAAAGCACATAGGACTGAGGGTACTAATGACTATCAATGATGCTGAGAGTTGAGTGGATTAGTAGAGGTTTGAGAGACAATATGGTTATTTCTTTGGCTGAGAGCTAAGTCGAATTCTATAAGGTTGAATGTCTAGATGATGATTATGTGATTATCGATCTCTTAGATTCTTTATGAGACTGAGAGTCTACGTAGTCGTGTAACCTCAAACTCATCGATTACAAAGCTATTGATGATAGCTAAAGATGCCGAGAGCATGGAATTATACCCCGATCCTATCTTTTACATGGTTATCTGAGAGATGACCTAGCTAGTGCATATTTATATTTCGCGTATGATTGATTTGGGTGATTATTATGTGTTGTATATATATTGAGTAAGACGGGCCCCGATTATGTCTACTTTATGATTATCTAAGAGATAATCTAGGGCATTGCTGAGAGCATGTCCTGTATTGTTGATGAGTTTTGCACTTGATGATAGTTAGATTATGGTTGTTTCACCCGCTTGATTATATGTGCAACGAACTGAAATTTCATTGCTTCGATTTGTGAATATTTAATTAACTTTATGTATTCAAATAATAGACTTTATAATTAAAATAAAACCGTTTTAAATAGTAAATAATGATGGTGAAATAGTTTTTCAAATTAGTTTACAAAAATATTTTGTTCAAAGAAAAATCGACAATGTTATCGGAAATCATTTTCTGAATTTTTGACTTTTCATCGTCTAAAAGTTGTCAGAAACATCATGAACTTTGTAATATAAATATATACATTCATAAATTAGCTTGTTTTAGTAAATATAATTATATATATGTAATTTAAATTAAAAAAGATGTTTAACATCGCAATGAAACTCTATGCAACATTAAGTACCATGATGTGAATAGTATGTTGGCTCATGGAGGGAAGCTTGCTCATGTGAGCAACATGAAAGGATAGGGGACAAGCATGGTGATGTGGCATGTGACTTGTGGAGCGCATGTACTTAAGGTCATTTAGATAATTTTCAAATCCCATTTTATATAAAACAATTTTCAAATTTCTCCTTTTCTCATTTTCCATCTTCATCTTAAAAACTTACTTCTTCTTTTCATTAGCTCCATGAAACCTTTAATAGCTTCTTAAAAATTTCCTAAGTTAAAAACCTTCTCTTTTCTACCTTGAAACCTTTAAAACTATTTTAATAAGCTTCCATTCTACCCTATACCTCCTCTCTTTCAAACAACAAGCCCTCACCACTCATTTAAATTTATAGTCGAACCCCTTTCTCATCATGGCCAAAACTACTTTGGCCTTTAAGGCTTTCAAAAGTCTATTTTTTTAAGGAAAAGCAAAGGGTCTAGGTCCAATTCAAGTCGTAATGTAAAGTTGGTTGATTTGGTAGCTTTTTGGTGAGTAAAGCTAACACCTTGAACTAAGTTTTAAAACTTTAACTATTACTTATATTTGTTGCAAAAATATGATACTTATTTGGATAAATTTGATGTTGATTTTTGTATGTGTGTGTATCTGTGTGTGTCCTTGGATGTGACGTTGTATAAACTTGAAAATGGAAGTTAAAGTTAAGTTAGTTAGAAAATTAAGAATTTTGCTTGTGTATGTTTACTATGGCATTTATTAGGAATGTATGAGCTTATGTTGAATATTACATGATTGTTTGAAAACTAGCACTTGATTTGTGCTTAGTGCGGCATCAAAATCCTTTGGTTTAAACTTGTTTACACTTAGGTGTATTTATGAAAAAGTTGTAAAGTTTCTAACGTTATTTTATTTGATTTTCAAAAACTTTATTCAAAGTTATAAAATAAGTTAGCATATAAAAATAGAGTTTTGAAGTTTATTTGAAATGTAAAACAAATATTGAAATTATGGGTCATATAGCGATAGTCGTCACGGGTGCAGTTCGTAAAACGAACTCTTTTTGAAATCTAAATGTGTTTTTCACTTAAGTATATCTTAGAAAAGTATTTCAAACTTATTTTAGGTATGGAAAGGTATTATTTAATTAATTATTTAATTAAATTAATGACCTTTAAATTAATAAATTAAGTAAGGTAATCAATACTTAATCATTGGTTAACAAAGGAAAGTAGAACTTAAGTATTAATTAAGTAAATTTTAATTTGTTAATTAATTAAAGGTTAACTATTAATTTATTTAAATATTAATTGTTATTTAATTAATAATTAAAGGATAATAATTATTATATTATTATTTAAGAAAGGGTTTAAATATTATTTAAATTTCTAATTAAGTTAAGATTTAATCAAGACTAAATTAACATTTAATGAAGGTTTAATTCATTGTTTAATTAAGGATTAAATATAACCAAATTATTAAATAAAGGTTTGAATTATTATTTAATTCTTAATTGAAGATTAATTATGGTTTAATTATTTATTTAAAGACAAATATTATTTAATTATTTATTTTAAGGTAAATTACTGTTTAATTATCAACTAAAGGTTTAATATTTATTTACGAAGAGTTTAAATGTTACTTAGTTATTAAATAAAAGTTTTAAAGTTGTAAACCACTTTACTTCTAAAAATCGATTGGTTATAAAGCAACTCTTTTTTAAAGAGTGTTTTTTTAATCCCAAAGGATTTCTTTATCGATTATCTTTAAGTAAAACCAATTGAATATGAAACCCAATGACATCTGTTGAGCATAATAAAACACCGTTCTGCTAATTAAGTTATATTGGAAATCTATTTGGTAGAATAAATCACAGCTCTACCATAATTCTCCAAGTAGATTATGCTGACATGTATTAAGCAGAATAAAATCCCAATTCTGCTATTTTGGTAACTTGGACATATACCTATATGATGGTTGATTATTACTTGTAGATTCCATTTATATATCTGCTTGTTATATAAATACCCATGTTATAATTTGGAAAGTTAAGCTTCATTAGATGTTAACCATTGTGGTCGCTAAGCCACTTTCCGAACTTGTGAAGTCAAATATTTAAATTTTATCCTTTTTGAAAATGTTTTAAAGTTTATTATTATTTTTAGATATGATATTTGAAGGATAATTAAGAAATTGTTTTATTAAAGGTGTTTTGAAGTAATTTAAAACTTTAAAATGATTGTTTAAAGTCATTATTTTGCTAATGCAGTTTAAAGATAATTTTAATAAAGATTATTTTAAATACTAACTGGTTTATTTAATGGTGTTTTAAATATTTTCTTGTTTATCAAAGGAACTTTATTGACTAAGATTCGTTCAAGGAGTTTGTTTTAAATAAGGCAATTTATGAAATTGGTTTATAAATTGAAAAGAGTTTGAAATTTGGAAGGAAGTTTTACAAATGATTTTGAATATCTATAAAAGAGTTTTATAAATGATTTTAGATATTTATAAAAGATTCTTATAAATAAACTTAGAGATTTATAAACTGTTTTATAAATGGATTTGGAATTTAAGTAAAGGAGATTTTCACAAATGAAAGAGAATTATTAAAAGGATTTATCAAAGAAATTTATAAAAGAAATAGAGATTGGATTTCCCCAATTAATCTTCTTAATTAGGGTGGTATGGAACATTTGTTCCATACTTAATACCGAAATAATAGCGTTTAGGGTTATCCTTATCTTCGTTTCTTTTTAAATAACTTCTGTTTGATCCTTTACTATTATTTTAAAATAAGAAATCTTTCACAATGTTTTGTGAATATACTTATGCGAGCAAGATAAGTATACGATTATTTTCATAAATAATTTGGAAAAAGAATTAAATAAATGTGAAATTTATTTTAAGGTTTAAATCTCTGGATTGTTGTTTGATTGTGTATTTGATAGTTAAATAACCAACTATCAAATCTTGGTCGGTTTTGACCTAGGAAGTAAATAAGAGCTTCATGTGTTCATATGGTTTGGGGTCCCTTTGGATAACTCATTTTAGTGAAACGTCTCTAACTTTAAGGGATATATTAAAGATCCTCTTGGGACTCTGATGCAGTCGCTTACTTCTGAAAGAACTGAGAATGAGTCAATCGAAAATTATTAGTTGATGCTTTAGAGAGATTGAGTTGTTATCCAAAAACCACTTCGAACCAATATAAGCGTTTGAATGGAATACTTTGTGCTGATGATCGAAGACAGAGTTCTTTGAAGTACAAGGGCTATTTTCTACTAATCTTGAGGGTGATTCTGAAATGGATGTGTAGAGGTAGAGCCTTTGGTTTCGTTAAGACCTAGAATGAACTTATATGGATGAATGCAGGCATTGCATTTCATCCTGGAGGGTAGTGTTTGCATTCCAAGTAAGAATTGTTAAAGGAAGGTAAATTGTTACCTCACGAGCCTCACACCTCAAAAAGGGCTAAAACAGGGTAGATGCAGCAGGCCTATGTGGGTCTCTGCGGTAAGGGTGTGCCATCACCATTTTAGATTATCATATTATGGATTTTGTTGTGCACAAGAGCCCTCTATAAAGGTTGGGAACAACTAGGGTGATCACATATTCGGTACTATCCAGTAAGGGATAAGCCGGTTCTGTGTTGGCAGAGGTCGAAAGGTTTTTGTCCTCTGGTAAATTATATCTAGAGGTGTACCATTTTTGGAAGTTAGTGTGACGACCCGGATTTTCGCGTTCGAAAATCGACATCCATACTTCACTCGTAATCGAATGCCGCAGATTCAGTCGTTCAAATCTGATTCACCGGAGCTTATAACACATTAAGTACAATAACACAGCGGATGAAATGAATAATATAACATTGATATCCAACAGTTGATTACAACAAGCATTGATCAATATCATCAAAGATATAAGATACAACAGAAATGAAATAACTCCAACAGCAGCGGAACACAATAGCACCAAAAGGTCTTCCAAAGGATAATCCAAAATGTAAAACTTCATCGCCAAATCCCAAAAGATTCCAATCCAGAAGCTCAAACCACCACCAAGTTGGACTTAAGCAAGGTCAGTCATCAAAAGACTGAAGAAGATTTCCAAAGACTGAAGGCTACCGAATCTACACCTACTATTTGATTATCTGAAAATCTCAACTCTAGATTGCCCATGTGGAAAATTGTGGGCATCCAGAGTTTAGGAAGGGAACAATAAACTCCAGGTTAGTCATGGGACTGGTGTGAGCAAACAAAAACAGTTTTAAACAAAAATAAACAACAGAAGAATTTAAAATTGAAATCTGTAATGCTTTTTGGAAAATGAAAGTACCATAAGGCCTCTCGGCACACACACCATGAAATCGCACACTTGAAGGAGATTTCTCCTTATGATAGTCAAACATGCTTGATACGCAAAATCATTTTGATATTATTATTAGTGCATACTGGAAAAAATTTGCAAGTATAATATTAATCTTAGTTAGCATACGTACCATTATAGTATGCCTACTATAACTACCATGTCAAATGGCAGGTTCTATGAATAAAACCATACTGGGCGCGTATTGGAGATTGGATTTCCAACAAATGGTCAGGATAAGGAACTTCCTATTGCCACATGGGTACACCTCTAGAGGGATGCCCCAAGAACCTACCCGACTCTCTGCCAACACAAGGCCGAGTTACCCCTGTCCGGAAGTAACACCTACAAGTATGCCATCCCCGGTTGTTTGCGACCTTTATCCGAGAGCTCTCAACCACAAAGCAGCCACAAAGTAATAAATTTGCAGTTTCCACATGAGTTAAGTATCTGGGCTCCATACCATGGTACCACCCTTTTCCAGAAGAAATGGACATACCCTAGGGGTGCGACCTTTGATAACCTTGCTGCATCTTTCCTGTTTTGACCATTTCCGGGGTGTGAGGTCCGACGAGGTCTCGTCCACAAAGTTACGCTTTTCACAAAATCCATACTTCGATTGACAAATGATCAACAACACTTCGTATGCCACATTACCAAACTGGGAATGTATCACTAATAACCATCAACTACATAACCTCTGAGCTCATACGTCTCAGAGAAGGGTGTTAAGATAAGAGAATAAATTCTCCACCACCAAACAGAAATGTATTTGATAGAAACCAACTTTACATGTCAAAGTGTAATGTTAGACACACATCCATACAAGTCTATTTCGGGTTCGAACAGCACCGAAGGCACTTCATAAAGAAGTCCTTGCAATCCGGGTAATCCCTGATCACATCCAGACTCTCCATCACAAAAGGTGATCAAATCTCTATACCGGGGTCATTCGATGCAGAGACATTCGACGGTTTATCCTTTCTCTTTCGAAAATATCTGGTCTTCACCACCGGCCTTCAAATGCTATCCATATCGTCGTATCATTATTTGGAATGGGTTATATGACACAAAGTCCTCTCCCGGCAAAACCGAATAATGAGCACAATATTTAAAAACTATATGGATAATGGGATCTCAATTAAGTCACAACTTAGTACCCAAAACAAATGGTTTAAACAAATTACAATTTTAAATCTTTTTAAACAAAAAGATTCACTTTACAATGTTCACCAATCTTTCACAAAGATTCATTTATAGCCCTTCGAAACAATTCCATTTCAATCCCAAAACTTTTATACAAAAGATACCTTTTAAGATCTTCTTCAATTTCAAATTTAAAGTTCAATAATCTTCCACAAAGATTCAATTATAGCTTTCAAAACAATTCACAATTCAAATCTTTTATATAAAAGATACTCCATTTAAAATCCTCTTCAATTTCAAAACAAGGTTCAACCATCTTTCACGAAGATTTATTGATAGCTTTCAAACTATTTTCATTTCAAACTTGAAATCCTTTCAACACAAATTGAAAACTATTATTATTTGAAAACAAATACTTTTGGTTTCGGAAAAATCCGATTACATTTGCACAAGCTATATCTTTTAAAATATAAAACTTGGGTTAAATATAAATTCCTAAAAAATAACTTTTAAAATGGTTTAAAACCTATATAAACACGTTTATAACTTGTACAACCTTTTTAAACCATAATTTCCAAACACAGAATTCAATTTCAAATCCTGAATTTAAATTCAAATCAAACTATTTAAATTTCAAAATTTTATCAAGTTATTCAAAGTAACTTTAATCTTTTAAAACTTCTTTTCAAAAGCTTTCCTATTTGACCCAATTCCATTTCGACCATTTTGGATTCAAAATTCATCTTTTAAAACCTTCTCATTAAAATCAAATATCTATGACTTAACCAATCTCCTCATGCAATCTATATATGTGTGTGTATGGTGTAGTCTAAGGGTTTTACGCAATAGTGCAACATCAACAACCATCACAGATTCAAGTATAGCAAAATCAATAAGCGGTATATAATCTATAACGCTTATCGTTCATTCACAGATTCACAAATAATATACAAATGTGTCGCAAACAAATGAATAAATTATACACAGCTCAATCCACAAAACAAAATATTACAGATCAGATAAGACAATCAATTTAAGGTATCTCATACAATACAAACAATCCAAGCATTCAATAATCATTTATAAGTAGGATTAATTAATTATTCAAATCCTAATTAATTCAATTTAATTTTCAATTAAATTAATTGCTTAGGAATTAATCATCAAATCTTGATTAATTAATTACAAATCATTTGATATTAATTAATGAAAATAATCAACCTTAATTATTTATCTTAATTAATTACCTTTACTTAATTAAATATTCCTTAATTAATCACATTAAATTAATTATCCTCTTATTAATTACTTTAATTAATAACCTTTAATTATTAAGTAATTACTTTTTAATTACTTAGATTAATAATTAATTATTCTTGTGATAACCCGAATTTTAGTCATTTGTTAATTGGATAATCAACTGATATTTACTACAGAGATATTGATTTCATATGGTTAAACAAATAGAATCCTGACAATATATAAAAAAAATCTTGGTATATCCAAATGAATTTGAAAACTATAGTGAATATTGTATTATAAATTTCTGGAAATGATAATTTTATAAGAGATTAACATATACATATAAATATATGCAAACATTATAATGCTGATATATATCTATGTATGTGTATAGTGATTTGGAGGCATAGATTTAAATCCAATAATTTTCTAAGGGTAGTTAAAGTTGAATTCTATTATTTTAAAACATTAAAGATAATATTTATTAATTTAAAATATAATAGTTTGAGTTTAAATTAGGATTTATCAAGAGGTTAGCATACTTTCTTAAAATATACATGTAATGAATACAAAATATATATAAGTATTAAACATAAGAATACAAATTTATTAACATAAAAAAATTAATATATATATATATATATATATATATATATATATTAAGGGGTTTGACATTTGTAAAGCTTTGTAATCATGCATAAAACATTTGTTGCTAAAATTACATGCATAATTAACAAGTGGCATGGTTTTTGAGAATATAGATAAATGATTTAAAAAACCAGGCTGAGATGATTCTTTCATCTTTCTAGACTAAAACAAAAGGAAGAAAAAAATGAAATAAAAACAAAAGAAACCTGTAAACATTTTTATCTTCACCCTGTAAAATAAATTCCAGTAAAACAAATCCAAGAATTCAAGCAAATTCAAAGCAAGCTTCTAATTAAATCAGTTTCAAAGCAGTTCAACAACTCATCTAAGTTTCAGATCACCCAACAATTCATCTCAGTTTTCAAACAAGAATTCCGGTTCAAAAATCAAAAGCATTTTTCCTAGATTTCAAAACTTTCCAGGCTTTTCTGTTTCCTGCATAAATGGTGAGTAAAACTTAGAAATTTGATATATCTTGTACTAGCATGCGATGATCCTTTAAGTACGATTAGAATTATGCTATGCATGTTATTTTAAAATGGTTTTAAGTATGTATATGAGTGTGGATATTTATATACATGGCTGGACATGAAAAGCAAGCCCCTGTGTAAACTAAAACAGTGAGCAATCAATTCTTTTAAAAAAAAGGTTTTAACCTAATTAAGTCTAAATGCATAAAATTAATATCTGAAGTAAAGGTAATAAATTGGTTTGCATGATTGTATAATGTAAACTGGATATATACAGGGATGTGAATGTTTGAATACAGAGTATTGGCTCTGTTCTAGTTGAACAGGTTTAAAACCCTGATAAAATTCAATATCTTTTTCCTGGATTCTTTCTAGGCTTGGAATGATGATTTTTAAAAATTAAATCATGAATTTTAGGTGTATAAATAGTGAGGTATGACAAGTTGGCCAGATTTGGGTTATATGTCGATTTCCGGCAACCTAGGAAAAGATGGTGGTCGTGGTCGAAGTTGGAGGAGGCTTGTGAAGCAGGGATCATCAAAAAAATAGTCAGGTAATTTATTTATCGCCGGAGCGTACTGGCGAAGGTGAACTAGGGTTTAGGAGCTGGTTCAGGTTGTTGGTTTTTGTGAGGATGGTGCGACGTTTAGGCAGCGTCGGGTTGAGCTAGGGTAGGGGGAAATGGAAGTGAGGGGTCTGGCACATCCTCAGGCATGGCGATGGGGTTACAGGTGGTCAATAGCGGCGATGCGAGGGATTGTTGACTTATCGGGTTTTGGGTTCAAGAGTTTCGTCTTGCTTTTTTTTGCTTCCTGGCGTTTAGGTGGGGAACTGAGTGGAGGGAAGCTCGAAGGGGGTCATCGGTGACTCATAGCCGTAGTCGTTGACGATCGAAACGTTGACGAACTCATATGCATGTGCAAATGGATCATCCTGTATCTTTTTTTGTTGCCATGTTGATTGCTTTTGGAAGAATGATATTTTTACTTGGGTTTGAACTCGAGTTTGATCGAGTGGTGTTGAAGATTGGTTGGCTCGGGAAGATGACGAGTTGGACTCGGGTAATGATAGTGTGGGCTCGGGCCTGTAACTTGTATTAGGCTTAGTTGACAAATAAATCAAGTATTAAAAAGATCATCAAAAGGAATGAGTTTTTATAAGAAATATAAACAAAGTTATAAAAGTATTGTTAAGTCTTAAGTAAGTCTTTTGCTTTTTCAAAGTGAAATGTTTAAAATTTGTTTATTTAGAATAATTTTATAGAAGGTAAATTCTTATATGTTTTTTTTAAAAAAAAGGGTGATTTAAATGATGTTAGTAAATAAAGTATAATCTATTTAATGGATTAAGGATGATTAATTGGTTAATGTAATCAATTAAGGAAACAATTAATAAATTAAATTATTAAGGTAATTAGTAATTAGTTGTGAAATCAATTTAAGGAATTAATTTATTAATGTGATTAATTAATTAAGTTATTAATTAAAGGATGATTAATTTATTACGAGTAATCACTTAATGAAAATTAATTAATAACAATTATTTAATGTAATAAATTAAAGGATTAATCTGTTAAAGGGTTAATCTATTTAATTAGAAATTAAAGGTCAAATTAATTAACGATCAAGGTTAATTAATTGAGGATAATTAACCAATTGAATAATTACTTGATGGAAATAATTAAAGGTAAATTACCTAAAGGAGGTAATTAGGATTAATTACATAATGTAATTAATTAATTAAGTAAATTTATTAAGAGTTAATAAATTAATAAGTGTGATTAATTAAAGGATAATTAATCAATGTAAGTGATTAAAGAATAATTAATTTGAGAAATTAATTAAGGATCAATGTGATTAATGTGAATGGATGAAGGATAATTAATTTGAGTAATTAATTAAAGGTGAATTAGTTATTGTAATTAAGGGATAATTAGTCAAGAGTGATTAATTAAGATGGATAATTAAAAATGATTAATTAATTGATTTGTAATTAATTAATGTTAAGTAATGATAATCTAAGTGATTAAAGATTTGTAATTAATTTAATTAGAGATAAATTAAATTAATTTTGGAAATGATCCATCTTGCTTATGAATGATTGAATGATGGTTAAATGTCTTGAATCGATTGATATCTCTGATATGAAATGTTTTGTGATATGACATGTTTTGGGTGAACAACGATAATATGGTTATCTATCGATGATGAATTGCTATGTAAAAAGGGGGACACCTTTTATTTAAGTTGAATTGTATTTTACTTGAATAATTTGGGTTAAGTTGGTATTGAATTCGAAGAGACCGAAGTCGGGTATTAGTTAATACCTGAAACCACTTCGATTCTTTATAGATTGAGATGTGAAATAAATAGGCTGGAATGGAATGATTTAAGTGAATTGGACCATTTAATCTAAGTTTTGATACTTAGAAATTGATGTGTGAAATAAGTGATATCTATTACAAATTGTGAATTTGTAAATTAATACGAGTTACCCCGGGTTTTATGTAAGTTTTATGCCGTTGTATTCCATGCTATATGGGTTTACTCATGCTGGTTTCCAGCCTGACCCTAGTGTTACTTTGATGTAATGCTCGGGTCAGACCGAGTATTACAGATTTTCAGGTAAGGACGTTCTGGAGCTCAGGAGGCGAGCTGGATGGCAAAAACTTATGGAGTCTATCCGCTAAAATATATTGTAGTTATCTGGGACATGGTTGTATCTGTCCAGTGTTTGTATATTTGTGTAACTCTGATGTATTAAAGTGTAATCTGATAAGTACAGTTTTCCTTTGTATAATAGTTATTATTTGTTATTATATTTCACCCGCCGCGAATGTGAGATGTTGGTGATTCTGTTTCTTCTTTTTCTTCTATCTCTTTCTTCTTTTCACTAACTATCTAGAGTTTTCGGGATCGAAAATTCCATGTCCTTACATTTGGTATCGGAGCAAAGGTTAAGTGAGAACCTTGGCTTTGGTGGGATTACTCATTAAGGATAGGGTCAATAGTACCCTAGGATGAGTTGAGTGTGTGTGTGCGCGCGCATGTGTGTGTATATATATGAGAATGTACTTGTTATTTTTCTTATATAAAGGTTTTAAATGATTTTATATAAGAATATATTTTGATATATAAAGCAATATTTCTTTCTAATAAATATTAAGGTAATTGGTTTTTAAATTGTTGGAATTAAATTAAGTGGTAATAGAAATACAACCAAACTGAAATTGAATAAAGATAAGTTTGAAATGGATTCAAACTGAAATTAGAATCTTGAATTTGGAGGATGAGTTTCAGAATAAGATGATAATGAATGGTTTTCAGATATGATAAACTTAGTTATTATCATAAATGGTTGTTGTATTTAATAATGATATATTTGTTAATAAGTAAGCCAAATGAAATAAACTTTTAAGATGAGTGTAACTTCTAAATTGAAGTAGGTTTTAAATTGTGAAGTTTTAAAACCTAAGCCTAGAAACAATTGAATTGTTTCAAAGTGTTAAAGGAAATAACAAATAATATAATTCAGACAATTTTGAATATAGTCCTATTTTAAAATAAGAAATGTTTGGAAATTTTTTAAGGAATTTGTTTTGAAATTAAAACCAAAAGTGGTTTAAAATTTTAAAGTATGGCTGGGAGAGCCTAGAAATAAATATGTATATATGTATGGATATACATGATATCAAAGATAATTTGAAATAAACTCTAAGGTGTTGAGTTTTGATTTTCCCTGAAGTGTGATGTAAAAACCCAAAGTGATATAAGTTTTGAACTTATAAGAGGGAAAGAATTTTGAAATTTGAAGCGGTAATTCAAATTTGAGTAGGGTTGAATGGATTAAATAAATTGAATTTAACTTTGGGAAAGTTAAATAAGTTTAGAACAAACAAGCTGAATTGGAAATTTCAAGATGAAATTGGGATTTAACTTGGGAAGTTAAATGGTTAATTTGAATTGGGAGTTTGTGCATCTCAAAATGGGTTTGAGATCTGGAAATTGGAAATGGATGGATGTTTTAAGTAATTTGAATAATACCATCCTGTTGTTATTAATAATCTTTAAGCTGAAATTGGATTTGTTTAAATGAATGAAGAAAGGGGTATGGTAATATATCCATTATTAAGATAAAATGAAATCATTTTGGACTTAAGATTTGAATGTATAATATAAAACTTCAAAGGTTTGGTTTCAAAATTGAAATTTGATGATAAATTGAATTTCAAAAATTTAGTTGTTTAAAAGGATTTGAATTATTTGAACTTTGAAATAGGTTAAAAATGGAATTTGAATTCAGAATTAAATGGTTTAAAGATATAAGTTGATTTGAATTAAAAGATTAATCAACATTTAAAAAATTAACTCGAATTTATATAATTCGGGATGGTTTAAAGTTGAGATTTAAATTGAATTAGTTCAAATTGAATTTGATTTGAAATAATGGGAGTTGTGATTGAAGATGGATAAGTTTAAAATTCAAAATGGAAGATTTGAACTGGATTAATTTAAAATTAAATTGAAGTTGAATGAGTTCAAATTTAAATGGGAATTGGGATTAATTCAAACAGAAATTGTAATGATTTGAAATTAAAGTGGGTTCAATTTGAAATTAGTCCAAATTGATTTGAATAATTTGGAATTGTGATTAATGAATAGTTTAAAATTCAAATGGAATTTGATTTGAATTTAGGAAAGAAATTGAGAATTAATTCAACTTGAATTAGGGTTAAATCAATTTCAATGGAAATTGAAGTTATTTAAATTGGAATTGAGTCAATTTAGATAGAAGTGGAAATTTAAATTGAATTAATTGGAAATGGAGGTTGGAAATTGAACAGTTTGACTCTGGACTATTTTCAAAATAAATTGTTTTAGTACAAATCTATTTTTCCAAGCTATTTATTATATATACAACCTTTCTTTTTAAAGCCAAACTATCTTATACTTGTTTTACAATTATTTTTGGAACTATTTAACTATTTTACAACTGTTTTATAAACTAATTACTATCTTTCAAATACTTTATAACTAATTACTATTTTACAACTATTTTGCAATTATTTAAAATTTCTATAACTACTTGACTATTTTCCCACTATTTTATAATTACTTAACTATTTTACAGCTATTTACAAACTAATTGTTATTTTCTAACTACTTGTCTATTTTTAATTTTTCAAGTTATTTTCTAATTTTAAGATGGTCAGAGTGCAAACTATTTATAATTAAATACCTATTGAGATAAGAATTGAGGTGATAATCCAAATGAGCATTTAAGCGACTGTGAATAAGTGAACAGAATCAAAATGAATGTGAATAGAAAGGGAATTGATTAAGTATAATTACTGAAGATAAATGCGTAGGATGTATGTGTATTATTCTATTCGCATAGTGATTTGATCCAAATTCGAGCACAGAATTTCGAGATAGTTTATCGATCCAAATTGGGATTTTTCACTCGATTTTCGACGGCGAACCTGGATATGGATTGTTGATTGGTTCTGGATATTCTCTATCATAGTTATGGCCATGCAAGTATAATAACGGTTTCTGATCAAGAAACCAGATCTGAGTCCGCACTGGGAAGTCGGGTGGATGATACTAGTTCGGAAGTGAAATTACGTGATCGAGTGAGCGATCAGATTGGTATAGCGTACGGATGATATGTGTACATCGTACGGATTTGAATGAAATTGATACTGGGAATTTATGGATAAGAAATGTGAAATGGTTTTTGAAATGAAAGGTATATTTTGTGAAATATATGATGAAGTAAAGTCGAAATTGGACATTTCTATGGTAAAAATTTACTGTATGGAAGTAAGTAATTTGGTAAGTGACTTTATTGAATAATCAAATTTGAATATTTGATTTGAAATAAACAAAGTTATATATCTTTGTTATATAAAATAAATCTCCCTTTATTGAATCTATTGCCGGAAGGAAAGGATTTTTGAAAGTGTTTGAAGTATAAAAGGGAATTTATACAAGTTTGAAGTGATCCAAAGATTTTTAAAGCTATGTATATATCTATATATATGTATATGTATCTATATATATATGTAAAGGATCTTATGAGAATGATTTTGGTGGAAAGGTTTTTGGAACCTTTGGATTTGGAAAGGCTTTTGATTTTTGGGTAAAATCAATATTGGAATTTGGAAAACCTAGTTTGAGAATTATCGATTTTGAGATAATCGATTTTGAGAAAATGAGATTTATATGAGATTCATACTAGGTGTATGATTTGGAAGATACTATATGTGTATAGTATAAAGTGTTTTGAAAATGGCTCTGGAGAAAAAGGAGCTCTCTTGAAATGAACTTCTCAGGAATAACAAAGGTTGGTATAGCCTTGAGCCTCAAAGGGGGAGGTTCTAAAGTTGATCCCGTGAGGAGTCCGGACAAAACTAGTTCCTAAGGATTTTGTGTAGTGTGTAGCGGAAGTCGAGGGCGCTGATGCCTACAGAGGCATTTGGGTTATGCTGTGACAACAGTGTAACTCGATGTCACTGCGATCTACTGCAGACCATAGCGAAAGCCGTGTGTGCCGCTGAGAGCATACAGTCTACGTTTGATTTTATACCGGCAGACTGCGACCTATGGTAACATAGCGAAAGTCGTGCGTGCTGCTGAGAGCCAATAGTCTGCGTTTGATTTTATATCGGTAGACTACGACCTATGTAGGAGTGGAGAAGTTTCATTTTTGGCAGCGAAAATCGAGGGCACTGATGCCTACAGTTACATGGACTTTTGCTGTGATGGCAACGTAGCCCTGGAATGTAACTGTGATCTATTATGGGTTCCATAGCGTAATCGAGGGGCGTTGAGTGCCTATAGTTACATGGACTTTTGCTCCGATGGCAACGTAACCCAGGATGTAACTGCGACCATGGATGAGGATGTTGATTTCCAGAGCATTCTCACCAAAGATATTTCCTTAATTTCAATAATGTTTTCTATATTTTCACTAAATTATTTCCAAGTATTTTCACTTGGTGTTGAAAATGGGTTTACCAAGTACTTGTAGATTTTCAGTCTTACGCCTGATCAACGTATGACCGAATTTCTGTGAGAACAAGGATGGACTGGTTGAGACATCAAGTTATAAAAAAATGTTTTTTTATAAAAACCATTTTGGCAATATTATATAGATTTTAAAAGTGTTTTAAAAATGATCAAAGAATATTTTAACTGGTTTTAAATTATTTAATAAATTCTGGCTTCGTTCCTTTTCGAGGACGAAAAGATTCTAAGAGGGGAGGAATGTGATAACCCGAATTTTAGTCATCTGTCAATTGGATAATCAACTGATATTTACTACAGAAATATTGATTTTATATGGTTAAACCAATGGAATCCTGACAATATATAAAAAAATCTGGGTATATCCAAATGAATTTGAAAACTATAGTGAATATTGTCTTATAAATTTCTGGAAATGATAATTTTATAAGAGATTAACATATACATATAAATATATGCAAACATTATAATGCTGATATATATCTATGTATGTGTATAGTGATGTGGAGGCATAGATTTGGATTCAATAATTTTCTAAGGGTAGTTAAAGTTAAATTCTATTATTTTAAAACATTAAAGATAATATTTATTAATTTAGAATATAGTAGTTTGAGTTTAAATTTGGATTTATCAAGAGGTTAGCATACTTTCTTAAAATATACATGTAATGAATATAAAATATATATATAAGTATTAAACATAAAAATACAAATTTATTAACATAAAAAACTATATATATATATTAAGGAGTTTGACATTTGTAAAGCTTTGTAATCATGCATAAAACATTTGTTGCCAAAATTACATACATAATTAACAAGTGGCATGGTTTTTGAAAATATAGATAAATGATTTAGTAAACCAGGCTGAGATGATTCTTTCATCTTTCTATACTAAAACAAAACGAAGAAGAAAAATGAAATAAAAACAAAAGAAACCTGCAAACATTTTTATCTTCACCCTGTAAAATAAATTACAGTAAAACAAATCCAAGAATTCAGGCAAATTCAAAGCAAGCTTCTAATTAAATCAGTTTCAAAGCAGTTCAGCAACTCATCTAAGTTTCAGATCACCCAGCAATTCATCTTAGTTTTCAAACAAGAATTCTGGTACAAAAATCAAAAGCATTTTTCCTACATTTCAAAACTTTCTAGGCTTTTCTATTTCCTGCATAAATGGTGAGTAAAACATGGAAATTTGATATATCTTGTACTAGCATGTGATGATCCTTTAAGCACGATTAGAATTATGCCATGCATGTTATTTTAAAATGGTTTTTAAGTATGTATATGAGTGTGGATATTCATATACATGGATGGACATGAAAAGCAAGCCCTTGTGTAAACTAAAACAGTGAGTAAGCAATTCTTTTAAAAAAATGATTTAAACCTGATTAAGTCTAAATGCATAAAATTAATATCTGAAGTAAAGGTAATAAATTGGTTTGCATGATTGTATAATGTACACTGGATATATATAGGGATGTGAATGTTTGAATACAGAGTATTGGTTCTGTTCTAGTTGAACAGGTTTAAAACCCTGATAAAATTCAATATCTTTTTCCTGGGTTCTTTCTAGGCTTGGATGTATAAATCAAACTTGGTTGAAATGACATGGTATTTGATCTAAAAATATTTTTAAGCAAGATTTGAAGATAGTGTTTAACAAAATGAAGAAATACAGTAAAATCATGAATATATCAGAATCTCAGTTTAAATAAATCATGAATTCAAGTATATGATCTGATTTATTACATGAAATGATGATTTTTAAAAATTAAATCACGAATTTTAGGTGTATAAATAGTGAGGTATGACAAGTTGGCCAGATTTCGGTTATTTGTCGATTCCAGGTAACCTAGGAAGAGATGGTGGTCGTGGTCGAAGTTGGAGGAGGCTTGTGAAATAGGGATCATCAGAAAAATAGCCTGGTAATTTATTTATCGTCGGAGCGTACCGGCGAAGGTGAACTGGGGTTTAGGAGCTGGTTTAGGTTGTCGGTTTTTGTGAGGATGGTGCGACGTTTAGGCAGCGTTGAGTTGAGCTAGGGTAGGGGAAACGGAAGTGAGGGGTCTGCCACATCCTCAGGCATGGCGATGGGGTTACAGGTGGTCAGTAGCGGCGGCGCGAGGGTTTGTTGACTGGTCGGGTTTTAGGTTCTGGAGTTTTGTTTTGCTCGTTTTTGCTTCCTGGCGTTTAGGTGGGGAACTGAGTGGAGGGAAGCTCAAAGGGGATCATCGGTGACTCATAGGCGTAGTCGTTGATGATCGAAATGTTGACGAACTCATGTGCACATGCACATGGATCATCCTGTATCCGTTTTTGTTGCCATGTTGATTGCTTCGGGAAGAATTATATTTTTACTCGGGTTTGAACTCGAGTTTTGATCGAGTGGTGTTGAAGATTGGTTGGCTCGGGAAGATGACGAGTTGGACTCGGGTAATGGTAGTGTGGGCTCGGGTCTCTACCTTGTATTAGGCTTATTCGAAAAATAAATCAAGTATTAAAAAGATCATCAAAAGGAATGAGTTTTCAAAAGAAATATAAACAAAGTTCTAAAAGTATTGTTAAGTCTTAAGCAAATCTTTTGCTTTTCCAAAGTGAAATGTTTAAAATTTGTTTGTTTAGAATAATTTTATAGAAGGTAAATTCTTATATGTTTTTTTTAAAAAGGGTGATTTAAATGATGTTAGTAAATAAAGTATAATCTATTTAATGGATTAAGGATGGTTAATTGGTTAATGTAATTAGTTAAGGACATAATTAATAAATTAAATTATTAAGGTAATTAGTAATTATTTGTGAAATCAATTTAAGGAATTAATTTATTAATGTGATTAATTAATTAAGTTATTGATTAAAGGATGATTAATTTATTACGAGTAATCACTTAATGAAAATTAATTAATAATAATTATTTAATGTAATAAATTAAAGGATTAATCTGTTAAAGGGTTAATTGATTTAATTAGAAATTAAGGGTCAAATTAATTAATGATCAAGGTTAATTAATTGAGGATAATTAACCAATTGAATAATTACTTGGTGGAAGTAATTAAAGGTAAATTACCTAAAGGAGGTAATTAGGATTAATTACATAATGTAATTAATTAAAGGGTTGATTAATTAATTAAGGAAATTTATTAAGAGTTAATAAATTAATAAGTGTGATTAATTAAATGATAATTAATCAATGTAAGTGATTACATAATAACTAATTTGAGAAATTAATTAAGGATCAATGTGATTAATGTGAATGGATGAAGGATAATTAATTCGAGTAATTAATTAAGGGTGAATTACTTATTGTAATTAAGGGATAATTAGTCAAGGGTGATTAATTAAGATGGATAATTAAAAATGATTAGTTAATTGATTTGTAATTAATTAATGTTAAGTAATGATAATCTAAGTGATTAAAGATTTGTAATTAATTTAATTAGAGATAAATTAAATTAATTTTGGAAATGATCCATCTTGCGTATGAATGATTGAACGATGATTAAATGTCTTGAATTGATTGATATCTCTGATATTTTGTGATATGATATATTTTGGGTGAACAATGATAATGTGGTTATCTATCGATGATGAATTGCTGTATAAAAAGGGGGACACCTTTTATTTAAGTTGAATTGTATTTTAGTTGAATAATTTGGGTTAAGATGGTATTGAATTCGATGAGACCGTAGTCGGGTATTAGTTAATACCTGAAACCACTTCGATTCTTCATAGATTGAGATGTGAAATAAATAGGCTGGAATGGAATGACTTAAGTGAATTGGACCATTTAATCTAAGTTTTGGCACTTAGAAATTGATGTGTGAAATAAGTGATATCTATTACAAATTGTGAATTTGTAAATTAATACGAGTTACCCCGGGTTTTATGTAAGTTTTATGTCGTTGTATTTCATGTTATATGGGTTTACTCATGTTGGCTTCCAGCCTGACTCGAGTGTTACTTTGATGTAATGCTCGGGTCAGACCGAGTATTACAGATTTTCAGGTAAGGACGTTCTGGAGCTCAAGAGGCGAGCTAGATGGCAGAAACGTATGGAGTGTATCTGCTAAGATATATTGTAGTTATCTAGGACATGGTTGTATCTATCCAAGTGTTTGTATATTTGTGTAACTCTGATGTATTAAAGTGTAATCTGATATATACACTTTTCCTTTGTATAACAATTACTATTTGTTATTATATTTTACCCGTTGCGACGTGAGATGTTGGTGATTCTATTTCTTCTTTTTCTTCTATCTCTTTCTTCTTTTCACTAACTATCTGGAATTTTCGAGATCGAAAATTCTGAGTCGTTACAATTCTCTTATTAACTACTTTGATTAATAAATTAATCTTAATTTATCACATTAATTAATTAACTCTTTAATTAATTATCTGTCAATTAATTAACCTTTAATTTATCACATAAATAAATTAATCATCTTGATTAATTATCCTTTAGTTAATCACATAAATTAATTATTTTTTAATTACTGACTTAAAATCTTTAATTTCCCTAGGCCTTAATTTACTTAAAATAATCTACTTGTCTTAATCATATACTTAAACACATCATTAAATTTTTATTTGGAACATTTAAAAAAAGATTTTAAATAACCATCCCAATATAGTTAAACAATTTTTTTTAACATATTCTTAAATTTAAGATCAATTCTCTAAAACATTTTATGAAAAAAAACTTGTTTAGATAAATTTACTTTAGGAAAACTTAGTTCATAGTCTTTTGAAAACTTATTAAATTTAAAACTTATTTAACCTTAATAAATTTAAAATAATTTGTTCAAAACCTTTACTAATCTCAAAACTTAATCAGGATAATTATTATTAAAAAACAATGGGTTAACAAAATTCAAATTTTGATTTGTTTTAAATTTTTAATCTGCCATTTCAAACACTCGAGCGAACCTCGAAATAATTCCGATCCAGACCCTAGCTTAACTTTGGGTTCCCCCACCTTTCACCTGCTTCGAGTTATCTCGCCATTTTCTTCGGGACGAACCCGAGTAACCCATCATCTTCCTAAAATTTTAATAACACAGCCAGATACATCACGTGCCAGTGCAACGTGCATACCACCGCGACCAACTTTGATCGACTTCACCGACGTTTACAGGTCAACGTTGACCTCTTCCATCCATTCCGACAACCCAAAACTAAAAAGAGCTTGAAAATCAAATTTGAGCATCAACGACTACCACCTGAAACAAGTCGACCGTCCAAAAATGCTTTACGCCGCCACGCCATGTCGCCTGAATCTTTACAACTCCGACCACAGCTCCCCTACCCATTCACGTACCTTTTCCCCTTAGATCGGTCCTCCCCGATCTATCTACGACGACGGACAAATTCGAAAATCAACGCCCATCAATTCCTGTCCTTAAACCCTAAAAAAGCTTCTCCATGCATCCATAATGAACCAGAAAATCATTGAATATTTTTCTGATGATCCTAGACCCCTAAACATGCTCCTTTTTTGGTCTCGTGATTCCCTGACTTAAAAATCATGAATTCATTATTAAATATCATGGTTTATGAAGTCGAATAGGATCATGCAATCAAAACCCGAGTTATAATCAACTAAATTTTGACAAGATTTGATTTTTTTTTCTATGTTTTTACATTTCTAGCAAATCCATTCATTTTTAAATACTTAAGAGTATTTTTAAAATTTAAATCCTGCAAATTCAATCATTTATTGTTTAGACATCAAAGCCTATCAGTGAATAAAAGACGAGATTTTGAATTTTCTTTTTGAACTAATTTTAACCCTATAAATTTAAACAGAGGCCTAAGTGCCTGTTCACAGAGTTACACATCAATGTTATACACATATAAACACATGTAGATATATTTTCATTCTATATCACATTCATTTCCACAACAAAAAGTAAAAACATCAAGACATACCAAAGATTCAAGCTTAAATGGGTCAAGTTTGCTCACCTTTTTGCCGTTGAACAAGGAAGCAGAGAAGAGACTTGATGATTTTGAGCAGAGACTTGCTCTTTAAATTTGTTTTGTTGATCTGAACTTGTTATTGCTTTGCTCTGGATCAAGTCAGGTTGAAGATTGTTGCAACTGTTTGATTTTAAAGACTTTATACTGTTTTTGATTTATCATTTCCAGGTTGAAGCTTTTTGCTTTTTCCAAATTTTAGCTTTGATTAGATTTGCTTTTTTTTTTCTTCTGGTTTTTATCTTTTGATCCTCTTTTGTTTGTTTTTTTCTTTTTAGTTTTATGAAATATGAAGATGAAAGAAAATTTAGGGAACATGCATTAGCCTAATCTTTTTCTCATACATTATATTTATAAATTTAATTTAAGAGAGGATTTAATTGCCACTTGTTAAATCCATAATCTCTTTAGTTAACACTTGTTTAAATGCATGTATTTATGTTTTTCAAATATCTAAATAAAATCATTTTGTGTTAAAACCCTTTTTTAAACTTTTATTTACATATGTATTGTTTTATACTTATATATATATATATATATATATATATATATATATATATATATATTGAAAGGCAAGTAGGGTTGAATGGACCCTTGCCATATTTATTAAGCACACATACACAAAACAAAGGAGAGCAATAACATGCTAAGCTCCCAACACAAATACAGAGAAAACACAAGGAGAGAAAAGAAAGAATACAGTAAATAACACTCAAGCAAGAAAAAACAAAGAAAGGCAAGACCACCACCCTAATCCATCGAGTCATAAGCAGCATGATGTGAGGACTTCTCCTTGACCCTAGCACTTATGATATTGATCAAAGCACTATCAACCTTCTTTTTATTCTCAAAGACTCTAGCATTTCTCTCAGCCCATGTAACATCCACATACTCTTTCAGAATCAACAAAAGCCAAAATGAAGTAGCATTCTTCCACCTAGTATTCCTGAAAAGTCTGTTCCACTCAGCTTTACCATAAAGTATAGGCTCAGTAAACCCAGCACCAATGAGACAAGCCTTCCAAATTTTATTAGTTACCACACACTCAAAGAAAAGGTGAGAAGCATCTTCAGTTACATTATTACAGTAGACACAAGTCAAGTCCACAGTGAAACCTCTTCTGCATAACTTATCTTTAGTCATCAGAGCATTCCTGAGAACTTTCCAAAGAAGGAAATTCAGTTTATGAGAAGTTAAAGTATTCCAGACTCTACCATGCCATCTAAAAACAGGGTTACTATCATCTCTTTTCAAAGCTTTGTAAATACATGCTATGGAGTGCTGCTCAAGCTTGGCAGCCCAAACATACCCATTACCATCAGTGGGGAGCCTGTTGCATTTCACAGCATCCTATAGTTGATTGATGATAGGATTGGAAGTGTAGGGTAACTCAATCTCATCATCAAAACAATAATCCATAGCCCTGGCATTCAAGGGGATGCCAGTTTGGATTCTCTGATCAAAAGAGAGAAGGTCATACAATATCACTCCTCTACCCACTCAAGATTCAAACCAGAACTTAGCAGAACAATCTGTGCCAAGTAACAACTGGACATGAGGAAGTAAAATGCATCTGAGTTTCAGGATTGATCTCCACACCTATCCACACAGAGGAGATGGAACAATTTTCCAGAAATTTTTATTGCCAATGTGATGATTCCTAGCCCATTTAACCCACAGATTAGGTTTGTTATTGATCAGGTTATCAAAATGCTTAGAAAAGGCAGCTTGATTCCATGTAGTCAAACACTTGATACCCAATCCACCATATTTTTGAGGTTTTTCCAATTTAGCATAAGCAATAGGAATTAGTTTATTAGAATACATATCCCTAGTCCACAGAAAGTGATTCATTGCTTTCCTAATGCTAGATAAAAGAGCAGAGGGCAAAATAAAACACCTGCTCCAATATACAGTCATGGCTTGAATTATTGACTTAATGATAGTGGATCTGCCTGCCTGAGATAACTTATTGCTAGCCCATCTATTCATAGCTTCAGTGATTCTTTCAAACAGAGGTAAACAAGCAGCGGAACTAATTTTCCTGGTGGACAAAGGAATTCCCAGGTGCATGGTTCCAGCAGGTAGAATGGGTAATTGACTTTGTTGAAAAATGATCTGCTTGTCAGTGTCATTGAGACCAGCAACCAAGAGGTGAGACTTACTTCTGTTGACCTGGAGACCAGTGCACTTCTCAAAAGTGTTAAAGATGCCTTTGACACAGTTCAAAGATGACACAGTTGGCTTAATAAATAGAATCACATCATCAGCAAAAAGAAGAGAGGTAATGAGTGGATTCCTGCATTTGGGATGCAACTCAAATTTGTTATTTCTGACCTCTTTGTTAATTATCCGAGTAAAAAATTCCATCACAATAATGAACAAGTAGGAAGACATAGGGTCTCCTTGCCTTATGCCTCTCTTACTTCTGAAATAACCAACAGTGCCACCATTATAACGTAAAGAGTAGGAAACTATGGATATACAAGTGTAAATCCAGCTGACAAAATGGCAGGGAAAACCCATTAAACCCATAATACCAGTCAGAGCTTCCCAACAAACAGTATCATAAGTTCTTCTAATATCAAGCTTCATCATAGCTCTAGGAGAAACATGTGTACGACCATAACCATTAAGAAGTTCATGAGTAACCAGCACATTATCAAGGATACTTCTGTTATTCAAAAAGGTAGCTTGGTTCTCAGAAATCACAGAAGGAAGCACATGCCTAAGCCTAGCAGCAATGATTTTAGAAATGCATTTGTATATAATGTTATAGCAGGCAATTGGTCGAAAAGCATGGAGAGTTGCAGCATGTTTAACTTTAGGCACTAAACACAAATTGGTAGCATTGATGGGGATAGGCAATTTATTGTGCACAAAGAAATTTTGCATGGCTGCCAAGAGGTCAACAGCTATAATATCCCAATAGTGAATAAAGAAGACAGCATTAAAGCCATCAGGGCCTCCACATGAGTCTCTCTTCATACCAAACATAGCATTATATATTTCTTCATTAGTTACAGTTGAAGATAAAAAGGTGATATCATCATCAGACAGGACAGGCAGAGGAGTTGAGAAGAGCTCATGAGAGGAAGGGGTCCAAGTTTCATTAGGGGAAAAAAGATTAATGTAATGGTTAATGAAGGCTTTGTCAATGTCTTCAGGCTTGTTTAATATCCTACCATCATCAATTTGAATTTGACAGATGTTTATTTTGGCATTTTTAATGTTTAGGGAACTATGATACAATTTAGAATTTCTATCACCATGCAAATCCCACTCCTTCCTCAATTTTTGTTTCTTCATGCTTTGTTCAGCAACCAAGGCATCAAAAAGACGCTGAGTTAAAACATGTTCCTGCTCAGAAAACCTGATATTACCTGGGTCATCAAGCATCCTCAGCTGAATAGCAGACAGCTGACACTGCAGATTAGTTGAATACTTGTTACCATCACCATACTTGTTCTTTGCCCAATTCTTTAAAGCTTCCTTGGTTGCCTTCAGTTTTTGCTGCAAAATAGACATTTTTTACCATATTTAGGGCATTTCCAAACATTATTCACTAAAGGCATAAATTATGGATCATTAATCCAGGAATTAAAAATTTTAAAACTTGAGTTTCTTTTAATGGCATTGCAATCAGGGGCTAAAAACACAGGAGAATGATCAGAGAGCAGTAGGGGGAGGATATGGTTTAGAGAGTAGGGGAAGTGAGTAAGGGCTTTAGTGTTGGGAAAAGATAAGTAAAGTCTACTCATGGTTCTCACTCCAGATCGACTTTTGTTGTTCTAAGTGTATTTTGGACCAACGTAGGCAGCTTCATGTAAGTTGGAAGCAGAGATAGCATAGTTGAGAGGAGCAATGTCAGAGATTGAAAGGGGAGTGCCACCACAACGATCATCAGCAGATAGCATACAGTTGAAGTCACCTAACACAAACCAAGGATGATTTTCCTGCCTAAGATGAGGTAAATAGTTCAACATAACATGCCTAGCAGCTGTATGGTTATCCCCATAAATAAAGGTCAGATAGAAGGAAGTTTTGGTTGGATGATGTAAGGCATGGAAATGGATGAATTGCTTGTGGGATATTATTGGTGTTAGGGAGTAGAAGTCAGGGTCAGAAAGCACCATGATTCTGCCATATGGAGCCTCATCCAAATTATGATGAACACTCCATAGTGGATTTATTAGCTTGGCAGCTCTGAGGGTAAGATCAAGGTTGAGTTTGGTCTCAAGAATGCCAAAAATGCTTATTTTATTCTCAGAGATAATGTGTTTAGCTTGCACAAGTTTAATATCCAAATGTGCACCTCTTATATTCCAAAACCCAATATTTTGTAACATGGGATAACTTATGGTTGTGGAGTTTGCAATCTCATAGACCTACGAAGGCCTGAATTTGGGGTTATATCCTTTTCAAGTAATGTCTCAACATAGTCAACAAACTTTCCTTTGTCAAAATCAGACAAGTTACTTTCCTTTTTTTTCTTAAAGCTGCTGGGGTTCTTATGCCAAGGGATTGGAGGTTTAGGCAGGGCATGTAGAGGGTGATCCTGATGAAACAAATAACCAGGGGGGAGAAATATGTGAATAAGGAGGTATTGGATGGTTGCAAGGGGATGTGGTCACATCTAAAACATGCACACAGACATTGTGTGCATGTGACTCTACAGATTGCACAAGAGGATTGTGAAGACTGTAGGAATAGGTAGCGATATCAAAGGTCTTTTGTTTTATCTCACTGGGTAACAAGGAAGGAAGATTACCATCCAAAATATCATTGCTACCATTTTTTCCAGTTTGACAAATTGTTTCAGCTAGCATATCTACCTTTTGTTTTCCTTTTATCAATTCATTCTGTTTTGACTTTCCTTTCTCAACCAATTCCTGTACTAGCTTGCCATAATTATTTGCAAGTTGAAAATTATCAACTAAATCAACTTCATCACATTGTTCTTCTGAATTCTTCTTAAAGCATGCATCCATACTATTAGTAGCTACTAATACTTCCTTACTGGTTAGAACAGTTAAAACATTTAATAATTCAGAGCTTCTTTTGTCACCTCCTCCTTCATTACTCAGTTCTTCATTTTCTTCATTTAATTCTTGTAACACTTGAAATTTATTTCCTAAGTTCATCTCCACTACCTCAACGATTTCCCCTTCTTCAACTAAGTCTACTACATTATCTTTGCTATTAAAAGTTGCAATTCCTTCTTTTCTTGATAAACTGTCTCTGTCACTCCCATTATTACCACTCCCATTATTTTCCTTGGTCTTCATTAATTCACTCTTCCTTTTGCTTCCATGCTCAACTTTTTTCCACACTCTTTAAGATTTATTATGCAATAATTTGTCATTTTGTTCTTTCACCTGGGAGTCTTTTTGTGGTGCTTGTTTTGGTAAAGAATTCATATTACTGTTCAGAGCTTATTTTATCAAAACACTATTTTTGCAGCTAAAAATATCATGCCCAAACACCTTACAGGTTGTACATGCTAGTGGCCTCCACTGATATTCCACAAAAACAGTTTGCTTTGTTCCATCCTTACACAGTACTTGAAAGCTGTCCACTAGATCAGAGATGGGTGTCACTTCCACCAAGGCTTTAGCATAGGTCAACCTTTCCATTTTTTCTGTACTTTCATCTAAACATTTAACACTCCCAATTCTTCCTGCAAGCCAGTTGATGCCTAGTGGGGACCACTCTGCTAGAGGTATGTTGTAAATGTGTATCCATATAGGAACTGAAGTGACTGAGCCGCACACATTGCTTACTGTGGGGTCCCATTGTTTAACAATTAACAATTTGTTCCTCATGATTATCGGGTCAGCCTTGATGATCCTACACCGATCATCCTCACTTGAAAAAAGGAACAAGAAGACCACACCATCAGATTTGACCTTAATGTTTCCTTTCAAATGCCACACACGCTTGAGGTGTTGGATTACTGCAGTAAAAGATAGGGGTTTATCGAGGAAAAAGCTAACTAAATAATCTTGCCAAATACATTGCCCCACTTCTTGAACAGCATCAGGAAGAACCAGAGCATCTCCAACATATTCATTGATGAAGTTAACAGTCATGTACTTCCCCACATTGCGTGGATTGTTCTTGAAAAGAGAAGTCCATGCTTGTTGACTTGAGTTGATGATGGGGGGGAGACTGAACAAACAAGGAAGGATCAGAGATTGGAAGGGGGGAAGTAATTGAAGAAAGGTCGGGGTGGATAGGAGATGTCAGTGGCAATGGTGGGGGATCAGGATCAGGCAAGGTAGGATCAGGGGAAGGAAGTGGATGGCCTGGAAGGAGGGAAGGAAGAGCTCTGCCATTAAAAAAAAAGATAGGAGATGAAAACTTTGGGGCCAAGGAAACTATGGAAACTTTGGGGCCAAGGAAACTATGTTTGCCCTGGCCTTTGGTTAAGCCGGTTTTATAAGTGGCCGTGCACTATGTCTCATTATTGTGGCCGCTGGGATTCGAACCGGTGCCACTACAACCACATGTAGCAACTCCACTATGTCTACTTTTATATATTTACCTTTTTATTCATATATATATATATATATATATATAAAACTTTGTTTTAAACCTTGTTTTATTTTTATTTATTTACATAGATTTAAGTTTTTTATTGCTTATGTTTATATTTGTACATTTTCCATTATTTTATTTTTATATAACTTTTTAAAGAAATGATTAAAAATGTAATTATACACAAATTACAAATTATATATAAATATTTATTAGTTCTTCAAAAATATAAAGATTTTTAACTTCAATTTTTCAAATATATTTATTTCTGAATTTCGAATTAGAAATTCTATTTTAAAATCATATTTATATTCATTTGTATTAATAAACAAGCAAATATTTACTTAAATTTAGAAAATACCAAATTAATTCATTCCAAAAATTAAATTAATTATCAAATTAAACTTGGCTAAAATCCGAGAATGTTACAGTTAGTCCCTTTCCTTGCCATTTGTTGGAATCCATTCTCTAATAAACGCCTTGAGTTTTTAATTGTATATCTATTATTGTTATGATGTACACACATCACAGCTACTTGATTATCGATATTGTAAACCCACAGACATTATTATAATGTCACTGGATTTTATAATGTTAAATGTTTTGGTTGTCTTAAGGTAAAAATTCATCCATATTTATGTCAGCATGGTCTTACGAGATACCTTTTATTTCAAAAAGGATTTTCCATTGTAGAAATCAATATAATTGATTTGGTGAGCTTTCTCACTTTGGTTTACCAGACTGATCTGAGTGTTATTTTCTTACTATGCTCGGATCAGACCGAGCATAATTTTAGAACTAATTGGGATACCTTGGAGTTTCAAGAGACGATTTGGATGTCCAAGATGTATTCGCATACCTTATATTCTTCTGTTGTTCTGTTTTGTTTTGTTCTTGTTTGTAATTATCAGCAATTGTAAGTACGGGCTATTATTGTGAGAAATGCAGATTACAGATCTTAAGGCTAGGATTAACACTAGAGGGGGGTGAACAGTGTTTATAAAGAATTACTAAATATTTTGAGTTTATGTTAATTTAGACACGGATGTGTGCAATATACAGACACATATATGATCAAAGAAACAAACACAGATGCAGAAATAAAATAAGAAGCAGTAAAGGAAAGAACACACCGGGTTTTATACTGGTTCGGAGTTACCCTACATCCAGTCCCGCAACACAAGTAAGGATTTCCTTTCAAAGCAATCTTTACAATTACACCCTCGATTTCAAGGCTACGAGGTACGCCCTCCAGAATCTCAATCCTCTGGGTAGAGATACTTGGTTTTACGGGCAACAAGTTCACCCACTTGATTTTACAGGCAACAAGTTCACCCAATTGATTTCCCAAGGCTATAATCACACCTTATCACGCTTGATTGATTTTCAAGGCTACAATCACACCTTTTCTCGCTAAGTTGATTACAAAAAGCCTATAACTCTTAATAGCACTGAGGATCTTGTTGAGATAGTGATAGAGAATCAAACTACGAATGATCGGGTTCGATTCAATGTTGATTTCGGTAGAGTAATGGTAAGAATATGTATTAAGAAAAGTGGAAGAAGAAGAGGAGTGAAAAACCAGAAAATCTAATATAAAATTCGTTGAAACTAACCCCTATTTATAGAAGAACAACAGCCATGTCCATTCGTGAAGAGTTATGGCGAATAGACACTTCTTTTGAAATTTAATTTTTGAACGTAACTGACACTTTGTCAACATGGTCACCATGAGTATGTCGACATCCCAAGGCAATTTTTGATGATTTGATTTTCTTTGAAAATAACCTTTATCTTATACTAAAACTACAAATATACTTGACTATGGTTAAAATTCATAAGTAAATATAGAGAATAATTTATATAGAATTTAACTATAATTTTATATTTAAATCTAAGTATAAATATTTAAAAGTTAAATATATTATATTAAAAGATAGTTTAAAATCATGAGTAATTTGACTTTGAAATTAAAGATGATTTTGAGGCTAAAATTATTTAAAATCAGGATAGAGGTTTTTGAATCTTTTAAAAGGAAAGTTTTGAAATCATTTTGAAAACAAGCTAATTTTTGTAAAATCATTTGAATAAAAATTAGCGGACACAAAACAATGTTCCACTAGATTTTTCGTAGGTTCCATCCTACTTAGGGTTCCATCCCTTTAACGGGCTCGAAGTGGATTCCATTTCACGAATAAATTGGATTTTAAGATGGCAGTGCTTTTATAGGAGTTTTAACAAAATTTCCTAATAAAAATACTTATCCTTGAAGTCTTGAACTCTTGATAATATTGATACTCATGAGTCTTCAATCTTGATATCTTGAATCTGTATACTATATAGTCTTCATTCTTGGTACATGCATGGTTAAATCCTTCATATACATATGTATCTAAACTTATAATGTTAGTATTTATATTTTACAATCTATTCTAAGGTTGTTGTCATCAAAACCTTCATCTCACGGTCTAAAAATCTCCCCCTTTTTGATGATGACAACCTTTGTTTATAAAATATTACTTCTATCCTAATAACTCCCCCTAAAACTAATAACTCACCCTTAATCTATGCCCTATTTCCCTATTTTATACGTCCCCCCTTTGTCATCAACAAAAACAAACTCTAAACTTTATAAATCTAAACTATACAACTCTCCCTAAATCTAACACCCTATGGTATGTGATTATAATGATAGTGTTATCATAAGTAATCAACACTTAGATCTAAAACTAAAACTTACTACTGACTATTCTAACTAAAATCCATGATAATACTTATAATTAAAACATATAAGATCACACATTACATATAAAGTTGTATTTACATGAGCGTTTAGAGAACATAAAGAAACACAAACAATAATGGAGAAGAAAGAAAAGAAACTAAATAGGAGATCTATGAGTCGAACAATGCGGATAGTGGAAACAGAAATTTCCGCACTGTTCAACAAGATTCCCATCTTTATCAAAGCACACTTCTCCAACGCAGATGACTTTGTCGTCATCTTCCGCTTGCGCTTCTTCCATGGGTTCTTCTTCTTCTTCGCTGGCCTCTTATTCTTTATTGTGTGAAGAATCTTCATCAATCAAGATAGGGTTGGCTTGATTATCCATTAGAAATTTTTGCAAATTCCTAAGAATCTTGCCTTGTCTCTCTTGTTCCTTTGCCATACGGAGTTGAATCACTTGAATTTCATTCATCATCTGAAGTGCATCCTTCAAAGACTCCTCCATTTTTGTTACATGAGCGAGAGTAGTACGTTGAAACGGACCAGAAGTAGGAGAGGGGAACGAAAATGTTGATTTTATGTTTGATTTGGAAGACGATGCCATGATTTTATTTATTTCAGAAGATAGAATAGAAAGAGAATAGAGAGAATGATCAAAAATTCGAAAATAAGAAGAATACATAACCTATTTTTTGAATTTTGGTGAGAAAAATTTTAAAAAATAAAAAACGTTATATGTCGACATGGGTATATGGGGGATGTCGACATGCTCCTTTATATTTTTACTATTTGATTTATTTTAGTATTAATTATTTATTATAATGGATATTTATATTTTATATTTCTGTTATTGAACAAATACCTAATTCTCTTCTTAATTTAGTAAATATTGATTCATTAAGGGTTTTGTTAAAATATCAGCAATTTGATTCTCAGAATTGATATAATCGAGAGTAACTACTTCCTTACTTATATTATCTGTGAGAAAATGATGTCCGATATCAATATGTTTAGTTCGAGCATGTACAGTAGTATTTTTGGATAAATTTATTGCACTAGTATTGTCACAATAAATTTGTGATTTCGAGATATTTAAACTGTAATCTTTTAAAGTTTGTTGCATATGTATTACTTGATAACAAGCCAAAGCAGCAGAAATATACTCTACTTTAGTTGTTGATAAAGAAACCGTGTTTTGCATTTTACTAAACCAAAGTCCCACTTGTACGTTTTCGGTCTGATTTACAACCAGCATAATCAGCATCACAGTAAGATACGAAGTCAAAAGAATCATTTTTAGGATAACATAAACCATAATCAAATGTGTGTTTAACATATCTTATGATATGTTTTATGGCTTTTAAGTGGGTCTCTTTAGGTTGGGATTGATATGTGGCACAGAGACAAACCCTATGCATGATATCAGGTCTACTAGCAGTAATATATAGTAGTGATCCAATCATTCCTTTATATAATTTTTGATCTACATCTTTCGAGAGATCTTCTTTACTAAGGTACTCATTTTTGCCATGGGAGTGGGTTTTCCACTTGCAGTAGTCAAACCAAATTTACTAATTAGGTCTTTAGCATATTTTTCTTGACTAATAAAGATACCATTATCTAATTGTTTTATATGTAATCCTAAAAAGAAATTTAATTCACCCGTATGACTCATCTCAAACTCTTTTGTCATTATTTCAGAAAATTCTTTATTCATTTCAAAATTAGTTGATCCAAAAATGATATCATCTACGTAAACTTGTACTAGTTGAATATCATTTTAATTTCTTTTAATAAAAAGAGTATTATCTACTATACCAATTTTAAAATTTGATTGTAATAAATAAGATCTTAGTCAATCATACCAGGCTCTTGGAGCTTGATTTAGACCATATAAAGCTTTCTTAAGTTTGTAAACATGATTTGGTAATTTATCGTTTTCAAAAAGTGGTGGTTGTTCAACATATACTTCTTCTTTTACAAATTCATTTAAAAAGGCACTTTTAACATCCATTTGAAATTATTATGATTTGCGAAAGCAAGTCGAATCCTAATGGCTTCTAATATTGCTACGGGAGCAAAGGTTTCATCAAAATCTATTCCTTCTTCTTGACAATAACCTTGAGAGACTAATCGAGCTTTATTTCCAACTACCTCTCCTTGTTCATTCATTTTATTTTTATAAACTCATTTAGTTCCGATTATAGTTTTATTTTCAGGTCTAGGAACAAGTTCCCAAACATTAATTGTAGTAAATTGATTTAATTCTTCTTACATAGCCAAAATCCATGAATCATCAGTTGATGCTTCTTTGGATTTAGGGTTCAATAGTTGATATAAAAGCTACATTACTCATTTGACTTAGTTGATTCTAGTTTTAACAACAGATTGCATATCTCCTAGTATATTTTCTATAGGATGATCTTTTAAAAGTTTAGTCCTTTTATTAAGATGACTAATTTCATTGTTAGTTTCAACTGATTCTTGATTTTCAGTGATTAAATCCTCTTCATCATTTGTATCTTCAAAATTTTTGAAATTTTCATCAAATGAAACATGCATTGTTTCTTCGATAGTGTTAGTTTTTAAACTAAACACTCTGTATGCTTTACTTCTATTAGAGTATCTGATAAAGATTCCTTTGTCGGATTTAGGATCAAATTTATCTAAATTATCTTTTGTATTTAAAATAAAGCATTTACTTCCAAAAATTATGAAATACGATACCTTAGGTTTCTTTGAAAAAAGAAGTTCATAAGATGTCTTATCAGTTAACGGTCTAATTAAAATTCTATATAAAATATAACAGGCGGTAGCAACTGTTTCTGCCCAAATATTCTTTGGTAAATTACTATCTGAAAGCATAGTTCACGCACACTCTTGAATTGTCCTATTTTTACGTTCTACTACTCTTTTTTGTTGTGGAGTTGTCGGAAATGAAAAATTGTGAGTTATTCCTTTTTTATTGCAGAATTCCTCGAACTTTTCATTTTCAAATTCACCACCGTGATCCCTACGAATAGTTATAGTTTTTAAAGAAAATTGATTTTGAATTCTTTTCGAAAAGTTCTTAAAACATTCAAAAGTATCACTTTTATGTTTCAAAAATATTGTCCATGTAAATCTAGAATAATCATCTACAATTACAAAAACATATTTACTATGATTTATTGACAGAATTTGAGATGGACCAAATAAATCAAGATGAAGTAATTCAAGAGGTTTTGAAGTTGAAATCATATATTCTAATTTAAAAGAACTTTTTCTAAGATTTCCTAATTGACAAGCATCACATAGACTATCTACTTTAAAATTCATTTTAGGAAGACCTCTTACTAGATCATGTTTTGACAGTCTAGATAAGAGTTTGAAATTCAAATGCCCAAATCTCTTATGCCAAATCTAAGGGTCACTTGTATTTGCCAACAGACACAGGTTATCATTTGAAACTTTCATATTAAGAATATAAATATTCTTTTTCCTGACTCCCTCAAATATAGTAGTTGAATTATTATCTTCAATGTGGCATTTATCTTTTTCAAATTTAATTTTATATCCTTTATCGCATAGTTGACTTATACTTAGCAGAATATGTTTCAGATCTTAACTAGCAAAACATTAGTAATAGTACGAGTTTTAGAATTCCCGACTTTGCCGATGCCAATCACATATCATTTTGAATTGTCTCCAAAATTAACCAGTCCTCCGTCTTTGTATATAATATCATTCAGTATATTTGGATTGCCAGTCATGTGTCTAGAACATCCACTATCAAGTATCCATTTATTCTTTCTGATCTGCACAATTTGTCCGTTGTGGATTGATTCCTCAACAGCCATAAAGCATGATTCCTGCACATCAAATAATTTTGATAGATAACTTGAATTTGAATATTGATTATATGCAGACTCATGAAACAATGATGATTTGAATATTTCAAATCTAGTATTAACAAATATAGCCATTTTAAAAGCTTTTTCAAAAATCAGATTATGAAACTTTGAAAACCTTGCTCTGATACCAATTATGAGAAATGCGGATTATGGATCTTAAGGCTAGGATTAACACTAGAGGGGGTGAATAGTGTTTATAAAGAATTACTAAATCTTTTTGAGTTTATGTTAATTTAGACACAGATGTGTGCAATATACAGACATAGATATGATCACAGAAACAAACACAGATGCAGAAATAAAATAAAAAGCCGTAAAGGAAAAAACACACTGGATTTTATACTAGTTCAGAGTTACCCTATATCCAGTCCCACAACACAAGTACGGATTTCCTTTCAAAAGCAATCTTTACAATTACACCCTCGATTTCAAGGCTACGAGGTACACCCTCTAGAATCACAATCCTTTGGGTAGAGATACTTGATTTTATGGGCAACAAGTTCACCCACTTGATTTTACAGGCAACAAGCTCACCCAATTGATTTCCCAAGGCTACAATCACACCTTATCACGCTTGATTGATTTTCAAGGCTACAATCACACCTCTTCTCGCTAAGTTGATTACAAAAAGCCTATAACTCTGAATAGCACTGAGGATCTTGTTGAGATAGTGATAGAGAATCAAACTACAAATGATCGAGTTCGATTCAATGTTGATTTCGACAAAGTAATGGTAAGAATATGTATTAAGAAAAGTGGAAGAAGAAGAGGAGTGAAAAACCAGAAAATCTGATATAAAATTCATTAAAACTAACCCATATTTATAGAAGAACAACAACCATGCCCATTCGTGAAGAGTTATGACGAATAGACACTTCTTTTGAAATTTAAATTTTGAACTTAACTGACACTATGTCGATATGGTCACCATGAGTATGCGACATCCCAACGCAATTTTTGATGATTTGATTTTCTTTGAAAATAACCTTTATCTTATATTAAAACTATAAATATACTTGACTATAGTTAAAATTCATAAGTAAATATAGGGAATAATATATATAGAATTTAACTATAATTTTATATTTAAAAGTTAAATATAATATATTAAAAGATTGTTTAAAATCAGGAGTAATTTGACTTTGAAATTAAAGATGATTTTGAGGCTAAAATTATTTAAAATCAGGATAGAGGTTTTTGAATCTTTTAAAAGGAAATTTTTGAAATCATTTTGAAAACAAGATAATTTTTGTAAAATCATTTGAACAAAAATTAGCGGATACAAAACAATGTTCCACTAGATTTTTCGTACGTTCCATCCTACTTAGGATTCCATCCCTTTAACGGGCTCGCAGTGGATTCCATTCCACGAATAAATTGGATTTTAAGATGCCAGTGCTTTTCTAGGAGTTTTAACAAAATTTCCTAATAAAAATACTTATTCTTGAAGTCTTGAACTCTTGATAATCTTGATACTCATGAGTCTTCAATTTTGATATCTTGAATCTCTATACTGTACAGTCTTCATTCTTGGTCCTGCATGGTTAAATCCTGCATATACATATATATCTAAACTTACACTGTTAGTATTTATATTTTATAATCTATTCTAAGGTTGTTGTCATCAAAACCATCATCTCACGGACTAACAATTATAACTATCCAGGATGATAATAGGTTAGTGTACTCTGATGTTGTGTATAATAAAGATGATTTCTATTTGTAAAGATTTTGTCTATGTTATATATTGCTCGGCATGATGTAAGATTTTATTCCGTCTTCTTATTACTTCACACCAAATGACCTATCTTTTGGATACTTAAATGATCGGCACATGAATACCGAGGATGCATTAAGTGTCATCTTTAGTTGTAAGAAAGGCAGATCGTTGCAATATGTATGGTTGATGTGTCGATAGACTTTACTTAGAGATGGATTATCTTATATTTGTGTTGCACTTGTTTATACCATGCCCATTTTTATTTCATATTGACATCTACATTCTAAACATAGTCTAACCTATGTGTTATTTGTATAATACTTAGGTTAGTTTGAGACATTTCAGGTTTAGGGACGAGTTGACCAGTTGTGGATATTAGGCATAGATGGAGGATAGATTTGTATATCATATTGTATATTGTAGTACATGTGTTAGTGTATTGATGGAATGTATGTATTTATGACATATTATGTATATATTTGATGATAGTGGGCATTTTGACTATTTTGTAGACCCATTTGGACTCATTTATATTATTTATTATATGTTATCGCAACGTTGATGACCCTCTGTTCACTGTGATTTATTTTATATTATGTATTGTTCTATCCTGGAGGTACACGTGTTTATAGCCTTGTGCCGACACTACATAAGTATATGTGAATTGTTTATGATTTTTAAGTTATTTGCTGGGTTTTAGCCCAAGGGAATATTCATGTGTATACCCCATACATCCTTATTCTTCATATTATTTGACAGTATTACCTAGTAGTACTATTAGATAGTATGAATATAGAGGTGGGGTGTTATAGCTGGTATCAGAGCAGGTTTAGAACTATATACTGAATATATGAGACATGATTCATTGTCCTAGTTAGGACTTAAAGTGCCTATCCTCATGGATGTGTGATAGATTATTGTTTATATTAAGTGATAGTAGAAGTATCTGACTATTATTAGCATAATCATATGGGATGTATTTGTTATTTTCCTACTATATATGTATATTCCTTATCTTTACCTCTTTTGTATGTGTTTGTTTTCGTATGAAGTCGAAGTTGTTGAGGGAGGTAGTGAAGTAAGGAGTAGTTTGCCCAACGAGTATCATCGGTATTCATGATAATGTATAAACCTCTATGTGGCTTGTATATGAATGTAGTGATCGAGTTGTTATCAGAGTAATGCAGTGGAAACTGATAGATAATTTTCTATTGAAGGATTTGGTTGCTTGTTTAAAAATGTGTGTATTGTGGAGTTGATGCTTGTTTGATTTTATTGACGATGTAATGATTTTTATTGTTGTTGATAATTTACGACTTGAATGTATATACGAATTTTTGAAAATAAATATTTTATTTAAACAAGTAAATGATTTGGTAAAAATATGAATTTTATCTTATAAAGTGATTGGAAATTATTTTCAGCAGATTGTTTTGGTGTTAGTTTGTCCGTCGAGAGTTTTAAGAATTCTGGTCGATATGTCTAATCAGCATTGTCGAAGGGATTCCTAAACACTTAAATGAGGCAAATCTGACATGATATTTTGGAACGATACAAGAAATATTTTACTCAGAATTGTATATTATTTTGTAGAATAATATATTTTTAGAAAATGAAAAATATTATTTGTTAGATTTGAATATATTTTGAGCAGCATATGTAGCCATTGGATATTAGTGTGAAGTTGAGATCACTGGCGAGACAATGTTGATGTATTATCCAAGGCAGTCAACATTGCAGCCAATTAGCGAAATGAACCACTAAAATTTATGGCACTATAATGTTGCATATTTTAATATAAATTTATATGTGGAAAATTCACATTTATCTAAGTTTGAATTAGGGGGTTTCTTTTTTAGCAAACACTTGGTGTGACTGTTAGATTAGTCTCCTTTTCCATTTAGTTTCTTCATTCTAATCTCTTCACTTACATCCAAAGAATGTTGTGTCCAATTTTGATACACACTTTGGTGCTTTCACTGAGAAAACTCTGTTTTTCTCTAATTCGGTGGACTCCCTGTAGTTGTTGGATTGCTAAAATCTAAGGAGGAGATCCAGATCTGTCTTTCAGTAGTTCTTTCCATTCTTTCAGATTACTCTAGATCTAGGAAGAGCTATATTCAACATCGTGCGCACTACCAGAACTGCTTCCAATGCTGCAAATCAAGAAGGAAGGGATAGGCAAAATCCCACACAACTGACCATAGCAGGCCAAACGTCAGTTGGAGCTCAAGATCCACTTGTTCCAATAACTATAGTGGAGTTCCAAACTCTTATGTAAGATCTTACTCAGATCCGTCAGGAGCTCACTCAATAGATTCGTGCCAACACGGAACTCACGAACCAACTAAATGAAGAAAGGCGAGGGAGATATAGAAGGGAGCACATCACTTATTCCTTGTCTAAAATCTTGGCTTCATCTGAGTTCAATCATAGATCTGCATGTTGCAAATTGGATGGAAACTACACAGAAGCCTCCGGGAATTAGCATGTTGTGAATCTCGGACAAGCCGAAATTGTCCCTTCTACAGGGCATCAAGCTGGACCTTCCTCCCAAGGAAGGAGACTTCCTTAAAACATTACCTAGGACTATGCAGCAGCCGCTGCTATAGCTCTGGATGCCGAGATCTAGAACCAACCAAATCCAGCCCCTCGTCACCATATTCATGCCCAGGATCCTCACTTCCTTAAAGCCCAAGAGCCAAGGAGATGTGGAATGGGCCGTTGACAATGACCGGGCCATCCTCGTGACATGAACTCGACCATGCCTTGGCCCCAAATCCTCAGATGCTTGACATTCCAACTGTGATACGCTAGATGATAAGAGAAAGTCAAGGCCTCATGAACAATGACTGGGGAATTTCTACAAGTCACATCCCGTTAACTAATGACAATCTCTATGCGGAGTCGCCACATCGATTCAGGATGCCAACCTTTCCAATGTATAAAGGAAATTTGGATCTCACTCAACATATTCTGAAATATGAATGGCGTATCAACGCCGCTCGAGTTGACAATGCGGTTTAGTGTAGAAGCTTCCCTATCTCCTTGGAAGGCATTGCAACTATGTGGTTCACCCATTTACCAACCATATCCATTTCATATTTTGACCAGTTAGCTAGTAAGTTTGTTGAGAAGTTCTGTATGCATGCAACAAGGCCGAAGGATGTCAATACCTTATCCAGTGTTACTCAAGCTCCAGGAGAGACTCTAAAGCATTATCTGGAAAAGGTTCCACGCGGCTTGTGCCGAAGTTAGCAATCACAATGACAACTCTATTCTGATGGCATTGACTAAAGGGATCGATCCTAATTTTGAATTTGGTGATTGGTTGGCAAGGAAACCCCCCGTTTCGTTGGACCGTTTCTATGCAAAATTAAAGCTTTCACATCTATTCATTTGATTGAGTGGGATCGTTTACCATAAAAAAGTGGGTAAAGAATTAACGAAAAGAAGTTGATTCAAGTTTCTATTTTTTTCTCGAGCAACCAAATTTTTGAGGAGACAGGATGCTAGACGGTCTAAGAAGCAGGACGTCGTGGGGCCCAGTAACGAAGGTATCCAGAATAATGTTGCAGTAAAGAAGATCGGGGAGAGTTCCTATAAAGTATAGTTGAATTTTCAGAATAAGGAAAGTCAACAAAAGGGTGATGGATGTCAAGGAAAGAAGAGAGGTCCTCATCGTAGGAGACCCAAAGCTCCTATGTTCGATCGATATACCCCTTCGAACATGTTACTAGAAAATGTTTATCTTCAGACTTGTAATACCAAGAAGTACAAGAAGACAGCTCCGTAACCATCATTCGAGAAACAGATTCAGACCGAGAAGTTCTGTAGGTTCCACGACTGTTACGACTATAACACTAATGAATGCGGTCAAATGCAGGATATTATTGAAAAGTTAATTAGAGAAAGGAAGTTGGAGCAGCTTGTCCAGGTTCCACAGGATGGTTGATCAGGCCCATCTAATCCCAGTTAGTTCCAAGGTCTAACTAGGCTTGAAGAAACTGCACGTACTGGCGGGAGACTGGTGATTAATACTGTGAGCGGTGGTCCTTATCCAGCTGATTGGAGCTGGAAGGAAATGGAGTCATATGCTAGTTCGATTAGGCATGTGGACTTCGAATATTTTAGTGGTACTGATGAAAGGGCCCCGACAAAGCAATAGAGGGCGATGACAGATAACATCATTTTCAGAAACCGTGATGCCGATAGAGTTGAGGCCCCCACTATTGATCCGTTGGTTATTTCTGCCCAGTTAGGTCCTGCTTGGATAAAGAGAGTCTTAGTCGATAATGGAAGTTCTGTGAATATACTTTTTAAACATGCATACAACCAAATGCTAATTGAAGCAAAGGATCTGAAATAACGTCAGTCATGCATACATGGTTTCAATGGAAGTGCAACCATACCGGCTGGAATGGTGGAATTACTAGTTGAGTTGGGTATTAGAGATCACCAGAGAGTCCGGATGATGTAGTTTTTTGTGTTGGACATACATTCCCCTTATAATGCTTTTTGGGCCGACCGACCCTTGTAGATTCCAGGGTACCAATTGCCCCTTGGTGTTTAACTCTAAGGTTCACCACTAATTATGGAGTCGGGGTAGTACATGGTTATTAGGCAGCTGGACGCACTTGTTATGTTGCAGATGTAACAACCTTGTATTTTGTAATTATTTTATTGTATATTTTAATTATTTTTAATGTAAGATTTTGATTTAAAAACTTATTTTACTTATTTTAAATGATTAAATTTATTATTTAAATATAATCTTGATCTTTATATGAGTTATAATTCCAAACTTGTGTAAGTTGAATATTTGCCTGAAATGCTGATTTTGGTCAAAATAGTCAAACTGTGACTTTCAACTTAAAATTTTAAAAGTTTAAAAATTTAATTTTTTCTTTTATTATGAGAGTACATAAAATTCTAAGAACACCACTTTTGGTTTCGTTGAAATCGGATGTAAATTGTGAAAGTTATACCCTTTACAATATTGTGCGTATATAGGGTTATTTAACAATAACTATTTTAAATTGTATAAATTACTTCTTATTGGTTTTATTTTATGTTAATATGTGATAATATGTTATATTATGTATATTTTGACTTTTAAGTATTTTTAAAATGATAATATAATTTTTCTAAAGTTTATTTGAATTTATTTCAATTTATAAAGCCTAGTTGGTATTTACTGCATTTTTCTTTATTTAACTTTCTATTTAATAAAAATTAAATTATTATTTTACCTTGAAAATGTTTTAAAACTATTTTTAATTCAAATTTTGTGTTATAATATTTTTTTGTGAAGTAATAAATTTTCCAAAGTCATTAGAGATTTTCTTGTAATTTTTATGTCAGGGTTGCCATTTTTAAGCAATTTCTTATTTCCTTTTTCTATTTTACTTAAAATAAATTATTTATTTTATTTTATTCTTACTTAGTTTCAGTTTTAAATAACATTTCTGAGTTTATTTTGTTTTTATAAAATTAAAAAGAAAAGGAAATGCAAAAGGTTTAGAAAGTTAAGAGATCTTAAAAGCCTGAAACGTAAAGACGTTTTATCCGTTTCTTTTTGGCAATTAATACATCAATTTATCTTAGCCATTCCTTTCCTCATCCTTTGCAGCCGACTCCCTCATATTATTCACGAATTTTCAAGCTCCAAAACCCTAAAAATCATGGCCTCCATCTTGAGAAAAAAATCTGGTAATGGCTACATCTTTTTTTCTACCTTTTTCTTCTCATTTTCTATGTATTTTGCCTAGTTTTCTATGCTTTCTGGATTGGCCTCTACCACCCACCATCACCACCATCCCCTACCACTCTTCCTTGGCATCATCTCCAGCCATCATTTCAGATCCATCCATGGCCACACCTCCCTTGGTGACAAAACTCCACAAAATTGCAAATAATGTCCAAAACAATACACTAGCCACCACTATTACTTCACCACCTTCATACTTCACCATGGCCACCACCTCTAGCCACGACCACCACCTTGCTACCACCACTACACTTCATCTTAGCTTCTGTCCAGATCTGAAATTGACATGGCCAAGACTCCATGAACCAAAACTCCACAAAAACAATGCATAAAGCCTTGAAACATTCATGATAGCCACCCTATCACTTCATATCTTCATCCACCACATTGGCCACCACCATAGGCCGCCGCCACCACCTTTTGCAGACCTCCCCACACCCCTCCATCTACTGTCCAAACCTGTACAAGTATGGCCAAGCCCCACTTGACCCAATGTCGAGCCTTGTTGTGCTCAAAAACTTCATATATGTTGCCTTGACCAATTGTATGCTTCATGTTATAACCCTACCACTCCATACTCCTTCTAGCCGTGAGTTATGGTGCCAAACTTGAGCTATATCATCATCATGGCTGAACCCAAGAACCTCCTAGGCCAAGCATTTGAATGGTTAAAGCAAGGTCAAGTAATCTATTCCTTTGTTGCTTCGTATTTTCATTGTTTCAACATTATTTTGCGTTGAATATTTATGTGTGTATTGTCTTGTTTTGGTTATTGTTTACAAGACAAATATAAAGGCTCTCCATTCATTCAAATAAAAGGTCATGCTATATCGTGCTTGTCGTGCTTTTGGAATCGCACTTGTGTTAGTTGTTTTGGTCTTCAGCTTGAAAAAGTGAGTCTTTCTCACTCTGACATTTATACTTATGAAAAGTGAATTGATGACAAGTGTTTAGTAATAAAAAAATGTTTATGCAAGTTAATGATGATCATATGATATGCTATGCCACATTATTACCATATTATTACCATGTTAAAACTGTTAATTTTCACCTGACATCTGATATATGACTGTATATTGTGATATTGACCTTGTTTATATTATTTCTGTATATGATCACACTGCAAGTTCCCTGTTGGAAAAAATGTTATGCGCTGAAATGATAGGCCTGAATGGTTTTAAATTTTTCATTTTGACTTGGGATTGCGAGTGTGAAATGATAAAACCCGGATTTTCTTTGTAAATTATGGGTTGAAATGATATATTACCCATATCACTTTACCTAGCGTAGAAAATTATATACAGGACCGTAGTTAAAATATGTTTTTCTAAAATTTTAAATATTTTAGAAATTTAATTATTATAATATTTTGATTTTAAATTTAACAAAAAAAAGGATTTTTGTAAATTATTATTGATTTTCTGAATAATTGTAAGTGAAATGAATTAATGAAAAAGTTAGAAATTTTGAACGTAAGTTATTTTCGAAATTTTGATTTAATTATAATTGGAAATTTAAGTGAATATGAAATTATGATAAATTTATGATAATTTGAATTTAAATAAATTTAAAGTGATTTTTATATCATATTAATGATTTTAATAAAGTTGAAATGTGAAATGAATGAATATTGTAAGTGGAAATTTTGAAATATAACTAAAACTAGAAATTTATGAAATTGATGTAAAAGTGAACTTTTAGTTAAGTAAATAAAAATAAAACAAAGTTATATTTGAGAATTTGAACTTAAGTGTTGAGTTGAAATTTAATGTAATGGATTTTAAAAATTCAACATTGCATTTTAATAAGTGAATTATTATTAAATCTTGATTTTTGAATGGAAATTTAACTTTATAAAATCATGAACTTGAGGAGAATTAAATGATGTTTATAAAGGTGAAAATGTATGATTTTATAAGTTAAATTTTTTTTAATAAAAATATAATTGGTTGAGAAATTTTATTGAATATTTGAAGTTAATTAAATGCATTTTTGAAATGCTATTAATTACAATGTAAATGATATTATAGCATTTGTAAACGCTGTAGTTGATGATAATGAACTAAAAAGCTAAATTGAATTAAAAGCTATTATAGCAATCTTTGTAAGTGCTATAATTTTTGAATTTAACTAAGTTATTCGAAATTTAAGTAAACCTAGCATAACATTTTAAAATGCTGTCTTTTGTTAAATTGAACTGTTTTGAATGTAACTTTCCGTATAAGTTTTCTAAATAATGCGAAAAGTGAATTTTCACGGTTTTGATAAACTTAAGTGAATAAATAAACTTTGGAAGTTGAAATTTTTGGAAATTTAATAATTTAATTATTAAACATAATAACTTCATTGAAATGATAAAAAAGAATTTTTGGAATATAAACTGTTTTGAAATATGAATTGAAATCGTATTTTAGATTGAATAAAATGAATAATGATTTGAAATGAATGAAGTTTGAAAAGATACGATATTTTGATATATTAAAATGATTTGAAACGAAGTTTTGAAAGGATATGATATTTTGATATATTAAAATCATTTGAAACGAAGTTTTGAAAGATATGATATTTTTGATATTAAATGATTTGAAACCGGAGTTTGAAAGATAGGACATTTTGATATTAACACGATTTAAAAAGAAGTTCTGAAAGATATGATATTTTGGAACTGAAACTTTGAAAGGTTATGATATTTTGATATATTAAAATGATTCGAAAGGTAGTGTTGAAAGGGTATGAAAATTTAATATATTGAAATGGTTAGAAATGACTTGATATTTATTTTGATAAATATTTGAATTGAAAGATACTTTACGATGATATATTGAAATGGTTTTGGAAATGATTTAATCTTTATTTTGATAAAGATTTGGATTGAAAAGGATATTTTATTTTGAAGTATAAAATATTGTTTTAAATTTATAACTACGGGTTATAATAACGATTGTTTGTTAAAGAGACCGGGATCGGATATTGTCTTATAGCCGGCCAATACCGAAAACCACTTTAACAACTGTGTACGCGGTGGAGATTCCAGAATGAAGTAGGATGGTGGCGACGTTCTCGAGGTATATATTACGTGGACCCAACTCCCATGAGTTGGCATATATGACTAAAACAGGAGCTATACCGGGCTACACAAAGGGTCGCACCCTTTCATCGAGCATGCTCCATCGGAAACCATTCTATTACTGTTGTGATTCGATTCGGTGGCGCCACTTTGATTCGGGGGTATTGTTCGAGGTGGACGGAAGCTGCTGGCTTGCCGTCACCACCGGTCCGGGAGTGCAAACGGTGTATCCACCCTCGCATTGCCTCGTGTGTCGTGTCATATCCTTATATCGAGCCCACTATGATTTTGGTTTTAAAGATCCGACCACGTTAAGGTTCACCATCCCCTTAACGCTATTTTCTATATGATTATACTTTACTGAGTAGACACTACCGTATATAACGTATATTACTACATAGTAAATAGTTTAACGGATCCTTAGAGGATGTGCGGTCCCAAGAATCCTTTAAGTTACTGATGCATTTTGTTACTGTTCACTTGAGTTGATTTACAGTTTATAAATATTTATGTCCTGACTCGAGGGTTTTGTGTTTTTCTTTACGCTCGGGTCAGATTGATTGAGTTAGCATTCAAGATTCACCTTCGGCGTTGGAGCTTTCCTTGAAGATCCAGCCATCTATTTTGTTTCAGTATCCAGTGGTTCAGTGATGTATCTGATTTGTACCCGATGTATCATGTTACGCTTCTGTTGTATCTTATTTAACTCTGATGTATCTTATATTTTATATAGTAGCTTCATGAACTACTATCTCTTTTTCTTCCGCTGCATTTTTATAAACTCTGTGTCTGTGATCTGTGATTATTATTTACTGTATATTATGAGGTTTGCCAAAATTTTATTTACAACGCGGTTTTTTAAGAAATTTAATCCCGGCATGAGTGTCTACCTATGCACTTATAATGGATGCGAATGGTTGAAAATATCGGGCCGTTACAGTTGGTATCAGAGATTTGGTAGCTCTAGGCAAAACTCAGCATATGGAGTGAATGTATTTACAGAATAACTTTCATTCGAGTTTGAATCTCTCCCTTTTGACTCGATTCCTCTGAATTTTGGAACATTCCCTACGGTTCCAAAATCCATTCGTATCCCTCACTATTCATCTTCTTTTGACTCTGGAGCATTCCATAACTCCGCTTCGAATGATCTTTCTAGTGAGTCGGCGGTCACACCAATTTCAAATTTAATTGAAAAAGGGGGAAAACTCCTTTGCAGTTAGCATCGATTCACCAGAGATTCTTATCTATCCTTGGTTTAGATGCTAATATCTTTTGTTATTTCAAACTCTAACTCTTGAGATCGAATGTAGATTTACCCTAGAAAAATCAACATTGATCTTATTCTTTAAGTCACGGTTGACCCGGTTAAGGTTGCCCGTGATTTATATAAGCTTATCCATCTTCCTATTCTGTTATTTAATCATGTCATCCTTGTTTCCAACTTATTTTTAAATCATAATCTCCTTTGATTTGTGTTAATCAAAAAAATTTGAATCTCTATCCTTCTTTGAAAATCTATTCATGTATAGTGTATTTGTAAACTAGTATTTAAAATTTAAAATGTTTTATATATTGTGTTGTTTGAGTTGTTGATGTTGAGTTGGGTTTCTGATCGATACGTCTGATCAGCGCTATCGATAAGATTTCCAAAACACTTTGACAGAACAAACGGACACAATATATTTAAAAAAATATTTGGTTAATGAAATAAATTTTGATATATAAGTAAATTTATGGAACTTAATGAAATGAATTTAAAACAAGAATTGAGGATTTAAATCCCGATTATTTCGAACTTTGGTTTAAAGTTTTAAAAGGTCATATTATTTAAAGTATTTTGAATAGAATTTGTTTTCAAAGAATTTTTAAAGGTTTAAAATTAGTGCTTTTCTCTTTGTCGCTGGAAAATAACTTCAGTGATGATCGCGACATCATCGACGTTCATTTTCAAGTTTCGAAGTTAAGAGACTGTTCTGTAGTCTTGCTACAGCTTTGTTTTGGGAAATTAAATTGATTTGAATTTCTAAAATATGACTTGATTTATAATATATATATATATATATATATATAGATATATGATTGAAATTTGATTTGACATATTATATATGTATATATATTATTTCTTATCTCTAAATGGTCTGAAGAAATCGGAAATTTAATTCTTAAATTCTATTTTTAAAGAATAATTTCAATTATAAAAAGAAAATAAAAAAAAAATTTGAATAAATGATTTAAGCTTGAAATGATTGAATTGGAAATTTTATTTGTATAATACAATTGCATTCAAATATAAATTACCAAAATTTCAGAAGTTAAAAATGTAATTGGATAATATACGATATAAAAAGATTTTATAAATAAAATCTGAGTGGTTATAATAAATGTTATACACTTAAATTGTAATGATTAACAGGGGTAAATATAATAAAGGGTAATTGAATAACTTACAATAAATTAATTTTAAAAGAACTAAGAATAAAAGAAAGTAGTTATAATAAGTGTAAGTATGTTTAACATAAGTGATAAATATATTGAGAGGAATAAATTTAATTTTAATTAGGAATAAAGAAGAATAAAATTTATTAAGTACATTGTGAGTGCAATAAATGATTATTTTTCAAAACTATGGTTTTAAAAAATGGTTAATTTTAGATGATTGGATAATAAGACAATGAAATTTGAGATAGTTAAGATTTATTTAACTTGTGTAATGATTTATTCTCTGTTTAAGTTGAAATCTCCATGCTTTCAAATTCATTTCCTTATTTTATTTTTCAAACTATCTTTTGGTTGTCCTTATCATCCTTATCTTGCTATAGACCAGTATAGGCATCTTTCTATAATCTTTCTGTTTAGAAAATCTTTCTATAATCTTTGATAGACCTTTGGTAATCATTTTGAATCCACCTTTTTCGTGCTTGTGTTCTTGATTCTGGAGGATCTTGGAAAGATCACCTCCACCTTGTTAAACTTACCTATAACAACAGTTATCAGGTATAACTCCAATCTTCTTGTCATCTTATCTTAATTCTATTTCACTCTATCTTTTCTGTGCCCTTCCATACCTCATTCCTTTTCCGGGACGAAAATTTTTGAGTGGGGGATAGTGTAACAACCCTGTATTTTGTAATTATTTTATTGTATATTTTAATTATTTTTAATGTAATATTTGATTTAAAAACTTATTTTACTTATTTGAAATGATTAAATTTATTATTTAAATATAATCTTGATCTTTATATGAGTTATAATTCCAAACTTGTGTAAGTTGAATATTTGCCTAAAATGCTGATTTTGGTCAAAATAGTCAAACTGTGACTTTCAACTTAAAATTTTAAAAGTTTAAAATTTTAATTTTTTCTTTTATTATGAGAGTACATAAAATTCTAAGAACACCACTTTTCGTTTCGTTGAAATCGGATGTAAATTGTGAAAGTTATACCCTTTACAATATTGTGCGTATATAGGGTTATTTAACAATGACTATTTTAAATTGTATAAATTACTTCTTCTTGGTTTTATTTTATGTTAATATGTGATAATATTTTATATTATGTATATTTTGACTTTTAAGTATTTTTAAAATGATAATATAATTTTTCTAAAGTTTATTTGAATTTATTTCAATTTATAAAGCCTAGTTGGTATTTACTGCATTTTTCTTTATTTAACTTTCTATTTAATAAAAATTAAATTATTATTTTACCTTGAAAATGTTTTAAAACCATTTTTAATTCAAATTTTGTGTTATAATATTTTTTTGTGAAGTAATAAATTTTCCAAAGTCATTGGAGATTTTCTTGTAATTTTTATGTCAGGGTTGCTATTTTTAAGCAATTTTTTATTTCCTTTTTCTATTTTACTTAAAATAAATTATTTATTTTATTTTATTCTTACTTAGTTTCAGTTTTAAATAAAATTTATGAGTTTATTTTGTTTTTATAAAATTAAAAAGAAAAGGAAATGCAAAAGGTTTAGAAAGTTAAGAGATCTTAAAAGCCTGAAACGTAAAAACGTTTTATCCGTTTCTCTTTGGCAATTAATACATCAATTTATCTTAGCCATTCCTTTCCTCATCCTTTGCAGTCGACTCCCTCTTATTATTCACGAATTTTCAAGCTCCAAAACCCTAAAAATCATGGCCTCCATCTTGAGAAAAAAATCTGGTAATGGCTACATCTTTTTTTCTACCTTTTTCTTCTCATTTTCTATGTATTTTGCCTAGTTTTCTATGCTTTCTGGATTGGCCTCTACCACCCACCATCACCACCATCCCCTACCACTCTTCCTTGGCATCATCTCCAGCCATCATTTCAGATCCATCCATGGCCACACCTCCCTTGGTGACAAAACTCCACAAAATTGCAAATAATGTCCAAAACAATGCACTAGCCACCACTATTACTTCACCACCTTCATACTTCACCATGGCCGCCACCTCTAGCCATGACCACCACCTTGCTACCACCACTACACTTCATCTTAGCCTCTGTCCAGATCTGAAATTGACATGGCCAAGACTCCATGAACCAAAACTCCACAAAAACAATGCATAAAGCCTTGAAACATTCATGAAAGCCACCCTATCACTTCATATCTTCATCCACCACATTGGCCACCACCATAGGCCGCCGCCACCACCTTTTCCAGACCTCCCCACACCCCTCCATCTACTGTCCAAACCTGTACAAGTATGGCCAAGCCCCACTTGACCCAAGGCCGAGCCTTGTTGTGCTCAAAAACTTCATATATGTTGCCTTGACCAATTGTATGCTTCATGTTATAACCCTACCACTCCATACTCCTTCTAGCCATGAGTTATGGTGCCATACCTGAGCTATATCATCATCATGGCTGAACCCAAGAACCTCCTAGGCCAAGCATTTGAATGGTTAAAGCAAGGTCAAGTAATCTATTGCTTTGTTGCTTCGTATTTTCATTGTTTCAACATTGTTTTGCGTTGAATATTTATGTGTTTATTGTCTTGTTTTGGTTATTGTTTACAAGACAAATATCAAGGCTCTCCATTCATTCAAATCAAAAGTCATGCTATATCGTACTTGTCGTGCTTTTGGAATCGCACTTGTGTTAGTTGTTTTGGTCTTCAGCTTGAAAAAGTGAGTCTTTCTCACTCTGACATTTATACTTATGAAAAGTGAATTGATGACAAGTGTTTAGTAATAAAAAAATGTTTATGCAAGTTAATGATGATCATATGATATGCTATGCCATGTTATTACCATATTATTACCATGTTAAAACTGTTAATTTTCACCTGACATCTGATATATGACTGTATATTGTGATATTGACCTTGTTTATATTATTTCTGTATATGATCACACTGCAAGTTCCCTGTTAGAAAAAATGTTATGCGCTGAAATGATAGGCCTGAATGGTTTTAAATTTTTCATTTTGACTTGGGATTGCGGGTTTGAAATGATAAAACCCGGATTTTCTTTGTAAATTATGGGTTGAAATGATATATTACCCATATCACTTTACCTAGCGTAGAAAATTATATACAGGCCCGTAGTTAAAATATGTTTTTCTAAAATATTAAATATTTTAGAAATTTAATTATTATAATATTTTGATTTTAAATTTAATAAAAAAAAGGATTTTTGTAAATTATTATTGATTTTCTGAATAATTGTAAGTGAAATGAATTAATGAAAAAGTTAGAAATTTTGAGCGTAAGTTATTTTGGAAATTTTGATTTAATTATAATTGGAAATTTAAGTGAATATGAAATTATGATAAATTTATGATAATTTGAATTTAAACAAATTTAAAGTGATTTTTATATCATATTAATGATTTTAATAAAGTTGAAATGTGAAATGAATGAATATTGTAAGTTGAAATTTTAAAATATAACTAAAACTGGAAATTTATGAAATTGACGTAAAAGTGAACTTTTAGTTAAGTAAATAAAAATAAAACAAAGTTATATTTGAGAATTTGAACTTAAGTGTTGAGTTGAAATTTAATGTAATGGATTTTAAAACTTCAACATTGCATTTAATAAGTGAATTATTATTAAATCTTGATTTTTGAATGGAAATTTAACTTTATAAAATCATGAACTTGAGGAAAATTAAATGATGTTTATAAATGTGAAAATGTATGATTTTATAAGTTAAAAATGTTTTTAATAAAAATATAACTGGTTGAGAAATTTTATTGAATATTTGAAGTTAATTAAATGCATTTTTGAAATGCTATTAATTACAATGTAAATGATATTACAGCATTTGTAAACGCTGTAGTTGATGATAATGAACTAAAAAGCTAAATTGAATTAAAAGCTATTATAGCAATCTTTGTAAGTGCTATAATTTTTGAATTTGACTAAGTTATTCGAAATTTAAGTAAACCTAGTATAACATTTTAAAATGTTGTCTTTTGTTAAATTGAACTGTTTTGAATGTAACTTTCCGTATAAGTTTGCTAAATAATGCGAAAAGTGAATTTTCACGGTTTTGATAAACTTAAGTGAATAAATAAACTTTGGAAGTTGAAATTTTTGGAAATTTAATAATTTAATTATTAAACATAATAACTTCATTGAAATGATAAAAAAGAATTTTTGGAATATAAACTGTTTTGAAATATGAATTGAAATCGTATTTTAGATTGAATAAAATGAATAATGATTTGAAATGAATGAAGTTTGAAAAGATACGATATTTTGATATATTAAAATGATTTGAAATGAAGTTTTGAAAGGATATGATATTTTGATATATTAAAATGATTTGAAACGAAGTTTTGAAAGATATGATATTTTTGATATTAAATGATTTGAAAACGGAGTTTGAAAGATAGGACATTTTGATATTAACACGATTTAAAAAGAAGTTCTGAAAGATATGATATTTTGGAACTGAAACTTTGAAAGGTTATGATATTTTGATATATTAAAATGATTCGAAAGGTAGTGTTGAAAGGGTATGAAAATTTAATATATTGAAATGGTTAGAAATGACTTGATATTTATTTTGATAAATATTTGAATTGAAAGATATTTTACGATGATATATTGAAATGGTTTTGGAAATGATTTAATCTTTATTTTGATAAAGATTTGGATTGAAAAGGATATTTTATTTTGAAGTATAAAATATTGTTTTAAAGTTATAACTACGGGTTATAATAACGATTGGTTGTTAAAGAGACCGGGATCGGATATTGTCTTATAGCCGGCCAATACCGAAAACCACTTTAACAACTGTGTACGCGGTGGAGATTCCAGAATGAAGTAGGATGGTGGCGACGTTCTCGAGGTATATATTACGTGGACCCAACTCCCGTGAGTTGGCATATATGACTAAAACAGGATCTGTACTGGGCTACACAAAGGGTCGCACCCTTTCATCGAGCATGCTCCATCGGAAACCATTCTATTACTGTTGTAATTCGATTCGGTGGCGCCACTTTGATTCGGGGGTATTGTTCGAGGTGGGCGGAAGCTGCTGGCTTGCCGTCACCACCGGTCCGGGAGTGCAAACGGTGTATCCACCCTGGCATTGCTTCGCGTGCCGTGTCATATCCTTATATCGAGCCCACTACGATTTTGGTCTAAAGATCCGACCGCGTTAAGGTTCACCATCCCCTTAACGCTATTTGCTATATGATTATACTTTACTGATTAGACACTACCGTATATAGCGTATATTACTACATAGTAAATAGTTTAACGGATCCTTAGAGGATGGGCGGTCCCAAGAATCCTTTAAGTTACTGATGCATTTTGTTACTGTTCACTTGAGTTGATTTACAGTTTATAAGTATTTATGTCCTGACTCGAGGGTTTTGTGTTTTGCTTTACGCTCGGGTCAGATTGATTGAGTTAGCATTCAAGATTCACCTTCGGCGTTGGAGCTTTCCTTGAAGATCCAGCCATCTATTTTGTTTCAGTATCCAGTGGTTCAGTGATGTATCTGATTTGTACCCGATGTATCCTGTTACTCTTCTGTTGTATCTTATTTAACTCTGATGTATCTTATATTTTATATAGTAGCTTCATGAACTACTATCTCTTTTTCTTCCGCTGCATTTTTATAAACTCTGTGTCTGTGATCTGTGATTTTTATTTACTTTATATTCTAAGGTTTGCCAAAATTTTATTTACAACGCGGTATTTTGAGCAATTCAATCCCGGCATGAGTGTCTACCTATGCACTTATAATGGATGCGAATGGTTGAAAATATCGGGCCGTTACAGCAGAGCTGCGGGATGCATAGTAGAAGGACAAAGGAAAGGGCGTAGAAGAATCTCTCTGCATCCGTTTTTCAGCAAGTTGGCAGCTAACGCCTGGGACTAAGCTTGGGAGCCACGACCAGCTCCTTAAGGACCTTGATCCCCGGGACAATAATGATGAGAAGGAGATCAAAGACGACCAGGCATCCCCGGCAGAGTTGATGATCAATGTTCCGATCCACAAACTTATGATTCCATAATGGTGAAGGTCGGATCTCAACTCAGCCCTAAAATGAGGAAGGAATTGGTTGATTTTCTTTGACAAAACCCCAATATGTTTGCCTAGAATCATTCATTCATGTATGGGTTCTCGCCAAACATTGTGAGCTATGCATTAAATATCGACCCACGCCATGTCCAGATGAAATAAAAAAGGCGCAGTATGGATCCAGAGAGATCTACCGCCATGAAGGAAGAAGTGGATAAACTCAAGATGACTAGGTTTATCCGTGATGCTTTATACCCGGAGTGGGTATCAAATCTAGTGCTTGTCATAAAATCGAATGGGAAATGGTGGACATGTGTGGAATGCTCGGATCTAAACCAAGCCCGCCCTAAAGACAGTTTTCCTCTTTCTAGAATTGTTCAATTGGTGGAATCAACAGCCAGACATGAGCTCTTATCTTTCATGGACGCATACTCCAGCTACAATCAAATCCCAATGCATCTTCCTGAATAGGAACATACTAGTGCCGTCACTAATTTGGGACTCCATTACTACAAGGTGATGGCGTTTGGGCTCAAAAGCGTTGGAGAAATTTGCCAGAGGCTCATGAACAAATGTTTGCAAACCAGATCGAGAAAACTATGGAGGTGTACGTTATTGTTGTGGCCTTCATTGTTAACGCCTCCTACTTATGATGAACTTCTTGAGTTGTAGGAGGGTCTGCCGGTGCAGAATCTAAGATTGAATGAAGATAAGAGAATATATAGTAATATAATGATAGTGCTCTTGCATTTTGAGGAATAGGAGAAGTGTCCAGAATACCTTCCTTAAATTGGTTCCTAGGTTGGGCAGACGAGCCTTCCGAGCCGTGCTTGGTGATCGGAGAGAGATACGGCCTATCAAGATCGTACTTCAGGACGATTGGAGATCGACAAAGGAAGTAGGCCCAGTTTGAGATGTTGAAGGCACTTCAGAACCAACTCCACGACGTTCACTCCTAGATCATTCTCCGGCCTCCGAATACATAGCTACCGGGTCTTCTCTCTAAAGCACGATAACTGTGTCGTAAAGGACTTTAGGCTCACCTCCGATTAGCACTTGAGTTTGTAGTTCAAACTCATCAATGGTTGCAACATTACGGATTGCCTTCTCGTCCTCAAGCAAGCGGTTCCAGGCCTTATATAATTGAAAAGGGTAATTTTCACTGAGCCAGTTAAGATTGCGATTTTTTAAGACATTAATGTTGTAAGTGACTATAAGATCTTCAAATTCGCTTTCCATCCTGGCCTCTACAGCTTTTATTCCCCTTTCCACCCTAGGTTGGCTTCATCGGACTTTTTACTCATAGAATCCCTCTCTTTCCTAAGTCTCACCACCTCCTCACACACCTCCTAGGCCCTACTTTGTTAGCTTTGTATTTCTCTTTATGTGCCTCGGTCATCTTAGCCTTTAGCTTATCAACCTCTTTCCGTGCAGCATCTCTTTCTCGAATAATAACAGTGTTACGGTGCCCCATTGTCTGTACCAAGTCCATGTGCGTTCTCCTCATCTACTCCATAGACTTCAAGGCTTCCTCGGCTCTATGGCTGGTCTCAATCTTGGCTTTTTTCGAAGACTCGATTTCATTGGTAAGAACTATTATTTTTTTCCTTATGAAAGAGGTCGCCTTCTAATTTCTCTCTAGCCTTGGCCCGCTCAAAAGACACAGCCGAAACTTATTCTCCCTTCTCAACCCATTGCGATATTGACTATACGCGTCATGCACATAGTCTACACTAATTTCTCTATGTCACTTGGATTCTTTTCAAGTTAGGGGGAAAGTGAAAGCCATCAAAACATATGCTCAAAAAATCTTTCTTTAGCTTAGGGATACAGATGGCTCCCACCCTTATGGGATCTATGATAGTTTGTTCTCCGATGACTGGAGCTTCTGTTTCAATTCTATGGCGCTGATCGTCGGATTTTGGAGCATGATACGGTGCTACTTGGTGTGCAGATTCGGAAGATGGCCTATCGAAGCCAGATGGTTTTGAAGGTCCCTTTCATGGCGGAGATCGTGACCAAGAATGGCACCTGCTATGATTTGATCTTTCCTTTTCTCTATTATTGTAATCGTGTTCCTGCCTGAAATAATAGTCACGACTATAGTCTCTCTCACTCTCACGGCGATGTGACTCGAGGAGCGATGTAGATGAAATGCGTAAAGAGGGGATATTGCTAAGCATGGATCCTTTCTTCACCATCATGTCTGCAAAACAAAAGGAGGAATAAAGTTAGTTATCGCCAAAGATTAAGAAGCATGCGATGAGATGCCGTGTGGTGTGGTGAAGTGTGTGTATGCTTGTGCAAACCCCCCAACCGACCTGTTGTAGTAGCCCTACTTATTGAAGTTGCCTACCCTATGTCTATTGAAGGTAGGTTTGCATAAGTTCTCGTAGGGAGTGAAGCCACTCTAGCCCAGGATCAGGGAATGATAGTATCTCATCCGAGATAGGAATATTCGACAACCCTTTCAATGAACCTTCCGTCTGCGGAGAATAGGTCTCCAGACCTGTAGAAGTTACAATGGGCTGAGTTGTCTCAATAATCTTTTGCCTCTTATCTTTTTGGATGAGAGTTTTTCCCTTTCTTTTTTATTTTGATGATGGAAGGCCCTGTGGAGGCACGACTGTGGGCTCATGTCTAACTGCTATACTCTCGTCATTGCCAAGTTTGATGATTATCACTCCAGGTGCACTCTGAGCTCCTTCGACTGGGGGCATGATAGGAGCCCTTCTTCGATTATGTCTTACTAGGCCCACTCTGGGAACCCCAGTCGACCCAATACTCTGACCTCTCTCTATGAGCCTGACGACGATCAAGTTATCGTCAGTAAGAACTTCGTCTATTTCTCTAAGTTTGGCGGGCACCACTTGGAGTGTCCTCGCTATCTCTTTAAACAGTGCTCCTTCGGGTTGTGGGATAGAAGCTATGAAAGAAATGCAGTAATGGATTCAGCATCGATTTATGTTACTCAGTTAATAGTCAAAGCAATTACGTCTGACCAACCATCGTCTAGCGAACCTCGGTGGGCATCTCACAAAGAACCACTCAGTCTTGAAGTAGCACAACTTACTCCAAGCACCTACCACCACTTGGCAGTTCCCGACCGCTTCCAGAAAAGTAAACGATGGATTGTCCCCCGACTCTTGACTGATCTCATCAACAGTCGGGGTCGAAGGAGATGCTCCATAAATATGATGTATAGACTGTTGAGAAGCGCTTATCCATTGGGATGCAGTTGAGAAGGCACGATCCACAAGAAAATAGTGCGTCCCGAATGAAATTGTTAAACGGGGGCAATGTCCCAGCTATGCACATGAATTTATTGCACACAGTAAACCCCTCTGAAGGATTATGCGCTCTATCTTCTGGCCTTGGTAATAGAACTTCTTCCAAGGATAGTCCATGCCTAAGACAGATTTTGCCTAACATTTCCTCTGAAATCTTGGAGCGGATGGAGTTCTCTAGATTCAGAACCAAAACTGCACCTGGTAGTTCATCCGGACCAAGATTCACTACGTCTGCTGCGACATCCGGCCTTTCAATTCTAGGAAACGGGGGGATTTGAACATCATGTCGCTCCAAGCTTCCAGGATCCAAAGCTATTGAACTCGGTAAAAACCATTATTAGACAAAAAGAAATATGTGTTCTACAGGTGCAAAGTGAGTGATCGTGTTGTGTGTAAAGTAGTACATAGTACCCTAAATTTCTACAAGTTTGAAAGACAGTAAAGCGACAAGATTTCGAGATTTGACCGGATAATTGTCATCGCTGACCGTCTCAACCGTGCCATCCTAACTTCGAAGAACGATCCATGTTAAGATTTGTTGTGTTTATCAAATTACAGTTCCATCGACGTGCTTTGAAGGATAGTCATATACGCAGTTTTATAATGAAGTCCAAGTATGTAAGGCTAAAGCTCGTCGAAGTTAAGTGTTCGAGTATGCAAGGCTAAAGCTCGTCGAAGTTAAGTGTTCGAGTATGCAAAAGACAATTGGTTTGTATCCATCATGTTTCGATTTTTGTCGTTCCCCTGAAGCCTATGTCCGTATCGATTCAAGGTGCTGATCGATAACCTTTCATATCGATACATTTCGTACCGATCGCTGTTTGCACCAAAATTGGTCACAAACCCCGATGAATGTGAAAGCACCAGTGTTGGAATATAAATCAGCGATATCCAAACACAAATCACAGATCTAAGTAGCAAAATAGTAAATGTAAACAAGAACACACGATTTATAGTGGTTCGGCTATCTCCGGCCTACGTCCACTTCAAAGGTTTTTCCTTTTATTGATGTTCTTCGCTGATTACAATCGATTACAGCGGATTACAATGAATTATAGTTCTGGAATACGAGTACAACGGTGGTTGTTGAGTGCCAAGTAGAGCCTTGGTGGAGACTTGGAGCTTCAGAGTCTTGATCTTGCCAAAGAGAATCCAGTCCCTTTTCTGAATGACCTGGGAGTCTATTTATAGGCGTAGACTGCTGCTCTCTTGCTGAAAACTCGGGATACCTCTTCTGGCACGTGAGGGGGCCCACACGTACGGTCTCAGGAAGTTTGGGCCCACTTTGGCATCGGTTCGAACTCCATTCGAACCGATCAAGAATTCATCCAATCGAGGTGAAATTTGGCGTGGACATTCTTCAACATGTATGCAAGCATCTGTGAAAGTTTCATTGCATTTGGATCAGTAGGTTAGGAGATATGTTGGGTTCGAAATAGACTTCACGGCAAGGCTGTTTGGTTCGAACCCCTGTTACTCGAAACGATGGTTTCGAAACCAGTGTGGCACGCGACCTCATGGTGACGTGGAGCGCAAGTTTCGAATCGATCCGGACTTCTCTCCGTGTTGACCGCTTCGACTCCGTGTATCTCGGTGATTTCGAACCGATGGAAGACACGTGGGTTGACCCAGTGGGTTCGAATAAGGCAGCACAGGATGGGTTCGAACATGGCATCAGGGATGGGTTCGAACACGACTCTGTGATGGGTTCGAAGATGGCACTGTGATGGGTTCGAACATGACTCCAGGGATGGGTTCGAACGAAGCATATCGATGGGTTCGAAGTGGAGTCGAACCGATGGATACGAACTCATCGATTCGAACTTTGGTATATGTGCATGGATTCGAGGCGCTGCCTCACTTCTTGGGTTCGAACCAGATGGGTTCGAATATAGGTAAGGTCATGGTTTCGAACAGAGCAACGTCCATCTTTCTCAACTTGAATCCATCATAACTTGAGTATACGACCTCGGATTGACCTGAAATTTGAAATGCTGACTCTTGTAGCCTTTCTTGCCGTGTCCTATCAATTGTGGCCCGTTCCGGACTCGGACAAAATTCATCGATATCCATGGTTATCCTGCAATGCATGGTTGATATTCATGAATACAAATCATTGATTTTTAGTAAATTCTGGATATCTCAACTTTGCCAAAAGTTGGGATAACATTTTGCCCCCCAAAACATGCCTTTTTGTAAAAGGTATGTTTTGAATGGTCTTATATCAAGTGTGATAAATTCATGTTTCACTCATAGCTGTGGCATTATCAATCAAGTTTGTGGCTGTTCGAAGCCAAATCAATGTTCGTTCTTCCCGTAGGAGTTGAGAATGAAGTTTCATGGTCTCTCCGGACCACTACCGGCTGCTCTGAACCCTTACTAAGTCCATTCTAGACTTAGTGATTGAATAGAAAGATCCTATTGCTCTCTGGCGTTGCCTTCTATCCCTTGCACTTCGGTCCCGGTTAGGACATATAGCGATATCATGGTCGTTCGGGACCGATCATAGCCTCTCCGGGCTCTTGCTGGATCCCATTCTGTCACTCTCCGGTGAAGGGGAAACAGCGCTCAAGTGAGTCGATCCTGTCGCTCTCCGGCGAAGCAACTCACTTCTTGCACTCCGGTTCAGTGTATCTGAACATTAAGCGATGTCATGGTCGTTCGGGACCGATCATAGCCTCTCCGGGCTCTTGCTGGATCCCATCCTGTCACTCTCCGGTGAAGGGGAAACAGCGCTTAAGTGAGTCGATCCTGTCGCTCTCCGGCGAAGCAACTCACTTCTTGCACTCCGGACCCCGTCTCTCCGGGTAGGGTCATAAAGCGATCATGTTTATATGTAATGTTCATCCTTTGACTCTCCGGTCAAAAGGTTTATTTCAAGAAGTTCTAATTTATTTATTAAAATTCAAGTTCCAGATGCTCAATCTCAAACATCAGAGAAAACTAAAGATTGCCTCTCCGGGCGTAGCGGTTTATCTCCATCTCAGAGCATGCCTAGGGATTTCTCCGGTTCCCGCACATGTGTAAGTGGAGTGACCGTTTATTCTGAAGACAAATCTAAATAAAACTATTTGACCAACGTCCAAACCCTGGACTTGGCCCTTGCCATCTTTAATCAGTCGATGACGAGTCGTGATCCCGATCCAGGATCGTCCCTGTTAGGTGGAGGCGGCAGTCGTTCAGGTCTTGCTGCCATTGTCCGTTCTCTGACAAATTGTGGCAGTCTACCACCCCTAGCATGTTCTTCCACCTCATCCTTTAGGTGGCGGCATTCATCTGTAGTGTGCCCATCCAGCTCATGAAATAGGCAGTATTTTCCAGTCCTGCGCTCCCGCTCGGTGGGATCCCTTATAGGTGGCTTTCGATAGGGGAGTTGCCCCCTAGTTTCAGTGTAGATTCTTTCTAGGCCTGCAGTCAGATCGGTGTACTGCCTGAATCTTGGTTCTCGGAATTTCTTCCGTTTATCAGGACCATCGTGTTTGTCATCCTGTTTCCTCTTTCCCTTGTCCGCTCCGGACTGCTCTCCGGAGGTTCCTATGCTTTTTGTGGCATTTATTTCACGACTCTCGACTCGTGATTCTTCTAACCGAATGAACTTTTCAGCTTTATGAAAGAATTCTCCAAGATCCTGCGGTGGATCTTTAGTTAGAGAATCTTTAAACCTGGTGCCTTCCGCGACTCCTGCCACCGCCGCCATCAAAATCATTGATGGATCCGGGCGATCCACAGAAGTCACTGTCACATTGAATCTGAGTAGAAAATCTTTTATGGACTCTCCGGTCCTCTGCTTGATTGTTGCTAAAGTCATCACACTCTTGGGTCGCGTCACGTGGACCCTGAACTGTCTCATGAAGCAATCAACGAGCTCGCTCCATGTTCCAATTGATCCAGTCTCTAGTTGTCTGAATCATAGTGAAGCTAAATCTGTCAAATATAGAGGGAAGCATCGTGCCATCACTTCCTCGGATGCCCCCAGCACCTCCATGTGCCTGATATACCTTGTGATGTGCATGGTCGGGTCTGACCTTCCGTCATAGGGATCTAGCGCTGGTAATTTGAACTTTGGAGGGTTCCTTGCGTTTCGGATGTTTAGAGTGAATGGACTTCGACTAACTTCTTCTAGCCCTCCGCTAGGCAATCCTCCTCTCATGATTCGTCGCATTAGGCCTATCATTCTCTCATCTCCGTCTAGGGGTTGCCCCCTTGTCAAGTTTCTGTCCTGCCCCCCGAGCCTTGAAGGGAATTCCGGTACGTACTCTTCTGGTGGCTCGTTGGCGTATGCATTGGCTCCTGTCTGTTGTGCTCCGTCTGTTGGTCTTCCAGTATCGGACCCTGAGGGTCCGCCCCCAAGGCCTTGTTGACCACCTTCAATCCCTGTATTCTGGCCTTGAGCCTGTCCTTCATTTGCATCTGCAATCCTGATTCCTTGTCCCGTACTCGTAGCTGTTGTAGTTGGTCCAAGGTTTTGCATATTTGCCGCCCTCATCTGCTCGAGGAAATTCTGCAGCATCTCCTGTTGACTCTTCATTATGCTTTCGCGCAATGAATTAGCCATAGCCTCCATCTCGTCTCTGGTGATGTAGACGGAAGCCTGTCCTTCTCCTGATCCGGAGGATGCCTCTTGGCTTCCTCCTTGTTGGCTTCTATCAATTCTCTGTCTTGTTTGTCGAGTCATTGTCTCTGAATTGGAGTTTCTTCAAACTTTTGAATCCGAATTCTGAATCTGATGTAGCGGGTGCTGGTTCTTCTCAGTGAAAGCACCAAAGTGTTTGCACCAAAATTGGTCACAAACCCCGATGAATGTGAAAGCACCAGTGTTGGAATATAAATCAGCGATATCCAAACACAAATCACAGATCTAAGTAGCAAAATAGTAAATGTAAACAAGAACACACGATTTATAGTGGTTCGGCTATCTCCGGCCTACGTCCACTTCAAAGGTTTTTCCTTTTATTGATGTTCTTCGCTGATTACAATCGATTACAGCGGATTACAATGAATTATAGTTCTGGAATTCGAGTACAACGGTGGTTGTTGAGTGCCAAGTAGAGCCTTGGTGGAGACTTGGAGCTTCAGAGTCTTGATCTTGCCAAAGAGAATCCATTCCCTTTTCTGAATGACCTGGGAGTCTATTTATAGGCGTAGACTGCTGCTCTCTTGCTGAAAACTCGGGAGACCTCTTCTGGCACGTGAGGGGGCCCACACGTACGGTCTCAGGAAGTTTGGGCCCACTTTGGCATCGGTTCGAACTCCATTCGAACCGATCAAGAATTCATCCAATCGAGGTGAAATTTGGCGTGGACATTCTTCAACATGTATGCAAGCATCTGTGAAAGTTTCATTGCATTTGGATCAGTAGGTTAGGAGATATGTTGGGTTCGAAATAGACTTCACGGCAAGGCTGTTTGGTTCGAACCCCTGTTACTCGAAACGATGGTTTCGAAACCAGTGTGGCACGCGACCTCATGGTGACGTGGAGCGCAAGTTTCGAATCGATCCGGACTTCTCTCCGTGTTGACCGCTTCGACTCCGTGTATCTCGGTGATTTCGAACCGATGGAAGACACGTGGGTTGACCCAGTGGGTTCGAATAAGGCAGCACAGGATGGGTTCGAACATGGCATCAGGGATGGGTTCGAACACGACTGTGATGGGTTCGAAGATGGCACTGTGATGGGTTCGAACATGATTCCAGGGATGGGTTCGAACGAAGCATATCGATGGGTTCGAAGTGGAGTCGAACCGATGGATACGAACTCATCGATTCGAACTTTGGTATATGTGCATGGATTCAAGGCGCTGCCTCACTTCTTGGGTTCGAACCAGATGGGTTCGAATATAGGTAAGGTCATGGTTTCGAACAGAGCAACGTCCATCTTTCTCAACTTGAATCCATCATAACTTGAGTATACGACCTCGGATTGACCTGAAATTTGAAATGCTGACTCTTGTAGCCTTTCTTGCCGTGTCCTATCAATTGTGGCCCGTTCCGGACTCGGACAAAATTCATCGATATCCATGGTTATCCTGCAATGCATGGTTGATATTCATGAATAGTAATCATTGATTTTTAGTAAATTCTGGATATCTCAACTTTGCCAAAAGTTGGGATAACAATCGCCTGTTCGTATCAATCGCCCCAAGCATCAACCGCTCCATATCGATCGAAGATGAATAGGGTTCATATCCATCGATCTGCATCGACACGAAATGCTCCATCCCAGATCGATCGATAAGCTACTGCATTTCGTATCGATAGGAGGACTGCTGTTACCACCAAAATTGGTCACTAACACCCAAATCCAGATGAAAGCATCAAATCACAATCACAGATCACAGATAGAATGTATGTAGAGAGTATGAATGTGAAGAACAATAAAAATTAAAAAGAAAGCAGTGATAACATAGGGTTTATAGTGGTTCGGCTAACTTCGGCCTGCGTGCACTCCAGAAATTTTCTTTATATTGATATCCCAATCAATTATAGTTACAATCCAGAGTTTTTAAAGCAACAATGGCAGAGTAGCCTTAATAGGGAAGAAGAAGGAAAGAAGAATGAAGATCCCTTTTTCTAAAGCCCCACATAATGTATTTATAGGCAAAACCTGAGTTACTGGGCTTCTGGGTAGTCCAGGCCCATCAAGACCATAGTCGAGCCAACATCCTTTATCACGAACGAACCACGCATGGCTGACCCACTATTGCCGAACCACACATGGCCGACCCACTATTGTTGAACCACATATGGCCGATCCATATGCTCCAATCCTCTTGAGGCCAGAACCATTCATGCCGAACCACTCTATCTCATCCTCTCTGACCAACCTCATGTGACCGAGTGACACATACCAAACCATATTTGGCTGACCTGCCTTAGCTTTTACACCATGACCGAACCAGGCAATCCGAGCCACTCGAAATGCCAATCCATTCGCATATATGCTGAACTAGGCCTGACCGAACTATCTTGGCCGACCCATGCATGACCTTTCTTACTTGATCGAGCGGCACTTGTCGAACAATGTAGGACGAGCCATGCATGACCTTTCTTCCTTGACCGAGCGACACCTGCCGATCCACCTAGGCCGAGCCATGTATATCGAACCATCCGTGACAGATCGTCTATCCATCTAGCTGGCTCAAACCCATGGTATTCTAGTCTCGACAAACGGGCAGTCGGTTTTAGTTGATTCTGCCTATATACAGCCTTGCCAAAAGGCGGGTTAACAATTGCCCTCTTCTATCACCAACTTACTTAGATCGATCCACCTCGCCATCGATACACGTTTGATAATGATTAGAAGTCAGTGACTCCATCGTCTTCTTCCAGTGCTCTCTTCCTCTTTCTCCTCCGAGCAACCATTAAAGCACATCCTCGACCTAACCCTAGCCTTATTGCGGCATCGACAATGCTAGGTTGGCCACCACCTTGGACGAAGTGGTATGAAACTCGAATCTTGTCATTTCAAAATGGTTTTAGTCAATCAGTTACCTAGTTCGAGAAATCTAGACTTAAGATTAAAAGTTAGATGTTTGAAGACAAGAGTTTAACAATTCCTTTTCTTTTCGAATTAATACAAAGTGCAAGCAGAAGCAAGTAGAAAAAATTCTAATTCCAGAAACCATTTATATGCCTTTGTATCCAAAGAGACACATTTCGTATCCCAGTCACTAAATCAAGAAAAGCGGTCAACAACCATTGGTACGAAGATTGACTTTTGTATCCATCAACATGAAACAATTAAGAGCCAATGAATTTCGTACCCATCGATACGAAGCGCTCTATGTGAATACCTATCTCGTATTTGAAAGTGATTGTGTTATAGGATCATGTAATATGGAATATATATTAACTAAACTTGTAAACTAGTGCAGAAAATAAGATAGTAGTAAAGTAAAAGATGACACCAAGGATTTTTGTACTAGTTCGAAATTCCCATTCTATATCCAGTCCCAGGATCCTTCTAGATTTAAACTAACATCCCTCACTTAACCCAGAGGAATAGGTTCACACTGTCTGAGCAACCAAATAGGACTTGACCGCTTGAACAACCGAATAGGACTTGATTACAAAGTAGATTGTCTTGACCTTGTATGTTCATCTAATAACATGGATTTATCAATTGTAGTACACCCTTCCTATAATATTTTCCTCAAGTAAGATGTGTGTACTTGTGTGTGCATGAAGAATGGGAAGTTTCAGATTTCTTGAAAAATATAGAGTTATGTTTGCAAGCAATTGCTATTTGAATTCAAGAGAGCGATATATTCAGAGAATATAATTCAACTAAGAGCAAGAAAGTCAGTGGTTTAATCTTTGAAATTCATGCATATATATAGTAGTTAGAAGTTGCATCTTTCAGTGAAAAGATTTCGACGAATAGCAATGGTTGCAACCCTCCATGAGGAAGAAAACCTTTCGGAATAGGGATGTGTCTTTTCATAAAATATGACATTTATACACAGTTCAATCAACTACCTTAGTAGCTTCAATCGACTGAATTCAAAAACTTGCATGTGCATTTGAAAGTGCATAGATTCAGTCGACTGACTCATGCACTCAGTCGACTGATCTGTGTATTTTATAAAAAAATTATGCACATGTTCAGCCGATTGAGTGCATGAGTTCAGTTGGCTGAACTGATTGTTTACTGAAGTTCATTTTTGAAAGCAAGCTTAGAAGTTAATTTGAAAAGTCGTGAAAAACTATAGTATATATGAGAGGAGTGAATAATTTGAGGAAATATTTTTACATAGCTAAAGCTAGACTTAGACTCTAAACAACATATGTACATATGGACCATACTATGAATTGTTGAGTCCGGTCTTCGTAGTTTTGTTGTAGATTCATGAATCTTAGTGTCGGTTGAATTTCTTGTCATTGATTAAAAATTAAGATCCAATATTCTCCCCCTTTTTGATGATGACAACTCCATTTATGATATGAATGAATTTCTACAATATTGCTTCGTGCTTTGTTGTTCTATATCAGCTGATATGAATGAATCTCAACAATATTACTTCGTGTTTTGTTGTTCTATATATCCCTTTGAATATGTGGTAGTCTTATCTTTTAGTTTCTCCCGTTGAATATGTGCTTTTATTCCTGCTGCAAATAGTTTTAGAGCAATATCTTTCTCCTCTTTTGTCATCGACAAAAAGGAGAGTTTACAATCTAATAACATATACAATCTTAGAGTATAAGAACATATAAGTAAGATGGATTATCATATTAGCATTCAAAACAATAAAGATTCAAATACATTACATAGACAAATCATCGCGTACATTACATAGACAAATCAAATAAAATACCTACCATTGTTTCAAAATAATAACAGACCATTTTTTCAAAATATTGAAACTAAAAACTAAATAAGTAATTTACTCATTACCATTTCCGTCGTCTTCAGAACTTTCTTCTTCTACATCATTCCCCTCAGTTTCTTCTTCATCTCCACTAGAATCACCTCCTTGACCTCCCACTTCTAACCCCTCTTCTTCTTGTTCCCATCCTTCTTTGGAAGTCGACCAAATAAAGTGTGGTTGAGGTCGCTTCTCTTGAGCTATAGGTACATGAACGAATGTGGAGGAAGATTGTCCACTTGATATTGCTTCCCAAATATTTTTCAAGAAACCTTTTATGTGATTAAGCTTTTTATTCACCTTGGTGACGGTTTTCTCAACACGGTAAACATTTGTCTCGACACGAGTTAGGCATTGGCCTAAAGCCTTTGATTTCTAGAGATGATGGTCAAAGCCTCTTGTAGTTGAGCTTGTGGTCCAATTTCTTGTATTTCATTAAATTCCCATAGAGGTGGTGGTTGAGAAGAAGCTTCGACTCGGGAAGCATTTTTCCTAGAAGGTGGTTGAGGTTGACCGGACGCTTGATTCTGTAGCCAATTTTTGAAAGTAATAATCGTAAGACTACGATATTGCTTCGGGAGACCCATTAGGCTTAGAGTTTTGGTATTCCTTGAACTAATTGCTGAATAGTCCAATTAGGGAAAAGGAACTTCAAAATGCTTAATAATCTTCATGATATATGCGCCGTAGTGAATTGTTTTCATGTGGCCTTGATTAAAAGTTTGGAATTCATCTATGATTACCTTAGACCAGTTAACGGAACGTACACCCCAAATACTTTTTAATAGCTATCTGTTCTGGGATTGATGGTGTGAGTTAGAGTGTGGTGCATAATTTGGTCTTGGGTCGAAGCGCAATAGCTTTGTGTTCTGTCATATCATCTGAAAGAAAAGGATGGTTAATTCTATCTCTAGAATCCATGTTTACTTCAATTTCACTTAATTCTTCTTCTTCGAATGGACATTGGAGAATCCTTCAAAGTCGAGCAAGAGGCAAGAAGATCTTCGCACCGCAAACAAGGCCCAAACACAATCATAGGGATTTTGAATATTATGATGATCTAAGTTGAGATTTGCATAGAAGAGTTTAATGAGAAGGTGGTTTATCTTGGTGCTATTGGCAGTGTAGTCAAGTAGAGATTCCAAGCCACTTCTCCTTGCGAGGTCATAAATTACATAAGATGAAAAATCAGGGTATTTTACAAAAGATCCTTCAAAGATTCTAGAATTTTTCATTTTATCGAATCTTTGAGCAGCTTTCTCATTGTGAAGCCAACTTCTTATCTGAGATTTTGATGGACCAGTAGTAGATGATGAAGGCCTTGCTCTTTTTGGAGGCATAATGGGTTAGGATTTTGAAGGAAAGCGGTGAAATTGATATGGAGATTTGAGTGTTTTTAGTGAAATATTTGTAGAGTGTTTGCACAAAAAATGGGCAAACACCTCCAAGTCGTATGAATTAGTTGATTTTATGTTGTTTCTAGTGATTTGGGTGATTTATGCAAATATATAAAAAGCAGGGACTAAACTGTAAAAGACACACAGATTTATAGTGGTTCGCCCAGAACGTGCCTACGTCCACTTTATATGTTATTCTCCTTTTCTATTCAGATTACAAGTACAAATCTTTGATTACAAGTAACTGAAAGTTGTTTGAAAGTTCTATCCGTGCTTGAGCTCTCAAACTTGTCCGCCATTGTTGTACCCCTGCTCCTTTATTTATAGAGTGAGGCTGAGGTAGGGGTCCTAGATGTATATAGCTGCTGGTGGGCCTGGGCTGAAGCAATCTGGCCTGGCAAGGTTGGTCCGGTCGTGTCCTCCCTTGCTTCTGGTTCGGTAGTGAATGGCATGGCTTGGACCGGTGATGAGTGGTTCGGGCCCTAGAGGTGAGGTGGTGTCTTGGTTCGGAGGTGGATGGTTCGGTGGTGAGTGGACCGGTAGTGCATGGAGATGGAGTTGGTTCGGCAGGGAGATGGAGAGTGGGTTGGTTTGGCAAGGAGATGGAGAGTGGGTTGGTTCAGCAGAGAGAAGGATGTGGGTTGGTTCGGCAGAGTACCGATCCGGTAATGCTTCGGTCCGGTTGTGGATGGGTGAAGTTGGTTCGGTGGGTTGATGGTTTGGTAGTAGGCTGGTTCGGTGGATGAGGGGGAGTGTCTTTGGTTCGGCATGCATGAGAGGGAGTTGGTCCGGCCGAATCTCATACAACACTTGCCCCCCAAAGTAGGGCAGGTGTATACACATGGCATTCTTTGTTTTAGCTAGGATATCTTCACTCGGCCCTGCGTGCCGAACCAACTGGTCCGGTCGTTCGTAATTGCCTATAAGTATGGGCTTCAGGCCTTCGTTCAACCTCCATCATATGAGACAGCCAAACCACATAAGTGTCGAATCACCTAGTGCCGAATCATCCTAGTGCCGAATCATCCTAGTGCCGAATCAGGTGCGTTTCTTTCGCCGAATGAGGTTTCTTCGTTTCACCGAATGAGAATAAAGACACTCAGTACCGAATGAACTAAAAAACTTTTCAACGCTGGTTTGGTAGTGAATGGCATGGCTTGGACCGGTGATGAGTGGTTCGGAGGTGGATGGTTCGGTGGTGAGTGGACCAGTAGTGCATGGAGATGGAGTTGGTTCGGCAGGGAGATGGAGAGTGGGTTGGTTTGGCAAGGAGATGGAGAGTGGGTTGGTTCAGCAGAGAGAAGGATGTGGGTTGGTTCGGCAGAGTACCGATCCGGTAATGCTTCGGTCCGGTTGTGGATGGGTGAAGTTGGTTCGGTGGGTTGATGGTTTGGTAGTAGGCTGGTTCGGTGGATGAGGGGGAGTGTCTTTGGTTCGGCATGCATGAGAGGGAGTTGGTCCGGCCGAATCTCATACAACACTTGCCCCCCAAAGTAGGGCAGGTGTATACACATGGCATGCTTTGTTTTAGCTAGGATATCTTCACTCGGCCCTGCGTGCCGAACCAACTGGTCCGGTCGTTCGTAATTGCCTATAAGTATGGGCTTCAGGCCTTCGTTCAACCTCCATCATATGAGACAGCCAAACCACATAAGTGCCGAATCACCTGGTGCCGAATCATCCTAGTGCCGAATCATCCTAGTGCCGAATCATCCTAGTGCCGAATCAGGTGCGTTTCTTTCGCCGAATGAGGTTTCTTCGTTTCACCGAATGAGAATAAAGACACTCAGTACCGAATGAACTAAAAAACTTTTCAACGCCGAATGGACTCGGGAATCTTTTAGTACCGAATGAGTTCAGGGACCTTATATGCCGAATGATCCTGAAAACCTTTATCCTTTGAGTTTTGAATTCGAGTGAAGTTGCAGACTATATACACTCGTTTGTTTATATCCTCTGTTCTAACGATGTACTTTCTTGTGTTGCAGATAAATGTCTCACAAAGTTAAAACTCGATCAGAAAAGAGAAAATCTATGGACCGAAATGAGCCTCCCGTTGCGCCCCCTGCCCAGCCAGGACCAGCGCGACATGGACCTGCCCCGAGGTCATTAGTGGACGGATATGGCCCCCAAGAGCTTCTGGACTCTCCTCCCGATTGCTTTTCGAGCTCCCTCAATGAAGGGCAACTTGATGTCATCGCTCACTCCTTTGGGATTGACAGGGCGAATATGCTGTTGCCGGGAGATGGTGTGATGCCGTATGATCCTCCTGAGGGATATTTCGCCTATAGCCGATACCATTGCATGTGCGGGGCCATTCCTCCGATCAATGCATGGATAGTCAGCTTCGTTACCTACCTGAAGGTGGCTCCTTTCCAGCTTCAGCCCAACTCTTACGCCATCTTAGTGTGTCTATTCGTTATCTTTCAGAGGAGGTATGGGCGCCCCCTTCTAACCGGGAAATCCGATATTTGTATAATCTGAGGGGCTACAAGAAGGGGTCTCCGTACATTAGTTTAGAGTCGGCCGTGTCCTTCAAACTGGTCTTGGACTTATACTCGAAGTTCACCATGTTTAAGAAGGAATGGTTCTTCGTCAAGGACGACTCCGTTTCTTTTCGCCTTTTCACTTCTGGCTGTAAATTGAATTCCATTTGTAATTTCTCTGTCCCGACTGCAATGCTTCTTCTTATATGCTTTTATTTCTTGCTAGCGACAGGTGGCTTTGCGGTCGTGGAGAATGATCATCTGGTTCAGATGGCTGTGGAGATAGAGGCCATTTCGAAAAATGATAAGTCAGCTTCTTACCTAATCAGGAATGCCACTCTCCTGGGACATAACTTGATTCTACCACATGAGTCTGTGGTCAAGCAGAGGGATACGGCTGAGGAAAGAGCTGCCAAAGCCAGAGGAGGGGCCATGACAAAGAGAAGCAAGAGGAGGCCTTTCTCGATACCTCCAGTCGTCGGGGGGAAGAAGCTTAAGAAATCTGATGGACCCTCTCCCAGCACATGCCCGGATGTTTCGGATGAGGAAAGTGGACAGGAGGAAAGAGGCGAGGAGGAGAGCGGAGGTGATGGAGAAGGTGACGGTGGTAATGGTGGCGAAGGGCAGAGTGGTAGTGGCGTTGGTGCCTTGACTTCAGGGCAAGCGGGTGAGATTCAAGAGTGGACAGATGATGCCTTCCGTCAAGCCTTTGAGGGGTTGGAGGAAGGGCCGGCCTTGGTGGAGAAATCGAAGAAGTCTGATAAGGCCGGGAATGGTGCCAGTCTATCTTCTGAGAGTATTTCAGCTAAGGCAACTCCGACGGTTCAAGGTGAATTCTTAACGCATTTTCTAACTTTATATGTTTCTTGAATTATAGTCTCATGCATGCTTGTAACACTTGGTTTTTATTCCAGGATCGGTTGAGGCGGCCAAGACGTCAGACATTCGGCACCGCCTTGAGCAATTCAAACTCTTCAAGGCTTCTGCTAAACCGAAGCCCTCGACTGACCGTTCCGGGAGTGTAGTTAGTTACCGTCCTCTTCTCGGAGTTATCAAAGAGGATATTCAAAAGAGAAAGAGGAGGCGTTCCATGTTCGAACCTTCACTTGGACCTCAGCCCCCAACCCAGCCTATTCATGACATCACGGAGGAAGATATTGAGTCCATACCATCTCCGCATCCATCAGAGAATCCTTCCGTTACTCATATTGATCGTCCGGGCTAGGCTCGTAACCCACTTGTGGGTCATCCAGATCTGGACCCGAGTTCTCATGATATTTCCTTCGATGAGGTTACCGGTGAGCACCTCCTACCCCGCAATCCTATGGTAAGGGTACTTGATGAGGCTAAGGCTTTGGATCTCGACTTGTTGACTACTCAGATTGTGACTATGGGGGATGAGGCCAAGGCAAACATCGATCGGGTGGCTGAAGAGACCAAGAAGTTAATGAAGCATCACGCCCGACTGGTCAAGGCTGGAGAGGAAATCGAAAGTGCTAACATTCGGCTGCGGCTAATGGTTTTCGATCAGGCCAAACAGCTTGCCGATCAGGCCATTCAGATCACCCAGCATAAGGCGGCCTCCAGACGGCTAAAGAAAATTATCGAAGAGGCTAGTAGAGCCGAGCTACAAAAAATGGAGGCCACCTGCAAGGAACGAATTGATATGGCCATTGCCATTGTGGATGAGGTTCGGAGAGCGGATCTTGAGCAGATAGAGGAGTTATCTGGGAAGCTTGAGGCCGTAGAGCTTGCTCAAGCTAAGCTAAAGGAGGAGATGGAGGCGATGCGGAAATCCCTTCAAGCTAACTGCTCGAGATACCGATTGAAGAGCGACGCTACCGTTGCAAGGCAGTCGGCTTCCGAGGCCCGGATGAGGGAGTTTGAGGAGAACGAGGGGATGATGGATGAGATGCTCTAAGACATGTACTTCCGTACTTGGAAGAAGGGCAACCTGTCCTGGATGGACGATTATCCCCGGGTTATGGCTAGGATATATCTTCGGGCTTTGGAGGAAGCCAAGGCTGAAGCGGATAAAGAGGGTGGCGCGGCCTTCAGAATGGATGTGGTTACCGCACAGTTCACCAAGGAGGAGAGGGTGGCGGTGAAGGAGGGCATGCGGCTGCTTACCGCCGAGGAAGTGGGTGTGCAATTGGAGGATGATGATCAAGGAGAAGACGCTGGTAAGTCTTCCCTTTTTAATATTTTCTCAACTTAATTGCTTATCGTTTGTCTAATAGATTCTTCTCCTGAATTGGACAGGTGGGACCTCTGGTCAGCATGCTGGGAGTTATGATCATGCGGTCAAGTAGATCTTGGGGGGGTTGGAAGGATAGAGATGAAGTTCTGCTGCAGCTGACTACTTTTTGGTTTACCTGGCATTCCTGAATATACTAGTCCAAAACATTAATGTACTTTCAAGCTGTAATTATGTAATTGTGTCATTGTAGCGAATGATCTTATTCTTGTGTAATTTTATAACATAAGCTGATTCTGTCGTATTTGAATGCTGTCGTTATTTTGATGTGTTGCATAAGAAATATAGCTGTGTATGTGCTTCAATCGTGTTTGATGCTATGCTCTTGCTTAAAATATAATTTCATGTCTTGCAATGTTAGTGCGATGTGTGAATAGGCTATAGCTACATGTTTATGTACAAGAAAAGGAAGTACCGCCCTTCATGTTTTAGTTGTAGACAGTAGCTTTGAATGTCTTGTGTGACTGAGGATGGAATGCAGCTGAGCGACCTGTTATCCAGTTGTGAGTTCTCATTTCCACTAGTGAGTGTCTCCTATTTTGTTTCATGTACATTAGTGATCGTTATAGAGGATAGGAGGAAGGTTTTCTATAAATAAAATGGAAATATAAGAAATAGTAAAACTTCCAATCAAGGAAGGCCTTCGATGTGCTTAAGTTCGTGGCAAATGGGTTTTGTAGTTACTTTCCCTAGCTGTGGGTCTTGGAGACATTCGTCACCCATCTTACGCCTTCGCGGGGAGTTTTCTTTTTTACCACAGCCGTACTTAAGACACATCGGAGCCAAGATCGCGCACAGTAACTACCCGAGCCATTATGTCCCGTAATCGTGGGTATTATTCGATTTACCGTGGTCGGCTAGCGTGGGTGCCGATCGTCAACTGTGAACTGCCCCTGGCTGGCCACACCTTATGTTGGGGCTTATAATCGGTTCACAGTCGCCGGCGAGCCGAACGCCGTAATGAGCTGCCTCGGCTATAGTCGGCCTTCTCGGTGGCTTATGATCGGCTCATTACAGTTGGCTTTGAGGGCCATAGCGAGCAATGAGTTAACCCGCAGCAGAGGGATGCTGGAGCAAAAGTGACTCATTGACGAGGGCATAGATTCGTATAGTACTTGTTAGGTCTTGTCCAGGTGAGGTTGTGCCGTGAAGTGTCCAGAATGGGAATGCCGTTACACAGGATTTTGTTCAACAGAAAAGGATAAAGCTTAACAAGCAGCCAAGGTATAAAGGAACAAGTTAAAAAGAGACAAGATTTTTAAAGTGGTTCCGCACGAAAATGCCTACGTCCACTGATTCTCTTTGTTAATTCACTTCATATGGGCAGTACAAGTTAAGAAAAGTATTGACAAAGGAGTTGGATGTTCCATGCCCTTTGGAACACCTCTACGTCCACTATTGACAAAATATAAGCTCCGTTGTGGAGATCTTTATGAATTACATAGGGTCTGTCCCAGATTGGATCTAGCGCTTCGGGGCGCGGGAAGATCCGCTTGAGGACAAAATCTCCTTCTTGTAAGCTGCGGTGCTTGACTTTGGAGTTGTATTGTGCTGCCACTTTTTGCTTGTGAGCCGCCGCTTTGAGTGCTGCATCATTTCATCTTTCTTCAATTAGGTCCAAAGACATGTGTAGGAGTTCTTCATTTTCTTCTGGGTTGTAGTGTATCCTACGGTGGGAGGGCACTACAGTTTCAACTGGGAGCATGGCTTCCGATCCGTATGCCAAAGAGAAAGGAGTATGTCCTGTTGATGTTCTGTAAGATGTGCGGTAGGCCCAAAGTGCCGTAGGAAGTTCATCCACCCAAGCGCCTTTTGACTTTTCAAGTTTCTTCTTGATTAGAGTTTTGAGGATTTTGTTGACAGCTTCGACTTGTCTGTTTGCCTGGGGATAAGCTACAGATGAGAAGCTTTTGTGAATTCCGTGCTCTCGGCACCAGTTGGTGAATTCCTCGCTGTCGAATTGAAGTCCATTGTCCGATATGATTTTGAGCGGAACCCCGTACCTGCATAAAACATTTTTGATCAAGAAGTTAATAACTTTTGCCGAAGATATTTTATTTAAAGGTTCCGCTTCCACCCATTTGGTGAAGTAGTCGACTGCCACTATAGCATATTTGGCTCCGCCTCGGCCCGTCGGCAATTCGCCAATCAAATCAATTCCCCATACTGCAAAGGGCCAAGGGCTAGTCATTTGAGTATTCTCATTTGTTGGTAGTCGAGGAATCTTAGCAAATTTCTGGCATCTGTCACATCTTTTGACAAAGTCTAAGGCGTCTTTGTTTAAAGTGGGCCAGTAATACCCGTATCGGAGTATTTTCTTTGCTAGATTCTGCCCTCCAGTGTGATCTCCGCAACTTCCTTGATGGATGTTGGACAAGACTTCCTTGGCTTCCCTCCAGCGACGCACCTTAATAAGGGGTTAGAGAAGCCGCGTCGATAGAGGATGCCTTCTTGTATTGTGTAGCGGGAAGCTTTCCTCAGGATTTTATTAACTTCGCTACGCCGTCGGGTAGTGTGCCATCTTGCAAGTATTTCCGGATAGGATTCATCCAAGTTTCTTCTTCGATTGCAGCTATTAGATCCTCTTGTTCGAAACTTGGGGCTAGTTGTTTTGAGATGGCTACCATTCCGGAAGTGGTGCCGTCCTTCATGCTAGCTTGTTTTGCCAGCTCGTCGGCCTCCTGATTCTCTCCTCGAGGAATGTGTTTGATTAAATAGTGATCCAATTGATTGAGCAGCAGCTTGGTCTTCTTTAGATATGCTGTGATTCGTTTTCCTCGAGTCTGGAATTCTCCCAGTATTTGATTTACAATAAGTTGAGAATCACTATGGAGACATAAAGAACCGGCTCCAATCTCTAGGGCAAGTTCTAATCCGGCTATCACTGCTTCGTATTCTGTGTCGTTGTTGGTGGCAGAGAATTCCAATCTTAGGGCATAGTGCAGCTTCCTTCCTCTGGGGGTGATTATCACAATACCTGCCCCCGAGCCTTGTTCGTTTGATGCTCCATCTACAAAGAGATTCCACCTGATATCCTTGGTTATTTCAGATCGATCTTTACCTTCGTTGGTAGTGAATTTGGCAATGAAATCGGCCATGGCTTGTCCCTTGATGGCGGTGCGAGGATGGTAGGTGATATCATACTGACTCAGTTCAATGCACCATTTAAGTAGTCGCCCATAAGTGTCGGGGCGATGGAGTACCTGCCTCAGCGGTTGATCGGTTAAAACTCTGATGGAATGAGATTGAAAATAGTGTCGCAGTTTTCGTGACGTGATTAGCAAACAGTATGCTAGCTTTTCAAGTTTAGGGTATTTAGCTTCTGCCCATGTAAATCTCTTGCTTACAAAGTATACGGGCCGCTGCGCGCGGTTGTCTTCTCTTACCAGAACGGCGCTTAAAGCATGGGATGATACAGCAACGTATATGTATAGTTCTTCGCCTTCATTTGGAGTTGAGAGTACCGGTGGTCTCTGAAGGTGTTCGATTAGGTTAAGAAAGGTTGTTGAGCATTCGTCAGTCCACTCGAACTTTCCTTTGTCTTTCTTAAGAGCTTCGAAGAAAGGGATGCATTTGTCGATTGCTTTAGAGATGAACCTGCTTAGGGCAGCCACCTTGCCGTTTAGGCTTTGCATCTCTCTTCGAGTGGATGGTATCTTGATATCTTGCAAAGCCCGGACTTGTTCGGGGTTTGCTTCAATCCCCCTGGCATGGACGATGAATCCCAAGAACTTTCCCGACGATACTCCGAAGGAGCACTTTAGAGGATTCAACTTCATTCCATATTGGCGAAGTACTTGAAACATCTCGTCCAGGTGGTTTATATGATCGTTGGCTTTCTTCGATTTTACCAGCGTGTCATCCACATAAACTTCCATAGTTCGTCCTATTAATTCCACAAACATCTTGTTGACGAGGCGCTGATAAGTAGCTCCGGCGTTTTTAAGTCCAAAAGGCATTACTTTGTAGCAATACAATCCCCGGTCAGTGATGAAACTAGTGTGGTCTTGATCGGGGGCGTGCATAGGGATCTGGTTATATCCTGAGTATGCGTCCATAAAGGATAAGAGTTCGTGTCCGGCTGTGCTGTCCACGAGCTGATCGGTTCGGGGGAGTGGGAAGCAGTCCTTCGGGCAAGCGTCATTTAAGTTGGAGAAGTCGATGCATGTTCGCCATTTCCCATTAGCCTTTTTTACCAGTACCGGGTTGGCGATCCATTCTGGGTAGATGGCTTCTCGTATGAAGTCATTGGCAAGTAAGTTCTTTACTTCTTCTTCGAGGGCTGCTGATCGTTCTGCCCTCATGCTCCTCTTTTTCTGCTTCACTGGCACCTTGGTGGGATCGATGTTTAGCACGTGGCATGCTACGTCTGGGGAGATTCCTGTCATGTCGGCGTGCGTCCATGCAAATACATCCATGTTGTGGCGAAGAAAATCGACGTGTCGATCCTTCAACTCCGCTCTTAACTGAGACCCAACTCTCAGCAGTCTACTTGGGTCGTGTTTGTCTACAGATACAAATTCCATAGCCTCTGCAGGCTCGGTGGTGGCCTCCTCCTCTTTGTCCCTAGGGTCTAATTCGTTGAAAGGATCGCTGGTATATCGAAGAGGAGGGGCTTTCTTTAATTTCTATGCTTCCAAGTTTTTCTTGCAGAGAGAAGTATTTGCATCCTTCCCTTTATCCTTCCTGCGGTTATTGCGAAGTTCATTCACATAGCAATCTCCAGTGGCGTCTTGATCTCCCTCTATTTCTCCTACTCCGTTATCTGTTGGGAATTTCATTTTCAGGCACCACGGGCTAGGACAATTTGGAAGTCAAACAAGGCTGGTCTTCCCAAAAAGGCGTTGTAGGCCGTGTGACTTTCTATTAGCACAAATGTTTGTTTTTGCACAATGGAGCGAGGATGACTTCCTATCTCGACAAAGAGGTATAGTTGCCCGAGGGGCATTTTTGCATCTCCGGTGAAGCCAGGTAGTGGTTTGCTGCAGGGAGACACATCCTTCATTGCAGCTTCATCTTGTCGAAAGCATGCTTGAATAGGATATTTACTGAGCTTCCAGTGAGGGTACTGCCTCCCCTCTAGATCACGCCTGCTGAATGTGATGTCATCATTCTCTTTCCGTTTCGGGTGGCATTCTTTTGTAACAGAATTAATATAGCCTTCGTTGTTTCTAAGCGACTTACCGTATCTCTCCATCTCTGCCCAGCTTCCGTCGGCAATGTGTGGTCCTCCTGATATGGTAAGGACCACTATCTTCTCCTGACTGGAGCCACTGGTGCTGCGATTTCCTCCGCCTACTTCCGGGAGGGGCAGCCCCGGGTTCTCATTGACAGGAGTTGAAGTCCTGTTCTGACCTTTCACATAGTGCTCTAGTCTCTTCCTTCGGATGTGTTCTTCAATCAAGTCCCGGAGATGATGACATTCATTAGTATCATGCCCATGAGATTCGTGGAAACAGCAGAACTTTCCCGACTTAATTGCGTTATTCGATTCCTTCTTGTGCGGGGAGCGTTTGTATCTAACTTCGTCTTGGGTGGCTAGGAAGATATTTTCGATTGTTTCATTCAAAGGAGTGTAAGAGTCAAATCTTGGTCCTGGTCGATATAAGCGCTTTTCCCCCCTCTTGCCCCCGGCATTGTCTCTAGAGTCATTTCTCCGAACATCCTTTGCTGCAGCGGGAACCCTGTCTGGAGCTGCCTTAGCCTGTTGCCCTGACTTCCTCTCAGTGGCAGCGTCTTCAAGTCTCATATACTTTCCAGCTTCATGGAAGAAATCAGGTAAAGTATCTGGTTTTTCTTTGGTTAGTCTTCTAGCAAATTTAGTATCCGGGTGTACACCACTGCAGAGGGCCATTAGGATAAGTTTCTCATCGGCGTCTTGAACTGCGGCCGCTGCGGCATTGAATCAGGTTAAATATTGCTGCACTGTCTCTCCAAGCTTCTGTTTGATATTAGATAGGGAATAAGCTTCCTTAGGTTGTTCCACATGAATGCGGAACTGGCTGATGAACTTTTCTTTCAACATTTCCCATGAGCTGATGGATCCTTGGGGCAGATGGCAGAACCAGGAGGTAGCTAGATCTGCCAAGAATAGTGGAAAGCATTTACACAACAATCCCTCTGTTGCTCCACTCATTAGCATATGCTGTGTGTATCTATGCAAGTGTACAACAGGGTCAGAGGTTCCCTTGTAAGGTTCCATTGTTGGCATTTTCCATTCCCGGGGGGTGATGGCAGTTTCGATATTGCGGGTGAAGGGCTGTTTACCCTAGCACCGATCCCCCGATCCCTTTGTTCCCGTTGGACGCGCTCTCTGAACAATCGCGCCATCCTTTCATCAGAACTTGGAGCGGATAGAAATGACTTTGGTTCTTCCATGCGGGATTGATTCCGTCCAAATGACCTGTAGGGATGGTATCGTCTATCACTCCTAACATTCTCCAACGGCTGCCTCTGGTCTTCCGGGGGCATGCTGGGGTCAGCCACAGTCGGCCCTTGCCTTGATCTTTCCCTGCTGGGTTCTCTCCTCAGCACTTCCTCGGGTCCAACTTCGGGCTGGACTCCAGCTCGGCCCCGTCCCTTGGTGTTTCCATGGTTAGGTAGCATGGCGGGCTCAGCTACATCCGACCCTTGCCTGGTACCTTCCTCGTTGGGTTCGGTTCCAAGTGTTTCCTCGGGTCGGAATACGGGCTGAGTCCGGGCTCGGCTCCTACCATAGCTGTTTCTGTTGTTAGCCTCTTCGAAGAAGAAAGACCTTTGTCGTCTCCTAGATCCTCCAAACCGGGACTCACCCCATGATTCAGTGTTGCGGTTGGTTTCTTCAACATCCCTTAAGCGTGACATGAGTTGATCCACCAAGGCTTCTTGTTAAGATGCGAAGCGGTTAGTTACTTTAGCCACAACCCTGTTCAGATCCGCCCTTGTAATTGGTTGTTCCGTAGCAGGAGCTATCGGATTTGCCTGATTTACATTTGCTGTTGGGACCGAACGATTGTCTTGATCTCTGATCACTGGATCTGGGATACTGCCAGTTGCGATGTTCTTTCCTTTGTTAGCATCTTTCTTCCATCCGGGAGGCATGTATTTCAAGTAATGAACGATGCTGATAGGAAAAAGGGTTAAGTGGGAGAAACTGAAGCTCTGAGCTCCCTGAGTTCAGTTCTCAGTGAAAGCACCAAAAATGTTTGCACAAAAAATGGGCAAACACCTCCAATTCGTATGAATTAGTTGATTTTATGTTGTTTCTAGTGATTTGGGTGATTTATGCAAATATATAAAAAGCAGGGACTAAACTGTAAAAGACATACAGATTTATAGTGGTTCGGCCAGAACGTGCCTACGTCCACTTTATATGTTATTCTCCTTTTCTATTCAGATTACAAGTACAAAGCTTTGATTACAAGTAACTGAAAGTTGTTTGAAAGTTCTATCCGTGTTTGAGCTCTCAAACTTGTCCGCCATTGTTGTACCCCTGCCCCTCTATTTATAGAGTGAGGCTGAGGGTAGGGGTCCTGAATGTATATAGCTGCTGGTGGGCCTGGGATGAAGCAATCTGGCCTAGCAAGGTTGGTCCGGTCGTGTCCTCCCTTGCTTCTGGTTCGGTAGTGAATGGCATGGCTTGGACCGGTGATGAGTGGTTTGGGCCCTAGAGGTGAGGTGGTGTCTTGGTTCGAAGGTGTATGGTTCGGCGGTGAGTGGACCGGTAGTGCATGGAGATGGAGTTGGTTCGGCAGGGAGATGGAGAGTGGGTTGGTTCGGCAGGGAGATGGAGAGTGGGTTGGATCGGCAGAGAGAAGGATGTGGGTTGGTTCGGTAGAGTACCGATCCGGTAATGCTTCGGTCCGGTTGTGGATGGGTGAAGTTGGTTCGGTGGGTTGATGGTTCGGTAGTAGGCTGGTTCGGTGGATGAGGGGGAGTGTCTTTGGTTCGGCATGCATGAGAGGGAGTTGGTCCGGCCGAATCTCATCCAACATAGAGATAATGAGAGAATAGAGAAAGGAATGAAAAGTTGTGTGATAGTGTAAGTATATATGAGAATTTGAAATTACCTTTGGCACAAAACTTACTCGGTTACCAGTTTCAATCGACTAGAATTGCAATAGCAGTAGACCGAATAGGTTAATAAAAAATTGGATAACATGGTTCAGTCGACTGACCATAGGATTCATTCGACTAAATCATTCTCGAAAGTTTTTAATTTATTTTTTGGGAATTCAGTCGACTGAATTATGTAGTCAGGCGACTGAATTATAGAAAAATTCAAGTTTTAAAATAGCACTCAGTTGAGTGACTATATTATTTAGTCGACTGAGTGTGATGAAAAATGCAGATATATATATATATATATTTATTTATTTATTTAATTGAACAATGAAATAACATATAAAAAATTTATTTAGAAAATAACCTAAATAATCAATAGAAATAAGTTAGATAATAATTTATGGGACTCAGAAACTTGGGAGTCGTACAATCCTCTGGTTCGATTTTGGTAATTTCTCGTGCCAGTTGAATGGTAGAACGATCCCACGAATTCAGAGAATAAGGAGGCCTCCAGGGAGATGGTTGATGTACATACTTATTTTACGGAGGTGAACCATAAAATTTGAGAGAAAATTTCTCAAGTAAGCTGAATCTCCTGTTGTGATTTTTCTGCATATGGTACATTTCCCTTTGAATGCTTAACGACTCTCGTTGATAGTGGCGTATATCATCTATTTAACGAGCAACAGATGGAGAGCCGAAGCTTAGATTCCTATGAACTCATTTTGATTTAGGTGTATACCCAGTGTGATAACCGGGAGGAACAATTGGAACAGATTCGTAGATCGATATAGGCGTGGGTAAATCTATTGAGTCGGAACTAGGAGAAGAGTAGTCGATGGAGGAGTATTCAGATGTTTCATTTGAAGACACGTTTATGAGTGCTTGGTAGAAAAACTTTCTTTTTTAAAAAATGATATATAAACTTTGACAAATGAGGATATTTATAATACCAAAAGTTTTAGAAATAGAAAGTGGATTAGAGGCGAAAATAATTTCAACCAGAGAAAGATGATTGGTTAAAAAGAAAAAATAATGTAAGGTTGAAAATGTAAGACAAGAATAGATAAAAATATACATGGAATTGAACCTTAAAGTGCATTATGCACGTGCATAGGTATTTAGTCGACCAAACCTCCTGATTCATTCGGCTGAATCTATTTCTGCGAAATTAAAGGTTCTTTTGGAATTTGTTGTCATCGAAACCTGAAATAAACGAAGTACTCTGAGTGTATATGGTTTGAAAATAATTTTTAAATACTAGTGTGCATGCATATACCACATAGGAAAGATTTTAACAGTAGTCAACTACTAGACTAGACTATAGACAAACCATTAATAATTTTGAAACTTCTCTCTGAATTCTTGATCTGCAATCGATTGTCAAGTAGAATAGCATCTTCTCTTACAAATATGGTTAGTTCACATAATATTTACTTATATAGTTGTCATGATCAAAACATCAAAATACAAGGTTCTAATATTCTCCCCTATTTTAATGATGACAACTATGTAAGTCTAGAAAAAATTACAAAAAAGATTGTTAGTCCCCCTAAATAAATATTCCATCTGCTTATCTGCTGAACAATTATGTTTCTTCCCCTTTGTTATTGAAAAAAAGGAATATGTAGATAGAATGATAAGTATGCATATAAGCCTAGACATAAATGCATGGATAAATAACAACAACATTATAGATAAACATGTTTCAAAAATAACAACATCAAACAACATCAAATGTCCAATGTAACATCATAAGGAACAACATGAATAAAAACCAACATAAATTAGAAAGAGAAATGGGCATAAATTAGGATAAAGAAATCTACACCTCGTCATTATCTGATCCTTCCTCTTTTTCTTCCTCCTCGGATGTAGACTAAGTGAAGGGAGTGGGATTCTCGGCAATACTTGTAGAAGTAGAATAGGTACATGAAATCTTCTCCAAAATCTTTTTTAAGAAGCCCTTGATTTAATCAAGCTTCTTATTGGTCTTGACGACATTCTTTTCCATGGTGACCAAACATCGTCTGAGCTTGCTTTGATTTTGGAAGAGAGTCGCAAGGGCTTGCTTCGGATTGAATTCACCTTGAAGCTCTTGGATTTTGTCTTCTTCTTCTTCCATTTAACGGGAATTTTGTCTGGAGGAAGAGGCAATGTGCGTATCTTGAGGTTGTGGAATCTCTTGCTCTCTATTGGTCGCCTATTTTTGGAAACTAATGGTTTCTTGAGTTTGGGAGCATGTGGGAAAATTCATAAAACTTAAAGTTTTAGAATTTAGTTTGCCAACAGTAGTGAAGTTGGCATCAGGTAAGGTGTCTCCAAAATTCATAAGAATGCATATTATATAAGCTCCATAGAAGATGGTCTTATAACTCTGCTTATGATTAATAGTTAGGAATTTGTCAAGTATAACACTAGCCCAATTTACATTTTGGAAAGAGTAAATGGCATAGAGAGCTTGAAAATCTCCCTTGTAAACCTTCTCATAACCCCCAATACGAGGTTAAAGAGATTGGATAAGAGCACAGCGTAGAATATGCACCTTTGGTTGCAAGTAAACGGATTTGAGCACAGTCAAGTCTTCGGACAGAAATCTATAGGAGACTTCATCTCTATTATCCATGTCGACATCAATCTCGTTGATATCAGATCCATCAGATGGACAACAAAGAATATGTCCACGTCGTTGAAGTGGGAGATAGATCCGGACGCCGCAAACTAACGTCCATATGCAATCATCTTTGTTTCTTGGATCTTGGTGATCCAAGTTCATGTTTGAAAAAAATAATTTGATAAGAAGGGGAAAAATATTTTTGTTTTTGGCGTCAAACCCAATCAAGCCATCAAGCCCACTAGCTTCAGCAATCTCACGAATAGCATAGGCATTGAAATTAGGAAACTTTACAAGGAGCCATCAAAAATATTTGAGCTCTTCATAGCATCAAATCGTGTAACTGCGGTTTCATTATGGAGCTATGATCTGACTTTTCGAAGATCCAGTAGAGGATTCGCGTGCAATTCTAGTTCTTGGGGCTATTGAATTAATTAGATTTGGAGGTAAAAGGATTTATTTGAAAAAGTGGACGCTGTTTTGTTTGCTAAAAGAAATAAGGTTTAATGGAATTGAAGAGATAATTATATAGGTTTGGTGAAAATGTGCGTGGGGAAGTGTGTAGGTAGGTTTTTAAAAAACAAAAATTATATCAATTAGTCGATTGAAATGAATCGGTCAATCGACTGATATGTAGGAAAGTCTCACCCGCGTGTTTGCAGCGTAAAAGTCACAAATTCAGTCGACTATTTTTATATGGTCAGTCGATTGGTTGCTGAAAAAAATTGAAGTACAGATGAAGATTCAGTCGACCGAATTCAAAATTCAATCGATGATATGTAGGAATTTGTGGTCGTGACGTTATATTTAAAAATAAGGCAATTTCAGTCCACTGTTTCAATGAGCTCAGTCGACTGATCCTGGAATGAAAATTATTTATATTTGAATGTTCAGTCGACTGTTTTGCTCCAAATAGTAGACTAAAACAATTGTATTTTCTTAGCAAATTCTTTACTTAAACTTTTAATTTAACATAACTAATTTATATTTAGATACTTATTAGTTATCAAATTATTATATATTGGAATACATAAATATATCCTTATTTAATAGAAAAACGTACAACTCATACAAAATTTAATATACAAGAAGTTTTAGTTTTCAGAAGAGTTTGAATTATCCGAATGTGGTTCAACCTTCGTAATTTCTTGTAATGGATGGATAGGTGACCATACATTACGACGTTCCCTGGAGTTTGGAAACACTTGAGGATGTTGAGGGCTTCGCTCCTAAGAGTTTGGTAGCACTTGAGAACGTTGTTGTGATGGTTGATGAGCGCATTGCTTCGAGGATGATTCGAAAAATTTCAAAGCGAATTGTTCTAAGAAACTCAAGTGTTTAGCAATCACTTTCTTTTCATCGTACATCTTGCGTTGAAGTTCTAGAATCTCTCTTTGATAATGGTGAAAATCATTTATTTTATCTTTAATGGATAGAGATCTAAAACCTAAGTTACGTTTAGCTCTTTTCCCTTGTGGCGTATACCTAGTGTGATGTGTAGGTGAAGGTGTAATCTTGACTAGGATGTACATAGGAGTTGATTTGTTGGAGTTTTTTTGATGATTCAAAAGTGGGAGTGCTGAAAACTATAGAAAATTAATTTGATCCTTCATGAGAAGACATTATGGAGATTTTGCAAAGTTGAAAGTGATTGAGCCAAAAAAAATCGAATGAAATAGTTTATTGAAAAATGTGAGTTGAACAATTTAGAATTGACGCCTTTATATACTGATAATGAATACTATTCTTATGTTAAAGCGAGGTGTGGAGCAGAACGTTTGAATGTTTTTAACCAATGAAAAAATGGAAGGTAGATAATCATAAAGAATAATGATCAGACATGTAATTAGAGGTGGGTAAAAATTGTTAAACCAAGAAACATTATACCATGATAGAGTAGCATACAACTTCCTTACTAGTGACTTGAGAAAGAGTGCGAGCAGCTCTATTTTTCAAAAAATTTATTTGAAAAAAAAAATATTTTCAAAATTTTATGAAATAAATTTTAGTTATAAATCATGCAAAGATATAATACCTAATTCTCGATGTAATTTAACAAAAATATTTTCATTTAATGGTTTAGTGATTATATCAGCTATCTGATTTTTTGAAGGAACAAAAACTAATGATATATTGCCTTTTTCTATATTATATCGAAGAAAATGATGTCTAATATCGACATGTTTAGTTCTAGAATGATTTATTGGATTTTTTGATAAATTTATTACACTTGTATTATCACGGAAAATTGTTGAATTAGAAAGGTTTATTCTAAAATCTTGTAGTGTTTGTGTAACGACCCGGAATTTTGGATAATATAAATTTGATAATCTGGATTTAAATTTATATTGAATTGATAATTTTGATTAATAAATTTGATATTGATTTAAATAATCTTCTTTATTTAATTATTTAATTTGTGAAATTATTTTAATGAGCTAATAAATTGTTTTCTATTTAATAATGTATATGTATTTATGTATATATTTTAAATAGACAAGTTGTTTTTATTTAAATTAGTATAGCATCTTTTTAATGTTTTGAAAACAGAAATGGTGATATATTTTTAATTTAAGCTTTTCAAAAATATTTAATTAAATACTATATGTTTTTAAATAAGAGATAAATGTTTTAACTAGTTTAAAATTCATTTTTTATTTCAAGTTGTATATTAAATTATGTTACAAACTCTTTTATAAATTTGTTTAAAAGGTTTCTTTTTCAAATGAATCATTTGTATATTATTTTATTTATAATACTTTGCTTGTTTCTTTAGAAACTTATTTATGTTCATAATTGTGTATAAAGATTTAATTAACAAAGCTTAATACTTATTTAACTCTAATTAAACATTAATTTAATTCACAAAGACAAGTGTTTGTATATTAAAGCTTAAAGTTACAAATGTAAACTTATCATCTATTCAAAATGACATGTGTCCATTTCATTTTCATTTTTCTTTTAATTCACTTAAATCTGAAAATACATTCATAATTTTGTTCTTCATTCATTAGCATTATTTTTTCTCATCCCTTAATCAAGAAAACCAAATTACATGCTCACATCCATATTCAAATTTGCATCCTCCAAAATTCAAGTCTGCATCTTCCATTTCAAATCTGAAACTTCTCTTTCCCAAAATTGCAAACCTGCACAACAATCTTCTGAAAATTCAAAATGCCTGTAAAACTTTGCTTTCAAACTCCTCTTCCCCCAAAAATATCACCTGCATGCAACCATTTAAAGCCCTGCATTACAATCGGGAAATGCAAGAAAACCCTGTATGTTCTTGCATTTGAGAAACATGCATTTATGAAATCTGGTGAATCAAGTTGAGCACTGCATTTCATCATGAAAGCAAAGACCTGCATGTTCTTGCATATGAAATCAAAGAGCTATGCAATCTCAAGATTTGAGTTCTGCATTCATGAAATCTTCATCAAGTAAGAAGCCTGCAAGTTTTAAAAAAAACAAACATTTGCATTTCTTTTCAAATCTGGAAATGCAAGAAAGCTCTGCATTTCTTTACATATGAGAACAAAGCTCTGCATTTCAAAGATCTGCATGCATCATTTAAAAAGGCAATATTCAAGTTTTAGAAGGATTCAAGCTACTGCATTTCAATTCTAAAAGCATTCAAAGGAGCCTGCCTGCATTTTCAAAATCAGGATGTACTCTGCATTTTAATCTTCATCAAGATTGAAGGCCTGCATGCATCATTTAAAAGCAAGAAGGGAGTCTGCATTTCATAGTTTGGAACCTGCAACTGCAATGTGCTCTGCATTTGAAAAATAAGGTGAGTAACACTTAATTTAAAAATAAATTAAGTAGGATTGATGCTTGTTTTTCTGATAAGTTAAATGTTTGTACATATTTTCTTTTTTTTACTGCCTGTGTATTTATGAATGCAATGCATGCCTGATTTCTAAGGTGCTGATTATTTTAGTTGAGTTCAAATTTGATAAATAGCTTTTCTTCTTGATCTGGATGTTATTATGTATTAACATTTGAATGAAAAATGTTAGGTTCATAATTAAGTAAAGTAAAAACATTTTAGGTTAAATAAAATTTGAATTGCCTGGAAAATTTATAACAGAGCAAAAAGTAAATTTGTAAAAATTTCAAGTATGGAGATTTGATAAATCAGTAATATAAAGTGAAACCCTATATTAAAACATGATTTATAAGATCAAAATATATATTTTTAGAAAGAGGTGGAAATGCAGTATTGAAATTGACTGTATTTTACATTTTTATCATGATCAATTGATCCTTGCATTGGATTTGAGTGAAATTGATTCTTGAATGAATATAGCTATCAATGATCATGGGAAAATTACTTAATTGAGTTGAAATTTGGTTTTGGTATTGGAATTTGGGAGTTTCCAGTAAAAGCCCTAGTTTTACTGTGTTTGAAAAATTGAGTGATGCGGCTTCCTCTGTGCATCGAGTTCAAAGATTTTTGGGGTAATGGTGGATGGTGTAGTGATGGTGCTATCACCGGAGTTTGGGAGTTCAAGATGGTCGAGGAGTGGAGGAACCGGCGTTGACAGGCTTGTCACTAGGGTGGGGTATAGGCTGTTACAGGTTTTAGCTTTAAAACTTGATTTTAAATTCAAGTTGATCTCAGGAGTTTTGAAGATGTAGTGTGGTCCCTGATAGATAGGAGATGGTCGGAGGTGAAGATCAGAGGTGGCTGGTGATGGATGAAGGTTGTACAGGGTTGTATGCATGTTGTGATGGTGATGGGGTTGATGTTGTGCAGGTGAGTGATTGTTTTGGGTGCAGTGTTTAATTTACTCAGGTTGGTCTCGATATTTTTGGAAGGGAAACTCGAAGTAGCAAGGGAATTGACTCGAAGTCAAACAGTAAGGTTCAGGGTATTTGTGTTTCAGGTACAAAACAGAACTGTTCTGTTTTAGAATTTTTTTAAATTTAAGTCTGGAATTTGAACTTAGAATGAAATCTTGAATCTGTAGATGAATTCAAAATGTTTGAACTCTGATGTTGAAATAATTTAAATGCAAAATTCAAATTTGGGTTGAAGAAAAAAAAAGAGAGAGAAGAACAGGAAATTGTTTCCAGTTTTTAAAATTGATTACAAACTACCATGTTAACATTGGATTTTAAACTGAATATAATAATGAATCTAAACAAGTTTAAATTCTGTTCTTATGAAATTATTTAATTCTAGAAATTTCAAAGTTTAAGTTTTTTTTATATATAAAACAGAACTGTTTCTGTTTTTAAAATGTAAAAGGGTAAGTTTAAGTTTTTAAGTGAGATTTAAACTGAGTTAAGTTTGAAATTTGAAAATGATTCAAATTTTAATTGTCTGTAATTTGAAACCATATTGTGTTTTTAAATTTAAATTTGATTTGGAAATCTCAAGTACAAATGCATATGTAATTTGCATTTGGGTTAGAAAGTTAAGTATTTAATTAGGAAATTCAGATGAATTCAATCTGAGTTTTTAAAATCTGGATTCAAATATAAACTTCAGTTTTTAAATAAAGATTTAAATTTAAATTGGTTTCAAATGATTTACATTTGAATTGAAGGTGAAATTGTAGGAAGAGTTTTAAAGAGTTTAAACTAAATTGAGAATGGAAGTTATATTTCAATTTTGAGATTTTTAAGTAATTTTTTTAAAATTGATTTGAATTTGATTTGAATTGAAATTTAAATCCTTTTCAATTTATTAATTAAGTATATGTTTCTTGTAAACATATAAGATTAAATTGTATTGTTTTAAAATCTTGTTTTAAATAAGTTTGAGTCTTAAAGTTAAAAGAAATGTTAAATGGAAATTAATGTAAATCTAAAAACATTTTTGTTTTTAAATGCATGATTTAAATAAGAAATGTTTTATCTAAAAGATAAATAAAGGTTTAATGATTGGAATCATTTAATTATTAAGGTTATTAAGATGAATATTAATTATTTAATTAATTGATAAGATGGATGTTTAATTAAATAATTAATGATTTTTAATTTGATTTAAGATTAATTAATCCATAATTAAAAATGGTTAATTTAATTTTAATTTAGGATTAAGATTTATTTAATCAAGTGATTAATGATAATTTAGATTTTAATTAACACTTAGTTAATTAATAATTAGAGATTAATTAAATAGTAATTAAATATTAAATATTTAATAACTAATGATGATTAATATAAGTTAATCTCTTAATTAAGTAATTAAGAAATGTTAATGAAGTCATTAACTTAAGATATTAACAATTAATTAATGTGTTTAATTTTGATAATTAATTAGATTAATTAATTAATTAATAATCAATTGTTTAGGGTTAATTACTTAATGAAAATAATTAATGAATTAATTACTTAATGTAATTAATTAAGGTTAATGTGATTTGTTTAGATTAATTAATTTAGTTAATTAATTTAAACATTGGTTGAATTGATTACTTGTGTAATTAATGAATTTGTAATTACTTAAGGAAGTAATTGATTAATAATTACTGGATGTAACTAAAGATATTTTATATAGAAGTAATTTGGATTTAAGTTACTTAGAAATTAATCAAGGGGATTAATTTAGATAATTAATTAAAAATAATTAATTATTTGGTTGAGTAATTAATGTAGTTAATTACTGAAGGGTTATTAATCAAGGGTGATTAATATATTTGTAGGGATTGATTTAGATTAATTACTTATCTAATTAAATATAGTTAGAAATCATTAATTAATTAATTAAGCAATTTCAAGTTAATTAATTGCAAGGGTTTAATATAATTAACTTGTGTGATTAATATTAAATGCTAATTACTTATTGTAATTAGAGATAGTTAATCAGTAATGATTAATTGGAAAGAATATTGAGATGATGATTTATAAATTTATTTGAAATCAATGAATGGTTAAGTTAAGCAGAATTTTATTGATGAAGTAATTAATTTAATTCATTTTAAATTAATTAGAGATTGAGTAATTAATTTAATTCATTTTAAATTAATTATAGAGGTGTGATCATTAGATCATTTGCTTATGTTTGATGATTGGTATTGGTTATTTGGTATGGTTTGTAATCCCAGTTATGAGATGAGTAGTGTATGAGATATGGATGCATTGGTTGCTTTTGGATGATAATATGGATTATCTGATTTTGATATGATTATCTATTGATAATGATGAGGTTGATTATCTATTGTGTTGTGAGTTATCTATCTGTGTATGTTTAGATAATGAATTGAATTGTTTTAAAATTAAAACAACTTGGACATAAAAGACACGCATTGGTTTTCGATGAGACCGGGATCGGGTTTCCATATTTGGACATCCGAAAACCACATCGATTCCAATTTAACGTTAGGTCGTTAATCCAAGTGGAGCGAGTGAAGACTCGAGGTGTAAGGGCTATTCGTCAGTATAACTCTGTGGGTGATTCCGTAATGAGTTTGACGGAATAGATCTTATAGATTCGAGATGGTGATTCAGAGTGCAAGGGTTATTGTCGTTAACTCTGAGGGTGATTCCAAAATGAGTGTAACGAAATAATGCCTTCGGTTTCGTTCGAACCCGGAACGAACTTGTATGGATTGAATGCTTTCAGAACATCGTCAGGTGGACGATGAGCATTCTAAGAGATGTGTCCTCTAAAGGTAATCGTAGCCTCAAGCCTCATCAACCGGGAATGGCTAAAACAGGGGAGGTGCAGCAAGGCTTCGTGGGTAGCCCCCACTGGAGAGCAAGATTGATCCCTGTCTAGAGGTCCCTTTTTATTCGGCTTAGTGGGCAGTTGTTAGTGCGCACCAACTGCGGAGTTGTCTTGTTCGGAACTATTCAGTAAGGAATGGGTCCGGCCTTGTGTTGCAGGGGATGAAGGGAGTAATCCTCGGTACTGTGATCTAGGCCACGTACTGTGACGGGCGGTACCCCAGTAGCCCTGCCATTGTATGGAATCCACAATCCAATAAGTGCCAACGGTTTTGATTGTATTACCCACTTTTGTGGCTAGTAGCTGGAATTTAATGAATGTAACAATTTCGGCTATTTCTTATTTATTTGAAAACCCTAGACACTATTATAATATCACTAGATTTCCTATCAAATGTTTTGGTTAGCGTAAGGTAAAAACTTTTCCATGTTTATGTGTGGGAAGTCTTACGTGATACCTTTCTTTTCAAAAGGTTTTTCAAAGTTAAACAACTTTAACCTGTTACTCACACCAGACCCATGTCTGACCCGGAGTTATTTTCTGTTTTTCTTTAACTCTTGGGTACTCAAATTTTTATGAGTAGTCAAGGGAATTCAGGTTAGGATTCAGGATTGCTTTGACGATTTGTGGAGGAGCATATGGAGCAGGAGGCTTCTGCGTATAGTTATTTAGTTCCGCTGTGTTTGGTATCTCTGAGTCTTGAGTTTGTATTGAGTTGTAATAACTAGACAGGTATTTATAACTGTCTAGTATGTGTTGTATATGTCTGTGTACTCTGATATTTGATGTATACTATGTAATACTTTGTTATTAATATAATTTATTCGTTTCCGCTGTTGAGATTCTTGTGTTGTTTCTTCTTCTCTTCTTTCTTTTCTCTTTTCTATCCCTTTCTTTCTTCTTAATGATGCGACTTTCTGGGAGAGGAAAGTCGGGTCGTCTCATTTGGTATCAGAGCGTTAGGTTGAGTGAATACCTAGGCTCTGTAGTGGTGTCTATCTTGAGAGAGCGTATTTGTATTTTTAATATATATATATATATATTGGTTCTACCTATTTGTTGGATTACCTGTTCAGGTTTTTCCAATATAAGTTATAAAGGTAGATAAGGTAGTAGTGTTTGTAACACGATTACTACCATTGGTTGGAGTTTGATGGATGAGGTTAGAAGTGTTTTTTTTTGTCGAGACTGTAGACCTAATACCGTCTCGAGTGAGTTCTGTTGTGAAGAAGTACTTCACCGATCTCTGAAGGTAATCTGTAAAGGTTCGGAGTTCATCTTTGAAGTGCAGAATTGAGTTTTGATCTGTCGGTTGGGCAGAAGCAAGTGAGTGATGATATCTTGATATCTCAGGAAGTAGTAGCTGCGTGATGAGATGCAGTGACTATGGATATTTCCGAAGATGTTTCTTTGGAACAAGAGTAAGAAGTGAGTCTGCCGGTGTTGTGATTGAGTTTAGCTGAGTATTCTGAGTTGATAAGGAGTCTTTTGGCTGAGTAGTTTTTCTGAAGTGGAGTTCAAAAGCAGCAGAGTAGATCTTTTCTCTGGTGAGTTGGCTAAGCTAGCATAAGCTGTTCAGTTTGGTTAAGAGAGAGCAGTTTTCTTTGGATTTAGGCTGAGTCGATCGCAAAAGTGACTTGCGATAGTTGATTGTTCTCTTGTATTTGTTGGAGATTGTCTGGATGTCTTCTGGAAGTCAGAGTTTGTCTGCATCCGGAGATCGAGTTTTCTTTCCAGGATTGGAACTGGTGGTTCAGTTAGTAGAAGAATGGTTCCTTGAGATAGAAGTTGGTGAAGCAACTCAGGTTTAGGAGGACCATCTGAGTTTTCTTTATGGATCTGTGGAATCATATTTCTGTGCTGGGTTGTCTAGTCTGTGCTTGTGTTCTTTGTCAGCATTTTCTTCTATTTCGGATCAGAGTTGTGCAGCGGAAGCAGTTTGGAGGTGCTTCTGTTTGTTTCTCGAATGAGGAGAAGTTGGTTCTGCCTTCTGTTGTTGAGAAGCAGGGTTTTTGTTCTTGGTTTTGTGTGATCTTGAAGAGATCATTGGGTTGTTGTTGATTCAGTCTGTTTCTTTTGGAATCAGCAAGAGTTGAGCTGATTAGGAGTGATGTTGGTAGCCCAGGATCGTCTGAAGAGATTTTCATGGATAAGAGACAGAGAAATTTGGATTCTGTAATTGGAGATTTGTTTTTGGTTAAGTTTTTTTTTCTCGGATCCAAGGAGCTATAAGTTTGGGAAGCTAGCTCCGAAGTGTTTTGGTTTCTTCTGTGATTGGTAAGATCAGTGTTTGGTTTCTTCTGTGTTGGGTTAGATCAGTGTTTGGTTTTCTAGAGCTGAATTGTCAGTTTGGATAACTGGGATTCAGTATGTTTCACGTATCTCTGAGGGAGTTCGTGTTTGATATTTCTGGTTTTAGAACCAGCAGTTTAGGATGGTTTGTTTGTTAAGTCAGACTCGTTTGTAGTCTGATACTCTGTATAGAATTGTTGTTAGGAGCTCTATAGCTTAGTAGTATTGATTGATTGGATTTTATAGAGCGAGTATCCCGATATATATATATATACCGGGGAAACTCGTGAAGGTTTTATCCAAATTTCTTTTGGATAATTAGATCTGTTCTGATTGTGTGAATTGGTTGCTTTGGTTGTTGGCATATGTTTAACATATGCTGTGTTTTAAAATAAAAACTGTAGATAGATTATTAAACTGCCTTTGTTTTAAATTTCGGGGACGAAATTCTTTTAAGGGGGAAGGATTGTAACGACCCGGAATTTTGGATAATATAAATTTGATAATCTGGATTTAAATTTATATTGAATTGATAATTTTGATTAATAAATTTGATATTGATTTAAATAATCTTCTTTATTTAATTATTTAATTTGTGAAATTATTTTAATGAGCTAATAAATTGTTTTCTATTTAATAATGTATATGTATTTATGTATATATTTTAAATAGACAAGTTGTTTTTATTTAAATTAGTATAGCATCTTTTTAATGTTTTGAAAACAGAAATGGTGATATATTTTTAATTTAAGCTTTTCAAAAATATTTAATTAAATACTATATGTTTTTAAATAAGAGATAAATGTTTTAACTAGTTTAAAATTCATTTTTTATTTCAAGTTGTATATTAAATTATGTTACAAACTCTTTTATAAATTTGTTTAAAAGGTTTCTTTTTCAAATGAATCATTTGTATATTATTTTATTTATAATACTTTGCTTGTTTCTTTAGAAACTTATTTATGTTCATAATTGTGTATAAAGATTTAATTAACAAAGCTTAATACTTATTTAACTCTAATTAAACATTAATTTAATTCACAAAGACAAGTGTTTGTATATTAAAGCTTAAAGTTACAAATGTAAACTTATCATCTATTCAAAATGACATGTGTCCATTTCATTTTCATTTTTCTTTTAATTCACTTAAATCTGAAAATACATTCATAATTTTGTTCTTCATTCATTAGCATTATTTTTTTCTCATCCCTTAATCAAGAAAACCAAATTACATGCTCACATCCATATTCAAATTTGCATCCTCCAAAATTCAAGTCTGCATCTTCCATTTCAAATCTGAAACTTCTCTTTCCCAAAATTGCAAACCTGCACAACAATCTTCTGAAAATTCAAAATGCCTGTAAAACTTTGCTTTCAAACTCCTCTTCCCCCAAAAATATCACCTGCATGCAACCATTTAAAGCCCTGCATTACAATCGGGAAATGCAAGAAAACCCTGTATGTTCTTGCATTTGAGAAACATGCATTTATGAAATCTGGTGAATCAAGTTGAGCACTGCATTTCATCATGAAAGCAAAGACCTGCATGTTCTTGCATATGAAATCAAAGAGCTATGCAATCTCAAGATTTGAGTTCTGCATTCATGAAATCTTCATCAAGTAAGAAGCCTGCAAGTTTTAAAAAAAACAAACATTTGCATTTCTTTTCAAATCTGGAAATGCAAGAAAGCTCTGCATTTCTTTACATATGAGAACAAAGCTCTGCATTTCAAAGATCTGCATGCATCATTTAAAAAGGCAATATTCAAGTTTTAGAAGGATTCAAGCTACTGCATTTCAATTCTAAAAGCATTCAAAGGAGCCTGCCTGCATTTTCAAAATCAGGATGTACTCTGCATTTTAATCTTCATCAAGATTGAAGGCCTGCATGCATCATTTAAAAGCAAGAAGGGAGTCTGCATTTCATAGTTTGGAACCTGCAACTGCAATGTGCTCTGCATTTGAAAAATAAGGTGAGTAACACTTAATTTAAAAATAAATTAAGTAGGATTGATGCTTGTTTTTCTGATAAGTTAAATGTTTGTACATATTTTCTTTTTTTTACTGCCTGTGTATTTATGAATGCAATGCATGCCTGATTTCTAAGGTGCTGATTATTTTAGTTGAGTTCAAATTTGATAAATAGCTTTTCTTCTTGATCTGGATGTTATTATGTATTAACATTTGAATGAAAAATGTTAGGTTCATAATTAAGTAAAGTAAAAACATTTTAGGTTAAATAAAATTTGAATTGCCTGGAAAATTTATAACAGAGCAAAAAGTAAATTTGTAAAAATTTCAAGTATGGAGATTTGATAAATCAGTAATATAAAGTGAAACCCTATATTAAAACATGATTTATAAGATCAAAATATATATTTTTAGAAAGAGGTGGAAATGCAGTATTGAAATTGACTGTATTTTACATTTTTATCATGATCAATTGATCCTTGCATTGGATTTGAGTGAAATTGATTCTTGAATGAATATAGCTATCAATGATCATGGGAAAATTACTTAATTGAGTTGAAATTTGGTTTTGGTATTGGAATTTGGGAGTTTCCAGTAAAAGCCCTAGTTTTACTGTGTTTGAAAAATTGAGTGATGCGGCTTCCTCTGTGCATCGAGTTCAAAGATTTTTGGGGTAATGGTGGATGGTGTAGTGATGGTGCTATCACCGGAGTTTGGGAGTTCAAGATGGTCGAGGAGTGGAGGAACCGGCGTTGACAGGCTTGTCACTAGGGTGGGGTATAGGCTGTTACAGGTTTTAGCTTTAAAACTTGATTTTAAATTCAAGTTGATCTCAGGAGTTTTGAAGATGTAGTGTGGTCCCTGATAGATAGGAGATGGTCGGAGGTGAAGATCAGAGGTGGCTGGTGATGGATGAAGGTTGTACAGGGTTGTATGCATGTTGTGATGGTGATGGGGTTGATGTTGTGCAGGTGAGTGATTGTTTTGGGTGCAGTGTTTAATTTACTCAGGTTGGTCTCGATATTTTTGGAAGGGAAACTCGAAGTAGCAAGGGAATTGACTCGAAGTCAAACAGTAAGGTTCAGGGTATTTGTGTTTCAGGTACAAAACAGAACTGTTCTGTTTTAGAATTTTTTTAAATTTAAGTCTGGAATTTGAACTTAGAATGAAATCTTGAATCTGTAGATGAATTCAAAATGTTTGAACTCTGATGTTGAAATAATTTAAATGCAAAATTCAAATTTGGGTTGAAGAAAAAAAAAGAGAGAGAAGAACAGGAAATTGTTTCCAGTTTTTAAAATTGATTACAAACTACCATGTTAACATTGGATTTTAAACTGAATATAATAATGAATCTAAACAAGTTTAAATTCTGTTCTTATGAAATTATTTAATTCTAGAAATTTCAAAGTTTAAGTTTTTTTTTATATATAAAACAGAACTGTTTCTGTTTTTAAAATGTAAAAGGGTAAGTTTAAGTTTTTAAGTGAGATTTAAACTGAGTTAAGTTTGAAATTTGAAAATGATTCAAATTTTAATTGTCTGTAATTTGAAACCATATTGTGTTTTTAAATTTAAATTTGATTTGGAAATCTCAAGTACAAATGCATATGTAATTTGCATTTGGGTTAGAAAGTTAAGTATTTAATTAGGAAATTCAGATGAATTCAATCTGAGTTTTTAAAATCTGGATTCAAATATAAACTTCAGTTTTTAAATAAAGATTTAAATTTAAATTGGTTTCAAATGATTTACATTTGAATTGAAGGTGAAATTGTAGGAAGAGTTTTAAAGAGTTTAAACTAAATTGAGAATGGAAGTTATATTTCAATTTTGAGATTTTTAAGTAATTTTTTTAAAATTGATTTGAATTTGATTTGAATTGAAATTTAAATCCTTTTCAATTTATTAATTAAGTATATGTTTCTTGTAAACATATAAGATTAAATTGTATTGTTTTAAAATCTTGTTTTAAATAAGTTTGAGTCTTAAAGTTAAAAGAAATGTTAAATGGAAATTAATGTAAATCTAAAAACATTTTTGTTTTTAAATGCATGATTTAAATAAGAAATGTTTTATCTAAAAGATAAATAAAGGTTTAATGATTGGAATCATTTAATTATTAAGGTTATTAAGATGAATATTAATTATTTAATTAATTGATAAGATGGATGTTTAATTAAATAATTAATGATTTTTAATTTGATTTAAGATTAATTAATCCATAATTAAAAATGGTTAATTTAATTTTAATTTAGGATTAAGATTTATTTAATCAAGTGATTAATGATAATTTAGATTTTAATTAACACTTAGTTAATTAATAATTAGAGATTAATTAAATAGTAATTAAATATTAAATATTTAATAACTAATGATGATTAATATAAGTTAATCTCTTAATTAAGTAATTAAGAAATGTTAATGAAGTCATTAACTTAAGATATTAACAATTAATTAATGTGTTTAATTTTGATAATTAATTAGATTAATTAATTAATTAATAATCAATTGTTTAGGGTTAATTACTTAATGAAAATAATTAATGAATTAATTACTTAATGTAATTAATTAAGGTTAATGTGATTTGTTTAGATTAATTAATTTAGTTAATTAATTTAAACATTGGTTGAATTGATTACTTGTGTAATTAATGAATTTGTAATTACTTAAGGAAGTAATTGATTAATAATTACTGGATGTAACTAAAGATATTTTATATAGAAGTAATTTGGATTTAAGTTACTTAGAAATTAATCAAGGGGATTAATTTAGATAATTAATTAAAAATAATTAATTATTTGGTTGAGTAATTAATGTAGTTAATTACTGAAGGGTTATTAATCAAGGGTGATTAATATATTTGTAGGGATTGATTTAGATTAATTACTTATCTAATTAAATATAGTTAGAAATCATTAATTAATTAATTAAGCAATTTCAAGTTAATTAATTGCAAGGGTTTAATATAATTAACTTGTGTGATTAATATTAAATGCTAATTACTTATTGTAATTAGAGATAGTTAATCAGTAATGATTAATTGGAAAGAATATTGAGATGATGATTTATAAATTTATTTGAAATCAATGAATGGTTAAGTTAAGCAGAATTTTATTGATGAAGTAATTAATTTAATTCATTTTAAATTAATTAGAGATTGAGTAATTAATTTAATTCATTTTAAATTAATTATAGAGGTGTGATCATTAGATCATTTGCTTATGTTTGATGATTGGTATTGGTTATTTGGTATGGTTTGTAATCCCAGTTATGAGATGAGTAGTGTATGAGATATGGATGCATTGGTTGCTTTTGGATGATAATATGGATTATCTGATTTTGATATGATTATCTATTGATAATGATGAGGTTGATTATCTATTGTGTTGTGAGTTATCTATCTGTGTATGTTTAGATAATGAATTGAATTGTTTTAAAATTAAAACAACTTGGACATAAAAGACACGCATTGGTTTTCGATGAGACCGGGATCGGGTTTCCATATTTGGACATCCGAAAACCACATCGATTCCAATTTAACGTTAGGTCGTTAATCCAAGTGGAGCGAGTGAAGACTCGAGGTGTAAGGGCTATTCGTCAGTATAACTCTGTGGGTGATTCCGTAATGAGTTTGACGGAATAGATCTTATAGATTCGAGATGGTGATTCAGAGTGCAAGGGTTATTGTCGTTAACTCTGAGGGTGATTCCAAAATGAGTGTAACGAAATAATGCCTTCGGTTTCGTTCGAACCCGGAACGAACTTGTATGGATTGAATGCTTTCAGAACATCGTCAGGTGGACGATGAGCATTCTAAGAGATGTGTCCTCTAAAGGTAATCGTAGCCTCAAGCCTCATCAACCGGGAATGGCTAAAACAGGGGAGGTGCAGCAAGGCTTCGTGGGTAGCCCCCACTGGAGAGCAAGATTGATCCCTGTCTAGAGGTCCCTTTTTATTCGGCTTAGTGGGCAGTTGTTAGTGCGCACCAACTGCGGGGTTGTCTTGTTCGGAACTATTCAGTAAGGAATGGGTCCGGCCTTGTGTTGCAGGGGATGAAGGGAGTAATCCTCGGTACTGTGATCTAGGCCACGTACTGTGACGGGCGGTACCCCAGTAGCCCTGCCATTGTATGGAATCCACAATCCAATAAGTGCCAACGGTTTTGATTGTATTACCCACTTTTGTGGCTAGTAGCTGGAATTTAATGAATGTAACAATTTCGGCTATTTCTTATTTATTTGAAAACCCTAGACACTATTATAATATCACTAGATTTCCTATCAAATGTTTTGGTTAGCGTAAGGTAAAAACTTTTCCATGTTTATGTGTGGGAAGTCTTACGTGATACCTTTCTTTTCAAAAGGTTTTTCAAAGTTAAACAACTTTAACCTGTTACTCACACCAGACCCATGTCTGACCCGGAGTTATTTTCTGTTTTTCTTTAACTCTTGGGTACTCAAATTTTTATGAGTAGTCAAGGGAATTCAGGTTAGGATTCAGGATTGCTTTGACGATTTGTGGAGGAGCATATGGAGCAGGAGGCTTCTGCGTATAGTTATTTAGTTCCGCTGTGTTTGGTATCTCTGAGTCTTGAGTTTGTATTGAGTTGTAATAACTAGACAGGTATTTATAACTGTCTAGTATGTGTTGTATATGTCTGTGTACTCTGATATTTGATGTATACTATGTAATACTTTGTTATTAATATAATTTATTCGTTTCCGCTGTTGAGATTCTTGTGTTGTTTCTTCTTCTCTTCTTTCTTTTCTCTTTTCTATCCCTTTCTTTCTTCTTAATGATGCGACTTTCTGGGAGAGGAAAGTCGGGTCGTCTCAGTTTGCTGCATGTAGATTACTTGAGCACATGCCAAAGCAGCAGAGATATATTTTGCTTCACACGTCGAAAGTGAAATGCAATTTTGTTTCTTCCTAAACCAAGATACTAAAGATCATCCAATAAAGTGACACCACTAATACTCTTTCGATCGGTTCGACATCCTCCAAAATCAGCATCACTATACGATACTGATTCAAAAGGGCATTCTTTTGGATAAAAGAGACCGTAGTCTTTAGTCTTGCTTAAGTATCTTAAAATTCGCTTCACTACCCGCAAATGCGATTCTTTGGTATTTTCTTGAAATCGTGCACATAAGCATACACTCATCATTATACGTGGCCGATTAGCAGCTAAATATAGTAATAAACCAATTATACTACGATATAGTTTTTGGTCAACACTTTTGTCATTTTCATCTCTATCGAGATGTACTGTAGTACTCATAGGAATTGGTTTACCAGAAGTGTTTTCCATATCAAATCGCTTTATGAGATTATTACAATATTTTTCTCAATTAATAAAAATTCCATTACTTAATTTTTAATTTGTAAACAAAAAAAATACGAAAGTTCTCCCATGTGAGACATTTCAAATTCTCTCGTCATAATTTCTACAAATTCTTGACACAAATTTTCCTTTGTAGAATCAAAAATAATGTCATCTACATAGATTTGAATTACTAAAATATCACTTTTATCTTGTTTTATAAATAAAGTTTGATCTAATCTTCCAATTTTAAAACAATAATTAATTAAATAATTTTTAAGGCGCTCATACCAAGCACGAGCTGCCTGTTTTAGACCTTATAAAGCCTTTGTATTTTATAAATATAATCAGGAAATTTTTCATGTGGGAATAGAGGAGGTTGTTCTACATGTACATTTTGTTTTATAAAACCATTTAAGAAAGCACTTTTTACATTCATTTGATATAGTTTAAAATTATTAAAACACGCATAAGCTAATAAAATACTATAGCTTAAAGACGAGCTATTGGTGTAAATGTTTTATCATAGTCTATTCCTTCTTCTTGATTATAATCTTGAGCAAATAGCCAAGCTTTATTTAGAATAATATTTCCTTGCTCATCAGCATTATTTTTGTAAACCCAATTTGTACCGATAACCGCTTGATCATTTGGTCTAGGAACCATGTCCCAAAGTTCATCATGTTCAAACTAATTTAATTCTTCTTGCATAGCTATAATCCAGTAATCATTAGTTGATGCTTCTTTAGCATTTTTAGGTTCAATGTCTGAAAGAAAAGCTACGTGAACCATTTGATTTAGTTGATTTTGTGTTCTTACGTTAGTATTTATTCTTCAATGATATTTTCAACATGATGATTTCTTAGAAGTCTTGGTGGAGTTCTTATTTCATTATTGTTGTTGTCCACATTATTTTCAATATTATCAAAATCATCATTTGGTCTCCCCCTTTCCTGGTGAGAGAAAGCCAACCCCAAAAATCTTTTTCTCTTTTGGAAGATACAGGAGTGAAACAATCAATCTATTGATATTGGAAGACCAAAAAGATTCTTCCAATGTCTCATTTCTGGGTCCAATGGAATTCATCTAAGTTATTTGATTTAGAAATAATTTTTTCATCTTTAATTTTATGATTAAATTTGAAGTTTTCATCGAACGACACATGAAGTGTTTCTTTGATAATTTTAGTTCTTTTATTATAAATTATGTTTGCTTTGTTTCGAATATCTAATAAATATTCCTTCATCAAATTTTGGATCGAATTTTTCAAATTTATCTTTTGTATTTAATGTAAAACATTTTGAACCAAAAACTTTGAATAAGATATGTTGGGTTTCCTTCCATTAAAAAGCTCATATAAAACATAACAAGCTGTTGCTATAGATTTTCCCCTAAAATGTTTTGGTAAAGTACTTCCATTTAATAAAGTTCTAGCACATTCTTAAAGTGTTCTATTTTTCCTTTCTACAACTCCATTTTGTTGTGGAGTTCTAGGAAATGAAAAATTGTGAATAATTCCTTTCTTATTACAATAATTTTCAAAAGATTCATTTTCGAATTCACCATCGTGATCACTCCGAATATTTTTAATTTTCAAATTTTTAATATTTTGGATTCTTTCAGCAAATATTTTAAATTTTTCAAAAGTATCACTTTTATTTTTCAAAAAAATTATTCAAGTAAATCTTGAAAAATCATCTACAATTACAAAAAAAATATCTATTATGGTTTATTGACTGAACTTGAGTTGGTCCAAAGAGATCCAAATGTAATAACTCAACTGGTTGTAATGTAGAAATCATTTTCTTTGATGTAAAATAAGATTTTGTTAATTTTCCTAATTGACAAGCATCACAAATACTTTTTACTTTGAAATTCATTTTTTGTGGACCTGTAACTAAATTATTTTTAAATAATTTGTTTATTAATTTAAAATTTATATGACAAAATGTTTTGTGCCATAACCAAGGATCATTTTCTTTGGATGCTAAACTCATATTTGTGTTATTATTGACTTTCAAATTTAATATATAAATATTTCTTTCTCTGGTTCCTTCAAATATAAGATTAGTATTTTGATCAAATATGTTGCATTTATTTTCTAAAAAAGTTATATTAAAACCTTTATCACACAGTTGACTTTACTTAGCAAATTATGTTTAAATTCTTGATTAGTAAAACATTTATAATAAAAGGTAAGTTAGATATACCATCATTGCTCACATCGCCTTTGCCGATGATATAGCCTTTAGAATTATCTCTAAATGTGACAGATACTCCACCTAAGTAGATAATGTTGATCAGCATGTCCTTCTTGTCATATGCTTTGAGCAACCACTGTCTAGTATCCACTTTCCTCTTTTCTTAGTTGGTACCTACAAAAAACATAGAAATGACGTTAGTACCCACTTTTTATTAGGGTCCTAAGAGTTAGGTCTTAGGAAGCCAAACCCAAGAGGGTTTAGATTCCCTTTATAAGTAAAATCTTTATTTTTATGAACTAATTTATAGAAGATTTTACATACGTATTTTTGATTAAACTGTTAGTTTTTGGTACCCAAATTTTTATAGTATTTGTGTTGCCAATATCTTTCTTTTGAGTAAAAACCTTTGGTTTTGGTTTTGTTTTTACAAAATTGTTATGAAAATTGATATTTATATAAGATATGTTATTCATCTTTGAGCTAGTCTTTGAAGAATTTTTATATCCTAATCCATTCTTATTAGTATTAGTTTGAGAATTGCTGATAATCTTAGAAATATTTTCTCTTCCTTTATTAAAATTTGATACATTTTTAATGATATTCTCTAACTCATTTTTGAGTCTGATATTTTTATTTTCAAGAATTTTGACATTTGATTTTAAATCATAATTTTCTAAAGCTAATGTCGTATTCTTTTCTTTTTGCATTTCTACTTCATTTGATAGCATAGTGAGTTGAGAAGAAATGTTAGAAAAAGATTCTTATGTATTAACAAATTCTTCTACTAGGATTTTCTTTTCATCTCTTAGCATATCAACTTCTATTTCAGTTCTATTTAATTTTTCTATGCATCTTTATACTTTCTTTTAACTTCTTCGAGTTTATCTAATAGCTCTGAATTTATATCAATTAAATCATCAAAAGTTAAATCACTTACATAGTTAGTCGAAGCCATAAAATAGACGTTGGCTTATTCAGAATCACTATTTGTGTCACTGTCTGATGAAGACGATTTCGAATCATCCCATGTAACAGAGAATGCTTGCTTTTTTGTACCTGTCCTTTATATTCTTGAATCTGTCTTTCTTTATATTAGAATAATCTTTCTTCATGCGGCCCTTCTTATGACATTCATAACATTCAAGATTCAAAATTGGCGGTTTATTGGAATTGTCTCTCCTGTTGTTTCCAAACTACTTGTTCTTTCTAAAATTTAAAAACTTTTTAAAATTCTTTGCAATCAATGCCATGTCATCTTCATCTTAATCTGAATCTTCTTGTACAGCTTTGAAGGCAATATTCTTTTTATCTTGGGCTTGATCTCGTTTTTCCTGCAAATTAACTTCATATAACATAAGATTTCCAATTAACTCTTCAGTTTTGATAGTAGAAATGTCATTAGCTTCTTCAATAGCTAAGTCTTTTCATTCCCATTCATCTGTTAATGAGTTTAGAATTTTTGAGACAACATCAAAATCTGAAAAAATTTCTCCTAGTGCTAATAGTGAATGATGTATGTCTTGGAATCTAGAATACATGTCATTTATAGTTTCATCTGGTCTCATACTGAAATTTTGGGACTGATTTTGAGCATAGAAATCTTACTTTACTTAACTTTGTTAGTTCCTTCGTGTGTGACTTTAAGAGCTGTCCAAATTTCATAAGCAGTTGTATACATGCTAACTTTATTAAATTCATTTTTATCTAAGGCATAAAATAACATATTCATGGATTTTGCATTCGATGTCGCATCTAACTTTTGTGTGTTTGACCATTCTGCAAATGGTATATTAGGTATAGTGTATTCTTTGAGTAATATTCCAAGTATTATATCCATTTGCTTACATAAAGATTCTCATTCTAATGATCAATAATTATAATTCAAATAGGTAAATAGTAGTGGTCATGTAGTGAATTGGCCTTCTACAAAACTTGTGTTAGTATTATTTTCCATATTAACTGAATATTAAATAACTGTGTTATGGTTATATAATGGACTTGCTTCGATACCAAACGAAAGTGCTACCGAGGATCGTAATATGGAATATAATCTAAGTTACCTACCAATGCAGAATATGAATATAAAAAGTAAATAGTAAAGTAAATGACATGAGGGATTTTTATTCAAGTTCGAACACCCATTCTACGTCTAGTCCCAGACTTCTTCTAGAATTTAATTATCAACCCTCTCTTAACCTGGTGGAATAGGTATTACACCACCGAGCAACCGAACAGGACTTCTACCGCCTAGATAACTGAAAAGGACTTCTACCGCTTGAGCAACCGAACATGACTTCAACAACACAGAGAATTTTCTTGATTGATTGTGCTCTTTTGATAGCACAGATAAGTCTTTAGATCACACCCTTCCTATAACCTTCACCTTTGTGGTATATAGTGTAGTTCGTGAAGATTGAAAGTAATTTAATCACAAATGAATTTGTGCTTGAATGTGCAAGTGATTAGAATGAGATTTGAAAGCAAGTGGCAGAATATTCTAGATAATAAGTATATGAGAATAGAATCAGAAATTAAGTAGTTAAAACAACTAAAATGAAGGATGTATAGAGTTTAATTGGAGCAATTCTTCATGAAGTGTTACAATCAAAAGACATGGAAGAAACTCTTGAATCAAGGGTTGTTTCTATTCATTGAATGGAAGTCACTGTTCATAAAAAACCGTTATGCATTTCCAGTCGACTAAGGAAAAGATTTCAGCCTATTGAATGTTCAAAAAATTTTGAATTAAAAGTTTATATTGAAAAGATCCATAATTTAGTCGACTGAATAGGGTGGTTCAGTCGACTAAACCTTCAAGTGCGCTATGCACGTGCACAGTTATTCAATCGACTGAACCTCCTGATTCAGCCGGCTGAATTCTCTATTTCTGCCATATTAAAGGTTCTTTTGAAACTTTTTGTCGACTAAACTTGAAGTAAACGAAGTAATTTGAGTGTATAGGATTTGAAAGTAATTTTTAAATACTTGTGTGTGTGTGCGCGTATACCACATAGGAGAGGATTTAACAATAATCGACTACTAGACTAAACTATAGACAAACCATTAATAATTTGAAACTTCTCTCTGAATTCTTGGTTTGTAATCTATTATCGAGTAGAATAGCATCTTCTCCTGCAAATATGGTTAGTTTATATAATATTTACTTATCTAGTTGTTATGAACATGAAAACACAAGGTTCTAACAAAACTTATTTGAATTTAAGGGCCATTTACCAAATCAAATAGTGGTAGGGTGTTACACTTTCGTTGATATTTATATCAAATATTGGTGTAGTACTACTGATATATCGGAAAATATCAATGATATATCAAAAAATTATTCCTAAATGATGTTAATGATGTTTTAGGTGATATTTTACAAGAAATATCGCTTAATGTCCGATATGAGATATATCGGCAATATTATCCAGTATTAACTACTTAGCTCCACATATATGGCATCTTGGAATTCTGTACTTCTCATCACTTAATTCAACTTCATCCAAGTTTATTATCCATCTTTATTCCTTTATAGACATACCAACAAAGTCACTAGTGACGCCCTTTGACGCATGGTGGTTGACCTTAAAGATATCGCAGTGCCTGAGCGTCGTACCTCCTTTCTTCTTACAAACACGAGGCTTCGTTGGTTCCGGCTAGTGTACAATAGACATTCATTGTTCTATGAGAATTCTACACCTAGAACACAAAAATATGAGGCCCAACCTTATTAGAAGTGGACGGTGCTAACTAACTTGGACAAGCTCCTAATCAAAGGAGAATTGTCGTAGAAGAGGAGGAAGAGAAAGAAGGTGAAAACAAAGATTAAGAGATACCAAAGAGGAAGAGTACGTTGAGGAGGATAAAGAAGGAAATAAAGAACAAGACTCTGATGAAGAGTCAATTGGGGAGAACGCTAATCTTCCAGATAAATCAATCTCGACTCCCTAGTTTAAACGTCTAAGAAAAGGCCTTCCTAAAGTTTCTCCCAATCCATCATCTGGTAGGATCGAGACTGCAACTATTTTGGTTCATAACATTGATGAGGAAATTGGTCCTTCCAACCACCCCACTCTTTATAACTTAGCTAGTCTAAACTTTGACTTTACTAATGCGATGGGACACATTGATCTTTTAGTGGGAGTGGGCCTGTTGTTCTTATCCCCAGCAGTAGTAGGACAACTCCATTCACACTATCCAATGTACCAATTCCAGAACCAGATAGGAGACAACAGTAAATACACAAACCTTTGACTACATTCACTAATGATGCAACTCATTTCACATCTCATGAATCCATCATAATTTTTTTATTCCTTTATTATTTTTAAGTGAAACGAGCTCGCAGAAACTCTTTCGCAATCTCCCTAAGTACTTGGATATGCATCGACCGATCTTTTCACCCGGGGGTCCTGAAAGTTCCTGTGCTCCGATACCAAATGAAAGTGACCGCTATGCTATAGGATCGAAATGGCCAATAGTTGTAAACAATGTAAAAGCAGTGGTAGTGCGATATAAACTAAGTTATCCGCTAATGCGGAATATGAGTATAAAAATAAATAGTAAAGTAAACAACTGTAAAATAATAATAGCAGTAAAAAAATGACACTACGAATTTTTATACTGGTTCGAAACCACGTTCTACGTCTAGTCCCAGACTCCTTCTGGAATTAAAACTAGAAACTCTCACTTAACTTAGAGGAATAGGTTTACACTGCTTGAGCAACCGAACAGGAGTTCTACCGCCTAAGCAACCAAATAGGACTTTATCGCCTAGCAACCGAACATGACTTGAACGCCTGAGCAACAGAACAGGACTTTGATTACAAAGTAGATTGTCTTAACCTTGTGTGTTCTAATAACACGGATTTGTCACTTGTAGTACACCCTTCCTATAATCTTTTCCTCAAGTATGATATGTGTAGTTGTGTGTATATGAAGATTAAAAAGTTTCAAATTGCTTTTAGAAATATATAATTATGATTGTAAGCAATGAACGTATGAATTCAAGAGAGTAGTTTATTCAGAAAATATGATTCAAGTATAAGAAAGTAAGTGAAGTAATTTGATCTTAAAATTCATGCATATATATAGTAGTTAAGAAGTTGCAACTGTTGGTGAAGAGATCTCTACAAACAGTAATGGCTGCAACTCTTTACGTAGGAGAAGGCTGTTCACAAAAGAAAGTGTCTATTCAGAAAATATGGCAGTTATACAGTGATCAGTCGACTGCCTAAGAACATTTAGTCGACTAAACTTAAATCGTGCATGCGCATTTGAAAGTGCACGGATTCAGTCAACTGACTGAATGTATTCAGTCGACTGAATTTTGTTGTTAAACAAAAAACTAGCATAGCTCATTTGGTTAGAGCACTTGCCTTCTAAACTAGTGACCCGAGTTTGAGCCCCGCTCCATGCATTTTTTGAAAACTTGATTTTGATTAAAATATGCATGCAAGTTTATTTGAATGTGAATGATTATTCTTGAGGAAAGATTTAACAAAGCACTAAACTAGACTCTATATACATATTTGATGACTCTTGTTAAAATATATAACTATATGAACCATACTTTGAGTCGTTGAGTCTGGATGTTGTCGTAGTCGTAGATTCGTGAATTGTTGTTTCATGTCTACAATCAAAACCTATGATCCAACAGGTCCCTCTCGCTATTGCAAAGTAAAGCATGCAAGAGAAGATCGAGGTGAGTCCCAAAGGGATAGAGATAATAGGAGGAGAGACATGGTTATGATCAGTACTGTTACTCAATTGTTTCATAACTAAGAAGGTAGATTGATCATGATATTTTCCCATTCTAGTCTAGGGCAATTGGGTCCAAGTCAGCTTGTAAGCCAGTCACGGCTAGGTGTAGATTGATTGGGTTTCCATATGTGTTATGATAGCTTAAATCCAACCTATGCCTGCATCGGCTCCTTTGTTCAATTGTACGCCAAGCCTTCTACTAGCGATGCCTCCTAAAATAGCAAGCAGCTCGCCCATCAAGGCGAAACGCTAGCCTGGTTCAGTCCATCTCCCATTGGATAATTGACTCCCACTCTTCGGTCTGCTTGCAAACTGGAAACAGGCTAGCCCACTTGCTCAAGCATCTCTATGTCAGCTGTCCCCTAATCGACATAGTTTGGGACCGTCTCGAGGGTGCCTCATTATCGATCCAACTTTGATACCACCACCTATGACCAACACTCCATCTTGTCTTAACCTGCTTGGATCCTCAACTTTTGTTATGTCCCCATCATCCTTATAGTTTGGCTAGACCAACTTGGCCTGTCCTACCAACTAGGCATGTGGAAGCAAAGCGACAAGAGGTATAACTTGGCGTACGTACTTCTGACAAGAAGCATGTCCCATATCCTATGAGCATGTTTTAAGTACATGTTCTTTTAATGTGATGAATGGTAGATCTTGCACCCGATAGAGTTATATTGGCGTTCATCTCAGTCAGGCATTCATTTCTTTCATGAGCTGTCTCTCATTAAATCCATTCAACCAAACCAATAGCCAAGTGCGCTTCATGCCAGATTTGCATCATGATCTTAGTTGTCCAATCATTAGTTCAGCTACTATAAAACCGCATACATGCCACTTTCGTGAGGTGGGTTGGACCCCCTATGGAGGGAACTCGATGTGATTTGGGCCTTCGATTGAGGGGACTATGGGTTGGTTGGTCACATGGTGGAGGAGTCCCAGGTCGATTGGGCCCTCCAGTGGAGCGGACCCCCGGAGGTTTGGAGTCCATGACCCACTACTCAAGCTCCCTTAGATTAACAGTTCCAATAGTTTAGAAGCATCTTTAGTCTTAAGCATAATATATTTTCTAATTATTCTCTGGTAATCCATTTTAATTATAAGAGAGCTATATAGTAAGAGAACTTCATAATGGACATAGGCAGTTTGGCCTGACCACTTTATTTCTGGTGTTAATTACCTATGAATATTCTTTTCTCTTCATTTTTCCATCTGTAAGCCTAGTGATTTGCAAATAACGTTTTCTCTTTGTAATGCATTACCTTGACTACGAGGTTGATGAAAAATATCATCAACATTTTAGCGCTAAAAGAAGGGAAACCTCCGATCTTTTGGTTAGTGGTTTCCTATGCAAGACCTTTCCTCGCATGTTGCCTTGCATCCAACATCAACAGTGGCAATAGTGGATGGTTCCCTGCCGCTTTCTTCGGTTACTAAGAAGATTCCTCAACTCTCTCGATTTAGCTTTGTTTCATGTACAGTTGTTGTGCGTGCTTGCTTATCTCCTTACATTGCTGCTACTATTTACAAAATTATAGAAACCTTGCATGCGTACAGTATGAGGGTTGCGTCCTTCTGCTTAGACGCATAACTCAAGATTTATACCATTCTGGTCAGCCCATTTCATGGAAAAACCCCGAGGGCGAGGGCGCAAAATCTTGGCCGCCCACCAAGCATCCTTGCATAGAAATCCATGAGACCCAACACTCTTGTTAGTGCCCAAAGTAGTCCCCATCTAGGTCACCAAATGGATCTCCCATTCATTTCAACCTCAACAGCAACTAAAAGCGACACGCCGACAAGTCTTAGTATGCCCAGACTCTGTTCCTAGTGCCTTTCTTAACCTTGCTTTCAAGCCAGTAACCTCTTAGAATGCATTGAAGATCACAGAGCCTGGATCGTTCAGCACCATCACCAAGGCTATTCAATGAGGATGAGTTATCATGTGCTACTTACCTTGTTTGGGGACTACCGACCTTTGTCATATAGGAATACATGAGCCATCACTCCTTTCCTTCATCGCCGGCTATTCATGAGGGTGGGTTATAAAGAATCCATTCCCTTGTCGGAGACATTCTAGGTATCCACCAATATTGAATCATTGTGCATTCTATTCCATGCTTAGGGACTTCCCACTTTACCTTGAGTTTAGACGAGATAACTCTCCACTTCATGGCGAGGCACATCTACGATCGGAAACACGAACACAAGGATTCGTACCCATTGCCCATAATGCTACCCGTCCTCCGTACAGGATGGGACACTATTGTTAGGGCCAACACTGTAACCCTGGGTGATGTTAAATTCCATCATTCGTAGTGTTCCTGCATAGAAACAAGCCGAGCCTAGCTCCTTATTGCAGCGTGTCAAGCTAGAGAACCATCAAGCCCCTCAGCACTTAGGTTCGAGCCGGTCTTGTCTGTAGTTTTATATTGTAGTGTGTTGCTCTGGAGAAACTTCAAGTCCCTCAACACTTAGGTTCGAGTCAGGCCTGCTTATAGCTCCTTATTGCAACGTGTCACCCAAGAGAACCTTCAAGCCGCATGGCGCTTAGATTCCAACCGAGCTTGCCTACAGCTCCTTATCGTAGCGTGTCACTCTAAAGATCATTAAGCCCCTCCATGCTTTGGTTCGAGCCAGGCCCGCCTATAGCCCCTTATTGTAGTGTGTCACCCTGTAGAATCTTCAAACCCAACATGTCACCCTGGAGAACCTTCAAGCCCCTCGTCGCTTAGGTTCGAGCTGCGCCCGCCTGTACCCCCCTATTACAACATGTCACATGGGAGAACCTTCAAGCCACTCAGTGCTTAGGTTCGAGCCGGGCTCGCATGTAGCTCCTTACTGTAACGTATCACCTTTTAGAACCTTTAAGCCCCTCAGTGCTAGGTTCACATCGGGACCTCCCAATAGTAGAGGTACGCATGGATAAGTTCACACTTTACAATTTTTATCTGCTAAATTCTTATGAGCGACAACGCTTGTCGCTTGTATCATCATTATACCACACCCTTATGCATGAGTGTTGGGATAGCCATGCGCCTTAGTTCGAGCCAGGACCTATGGTCACCTAACGATAGGTGATGTGTCACCAAGGGAAACCCTCAAGCCCTACATACGTTTCTGTTCGAATCGGGCCCGTCCGCCACTCTATACATGACTGCTTGTCACCTAGGAGAACCCATTGTCCAACACGCGCTCTCACTCTAAGCCAATGCCATCCACCACTTGATACCTATGCAGCACTTGGCTATTATCAATTCTCAGGTTCAACCTATCGCATGAAAATATTACTACTTAGCACATCTTAAATAGGGAACTTTTTCTAAAAATAATGCAGGAACTCCTCCTAACCACGTTTCACCCAGAAAGACCTCCCATATCTTCAATTCTTTTTCAGGACCACCAATCAACAAAGCAGCATAATGAAGGTCAACTATAATTTTCTAGCCTCGACATCTGATAAATGACTAGATTGCTTGGTAAATGCTCGATTTAAAGTCTATTAATCAGCCAGGCTATCAATAAAAAACTTATTGGTCAACCCTATGCAAGTAACTTTGTTTGCTGTCCAAGATGCGCTACATCAATCACACGCAAACAATCAAAGACAACTAGTTTCATAAACAAGTTTTGAACAAAAGAACTATTCTTATTCAATTCAAAAGAATGTGGGGGCATAATGCCTGCCCCACTAGGCTTACAAAAAATTTCAATCACTGATTAATTGAGAAAAAGAATACGAAAATGGGAAGAAGAAGCATGTCAACAACACTCTTCAAAGGTAGGTTGGCCTATGCTCTTATCACTGCCCAAATCGTGCTTGACCGCATCGATGGCACTTCCTTGGCACTTCAAATGATCAAGAACTTGTTGAAGGAAACCAAGAGTATCTCTACCTTTGAAGCCTTTTGCATGGAATCTTATGAGATACTCTAAAAAGCTTCAAGACAACCTCGCCAAGGAGCAAACCAAAGCTTCAGCCATCGGAGAAGCAGTAGATTCGACAACTGCTACCTTTTCGAATAGGGCGTTGAAGCATCTAAACCATCCTTGGTATTTATATACCTCCCCTTTTAATTGCAACCATTATGATCAAAAAGAAGAAAAGGGTCTTAATCGTTCAAGAGTGATAAGTGCTGTATCACTTCACGTGCGTGGGTGGAATGACACATCCTGCTAAGTCTTGAGAAGAACAAACGTCGCAACCAACTTGCAATGCCATGCACACGGGACTTTAATTGAATACAAGAATCATCAATCGACAGAGTCTTTGTGATTTTTCAAGCCCTTGTCCACTCACAGGCACAGACTTGGGGAAAATGTTACTCAATTTTTTCGTAAATAAGAAGGCATACTTATCAAGTACCTCAGCCTTGCCCGGTTCCACCCAGGCCAAATGGGTCTAAGTCAGAACACAAGACAACCATGGTTAGGGGCAGATCGAGGGGGTTTTCATGTGTGTGATGATAGTCCGAATCTAGCTTAGTCCTGCATCGGCTTTGTTACTCAATTGCACGTCAAGTCTTTTGGTGGCGAAGCCTCCGGACGTAGTAACCCCATAACCAGCTCGCCCGTCATGGTAAGGCGTAAGCATGGCTTGACCCATCTCACATTAGTCGATTGACTTCCTCTCTTTGGTCTGCTTGTAACCCTGCTACTGTCCAACTCGCTTTCTCAGTTTCTCTCCCTCACCTATCCCCCAATCGGCATGGCTTGGGACTGTCTTGAGGGTAGCCCATCATCGATTCGGTTTCGATACCGCCACTTGTGGCCTACACTCAATCTCGTCTCACCCAGGCCAGCTCCTCGTCTTTTGCTAGTTCTCCATCGTCCTTATGGTTTTAATAGAACATCTCGGCTCGGCCTTCCACTTAGGCATGCAGGAGCAAAGCGACAAGAGGTATAGCAAGGCATACCTAATTTTGACAAAAATCATGTCCATTTCCTACAAGCATACTACGAGTGCAAGCACATTTAATGCAAAGCATAGTAGAGATTCTCTTGGAATAGTTATGTTGGCCTTCATCTTAGCCACACATGACTTTATTTCACCAGCTATCTCTTATCAAATCCATTCAACCAAATCAATGTCCAGGCATTATTCATGCCATATTTACGGTATGTATGGCTACTTCCTAGTGGTGGATTAGGCCCTTGCTAGCCTAGGTGGGTCAGGCCCTGATGGAGGGGACCCTAGTTGGTTGGACCCCAGGCTGGTGGTTAGAGGGAGCCCCAAATGTTTGGAATCCATGACCCACCACTCAAGCTCTATGAGATTAGCATCACCCAGAGTATATCTGTTTCTTTAGTCTTAGGTGCATCATATTTTCTAATTATTCTCATGTAATCTGTTTTAACTGTAAGAGAGCCTTATGGTAAGATACTTCACGGTGGATATAGGTAGCTTAGCCGAACCCCTTCACATTTGGTGTGATTTACATTTGAACACTCTTTTCTCTTCATTTTTCCATCATTAACCCTAGTGATTAGCAAGTAACATTTTCTCTTCATAACACATTACTATAACTTCGAGGTTGACAAAAAATATCGTTAACAAGTATAGACGCCTATACTCCCCTCACTGTCTGAACTCCTTTTATTTTATATATCCATTTTTTCTACCACATCCGCATGCCTCCCACTTTGAGAGGAGTTGCTCTCCTTTTAGGCCCTCTCTGGTGTACCATGAGCTCCCCCATTGTAGCCATTCCATAAGCTCAGTTCCTATCTAGTCTTTTTAACAATCTGCACCCTAACGGGACAGAATTTTAGCTAAATCGAAAACCTAACTCCACCTAAGTATGGATCGTTGGTTTGGTATTCTATAAATAAAACAAAGAATGCATATCAGATCTCTAACAAATAACTTATAGATGAATAATAAAATATAATAGACTATATAATCATTGAATAAGATTTGACACTTCAAAGGTCCAGTGTCTTATCAGCACCAAACACATTAAGCACTGGTACATGTCCTTTAAACTATTTGAGGGGTTGTAATGAGGACGGGATCAGAACAACATTCTGGTGATTGGTAAATTAGCATCTTGTACATAACTCTAGCATATGCCGATTGTTCACCATCTTATGTTATGTTTGTTTACATTTTATTAGTCTTCTCAACTCCAAATCCATGTACGAACCGTTCCCATCTATCTTCCATAATTTATATCTAGGTATATATATATATATATATATATATATATATATATCCTATGGTCCCCTAATGGACTAAGATATTGTCCCCTCTAGTATCTCTTGTTTAATACCTTGTTAGGATCCAATGCCTCGTAGTATCACGATCACCGTATTACTCGAGGAAATCCCATAGCGTGCATCGACGACCCCTACTCCAATTAGAACGTGTTCACTTTGGGGATTTTCTATTGTTTACTTTTTATAATATGGACTCGGCTCCACTAACCACCCTATCCATATTTTGAAGGAATCTCGTTATGGGTTATCTAGGCTAGCCCTATCAAATTGGTGCATTACCTAATTGAATCAACCCTGGTAGGCAGCGGAGATAAATTAGGTATAACCCATCCTTCCCGCTGACCGCAAGTGACGATGATGGACCCAGGACCTATGCAACCCTACCCCTAAAAAAGCTAGTACCACACATGTTGCATAGTGTCTGATCCAACCACAGTCCATTTAGATTACCCAATGCAATCAAGGCAACGCCTTACTAACTAATTTTAAAGCATAGGTATTTTGACCGTGCGAGTCCAGCCTGGACATCTATCTAAAAATCAATGTTCATTATTGCTAAAGGACATATGACTATTTATGGTTCTTTTGTTTCAAGCACAGTCCTTACAACACCTTATGGCGTTAATTATTTAATTAGTTAGTTAATTAGGCTCCAAAAATGGAATTTGTGTAAACGATGGAATTTGACCATGAAACTTGCACTGTTGCGTTCGTGGTTAAATTCCAAGAAACTTTCGTATTTGGAGTTTTGCGATCAGAGTCCAGATGAAGAAGCCATGGACAAAAAACGAATTAGAAATGGAAATAATTAAATTAGAAAATTAACGTTTATATAAAAAAATTCGAGACCCACTGGTTGACCTTCTTTATTGGGCAAGTCGATAAGTAGGGGTCGATCCCCTTGAGTGGAGAAGTTGACCGGTCGAGCCATTACGGCTAGGGTTAGCCTGGCCTAACGTCCTGGATTTAATATATTTCAACCATATGGCTGTGGTTAATTCGAGTGCCTATAAATTCGAACTTAACCCTCTCTTCTCTTCTTATATTACATTTTTTTGAAAGCAACAGCTAACCTCTACCATTTTCTCTTCTCCACTATTTTCTAAATTATAAAATATAATATTTACATTTGTATATATCCAAATTGAAGAAGAATAGAACCAAATAAGAGAAGAAGAAGAGCGAACCAATAATACTGATAACGATTGAAGGAGATATATATATCCCCTTCAAACCCAAATATCTTCTCAGATCTATAATTCTAATACATGTATATACCCATTTTTATACATATTTCTTGGAATAAGAAGGAAGTGGAGTTGAATTAAAGGTTCGACTTTAGATATGGAGATTTGGAATGCTTTAGAAGGTGAGCAGGAAATTTATATATTGCTTATGATTTTGAATCTATTCCATTGGCATACGTTTGATTTTTATGTCTAAATTAATAATATTTATGAATTGTTGGCTCAAATTAGCATAGAAAACAATTGCCTATACATTCTTGTTTTAGATCTGGTAGGAATTATTGCTAACCCTTTTCTAGAAATCGGTCCCAAAAGGTTATAGATATGAATACTGTGATAACCCAGATTTTTGAACAGCAATTAATTGAATCATTAATTGATTTTAACTATTGAGATACTGGTTTTATTTGGTCAAACAAATGGAATTCTGATGATCTAAAGAATATCTGGATATGTATGTAAATAGATTTTAATAGAATATTTATTTTCAAATTGAATTTGTGTTTAAATATATATATTTGAATTGGTTTTAAATTGAATTTGAATATAAACTTGGATTTAAAATTTCAAATTTAAAAGATAAATATCTTAAATTATTTTGGATTTAAAAATATATGTACAAGATTTTTTTTATACATGATTTGTTTTATTCTATGTTCTTTTAAAGGATTTCATTTTATATAAATTAATAATATATATGTATATAAACATAAATGTAATATAAGGTAATATATTTAATAAAGATGTATTAAAACATATATATGCAAATACCAATAGAAGAATAATAATATAAATATCTATTTAAACCATATTTACTTTAATAACAAGTGTAAGTCAAATTTTGGTCATCAATTTAACATTTGTAAAGATAATAATATGCATGGTAAACAAGTGTCATTAGCTTCTTCTTTTGTTTTAAAAAAAACAATAGTTAAAAGTAAAACAAGTTATATTTATATAACACTATTTCCCCTCTTATTCTCTTTTTCTTATGTTCAAAACTAAACAAGTACAAAGCAAAGTCTGAAATCAAAGAAAAAAATATTATAAAACCAAATTAAACAACAGCTTTAGAATTTTCAAACAGCAACTGATTCAAGATTCGAAAACTTTCAAAATCTGGAAGCAAGCAAATCAAACAGTTTGTAACCTGATCAAATTTAAGGATCAACTCAACATTTATCAAAGCTGTTCCAGATCAAAGTCCGGAGCAAATTCAAGTTTTCAAAAATCATTTCTTGATCTAAAACAATTTTTAGATTTTTAAAGCGTCTCTGTTTCATATTTTTGGTGAGTAAACTTCATCTTTAAATTTGAAATCTTATCTATATCTCTGAGAAAGTGAAGATAAACAACAGAAGATTATGCAGTATCCTCAAGTTGATTCACTCTGTTCTCTGTCAAACATTGTTACAGTGAATAAATAACCTTATCAAATAACCCAAATCTGTTTTACCTTGATGTTTATGTATATTGCTTGAAAATAGTGTTGTGAAAACTATGGTATGGTGCTTGCATATGTGTAAAATGTGCACTGGTTGGTGTGCAGGTCAGTATACATATGTACAGAGCTTTGTTCTAAGTTTTATAGGATGCTGATTTGATTAAAAAAATCAAATTTCCCTTATATAATCTTCTTTAGGCTATGAGTTGTAAACAAAATCTGTTTGTTTTAATAGAATACCAAATTTAAAAATATTTTCAAGATTTATCTGATGCTAGTCTGAACAGGAGAAGAGGAATACAGTGAATTTCAATTTATATCAATTTTTTGAATTGAATAATTTCTGGTTTCATGATTAAAATCTGAATTATCATCAACATTTAGGATTTTTGGTAGAAAAATCACGATTTTTAAGTAAGTATTTCGAGTGGGATGGATTGTTGATCAGCGAAGGGGTTTCGAGCGAATTTTGATATCGACAGATCTAGGATGCTCGGGGTTTTGGTCAAAGATGGTTCGAGGAACGAGGATAATGGGAAAATTGGTCGGAAAGATTTTAGCCTGCCGTGGTGGCGCAACGAGGAGGAATAAGGTTATGGGATCCTGTTGAGTTTGATGAAGAATCGAAATCATTGTGCCGGCGAGAATGGATCAGGTGAGATCTGGGTAAGTTGGAATGATGTGTGGGACAGAGATGAAGATTCTGGTGGGTCGGCATAACTTCTGTTGAACCAAATTGACGAGGCGTGGAGGTTTTCGTCGGTAAGTTTGGAATTGTGGTAGTTTCGACAGGCTCGATTGTGATTCCGATCGACTTCTTTGAATCTGGATGGTCGGAAGGGTTTAAGGGATCATGGGTGGTGTGCTGGTGGTCACGGCAGAGATCAATGATGCCAGGAACACATGTGCATGTGCACGGTGCACTTTTAAGATTTCTGGCGAAGTTAAGTTTGAGGAAGGAGTAGATGAGGAGGAAAGGAAGAAGTTTTGCACGATGTTTACTCGAGATGGGATTCGGGATAATGGAAGTTAGGCTCGAGTAATTCGTGTTCGTGCGTGAGTTTTTATATTATAACGATCTTTTTAAAAATTTAAGCTAAGTTAAAAAAAGGGAAGAAGAGAAGGCTCAAGAAAGAGATAAAGGAACTCGGGAATTAGCTCAAGTAAAACCTGGATTCGTCTCGATAAATATTAGAAGGTTAACAAGCTTTAAAAATTTAACAAAGTCAAGTTTTGAACTAATTGTCTTTAAACTATTTTAAGAAATAATTGATTTTTTTATGTTCGTTAATTTAGGTGGAGAAATTCATTTTAAGTTTTAAATTTTTAATTAAACTTAAAGCTTTCCTATAACTCCATGGTTGATCAAATTCTGATAATGAATTAAGATAAATGGATTATCTTAAGTTTATTTGGCGATTAAGATTTTTAATGGATTAATTAATTGATTTATTAATTTAAGGGTTAATTAATTAAGGGATGATTAATTAAGATTAATTAATAAATAATGATTTACTGGAAGTGATTATAGGATCAATAATGAATGTAATTAATTAATTAATTAAGAAGATCAATTAAAGGATAATTAATGTGAATGGTTAAGGCTAATTAATCTATAAGGAAATTGAAGGATAATTTATCTAGAGTGACTAATTTAGATGGATGATGTAAGATTGATTTATTAATTGAGAGGTAATTAATAAATGATAAGTATGCAGGATTAAAAGTGATTACAGAAATTAATTAAATTTATTAAATTGGAATAGTGTGACTAATTTATCTTGCATATGAATGATTGAATGTTAATAAATACCTTGAATTGGTTGATACCTCTGATATGAAATGTTTTATGGTATGATATGTTGAGTAAACAGTGATAATGTGGTTATCTATCGATAATGAATTGTTGTGTAAAAGTGACATCTTATATTTAAGTTGAATTGTATTTCACTTGAATAACTTTGGTTAAGGTGGTATTGAAATCGAAGAGACCGGAGTCGGGTATCAGTAAATACCCAAAACCACTTCGACTTGTAATCTGTAATAATTCTTTTGGATTTGTTTTTGGAATAAATAGTTTAGAATGAAATAAATGATGTAAACTTGGTAAATTAATCCGAGTAGTAATGCTTAGATATGAATGTAAGATGTGATTTTGATTATGGCAAGTTAGAACTGTAATAAGGTACGAGTTACCCAGGTTTTAGAATAGTAGTATGCATTGGTATTTCATATTATATGGATTTACTCACGCTGGTTTCCAGCCTGACCTGGGTGTTACTTTGATGTAATGCTCGGGTCAGACTGAGTATTACAGTTTTTCAGGAAAGGACGATCTGGACCTCAGCAGGTGAGCTGGATGGTGGGAACGTATGGAGTGTATACCACTGTGATATTGTAGTTTGTATATGGCCGGTTGATTGAATTTATCCAGTGTTTGTAAATATTGTAACTCTGATGTATTAAAGTGTAATTTGACAAGTACAGTTTTCGTTTGTAAATTGGTATTATTGATATTATATTTTATCCACTGCGAATGTGAGATTGTACTTTGGTGTTTATGTTCTTCTTCTTCTATCTCTTTTCTTCTTTTCTCTAACTATATGGAATTTTCAGGATCAAAAAACTTGATACAGAGAAAAATATAGATTCAGAACATTTTAGACTTCTAGATTTCATAGCGGGAGAAAATAGAATATAAGTACTTAAATAGTCCAAATTAGACAACAGTCTCAACAAAATGCAATCCATACAGCAATGTCTCAAAATGACCAATACAAAGAGTCTAATAGTAACAAGACATCTGACTGATAAAAGCAATACAGTATAAGGTACATGGAATGTAATAATAAATAATATAACTTGGAGCACCTAGTCTCCACCTCTATGCACTGGGTCCAATTTATGTCACTTGCTGAAATGTCCTCCTATAATGGGTATACAAAGGGAAGAAAAGAAGTGGATGGTTACATTTAGTATCAGAGCAGGGTTAAGCGAGAACCTCGTCTCTGGCGGGATTACTCATTAAGGATATGGTCAATGGTGCCCTAGAATGAGTTGAGCGTGTGTGTGTGTGTGGGGTGTGTGTGTGTGTGTGTGTGTGTGTGTGTGTATGAGAGCATACTTGTTATTTCTTATATAAAGATTTTAAATGATTTTATATAAGAACATATTTTGATATATAAAGCAATATTTCTTGCTAATAAATATTAAGGTAATTGGTTGTTAAATTATTGGAATTAAATTAAGTGGTAATAGAAATACAACCAAATTGAAATTAAATACAGATAAGTTTGAAATAGATTCAAACTGAAATTAAAATCTTGAATTTGGGGAAGAGTTTCAGAATAAGATAATAATGAATTGGTTTTCAGATATGCTAATCTTGGTTATTATCATAAATGATTATTGTGTTCAATAATAAAATGTGTATTAATGAAATGTTTTAGGGAAGTAAAACATTTAGGCAATTATGACTTATAAATTGGAACGGAAGATGATCTAAATTGTGAAGTTTTAAATCTAGTTCCAGAAATTTGAAAATTTGTTTCAAAGTAATAAAGAAATAATAAATAATATTATTTAATGTATTTGAATGACAGGGTCCTATTTCAAATAAGAGTTGTTTGAAAATTTGAAGGAATTTGTTTTGAATTAAAAACCAAAGGTGGATTAAAATTTAAGGATAACTTGGTGTGTAAAGGAAATAATATGTATAAATGAAGGATGTACATAATATCAAAGATGGTTTGAAATAAACTCTAAATGTTGAGTTTTAAATTTGGAATAAGATGTGATACCCAAAGTGATAAGTTTTTGAACTTATAAGTGGAAAGATTATAAATGTTGAGTTTTAAATTTGAAATGGGAATTCGAATTGGGTAAGGTTGGCTGGATTAAGTAAATTGAATTTAACTTTGGGAAGATTAAATAATTTAACAAGAAACCTGAATTGGAAATTTCAAGATGAAATTGAGATTTAACTTAGAAAGCTAAATGGTTATTTGAATTGGAAATTTGTGTGATCTCAAAATGGGTTTGAGATCTGGAAATTGGAAATGGATGGATGTTTTAAAATAATTTAAATGATACCATCCTGTTGTTATTAATAATCTTTAAGCTGAAATTGGATTTGTTTAAATGAATAAGAAATAAGGTGTGGTAATATGTCCATTATTAAGATAAAATGGAATTTGGATTCAGAATTAAATGGTTTATAGATATAGGTTGATTTGATTTAAAGGATTAAATCAACAATTCAAAATTTTACTTGAATTTATATAATTCGAGATGATTTAAAAAAAGTGGAGATTGGAATTAGGATTAATTCAAACAGGAATTGAAATGATTTGAAATTGAAGTGGGTTCAATTTGAAATTAGTCCAAATTGATTTAAATAATTTGGATATGTGATTAAAGTTGAATAGTTTTAAATTCAAATGGAATTTGATTTGAATTTGGAAAAAAACAAGGATAATTCTATTTGAATTGGGATTAAATTCAAACTGGAGTTGGAATGAATTGAAAATTGAAATTGGTTCAATTTGAAATTTATTTGAATTAATTAGAATTATGATGGAAGATGGATAAGTTTAAAAATTCAAATGGAAATTTGAATTGGATAATTTGAAATGAAATTAAAGTTGAATGAGTTCAAATTCAAATAGGAAGTTGATTTGAATTTGGATGAGAATGAAGGTTAACTCAATTTGAATTGAAATTGAAAGTTAATTGAAAATTTGCAATTGATTGGAATTGGGATCAATTCAAATTGGAATTGAATCAATTTAAATAGAAGTGAAAATTTAAATTGAATTGATGGGAATAGAGATTGGGTAGTGGAACAGTTTGGCTCTGAACTATTTTCAAACAAATTATTTTAATATAAGCTTTCTTAAATCTATTATTCCAAGCTATTTACTATATACAATCTTTATTTTTAAAGCCAAACTATTTTATACTTATTTACAATAATTTTTGGAACTATTTAACTATTTTACAACTGTTTTATAAACTAATTACTATTTTTCAACTACTTTATAACTAATTACTGTTTTACAACTATATTGCAATTATTTAAAATTTCTATAACTATTTGACTATTTTCCAACTACTTTACAATTACTTAACTATTTTATAGTTATTTTACAAACTAATAATTATTTTTCAACTACTATCTAATTTTAACTTTTCAAGCTATTTTCTAAATTTAAGCTGGTCAGAGTGCAAACTGTTTATGAGTTAATATCCATTTGAGATAAGAATTGAAGTGTTAATTAAAAGGGATATTGGGAGAAAATGTGAATAAGTGAACAAGAATTAAAGGAAATGTGAATAGAAAAGGAGATTGATTTGGCTAATAACCAATAAAGATAAATACGTAGGGTGTACATAGTTTATTCTATTCGCATAATGATTTGATCCAGATTCGAGCATAAAATTTCGAGATAGTATGTCGATCCGAGTTAGAATTTTTCACTCGATTTTCGACGGCGAACCTGGATATGGATTGTTGATTGATTCTGGATATTCTCTATCATAGTTAGGCTATGTAAGGAGAATGACGGTTTCTGATCAAGAAACCAGATCTGAGTCCGCACTAGGAAGTCAGAGGGACGATACTAGTTCGTAAGTGAAGTTGTGTGATCGAGTGAGCGATTAGATTGGTATAACGTATGGATGATATGTGTATATCTTACGGGTTTGAATGAAATTGATACTGGAAATTTATGGATAAGAAATGTGAAATGTTTTTCGAAATGAAAGATATATTTTGTGAAATATATGATGAAGTAAAGTGGAAATTGGATATTTCTATGGTAAAAATTTACTTTATGGAAGTAAGTAATTTGGTAAGTGACTTTATAGAGTAATCAAATTTGAATATTTGATTTTGAATAAACAAAGTTATATATCTTTGTTATATAAGATAAATCTCCCCTTGTTGAATCTATTACCGAAAGGAGAGGATTTTTGAAAAGTATTTGAAGTATAAACGAGAATTTATACAAGTCTGAAGTGATCTAAAGATTTTTTTTAAAGTCATATATATATATATATATATATATATATATATATATATCTGTGTGTGTGTGTAAAGGATCTGATGAGGATTTGGAAAAGGTTTTTGGAACCTATAGGCTTTGGAAAGCTTTTGTTTTTTGGGAAAAATCAATATTGGAATTTGGAAAGCCTAATTTGAAAGCTATCGATTTTGGGACTTTTGGGACAATCGATTTTGAGAAAGGAGATTTATATGGGATTCATACTAGGTGTATGATTTGGAAGATACTATATGTGTATTGTATAAAGTGTTTTGAAAATAGCTCTGGAGGAAAAGGCGCTCCCTTGGAATGAACTTCTCAGGAGTGCCACAGGGTGGTACTGCCTTGAACCCTAAGGGGGGTTCTAAAGTTGATCCTGTGAGGAGTCCGAACAAAACTAGTTCCTGAGGATTATGAGTAGTGTGTAGCGAAATTCGAGGGCGCTGATGCCTACAGAGGCATTTGAGTTATGATGTGACGACAGTTTCACTCGATGTCACTGCGATCTATAGCAGACCATAGCGAAAGTCGTGTGTGCAGTTGAGAGCCAACAGTCTAAGTTTGATTTTATATCGGTAGACTGTGACCTATGGTGACATAGCGAAAGCCGGGTGTGCCACTGAGAGCATACAGTCTACGTTTGATTTTACGTTGGTAGACTGCGAGATATATAGGAGTGGAGAAGTTTCATTCTTTTGGCAGCGAAATTCGAGGGCGCTGAGGCCTACAGTTACATGGGTTTTTGCCGTGACAGCAACGTAAACCCGGTTGTAGCCGCGATCTATAGCGGGTTCCATAGCGTAATCGAGAGGCACGGAATGCCCACAGTTATCTATGATTTTGCCGAGATGGCAACGTAACCATCTGGTTAACTGCGACCGTGGATGGGGGTGATGATTTTTAGAGCATTCTCACCAAAGATATTTTCTCTATTCCAAAAATGTTTTCAAAGTATTTTCACTGGGTTTGAAAATGGGTCTGTTAAGTACTTATAGATTTTCAGTCGTACGCCTGATCAACGTATGACCGAAATTCTGTAAGAAGAAGGATAGACTTGTTGAAACATCGAGTTATAAAAAAATTATAAAACTATTTTGGCAATATAGACTATAAAATGTTTAAAAATGTTCAAAGAGTTATTTAACTAATAATAAGTATTGAATAATTCTGGCTTCATTCCTTTTCGAGGACGAAAAGATTCTAAGGGGGAGGAATGTGATAACCCGGATTTTTGAACAGCTATTAATTGAATAATTAATTGATTTTAACTATTGAGATACTGGTTTTATTTGGTCAAACAAATGGAATTCTGATAATCTAAAGAATATTTGGATATGTATATAAATAGATTTTAATAGAATAATTATTTTCAAATTGAATCTGTGTTTAAATATATATTTGAATTGAATTTGAATATGAATTTGGATTTAAAATTTGAAATTTAAAAGATAAATATCTTAAATTATTTTGGATTAAAAAATATATGTACAAGATTTTTTTTTGATATATGATTTGTTTTATTCTATTTTCTTTTAAAGGATTTCATTTTGTATAAATTAATAATACATATGTATATAAACATAAATGTAATGTAAGGTAACATATTTAATAAAGATGTACTAAAACATATATACGCAGATACCAACAAAAGAATAATAATATAAATATCTATTTAAACCATATTTTCTTTAATAACAAGTGTAGGTCAAATTTTGGTCATCATCTTAACATTTGTAAAGATGATAATATGCGTGGTAAACAAGTGTCATTAGCTTCTTCTTTTGTTTTAAAAAAGCAATAATTAAAAGTAAAACAAGTTATATTTATATAACACTATTTCCTCTCTTATTCTCTTTTTCTTATGTTTAAAACTAAACAAATACAAAGCAAAGTCTGAATCAAAACCAGAGAAAAATATATTATAAAACCAAATTAAACAACAGCTTCAGAATTTTCAAATAGCAACTGATTCAAGATTCGAAAACTTTCAAAATCTGGAATCAAGCAAATCAAACAGTTTGTAACCTGATCAAATTCAAGGATCAACTCAACATTTATCAGGGCTGTTCCAGATCAAACTCCGAAGCAAATTCAAGTTTTCAAAAATCTGTTCTTGATCTAAAACAATTTTCAGATTTTTAAAGCGTCTCTGTTTCATATTTTCGGTGAGTAAACTTCATCTTTATATTTGAAACCTTATCTAAATCTATGAGAAAGTGAAAATTATAAACAACAGAAGATTATGCAGTATCCTCCAGTACAAGTTGATTCACTCTGTTCTCTGTCTGTGACAGTGAATAAATAACCTTATCAAATAACCCAAATCTATTTTACCTTGATGTTTATATACATTGCTTGAAAATAGTGTTGTGAAAACTGTGGTATGATGCTTGCATATGTGTGAAATGTGCACTGGTTGGTGTGCAGGTCAGTATACATATGTACAGAGCTTTGTTTTAAGTTTTACAGGATGCAGATTTGATTAAAAAAATCAAAATTTTCTTATATAATCTTCTTTAGGCTATGAGTTGTAAACAAAATTTATTTGTTTGAACATAGTACCAAATTTAAAATTTCAAGATTTATCTGATGCTAGTCTGAAGAGGAGAAGAGGAATACAATGAATTTCAATTTATATCAATTTTTTGAATTGAATAATTTCTGGTTTCATGATTAAAATCTGAATTTTCATCAACATTTAGGAATTTTAGTAGAAAAATCATGATTTTTAAGTAAATATTTTGAGTGGGATTGCATGTTGATCAGCGAAGGGGTTTCGAGCGAATTCTGATGATCGACAGATCTAGGATGCTCGGGGTTCTTGTCAAAGATGGTTCGGGGGAAGAGGATAATGGGAAAATTAGTCGGAAAGATTTTAGCATGCCGTGGTGGCGCAACGAGGAGGTAATAAGGTTTTGGGATCCTGTTAAGTTCGATGAATAATCGGAATCATTGTGCTGACGAGAATGGATCGGGTGTGATCGGGGCAAGTGGGAATGATGCGTGGGACAGAGATAAAGATTCTGGTGGGTCGGCATAAATTCCGATGAACCAGATTGACGAGGCGTGGAGATGAAGGTTTTCGTCGGTAAGTTTGGAATTGTGGTAGTTTCAACAGGCTCGATTTTGATTCCGGTCGACTTCTTTGAATCTGGATGGTCGGAAGGATTTGGGGGATCATGGGTGTTGTGTTGGTGGTTGCGGCAAAAATCGATAATGCCAGGAATGCGTGTATATGCACGGTGCACTTTTAAGTTTTCTGGCGAAGTTAAGTTTGAGGAAGAAGTAGATGAGGAGGAAAGGAAGAAGTTTTGCTCGATGTTTTCTCGAGATGGGATTCGGGATAATGGAAGTTGGGCTCGAGTAATTTGTGTTCGTGCATGATTTTTTTATATTATAACAATATTTTTAAAAATTTAAGCTAAGTTAAAAAAAGAGAAGAAGAAAAGGCTCAGGAAATAGATAAAGGAACTTGGGAATTAGCTCGAGTAGAACCTTGATTTGTCTCGATAAATATTAGAAGGTTAGCAAGCTTTAAAAATTCAACAAAGTCAAATTTTGAACTAATTGTCTTTAAACTATTTTAAGACATAATTTTTTTTATGTTCGTTAATTTAGGCAGAGAAATTCATTTTAAGTTTCAAATTTTAATTAAACTTAAAGCTTTCCAATAAATACACGGTTTATCAAATTTTGGTAATGAATTAAGATGAATGGATTATCTTAAGTTTATTTGTTGATTAAGATTTTTAATGGGTAAGTTAATTGATTTGTTAATTTAAGGGTTAATTAATTAAGGGAGATTAATTAAGATTAATTAATAAATAATGAATTACTGGAAGTGATTAGAGGATCAATAATGAATGTAATTAATTGATTAAGAATATCAATTAAAGGATAATTAATGTGAATGGTTAAGGCTAATTAATGTATAAAGAAATTGAAGGATAATTTATCTAGAATGATTAATTTAGATGGATGATGTAAGATTGATTTAATAATTGAGAGGTAATTAATAAATGATAAGTATGCAGGATTAAAAGTGATTAAAGAAATTAATTAAATTTATTTAATTGGAATGGTGTGACTAATTTATCTTGCATATGAATGGTTGAATGATAATAAATACCTTGAATTGGTTGATACCTCTGATATGAAATGTTTGTGATATGATATGTTGAGTAGACAGTGATAATGTGGTTATCTATCGATGATGAATTGTTGTGTAAAAGTGACATCTTATATTTAAGTTGAATTGTATTTCACTTGAATAACTTTGGTTAAGGTGGTATTGAATTCGAATAGACCGAAGTCGGGTATCAGTAAATACCCGAAACCACTTCGACTTGCAATCTATAATAATTCTTTTGGATTTGCTTTTGGAATAAATAGTTTGGAATGAAATAAATGATGTAAACCTGGTAAATTAATCCGAGTAGTAATGCTTAGATATGAATGTAAGATGTGATTTTGATTATGGCAAGTTAGAACTCGTAATATGGTATGATTTACTCGGGTTTTAGAATAGTTGTATGCATTGGTATTTCATATTATATGGATTTACTTACGTTGGTTTCCAGCCTGACCCGAGTGTTACTTTGATGTAATGCTTGGGTCCGACTGAGTATTACAGTTTTTCAAGAAAGGACGATCTGGAGCTCAGCAGGCGAGCTGGATGGCAGGAACGTATGGAGTGTATACCACTGTGATATTGTAGTTTTCTGTGATAGGTTGATTGAATCTGTCCACTGTTTGTAAATGTTGTAACTCTGATGTATTAAAGTGTAATTTGACAAGTACAGTTTCCTTTGTAAACTGGTATTATTGATATTATATTTTATCTGCTGCGAACGTGAGATTGTGCTTTGGTGTTTCTGTTCTTCTTTTATCTCTTTTCTTCTTTTCTCTAACTATCTGGAATTTTCGGGATCGAAAATTCCAGACCGTTACAAATACTGATTAGATATGAAAGTTATTCCATATCTGAAATTAGATCGTAGATTAATAGTATGATTTTGATTGCTACCCAAATTATGTTGAATTGGGAATTTTCCATAGTTTACTTTGTGGGGAGAACGTCCGTTTGATTTTTAAAAACTTGTTTGTGTTTCCAAACTGCACAGAAAATGTAGCATTTGATTTAATAACAAATATATGCAAATGAAAAGGAAGAGATGTGTAAAGTGTAGATTATTCTCTATAGTTTACACTGTCTATTCCAATAAAAGGAAAATAACCATACCTTTTAATTTTAAAAGAGGCAAATCTTTCCTTTTATTCTTGGTCTTTTGTTTTAAACTAATTTATGGAAATCATAACAAAGAATCTTCCTAAGAAATGTAATTTCAGCAAATTAAATATGAAAATAATATTCTGGTTAAATATTTGTGATTACAATATATTTGTAAAAGTAGGTATATATACATATTTATAGACACTAATAAATATAATGATTTATGTGTAATGCTCGCTTAGGATATTAATTATACATAATTAGTAATAACGTTGATTTGTGAATAGGAAATAAGAGGAAAGTTTGGAAAGGTTTTAACTCCAATTAATGTCTAGTAAATGTGGAATGAAGTTGGGAGTTACAAATAATTTGTTGGGTAAATGGATTAACGGGACTGATAAATATGGAAGACTAAATAAATAACAATGGAATAGCTATAAAAGGTTACTAATTGGAAATTAGTAAATATATAAATGTCTAAGAAAATGTCCTTAGGATGATAATCTTTTACCATGGACAAGTTGACATTTATGGAAAAATGGATAAAAAGAGATTTATAGGAAGTTGAATATTTAAGATAAATTATATAGCCTTAAATAAGAAAGGAGATTAGTAAGCTAAGTCTGATATCCAACTTATGATGATAAAGCTTTGTAATAGTAAATCCTAGGATAATATGACTTAAATTTGTAAAGCTTAGAAAATTAGCAAGTTGGATGTGAGGTTAGTAAAGTTACAACATCTTCCCTTCACTTTGAGGATACCAGAAGTTGTGTACACTTCCTACTGATGTGGGACATCTTTAATCATAGGATCCATAAAATAATCGAGCTTAGGGGATTGGAATGTTAGGTCGGTAAAGTAACACAACGAAGGTATGCCCTTCACTCATAGGCTACCAATAGTTGTGCATACTTATTACTGATATGGGACATCACCAATCATAGGGCCCAAGGATTATGGATGATAGGATTTGCATAAGGGTTAGAGGTATTAAGTGGTTATTTTAAGTCCTTCCTTTTTTGTAATTAAAAAGTATTAAATGGTCTGTATTATCAATTAGGAGCGGTAGTTGATATCTCGAGAAGGGTCTTCTTTGGGTTTGAGGTATTAAGTGACTTATCTTGGATCTACCTCCTTCCCATAAAAAAGAATTAAGTGTCCCAATGAGATTCCACACAATATCAGCTAGATAGTACTAGTGAGGTGCCCACCTTAAGGTTAGGTACTAAATGATGAAGGCCTACCTAGAATATTGGTATTAAATGGTTAGGGGCCTATTTAGTCCTTATTAATATTGTATTAAGTGGCTTGGGTACTGTCTCTCACATGGCTAAGACTTTAACGACGATAGATGCTTTAGTATTATGGCTATTATATATTATAAAGCCAGTTGTCAAAGGTCTTTGTAGCTTGGATAAATAGACTAACGATGACGATGCTAGGAGCCTGCTTCATTTTTGGAGGTATTAAGTGGCTAATAGGCTTGTATCGGTATTTTCTACCTTGGGAAGGGTAGGTAGATGAATTATGCTAGGTAGGAATCATGGGTGCAATATTAGGTTGGTTTGGTTAACCTTAAAATAGTAGACATGATTAAATTGAAACCAATCGTATGAATTTATGTTATGGACACCGTGTAGATTTTCTAATTACCAGAATATGGTTCTGATCCCCTCCTCATTACAATCCACATGATAGATTTTGAGGAACATGACATTAGGGTTGGATTTGATTGATTGCTGGAGAAGTCTTTTTTTCTTTGATGCTCGATATTGTTGTGGCAATCAAATATCCAAGGAATACCACTAATTCCATAGTAGGAGTCATAGTCAGTATTTATATTCTATTATTGTTTCTGCTGTGGGTTTAGATTTTTGTCAACTCTAGTATGCCCAAGCTTATTTGTGAAAGTTACTAACGTGTAATATGGAATATTAACTAAACTATCCAATAGTGCAGAATATAAATATGAAAGTAAATAATAAATTAAACGACACTAGATATTTTTATACTGGTTTGAACTTCCCGTTCTACGTCCAGTCACAGACTCCTTCTTCTATTCAAATATAAACCCTCACTTGACCCAAAGAATAGGTATTACACTGCCTGAACAACGAAATAGGTCTTCAACAGCTTAAGCAATAGAATATGACTTTAACCGCCTAAGCAACCGAACAGGACTTCAAATACAAATAGTAAAATTTCTTTTGAATGAGTATGCTCTTAAGTAGCACTCATAAGTTAATAACGTACACCTCTTCTATAATCTTCTCCTTTCGGCTATATAGTGTAATTCGTGAAGATATGAAGTTTACTTAATCAATAATGAAGTTTTGCTTAAATGAACAAGTGATTAGAACTAGTTTATTGAATGCAAATGGAAAGATTGTTTAGATAATAAGAATGAGAAAATAGAATCAGAATTAAGTGATTAAAACAATTTATTTTATGGCTATATATAGTGTTTAAGTGTTGCAACTTATTGTGAAAAGTAGCGATCAAAAGATATGGAAGCAAGTCTTGAATCAACAGTTGTTTTGTTCGCTGAAGTGAAATGACTTTTCAAAAATATAGTCATTATGAAGTTTTAGTCGACTAAATGAAATAAATCAGCTAGCTGAAATGATTGAAATTCGAATTAGAGAGGAAATAGTGCAAAAGAAAGTTAATCCAGTCGGTTGAATCATATGGTTTAGCAGATTGAACATTCAAATAAAATGTGCACGTGCACAAGAATTCAGTCGACTGACCTATGCATTTCAGTCGGCTGAATTACTTGTTTTCTGCCATATTAAAGATTTATCAAAAATGCTTTTGTGTGTGAACAAGTTTAATAAAAATCCTGGCCTATGAATTATGATTTGAAAGATTTTTAAGTACGTGTGCATGCATATACCACTTTGGAGAGATTTAAACAAGAATCGACTACTAGATAGAATATAGAGAAACCATGGGCAATATATTACTGAAGCTTCTATTTGGAATTTGGTTTGTAATCTAGTATATTATTTGTCGAGTAAAATAGTATCTTCTCCTGCAAATATAGTTAGTTCACATAATATTTACTTATATAGTTGTCACAATCAAAATATCAAAAGTAGGTTCTAACAATTTGCAGGTGCCAAATCTAACAATATGCGCTTTGATGGACTTACGTTTCGATTCTTGTTGAAATTTAAGCTCATTATAATGCGAGTTGTTACATTTGGTATCAAAACCTGGTTTAGTTGATCAGAGAAATTAGGATAAATTGAGAGAACATATTCATACTTTCCTATCTATTATTAGTTTTTATGCTAGACTTTAAGAATCTCGACTGTATAATTATTGCAGTTCCACTCCGAAGGAATGAGTAAAGCAACTATGAGTTGGAAATACCATAGAGTTAAGATTTTAACACTGACTTCGAATTACCCCATGAAGTGTTGGCGATGCGTAGTGCACTATTGCAGAAGAGCATGAGTTGTGACTTCTAGATCTTGATGAAGACTTGTAGTCGAAGATGCACAACTATTCCAAATAAGCAGGAAATATAATTCTATATATCACAAACATCTGAAAACTAGTTTTGGCGAGGGAATGTCCATCAAACACCTTTAGATGGCAAATCCGATTTTTATTTGAAGAATTAAGGTCAATTCATTTGTCCAAACTTGTGAGAGAGTTTTTGATAAAGTACATTTTGCAAATGCCTTAGATTTTAAAAACAAAAGGGTTTTTAGAGGATTTCTTTTCCCAAGGATTTATTTTGAAATTTTTTGAAAGTTTTGAAATTTCAAATTTCCAAGAAGCATATATACTACTAAGTTAGTTATGTTAAGAAATTTTTGTTTATATAGAAGTAGATTTTGAAATCCTTAAATATTTATATGTACCAATAAAAGTTTGATTTCGATTTTTGGTAAGAAAATAGTTTTTCAATTTGGAAATGAGTTTCAAAGGGTGAATATTTTGCTTGATGATCTTCCTATTTACAAAAACCGAAGTTTTTAAAGTTTTTCACTCTTTTAAGGAACAGATAAATGAAGAATGACATTTAATTTTATTAGGGTGTGAAATTAGAAGTGTTATGATACCTGCAAGCTATTGGAAGAAATATTTTTATGCAAAGTATGTGGGAAATAGTAGTTGGAATATTATTTGGTTTTCGGAATTGTTGATATTTAAAGCAATATAAGTCCGAAGTACTGTTGAAATAGCTAAGGAATGGATCGGAAAGCCATATGGTAAGCTTGGGCACACCCAAGAAGAGAGCAGGGATTTTTCGAATCATGTTGAGTCGAAGAAGACGGCGCGAAATTATTGTCGTTATTATTATTATTAATGTTATAAATTAACCACGCCCAAAAGGGATTAGATTAAAGTCGTGTTCAATTTTCTTCTCAGCCGCGTTCATGCTCCCCCTCCCAATTTCAGTCGAACCCAAATCACCACTTCCTCCTCCTCCTAATAAGCTTCTTATTCCTCAATTCAACTTCCATGCAACGCTATTTCTCCCCCTCTCCAACGAGAAGCAACCTTGCCTCCCCTTGCCCCAAATTTCATGCTTTATATCCTGCCCCACCTCCACTCTAGATTCGAACCCTATTTCTCCTCTTCTTAGCCCATGGCACCTCCTTGCATTGCTGGTTCCTCCACATGCCACCCCTATGTCACTCCTCAAGAGATCAGGTGGCTGGACCAGAATAACTAGATGATCTCCACCTTTCATGGCTCCTCCAGTTTCAACTTCCTTTGGGGGCGACCGATGAAGTTTGGAGACATTGTAGTTTCTGGACTATAAGAGGTTTTTAGGGCAACGGGACTTGCATTGATTCAACGCTTCCAAACTTTTAAACGGGAATGCTATCCATGCTACATTTGCCTTTTCAACTCTCATTTGGCATCGATTTTCGATGAAGACAATGTTTTAATTCGATTGGAGGTTAAGGGAGTCGGTATTGAGATGTAAGACGGTGAATTCAGTGATATTTTGGGAATTTTCACGAATGGCGTGGATTTGGACGATATTAAGATAACCGACCTAGAGATCTTGCGTTTGACTGCCTATCTTTCTGTGGCATTATCAGCATAACATCGCCCCTAAAACGGGAAACTATGGTCAGATTTATCCTTGAGTAAGGAAGGCCACTATGCAGTTGTGGGTGGTATAATAGTCAATTATGCACGCACATTTATGATTCATTTTTTCAATCAAGAAGTTGGCATCCTATGGAGTTACTTTCTGCACTGTCACATATTCACCCACATTTTCAGGCGATACAGGGTGAATCTTAGTGGTAAGACTGCCCAAACGAAGGTCTCACTGGCCATTGAGAGAGCGTCCCTTAGGAAGATGGAAATTCCTTTTCCAATAGCCGAGTCAGCAGCAGGGCAGCTGCCGGGGCAAAAGGTGGAGCAAAGACAAGGCGCCGAGGGATATTAGAGTTCCAAGATGGTTTCCATTTGATAGGTCTAGACTTTGCTTCAGTGGATCTCCGCCCACGAGTGAGAGATGGGGACCAAGCAACAGCGCCAGAGTCATGACATTGGGTGATTAGTTGATATGCTTTGCCCTTTTCGAGGCTGCGACAATGGTTTGAGTTCCCATTAAGGATTGAGACCGTCCCATAGTCAGTAGGTAATGTTCTAGGTTCAATAATGTGTTGTTGTATCTTTTCTTCCAGCATTTGTTCTTTCCATTTTAGGTTGTTGGGATATAACTATTAATTGTTTCTTTTTAAGATGCGCATGAAATTGTGAGAAGTATTTCTATTTTACCGAATTATTGTTTTAAATATGTGAACCACTCATATATGTATGTTTGGAAGAAATTGTATAAATATGAAAATCTCATAAGGACACTTAACTAATAGTAAAATGCTATATGAGACCGAAAGTTTTGAATAGATAGAAATTTTTGCAAGTGAAGAATAGGTTAAATTGTTTTGGAATCATGGGTCGTTGTTCCTATTCCTTTAAAGCTAATTTTTTTGAATAATTGAGTATCATGACATTTTTAATAAAATGCTAAGTTTTGGGTTAAGGTTAGTTGTAGTATGCTAGAATTGAGCTTATGTATTTAGCACATAACTGTCCAACTAACGCTGAAATTTGGCTTGAATTGTCAAAATATTTAAGAAGGAAAATATGTTGAAAAGTTTCTCTTGATTCAAAAGGTTTTGCTTGGAAAAAGAGGTTTGGGTTTTAAATTAGTTCTGGCGCTCAAATAATTTTTAGAATTTTTACCCAAATTTTATTTCAAGGGAAATATTTGCATCATATATTTTGAAATTTTATTTTTCAAGCAACGTACAAATTTGAAAAGAGAAAAACATTTTCATAAAGTTTTTGATTTTGAAGGCGATATGTTAAGTGTAGGGAATGAAAATAGATTAGAAATGTGAATTTAGCGATGTATTAGGATTACAATGAAATTCAAACGATAACAAGGGAAAGACTGTTTTAGTCTTAGAATTTCTATTTCTATACCTTATTGATGATGCATGCGAGTCTGTTTTAGGACTCAGTTCTGTTTTAGAGATTAGAAAAAAGCCTCCTAATGTGTTTTGTGCGTGGAAAATTTGAAGTAAATCGGGAGCAGCGAGGAAATTTCCACTTTACAATAGGAAATGGATAGCTTATAGTGTGGTAAGAATGTAAAATTCTCCATCTAAATTCCTTTTTCCTACATAGGAGTGACGTTTAGGAAGTGGTATTTCGACGTGTTAAATTTTTGGTTGGTAGGAATTGGATGCAAATCTGTTGCATCATACTTCTATTCGTTGGAGTATAGGGATTTTTAGTGAAAATATTTTTCAAAATATGCATACATATAGAACTACCAGCATGTGTGTGTATATATATATATATATATATATGTTGTTTGCACTATATTTTCAAGAAAAAAATTCAAATGAAAATTATTCATTTATGAGGGTCCGATTTAGAATCATTTTGCATACATGTTTTCTATGTTTTGATAGACTATACACTTGTGCCTTTGTTGCAAAATTGGTTGTACACCAGTTGGTTGTGTAGTCTATAATATTTCCGAGCTAGAAGCATGACTTAGTCATTAGTATAATTCCGGGGGCAAAATCCTTTTAAGGGGGGAAGAATGTAACACACCATAAATTTGACATTAGTTATTTAATTATTTAGTTAATTAAGCTCCAAAAATATTTTTTTGCAAATGATGGAATTTGACCACGGAACTTGCATCATTGCGTTCATGGCAAAATTCTAAGCAACTTTTCTATTAGCATTTTGCGATCGGAGTCCAAACGAAGAAGATACGAAAGAAAAATGAATTCGTAATGGAAATAATTAGATTAGAAAATTAACTTTTATATAATAATTATCTAGACCATCGGTCGAACCCTTTTATTGGGTAAATTGAGTAGTAGCGGTCGACCCCTTCAAGTGGAGCGGTCGGCGGTCGTGCCATTGTGGCTAGAGTTGGCCTTAGCCAAATGACCCGGATCCACTATGTTTCTAAATTATTAAATATAATATTTATATGTGAATATATACAAATTGGAGATGAATAGAAGTTAAATAAGGAAAGAAGAAGAGTGAGTCAACACTACGCGATAACGAGGTCATATGTGTGTGTGTGTTTATATTTCCCTTTCAACCCCAAATTTCTTTTTAGATCTGTAATTCCAATATATGTATATACCATTTTTTTATACATATTTCTTTGAATAAGAAGGAAATGGAGTTGAATCAAAGGTTTTACCTCAGATCTGAAGATTTTGGAATGCTTTAGAAGGTGCGTGGGAAAATTGTATATTGTTTTTGATTTTGAATCTATTCTGCTGGCATATGTTTGATTTGTATTCCCAAATCAATAATATTTAAGAATTTTGGGATTAAATTAGCGTAGGAAACTATTGCTTACGTATTCCTGTTTTAGATCTGATAGGAATTATTGCGACATGATGATATGGAAAATAATACCAAAATGTTATAGATATGAATGTTAATTAGATATGAAGTTAATTCCAGATTTGAAATTGGGTTGTAGACTATCAGTATGATTCTGTTATTGCCGAATTATGTTGAATTTGGCATTTTCCATAGTTTAATTTATAGGAAGAATGTCTGTTTGATTTTTACAAATTTATTTATGTTTCCAAATTGTATAGAATATGCAGCGATTTTTAACAAGGAATATTTGCAAATAAAACTGGAAGAGATGTGTAAAGTACAGATTTATTCTCCATAGTTTACACTATCTATTCCGTTAAAAAAATAATCAATCCTTGTAACTTCGAATGAGCCCAAGCTTTTCATTTTTTCTTGATCTTTTGTTTTAAAATAATTTATGGAAATCATAACGGAGAATCTTCCCAAAAAATGTAATTTCAGCAAATTATATATATGGAAATAATATGCTAGTTAAAGATTCATGCCTAGAATATATTTGGTAGAAGTATGTATTTATACGTACTTATATGTGCTAATAAATATGGCTATTTATGCGTAACGCTCGCTTAGGATATTAGTCGTATGTACGTAGTAATAACGTTGATTTACGAATATGAAATAGAGGAAAAGTTTGGAAAGGTTGTAACTCCAATTAATGGATAATAAATATGGAATGAATTTGGGAGTTACAAATAGTTGTTAGGGTAAATGGATTAATACGACTGATAAATATGGAAGACTGGATATATAAATTTGGAATAGTTATAAAAGGTTGATAATAGGAAATTAATAAATATATAAATGTCTTAGGAAATGTCCTTAGGATGATAATATTTTACCATGGACAAATTGACATTTATGGTGAAACGAATAAAAAGGGAATTTTGGGAAGTTGAATATTTATGGTAAATTATATAGCTGTAACGACCCGGAAATTTCGATCCCGAAAATTCTAGATAGCTAGAGAAAAGAAAACGAGATAGAAGAAGAAGAACAGAAAAGAAACACACAATCTCACATTCGCAGCGGATAAAATATAATATCAATAATAATAGTTATACCAAAGAAAACCGTATCTATCAATTTTCATCGACATATCAGAGTTACAACAATTTTTATACAACATTAGATAGATACAATTTAACATGTCTCGGATATATACAATATCATAGTGGAAACTCTCCATACGTCCCTGCCATCCAGCTCGCCTCTTGAGCTCCAGAACGTCCTTACCTGAAAATCTGTAATACTCGGTCTGACCCGAGCATTACATCAAAGTAACACCTAGGTCAGGCTGGAAACCAGCGTGAGTAAACCCATCTAACATGTAATTCAAAAGCATACAACTTATATAAACCCGGGGTACTTGTATCAATTTACAACTTCACAAGCTGTTATAAACATTACTTATTTCTCACATCAATTTCTAAGTGCCAAACCTAGATTAAGTGGTCCAATTTACTTAAATCATTCCATATCAGCCTATTGATTCCACGTATCAATCTATAGAGAATCGAAGTGGCTTCGGGTATTTATTGATACCGGACTCTGGTCTCTTCGATCCCAATGTTATCTTAACCCACTTATCCAATTAAATACAATTCACCCTTAATTATCAGATAACACTTTTACACCGCAATTCATAATTGATAGATAATCACATTATCACCGACCATTCAACATATCATATCACAAAGCAATCCTTATCAGAGATATCAACCAATCCAAAGCACTTATTATCATTCAATCATTTATAAGCAAGATTGATCACTTTCATTAATTACATTAATTAATGATCCTCTAATTACTTCCCATTAAATAATTTCCTTTTATTTAATTACATCTGGCAACTAATTTCTTTACTAAGAAATTACACCTGATTAATTACCTTAAGTAATTATACCTAACCCAACATCAAATGATTAACTTTAATTAATTAAACTGAATTAATTAACCAAAATTAACCACATCCAATTAATTAATCACACTGAGTAATTAATTCCTTTAATTACTTCATTAAGTATTATTCATAATAATTCTTTACACTAAGTAATTAATGATTAATTACTTTCCTTAAGTACTTTACCTTTAAATTACTTCCACCAAGTAATTATACCATTCCTTAACTGATTTTATTGGTTAATTACATTGATTAATTATCCCTGAATCAATAATTAGTCACAACAATTAATTATTCTTTTGTTAACAATAATCACTCTTTAATTTCTATTTTATTGATCAATAACTAATTCTTAATTATTTAAAAGTAAATCTTTAATTATTAACGAATTTAAATGATAAATCATCTATCTTAATTCACCTTCTTAATTATAACTCTATAACCTTACCTAATAACCTAAGAATCAAAATAACTTAAAAGCTTTAAGTTTAAGTAATACTCAAAACATTTAATCTCTTAACTTAAACCATTTAATTATCTAATTAATTTAGCTCTTTTTTTTAACAACTTAAATACTTCTCAACCTAAAATTAACAAAACATTAAATACGAAATCTACCACTTAAATAGTTTATCATAATTAATGTATCCTGACTCAGTTAACATCTAATAAAAACCCAGAACAATTCCGCGTCCTACCTCGCACAAACTTGAGTTAAACCCCATGCTTTTCTTACGTCCCCTCTGCCACCTGAATTTGCAACTACACAACCATACCAGCCACCATTGCAGCCTACAACATCACATCACCTTGCTGCTGTCCCCTCACACAATCTCCTCCATATTTCTGAACATTCACTCCCTTGACCACTACTAGTAGCCTGCACATATCTGTTTCACCACCTGTTTACTGCTCCACCTTACTTACTTCATCTCAAACCGCACAAAACTTGCATTATTCACTGTTTACTGCACATCAAACTCTCTCTCCTCTACACACCAAGTTACTGCTACAAACGTCCTCTATATATCACAACAAACATCCAACTTGTTGTCACCACTGGAACTCCATCCAAACTTCACAATTCAGAGCAACAAGTCTTCACATCATCTTGCACTTACCATTAGCCTACCATCCTTGCAACATTCTGCCATACAACAACATTACTATCAAGTTCCTACCATCTGCCATACAACATACATCCCTGAACCACCACTCCACTGCCTTCAACCCACATTCATTTCAAATAATCACCCTGTCATACAAAATTACTCCTTCAACAGACATTGCCACTTCATAACTCCTGCATAACAATCACTTCCTGTAATCACCTGCTGCCAACATAAAAATCAGCTGCAATTTCCACTCCTCTAACCACTGCAACTCTCTCTATCATCTCCTCTTTGCCTTACCATTCACATCAACTACAATACATCATAAATGCCTCACCACCTCAACACTGCCCACTCACAATTCCATACCTCCACCTGAAGCACACTTCCACTGCATTTCCCCCCACCAACTGTTACCCTCGTACACATCAAACACTTCCCATATACATCATCCACCTGACAGCCATAGTTCAACCACCACCAATACTTCATATATCATCACTGCTTCCCATCATACTTCATGCTTCTCCTCTCATAACATAACTTGCCCCCACTATCAACAGTCACTGCAATCACAGCCTCCACTGACTTCCTATTGCCACTACAATCATACATATTGCCTTATACCACCTATTGCCACTGACCTCCTTTAAATCTTTACTGCCTTTCACAGCCTCACAACCCAAACAACCACAACCAACAGTGCAGCCATCATTAACATCACCTACCATCCCATTTGCCACTGTCTTCACCATCCCATTTCATTCAAATACTGTCAAACCAGTGTACACCAACAGTCAAAAACTAACCACAGCCTTGCCTAAACCTCATTATCTCTTCTACACATCCCAAACCATATCAATCCACATTATGCTGCCTATCACTTCTCTGGCATATACACAGTGGAAGCAATTTTACAACTAGATGATCAAAATTTGGGATATTTTGAGTTTTTACTGTTCTTTCCAATGACATTGTTTACATTTGATGCTTCTAGTAAATTTTAAAATCTTAATTAAGTGAATATAACTAAGTAGCATTTAAAACCATTGCCTAAATCTTTGTAGATTTTGAGAAATCATTTTTTTTCTTGAATTCTTTTTTTTTTCAAACAGAACTATTCCTATATAGTTATACAGGCATGCACTTTCAAGATTATACAGATATACTACGCAAACAAACAGTGCTAGCATCATATAACTCACAATAACTTCAAATATATTTATATCAACAGGGACCTCATCAGATCTAATCTTAAAGGGGTGGTTTTTCTCACCTACTCTACACAGATCCCCCATGCATCAATTATATATGAACTCTGAGTTTTAACAGTTTAGTTTACTCACATGCAATTTGGAAAATAGAAGAAATAAGATCTGTTACTCACCTCAATCATTGCTGCAGAGACCGAAGCCAAAACCAAATCTTCGATCACCACACTGCCATGCACATCTATCCAACTACCCTTACATTGGTGCTGCTGCACAACGCGATGATCGATTGCATGAGCCAGGTCGCAGCCTCCAAAGCTCGGTCGTCTACACAAACGTCGCATCGCGGTTGGGATTCATAAGTTGATGATTTGGAAATTAGGGATTTGAGCAAGTGAAAAATGAATTAGAAGCCTGACTCTCTCCTTTTTTTAACAAATTTATCGAATCCAGGCAAAAATGAAGAAGGCCAAGTAGAGGATATAGGCTATTCGTTAGTTACACAGCAAGCTTCTTTTGTATTTATTCTTTTTATTTATTTATTTTTTTCTGATATTTATTTACATGGAAACTTTAAATGAGAATTGTTTTGCCATTTGCTAAATACCTATTTTACTTATTTAACACTTGTCACTAATGGGTATTTTTATGCCTAAACCCATTTGATAAATTTATTTATAAGTTATGTTTTTAAATCTTATCATTTTATAAATTACTTAACTTTATATTTACATATGTTAACATCTATACATATTCTTTGTATTTTACATAAATACCAACTAAATTTATTTCCAAGTAAAAGCATTTTATTTATTTATTTTTTCATAAAATCTTACCTTACACATTTACAAACCAATCTTACATATATATAAAATTTCCAAAGATTTATTCAAAGTTGATTATATATATATATATATATGTATGTATGTATGTATGTATGTATGTATGTATAAAATTTTATTTTAGTTTTGAAAAAATGAATTTTCCAAATAAATATTTATAAAAGAGGATCATTTAACAAATATTATCAAATGAATATTTATCTAGATATAATGGTTTAAATTCATCTATATATATATATATATATATATATATATCCTGATATATTCTAATTATCAGAATTTCATTTTATTAATCCAAATAAAAATCAGTATTTCCACTAATTAAATTTAGTTACTTTATCAATTACAGATATTCTGAAATTCCGGGTTATCACATTCCTCGCCCCTTAGAATCTTTTCGTCCTCGAAAAGGAACGAAGCCAGAATTTATAAAAATGCTTATTATTAGAAAAAATATTCTTTGAAACACTTAAAAATGTATATAATATTTTCAAAACAGTTTTTATATAAAATATCATTTTATAACTCGATGTTTCAACAAGTCCATCTTCGTTCTCACAGAAATTCGGTCATATGTTGATCAGGCGTATGACTGAAAATCTGCAAGTGCTTGGCAGACTCGTTTCCACATCCAGCGAAAATACTTTGAAAATAATTTTTTTTGAAAATATAGAAAACAGTTTTTGAAAATAGAGGATATATCTTCGGTGAGAATGCTCTGGAAATCATCACCCTCATCCATGGTCACAGCTACATTCCGGGGTTACGTTGCCATCGCAGCAAAAGTCCATGTAACTGCAGGCTCTCCGCGGCCTGTCGATTGTGCCATGGAACCCACACAACAGATCACGGTTACATTCCAGGGTTACGTTGCCATCGCAGCAAAAGTCCATGTAACTGCAGGCTCTCAGCGGCCTCTGATTTTCGCTGTCGAAATGGAACTTCTCCACTCCTACATAGGTCGTAGTCTACCGATATAAAATCAAACGCAGACTGTTGGCTCTCAGCGGCACACACGACTTTCGCTATGTTATACCATAGGACACAGTCCACCGATGTAAAATCAAACGCAGACTGTTGGCTCTCAGCGGCACACACGACTTTCGCTATGGTATACTCTACTCATAATCCCCAAGAACTAGTTTTGTCCGGACTCCTCACAGGATCAACTTTAGAACCACCCCCCTCGGGGCTCAAGGCAGCACCATCCGGTGGTACTCCTGAGAAGTTCATTTCAAGGAAGCGCATTTTTCCCCAGAGCCATCATTAAAACATTTTATACTATACATATATAGTATCTTTAAATCATACACCTAGTATGATCTCATACAAAGCTCCTTTACACAAAATCGATTATCCCAAAATCGATAATTCTCAAACTAGGCTTTCCAAATTCAATATTGATTTTACCCAAAAATCAAAAGCTTTTCCAAATCCAAAGGTTCCCAAAACCTTTTTCCAAAATCCTCATAACATCCTTTATATATATATACAGTTATATATAATCTTTAAAACTTTGGATCATTTCAAACCTGTATAAAACTTCTTTTATACTTCAAACATTTTCAAAAACCCTTTTCTTCTGGCCAAAGATTTAACAAGGGGAGTTTCATTTTATATAACAAAGATATATAACTTTATTTTCCAGAATCAAATATTCAAATTTGATTTCTCTTTCCAATATCATTTCATTCAAATATGTACGATGCACACATATCATCCGTACGATGTACACATATCATCCGTACGCTATACCAATCTGTTCACTCACTCGATCACACAATTTCATTTCCAAACTAGTATCGTCTACTCGACTTCCTAATACGGACTCAGATCTGGTTTCTTGATCAGAAACCGTCATTCTCCTTGCATAGCCTAACTATGATAGAGAATATCCAGAACCAATCAACAATCCATATCCAGGTTCGCCGTCGAAAATCGAGTGAAAAATTTCAACTCGGATCGATATAACTATCTCGAAATTCTGTGCTCGAATCTGGATCAAATCATTATGCAAATAGAATAACATACGTACACCCTACGTATTTATCTTTATTAGTTATTAGCCAAATTAATTTTCTTTCTATTCACATCCACTTTGATTTTCATTCACTTACCTACAATTGCTTTAATCCATTTGGATTATCACCTCTATTCTTATCTCAATTGAGTATTTAACCAATAAAAGTTTGGACTCCGACCAGTTTATTTAGAAAATAGCTTGAAATATTTAAAAATAGATAACTAGTTGGAAAATAATTACTAGTTTGTAATATAGGTGTAAAATAGTTAGAAAATAGTTAAAATAATTATAGAAATTTTAGATAATTGCAAAATAATAGTAAGATAATAATTAGTTTTGTAAAATAGTTGGAATATAGTAATTAGTTCATAAACCAGTTGGAAAATTGTTAAACAGTTTCAAAATAATTGTAAAACAAGCATAAGATAATTTGGCTTTTAAAAGAAAGGTTGTATATATATAATGAATATCTTGGAAAAATAGGTTTATATTAAAACAATCTATATTAAAAATAGTCTAAAGCCAAAACTGTTCACTTTCCAATCTCCAATCTCATTAATTCAATTTAAATTTCCACTTTCATTTAAATTGACCCAACTCCACTTTAAATAATCTTCAATTTCCATTGAAATTGATTCAACCCCAATTCAAGTTGAATTAACCTCAGTTTCTTTCCAAAATTTAACTTTATTCAACCTTGATCTCAAATTCTACTAATTCAAATAAATTTCAATTGAACTATTTCCAATTTCAATTCATTTCAACTCCATTTCCAAATCAAGTCGAATTATTCTTTATTTCCTCCCAAATTTAATTCAAATTCCAGTTGAATTTAAAACTATTCAATTTTAATTACAATTCCAAATTATTCAAATTAATCTAATTCAAATTTTCCATTTGAATCTTATACTCATACATCTTCAATCACCATTTCAATTAATTCAAATCAACTTCAATTTGAACTAATTTCAAATTTAAATTATCTCGAATTATATAAATTCAAGTTAATACTTCAAATGTTGATTTAATTCCTTTAAATCAATTTACCTTTAAAGTTTTAAACAATTTCAATTCACAACCTAAAGATTTTTAACAACAATAGGATGATATCATCTAATTTATTTTAAAACATCCATCAATTTCCAATTTCCAGATCTCAAATCCATTTTGAGATCACACAAACTCCCAATTCAAATTAACCATTTAACTTTCCAAGTTAAATTCCAATTCCACCTTAAAATTTCCAATTCAAGTTGTTAATTCAAACCTTTTTAACTTCTCCCAAGTTAAATTCGATTTACTTAATCCAATCAACCTCATTCAATCCTTAAGCTTCACAATAATAATCTTCCCACTTAAAAACTTATCACTTTGGATATCACCTCCCATTCCAAATTTAAAACTCAATATTTAGAGTTTATTTCAATCCGTCCACATACATACATATATATATATATATATATATACACATATACATTTTACTTTTTGGCCCACCAAGCCAAATTTTAAAATTTAAACCGCCCTTGGTTTAATTCAAAACAAATTCCTTTAAATCTTTAAACAACTCTTGTTTGCATCAAACTCTCTTACTCAAATAATATTACTTATTATTTCTTTAAAATTTTCAGACATTTCTTATTTTTAAAATAAGATCATATTCAAAGTAGTTTGAATAATATTATTATTTCCTTTAACATTTTGAAACCAATTCAAAATTTTAAACTTAGAATTCAAGACTTCACAATTTGAAACCCACTTTTATTTATATCCTTTCACATTTACAAATTATTTTCTTTTTAAATGGTTACTTCCTTAAAACATTTTATTGTTTATTGAAAAACAATCATCCCATTATTAAACACAATATCCATTCTATTTTCTGGTTTGAAACCAATTCTAATTTATCTTATTCTGAAATACTTCTCCAATTCAAGATTTCAATTTTAGTTTGAATCCATTTCAAACTTGTCTTAAATTTAATTTCAATTTGGTTGTAATTCTATTACCACTTAATTCTTACTATTACTTTTAATTTAATTAATACTACAGCCAATTTCCTTAATATAATAGATAATCTATTCCTTATATAAGATTCATTTAATTTTGAAATCATTTGAAAACATTTATATAAGAAAATAACAAGTACGCTCTCATATATATATATATATATATATATATATATATATATATATATATATATATACACACACACACAACTCATTCTAGGGTACCACTTACCCTATCCTTAATGAGTAATCCCAACAGAGCCAAGGTTCTCGCTTAACCTCCAGCTCTGATACCAAATGTAACGACCTGGAAATTTCGATCCCGAAAATTACAGATAGTCAGAGAAAAGAAAAAGAGATAGAAGAAGAAGAACAGAAAAGAAACACACAATCTCACATTCGCAGCGGATAAAATATAATATCAATAATAATAGTTATACCAAAGAAAACTGTATCTATCAATTTTCATCGACATATCAGAGTTACAACAATTTTTATACAACATTGGACAGATACAATTTAACATGTCTCGGATATATACAATATCATAGTGGAAACTCTCCATATGTCCCTGCCATTCAGCTCGCCTCCTGAGTTCCAGAACGTCCTTACCTGAAAATCTGTAATACTCGGTCTGACCCGAGCATTACATCAAAGTAACACCCGGGTCAGGATGGAAACCAGCGTGAGTAAACCCATCTAACATGTAATTCAAAAGCATAGAACTTATATAAACTCGGGGTACTTGTATAAATTTACAACTTCACAAGCTGTTATAAACATTACTTATTTCTCACATCAATTTCTAAGTGCAAACCTAGATTAAGTGGTCCAATTTACTTAAATCATTCCATATCAGCCTATTGATTCCACATATCAATCTATAAAGAATCGAAGTGGCTTCGGGTATTTATTGATACCGGACTCCGGTCTCTTCGATCCCAATGTTATCTTAACCCACTTATCCAATTAACTACAATTCACCCTTAATTATCGGATAAAACTTTTACACCGCAATTCATAATTGATAGATAATCACATTATCACCGACCATTCAACATATCATATCACAAAGCAATCCTTATCGGAGATATCAACCAATCCAAAGCACTTATCATCATTCAATCATTTATAAGCAAGATTGATCACTTTCATTAATTACATTAATTAATGATCCTCTAATTACTTCCCATTAAATAATTTCCTTTTATTTAATTACATCTGGCAACTAATTTCTTCACTAAGAAATTACACCTTATTAATTACCTTAAGTAATTATACCTAACCCAACATCAAATGATTAACTTTAATTAATTAAACTGAATTAATTAACCAAAATTAACCACATCCAATTAATTAATCATACTGAGTAATTAATTCCTTTAATTACTTCATTAAGTATTATTCATAATAATTCTTTACACTAAGTAATTAATGCTTAATTACTTTCCTTAAGTACTTTACCTTTAAATTACTTCCACCAAGTAATTATACCATTCCTTAACTGATTTCATTGGTTAATTACATTGATTAATTATCCCTGAATCAATAATTAGTCACAACAATTAATTATTCTTTTGTTAACAATAATCACTCTTTAATTTCTATTTTATTGATCAATAACTAATTCTTAATTATTTAAAAGTAAATCTTTAAGTACTAACGAATTTAAATGATAAATCATCTATCTTAATTCATCTTCTTAATTATCACTCTATAACCTTACCTAATAACCTAAGAATCAAAATAACTAAAAGCTTTAAGTTTAAGTAATACTCAAAACATTTAATCTTTTAACTTAAACCATTTAATTATCTAATTAATTTAGCTCTTTTTTTTAACAACTTAGATACTTCTCAATCTAAAATTAACAAAACATTAAATACGAAATCTACCACTTAAATAGTTTATCATAATTAATGCATCCTGACTCAGTTAACATCTAATAAAAACCCAGAACAATCCCGCGTCCTACCTCGCACAAACTTGAGTTAAACCCCATGCTTTTCTTACGTCCCCTCTGCCACCTGAATTTGCAACTACACAACCATACCAGCCACCATTGCAGCCTACAACATCACATCACCTTGCTGTTGTCCCCTCACACAATCTCCTCCACATTTCTGAACATTCACCCCCTTGACCACTACTAGTAGCCTGCACATATCTGTTTCACCACCTATTTACTGCTCCACCTTACTTACTTCATCTCAAACCGCACAAAACTTGCATTATTCACTGTTTACTGCACATCAAACTCTCTCTCCTCTATACACCAAATTTACTGCTACAAACGTCCTCTATATATCACAACAAACATCCAACTTGCTGTCACCACTGCAACTCCATCCAAACTTCACAATTCAGAGCAACAAGTCTTCACATCATCTTGCACTTACCATCAGCCTACCATCCTTGCAACATTCTGCCATACAACAACATTACTATCAAGTTCCTACCATCTGCCATACAACATACATCCGTGAACCACCACTCCACTGCCTTCAACCCACATTCATTTCAAATAATCACACTGTCATACAAAATTACTCCTTCAACAGACATTGCCACTTCATAACTCCTGCATAACAATCACTTCCTGTAATCACCTGCTGCCAACATAAAAATCAGCTGCAATTTCCACTCCTCTAACCGCTGCAGCATTTCTCTATCATCTCCTCTTTGCCTTACCATTCACATCAACTACAATACATCATAAATGCCTCACCACCTCAACACTGCCCACTCACAATTCCATACCTCCACCTGAAGCACACTTCCACTGCATTTCCCCCCACCAACTGTTACCCTCGTACACATCAAACACTTCCCATATACATCATCCACCTAACATCCATAGTTCAACCACCACCAATACTTCACATATCATCACTGCTTCCCATCATACTTCATGCTTCTCCTCTCATAACATAACCTGCCCCCACTATCAACAGTCACTGCAATCACAACCTCCACTGACTTCCTATTGCCACTACAATCATACATATTGCCTTATACCACCTATTGCCACTGACCTCCTTTAAATCTTTACTGCCTTTCACAGCCTACCAACCCAAACAACCACAACCAACAGTGCAGCCATCATCAACATCACCTACCATCCCATTTGCCACTGTCTTCACCATCCCTTTTCATTCAAATACTGTCAAACCAGTGTACACCAACAGTCAAAAACTAACCACTGCCTTGCCTAAACCTCATCATCTCTTCTACACATCCCAAACCATATCAATCCACATTATGCTGCCTATCACTTCTCTGGCATATACACAGTGGAAGCAATTTTACAACTGGATGATCAAAATTTGGGATATTTTGAGTTTTTACTGTTCTTTCTAATGACATTGTTTACATTTGATGCTTCCAGTAAATTTTAAAATCTTAATTAAGTGAATATAACTAATTTTTATTTAAAACCATTGCCTAAATCTTTGTAGATTTTGAGAAATCAATTTTTTTCTTGAATTCTTCTTTCTTTCTTTTTTCAAACAGAACTATTCCTATATAGTTATACAGGCATGGACTTTCAAGATTGTACAGATTAACTACGCAAACAAACAGTTCAGGTGCCATATAACTCACAATAACTTCAAATATATTTATATCAACAGGGACCACATTAGATCTAATCTTAAAGGGGTGGTTTTGCTCACCTACTCTACACAGATCCCACATGCATCAATTATATATGAACTCTGAGTTTTAACAGTTCAGTTTACTCACATGCAATTTGGAAAATAGAAGAAATAAGATCTGTTACTCACCTCAATCATTGCTGCGGAGACCGAAGCCAAAATCAAATCTTCGATCACCATACTGCCATGCACATCTGTCCAACTACCCTTACAATGGTACTACTCCACAACGCGACGATCGATTGCATGAGCCAGGTCGCAGCCTCCAAAGCTCGATCGTCTACACAAACGTCGCATCGCGCTTGGGATTCACAAGTTGATGATTTGGAAATTAGGGATTTGAGAAAGTGAAAAATGAATTAGCAGCCTGACTCTCTCCTTTTTTTTTAACAAATTTATCGAATCTAGGCAAAAATGAAGAAGGCCAAGTAGAGGATATAAGCTATTCGTTGGTTACACAGCAAGCTTCTTTTGTATTTATTCTTTTTATTTATTTATTTTTTTCTGATATTTATTTACATGGAAACTTTAAATGAGAATTGTTTTGCCATTTTCTAAATACCTATTTTACTTATTTAACACTTGTCACTAATGGGTATTTTTATGCCTAAACCCATTTGATAAATTTATTTATAAGTTATGTTTTTAAACCTTATTATTTTATAAATTACTTAACTTTATATTTACATATGTTAACATCTACACATATTCTTTGTATTTTACATAAATACCAACTAAATTTATTTCCAAGTAAAAGCATTTTATTTATTTATTTATTTTTCATAAAATCTTACCTTACACATTTACAAACCAATCTTACATATATATAAAATTTCCAAAGATTTATTCAAAGTTGATTCTATATATATGTATATATGTATGTATGTATAAAATTTTATTTTAGTTTTGAAAAAATGAATTTTCTAAATAAATATTTATAAAAGAGGATCATTTAACAAATATTATCAAATGAATATTTATCTAGATATAATAGTTTAAATTCATCTATATATATATATATATATCCTAATATATTCTAATTACCAGAATTTCATTTTATTAATCCAAATAAAAATCAGTATTTCCACTAATTAAATTTAGTTACTTTATCAATTACAGATATTCTGAAATTCTGGGTTATCACAATAGCCTTAAATAAGAAATAGGAGATTAGTAAAACTAAGTCCAATATCCACTTTAGGATGATAAAGCTTAGTAATATTAAAATCTATGATAATATGGCTTAAATTTGTAAAGCTTAGAAAATTAATAGGTTGAGAAGCAAGGTCAATAGAGTTGCACAACAAAAGTCTGCCCTTCACTTTGATGCTACCAGCAGTTGTGTACACTTCCTACTAATGTGAGATATCTTTAACCATAGTACCCATATAATAAATGGGCTTAAGAGATTGGGATGTGAGGTCAATAAAGTGACACAAATGTGGTCTGCCCTTCACTCAGAGGCTACCAGCAATTGTGCACACTTATTACTATTACTGATGTGGGGAATCACCAATCATAGGACACATGGAAAACGATTATGGATGATAGAATCAGCTTAGGGGTTAGAGGTACTAAGTGGTCATTTAAGGGTCTGCCTCTTTCCTAATTAAAAAGTATTAAATGGTTTGAATCATTGATCAGGAGCGGTAGTGGATATTTCAGGAAAGGTCCGCTTTTGGTAGGAAAGGTCTTCTTCTGGTTTGAGATATTAAGTAAATGATCTAGGTCCACCTCCCTTCCATCAAGAAGTATTAGGGTCCTGGTGAGATACCATGCAATGTCAGCTAGAGAATACTAGTGATGAATCCACCTAAAGGTTAGGTATTAAATGACAAAGGCCTGCCTAGAATATAGGTATTAAATGGTCAAGGGTCCGCCTAGTCCTTATTAATAAGGAATGAAGTGGCTTGGTTATTGGATCTCACATGACTAAGACTTTAACGATGATAGATACATTAGAAGTATGGTTATTATATATTATAAAGCCATAAATAGTGGCCAACGGTCTCTGTAGCTGGGACCAATAGATCAACATAACGAAGCTAGGATCCCGCTTCATATTTGGAAGTATTAAGTGGCTGGTAGACTTACGTCAGCATTTTGTACCTTGGTAAGGTTAGGTAGATGACTTGTGCTAGGCAGGAATATCATGCATTCAATTTTAGGTTAATTTGGTTAACCTTAAAATAGTAGAGATGACAGTTAAATGGAAACCAATCGGTTTGAATTTATGTTATGGACATTATATAGATTTTCAAGTCACTAGAACGTTGTTCCGACCCCTTTCTCATTACAACCCACATGATAGATTTAAAGGAACGAGTCACTAGAGCTGGATTTGATTGATTATTGGAGAAGTCTTCTTTTCTCTCAAGCTCGTAGTTGATGTGGTAATCTGGTATGTAAGGAATACTATTAATTCCAAATTAGTAGCCATAGTCCGTATTTATATCCTATTATTGTTTCCACTATGTGTTTAGACTATTGTCAATCTTTGATATAGTCAAGCTTATTTGCAGGTACCAAATTCAAGGATCTATGTTTTGATAGACTTGGGTTTTGATTTGTCAAAATATAGGCTTATTATAGTGCGGGTTGTTGCAATCCTAACCTAATGGTATCCTTTTCTCTATACGCAAGCATATACTCTCCATGGGTCCTGTAGTTGGATGTGTTTTTGCATTTCAACCTATTCTAATGACATATGCTATTTATTTCGTATAATTTACACATCAAATTATAATAATCCACAATCATCTAAACGCATACCAAGGCAACTTATAAACATATATCTTATATTGGTATGTTTTCATCCTTTTAAATGTTTTCCTTCATCGCCTCATAGTTCTTATAGGTGACCCAAGGTCTTATTTTATTATGCATTTAGCTTTTCCTTTGCAATTTCATTTACGGATTTCTTTATCAATCCTTTAATATCTTTGATTTCTATCTATTTGTCTCACTTAGGTTTCTATTCCAATTCATTTTTTACTTCTTTTCCTTTCCCATTACTCAAACTTACTATTTCATTACTTTCTATTTATTTGGTATTTTATTTCATTTCAACCTTCATGTTCAACTCCAAAGATTTACTACATTTTAATATATTAGAACTAAAACTTTATTCAATATATGTTAACATAGTAAATTTATATATTTTATCAAAAAAGGAGATATTTGTGCAGTGTTTATAATTACAAGAATTGCCTATTTAATTTCTTCGAAAATAGGTAGTACAAAAGATGGAAATTTTCCTTGTTTTGTGCAACTTTTCCTTTTTATTTCATATGCGCATTCCTTATTATTCCAAATGTCACACTTTTCTTTATTTTAAACTTCATAATATGCAGAAATCAACTTGAAACATTTCAAATTCCAATACATTAAAATATCACAAAAACCCTAAAAGATTAAAATAAACTCTTATTTCAATTTTGTTCATAGCATCAAATAAAAATAAGTTCCCAACATTATGCATTCATTAAGATCTCATTCAGTTAATATCTGTCGAATAAAAATAAATCTCTATTCATTACGTACTTGCAATTCTATTTCTAATTCGACGTACTTGCAATTATTATTCTAATCCCACGTACTTGCAATTATAATTCAAATCTGATGTTATAATTCTAATCCGACATACTTGCAATCATAATTCTAATCTGACGTATAATATAAATTTCTAACCTACAGAAATAGGCATAATTCAAAATAGATAACTACAAAATAAATCTAGTTTCATTACAAAACATGTAATTTTCCCACTCACCTTGTTTTCATTTTTCCCATTCTATAGATCTAACTCCATTCCTTTTTTATTTGACTCCCTTTTACTTCAAATCAATAATAAAAAGGGTATATTTCTGTTAAATTTAAAGATCTGGGAAAAGAACTGAATTTGGATTTTAGATTCAATTTTACCTTTATTTCTGTGCTTTTAATCAACCCTATTATCCCCTTCTCTTAACTGCTTTCTTCTACTTATATATATATATATATATATATATATATATATATCTTATAATAGTTTTACTATTTTTTTTAGAATTTGGTGGAAAAGAGAAAATTGTAGAGTTTCGGTATGCAGTAGATTTTCCAAATGAATTAGGGTTAGATTAGCTGTTTATTTATAGGCATTAGGGATTGATTTGGAGCGTTAGATTTATCTAGCAAATCTTTAATTTAATCTTAGACGTAGCTTAATTACTTTGTTATGAAGTAACACATCACGTCCGTCAACAGTAGGTTAAAATCTACGTTCATTCATTGACATAGGTCGACCGTTATGGACCCATAATCAACCGCCCATCGTCGCCTATGCTTTGTTTTGAATGGTAATTTTTGTCTGTTGTTTGATTTGTTAATTTTCTTCCTCCGTCCAATTGATTTTAAAAAAAAATCCTCTATTAATTGATCTCATTCAATTCTTTTCCTGTTTATAAATTCTTAAGGTTTTCAATTTAATGTTAAAACTTATTAACACTTAATTAACCTTAATTTATTTTATTATCATATTTATGTACATAATTATTTATGACGCCAAAACTACAAATGCTAATAAATTTTCTGCTTGAACTCCCATGGAAAACATTATATACGAAAATTGATTAGAAAATCGCTATGAACACAATGCTATAAGTTTCGTAGCAAAATTCTAACATTTAGAAAAATTCTATTTTTCACTGTTTAGTATTTATTACTTAATTTCTTTTTAATTAATTAACGTAAAAACGTGGGGTGTTACATTCTTCCCCCCTTAAAAAAAATTTCGTCCTCGAAATTCTATAAAGGTTCGACCATGTAAACCAACGCACATCCATTCGATGCTAACAATCAATTAGTGTGCAATCTATTTTGCAACAATTCGTGTACATGTGCACAGTGCATCATAATACATATGATATGCATAAACGATAATTTCTAACTGGCGCCTCCTATATGAATGATTTCATTTAAACCAAATTTTCATAATATGATGCTGACATCCTAAATATACTTGCAGTTCTACATGAATGCAACTTTTTGAAAAATCAAAAATGGTTTTTCATCCAAATTTCCCACACTTCTATAAATAGAAGTGTAGTTCAACCTATTTTTCTTACAATTCTTACCACCTAAATTCCTAACGCATCATTGCTAACGTCCAAATTTAGAAAAATTCAGTTTTCTATACCTATTTTCTTATGCTTGGGAAGGGTCTAAATGGAAATTCCATATTTCCATCCTTCACTTATGTACCATTTTTTCCTTTATTATCCAGCGTATTGAACAAGCAATATATGGACGAACTTGACGAGTCAAACTTGAAAGCTATCAAGGCAGGAAGCCCAGAGAGATAGTCATAAAGTCCAAAAATGAAGTACAATTAATTCATAGAAGGCAAGCACAGACCATCCCAAGGATCCATGATTCAAAATCCAACAAAGTGTTGGATTGATATTGATCCACGACACTTCAATCGTTTTTCTTAAACTTCCTATACTCACAAGACATGATGCTAATGATCCTTTTCCAGTTTTAGAATATCAGTCAGAAGACGAATGCCAAGACATCATTAGAGTTCGAAGTGGCCAATCCAACAATTTGTTGGATCGGTACCGATCCAACATCATGGATTGTTAGCGATCCATGAAATCTCACAAAATCTGCCCCTACTCCTACATGCTAGCGATCATCCCAAGAGCCTATTTCAAGCACCACTTCATTAGTTCCATGCAATCCTTTATCAATTTCCACGAGCACTTGAAATCAGCAACTCTACTTCTCCATCGATCCAAACTCAGAAACAAGCTAGTAATGATGCAAACAAGTCTAGAATCAGGAAGTTAACCATGAGTTGAGCCAGGACAAGAAGTTCAGTTCCATCCATATAAAGAATTTATGGATCGATACCGATCCAAGCCCATGGATCGTGTCGATCCATGAATATTGTTGAAATATCCACCTACTTTCTTAGAGAATCGGTCTAGTTCGTGGAAAATAAGGTAGAGATCATGAGGATGAGATTTTTGGCTTCCTACATCTGTAAATATAGGGGCAAGGCTCATTTTTATGGATTTTTTGGCTCTTGCTCTTCTTACTCTAATTTCTATATTCTCTATCAGAGTTGTACCAACAAGAACTTCTACCTCCAAATCAAAATATAAGCAATAAAATCATTAACTGGACGTTGGCCTTGATTTGCCAAACCATTATAAATTGTTGTGTGTTCTTTCTTATTCGTTTTTATTTGATTTTCTTCAATTTTTATTCTCTGCCAAATCTTCTAATTAGTTGTGCCAGTTTTGTTTTAAACATTTTGGTGCTTTCACTAAGAACGATATTCTCAGGCTGTTTGGATCCATCATCTACTATTGGATTTCTTAGATCCGAGAGGTAGATCCATTCTTTCGAGCTTACCATTCTACTATTTAGATTTTCAATAATCTAACACAGTTATTCACCATGGCCCTATCAAGGAGAGGACATGCTGTAAATTCCAGAGCTATTAATAATGATGAGAACCAAGACACTTACCGTATTGATGGAGTTGCCTAACCAAAATAAGCTGAGATCCATAATCGAACTGAAGTCGTGACCTGAATGGAGATGGATCGTATGATGAAGCAGATGGAGGATAGATTCCAGGAGATTTGCAATGAGATGAACCAGCATATGCATTGGAGCTTGAGGCTGTTGAATAAACTAACTCAGAACAACCATAAGAGGAGTAAAAGGGACATAGACCATTCAGGTTCAAAATCTAAAAGTTTCTCATCATCCGAGCAATGACGGCTGGATAGGAAGCAGAAGAAGACTCAAAACACAACTGGAACTTTATAACAGGAGAAGAGATAGACCCACGATAAAGAACCATGGATCGGTACCAATCCAAGAGCACGGATCAGTATCGATCCATCTGATGTTGTCTCTAGGGGTTGGCCTCTGGATGGCGGTGTGGACTTGTTATTTGGACATGTCGCTGATACGAGAACACAGAATATCGAGCTGCTACTAATGATACAATGCACGGGAATCAACCAAGGGGACTGCTGGACCAATGGATCACCCAAAGTCGGGAGAACCACATTATCAAGAGTATGCCCAAGAGTGTTCATTATGTCGAACACTCGAAACACATCTCGAACATCGTCGTTCAGCCAAACTTGTAGACCCGGAATACTTGGGTGATATGGTCAAGATACTTGTGAATGAAAATCAATTAAGAAGAAGCGATGAATGGACTACTTCTCCCAGATGGAATCCGTTCACCAAGGACATTCTACATTAGAAGTATCCATGGAGGTTTGTAATGCCAACGATGTTGTTGTGCGGAGGAAAGATGGATCTGAGGCAACACTTGATGAAGTACGAGTGACATATGGATTGTACTAGAGCATCTGATGCTATGAGATAACGTTGCTTTTCTATTTTTTTGAAGGGTGTAGTGAAAATGTGGTTCATCATCTCCCACTGAGATCCATATCATCTTTCGTTGACCTATCAAGAAAATTTATAGAGCAGTTCCTTTTACACTCTGCACGTCAAAAGATGTGATGTCATTATCAAACCTCTTCCATGGAGCGGGAGAGTCATTAAAAGATTTCTTGAATTGATTCCATACCATTATGACCGAAGTAACAAATCCCAACAACGATATGTTATTGAAGGCGTTGATAAGGGGGATTCATCTCGAGATGGATTTTGGGGAATGGTTAGAGAGGAAACCCCCAACGACGATGGATTCTTTTTATAGAAAAGCTAATCAATACTTATGCTTGGATGAAACATGCAGTTGTCCCCAAAGGAAGTTCTGGAAATGTAGATGTGAATATTGGCAATAAGATTGCTAGTCAGAAGTGGAATGGTGATGTGGCTAAGAAGCGAAAGCCGATAACAGGAATCATACTCGGAATCCTAAGTACGACCGCTATACCGAACTAAACAACTCGATGGAGAATATCTATATGGCAACCCAAGGCACTGAGTAGTAAAGGAAGCTGACTCCAAGGGAGTCGATTAAGTTGGAGAAGAGATCTGGCAAGTATTGTAGGTTTAATGAAACATATAGTCATATTACCATTGAATGCAGACACTTATGGGATATGATCGAGGATTTGATGAGGAAGAAAAAGTTGCAATAATAGGTGAAATTCTTGCAGGATGGCGGGCAAGGAAACTCTAACCCCTTAAGGTTATCTTCCCGATGGGGGGCAGGCCGGTCTTGGTGCTGATGAACTTAAGCACCCTAAAAGTCGTTTAGTGATTAATCCCATAATCGGTGGACCACACCCAGCTGATAAAAGTCTAGATGAAATGGACAGATATTTTAGTGCTATAAAGCATGCTGTAGAGGAGAGTTTCCTTTTAGTTGAGGATGGAACTCCGGCAAAACAATGCAGAACAATGTCTGGCCATATTCTTTTCTGGAATAGAGATGTTGACGGAGTGGAAGCTCTAACGATTGACCCACTCGTGATTAGTATAGAAGGTGCTGACTGACTATGGGAATTCAGTCAACATTTTATTCAAAAAAGCCTATGATCAAATTCTCTTAGAGTTAAAGGAATTGAAATCTTCTAAATCTCGTAAATCTCAAATACAGGGGTTCAATGGGACGACAACCGAGCTGATTGGATATGTATAATTATCGTTGGTACTTGGTGAGGGTAGCCGCAAGTAAGGGAGGGTTGTGCCTTTTTTGGTGTTAGATATTTACTCAGCTTACAATGCATTTTTTGGTCGACCGACCCTGGCTGAATTCAGAGTGAATATAGCTCCTTGGTGCTTGACGATAAAGTTTCCTATGGAGAATGTCGTAGGGATTGTCTAGGGAGATCAGGTGACTGGCCACGAATGTTACTTCACCGAGCTAAAGGGACAAGGCGAAAAGAGAAGGGAAGAATGTAAAGGGGACTCTCTGCATTAAGGCTTTGGACGTATGGAAACTACCGGCTAAGCACTAGCTTGGGCAGTCAGTCGATTACATGAGAATATAGATCGACGAAAATAGCTAGAAGGTGGAAGAGCAACTCCCGTCGAGTTAACGATAGCTGTTCTGGTTAGCCAGGATGATCTGAAATGGGTCATAAATGTCAGATTGTAACTCGATGCAAAAGTAATGAAGGAGTTAATTGGTTTTCTCTGGTCAAACCTGGATGTGTTTTCCAGGACACACTCGGATATATGTGGAATCTCACGGGAGATATCAAACCATGCACAAAATATAAATATCAAATGTGTTCTTGTGAAACAGAAACGCTACAGCCTTGGTCCGAAGAGATGTGCTACACTCAAGGAAGAAGTGGATAAGCTGAAGGATAATGGCTTTAACCGCAATGTTTTAAACCTAGAATGGATGTCTCCTATTTGATGAGGAAAGTGAATGGAAAGTGGAGGACATGCATCAACTATTATGACTTGAATAAGGCGTGTTCGGAAAAAAATTCCCGCTTCCAACGATTGATCAGCTAGTAGAGTCAACAGCTGGATATGAATTTCAATCATTTATGGGCACATACTTTGGATATAACCAGATACTAATGCACATCCTTGAGTAAGAACGTACCAGCTTAATTATCTACTTGGGACTGTATTGCTATCTGCTCATGCCATTTGGGTTAAAGAATGCTGGAGCAACCTACCAGAGACTGGTTAACATGATGTTCAAAGATCAGATTGGATGCTCAATGGAAGTCTATGTAGACGACATGCTCTAAAGTCACGACATTCGAGAAATTATGTTGATGATTTAGCAGAGACATTTGGCGTTCTTCGAAAATATAGGTGAATCTGAACCCTTTGAATTGCTCTTTTGGCATTGCATCAGGGAAATTCTTGGGCTTTAATATGAACTCCCCTCAAATTGAAGCCATTCCAAAAGGGACAAAGGCATTAAGCGATATGGAGGACCCAAAGACAGTTAAGGAGGTTCATAGCTTGAATGGGAAGATCGCCGTCGTGAGTCAATTCACCTCCAGAGCCACTGACAAATGCATCACATTCTCTGACATAATTAGGAAGGGAAAAGTCCAAAGTTAAAATTAAACTTTTCTTGGACACAGGAGCGTGTAAACGCATTCCAGGCTTTGGTGGATCACTTGAAGAGACCCCTCATCCTCTTGAAACCAGTGGATGACGGGGACTTGTTATAAATCTAGCAGTGTTAATGCCTACTTTGAGTACCGCACTTGCACATAAGAAAGCCCACATCCAACAACCAGTCTATTACATCAATAATTGATTGATAGGAGCAGAAAAAACTACCCGAAGCTAGAAAATCTTGCATATTGCTTCTTGATTGCTTCAAGGAAGTTCCATCCCTAATTTTGCCTCGTTCGATTAAAGTTCTTATCGAACAACCTTTGCGAAAAATCTTGCTACGATCTGAGACTTCTGGAAGGCTATTGAAATGGAACATTGTGTTAAGCAAATACGATATAACCTATCACCCTTAGAGAACTATCCGGGTCAAGCTTTGGCAGATTTCATAGCTGAATTCACTACGCGAGATGATACTCTAGAGAGCAGTGGTGAGCAAAATGCTAGTGGAAGATGTACACGGATGGTGCATCGAACGAATGTTATTCCAGTGCTGGAGTTGTACTTGTCACTCCCGAGGAACATTCAATCTTTGATGCCTTGGGACTCGACTTTCCTGTAACAAACAACAAAGCAAAGTACGAAGTATTGATTGCGGGACTCAAAGTTTCCAGGAACTGGGATTTAGAACTTTACACATATTTTGCGACTCTTGGTTGGTGGTGTGTCAAGGTGTTTCAGACGAAAGGAGCGAGGCTGGCTCCTTATCTAAATAGGACCCATGAGCTACTCAATGACATTGAATATTACATAATAATGCATATTCCCAAGAAGGATAATAAAAGGCTGACTCACTGGCCAAGCTGGCCAGTTCAGGAGATGAGAAGCTCATGGGCATGATTCTAGTGGAAGTATTGTTGACTCTGAGCATCGACCATATGGGTATCGATTGGATCTTGGAGGCCGAGCATGAGAAGGAGTCATGGATGAGTCCCATAAAGAATTATTTGCAGAGGGGAATCCTTTTGAAAAGAAAGAGCGAACGATGGATGCTCCTTAGCCAAGTTTCAAGATACATCTTCAACAAGAAGCACTTTATAGAAAATGATTCTCATTTCGACTGCTACGACGTGTCACCAACAAGAGGCCAAACAAGTACCGAGGGAAGTGCATGAAGGGGCCTGCAGCAATCATACTAGAGGGCAAACCCCGGCGAAGAAAATTCTTTGCTATGGGTAATTCTGGCCAACTATCATCTGAGACGCAGATGATTAAAATAGAAAGTGTGATGGCAAGTGCCAGATTTGCTAAATTCCGAGAGCCTCACCGATGAAGATTACTCAAATGGTCGGTCTTTGGCTGTTTACAGTCAAGGGAATTGATATTACAGGTGTATTCCCGATATCTAAAGGTGGTGCGAAGTACGTCATCGCTGCAGTTAATTATTCACCAAAGGGTTGAGGCGGATCCATTAGCTACAATTACCACAAAGAAAGTAATCAACTTCATGGTCCGAAATATCATCTGTCATTTTGGATTCCATAAGAAATCGTTACCGATAATGGAACCCAATTTGATAGTACCAAGTTTAAGGATTTCTGCCACCAACATCGCATAGAGAAGAAATTTTCCATGGTGGCACACCCCAGGCAACTGGACAAGTTGAAGTTGTAAACAAGATTATCAAGTCTAATCTAAAAAAGTAATTGGAAAAGGCTTAAGAACAAGTGGGTTGATGACTTCCATTAGCACCTCGGGATTATCAGATGACCCACAAGTTAGCAACTAAGCATTCTCCATTCGTATTAGTCTATGAATCAGAGGCTTTGGTTCCAGTTGAACTGGAAGTACCTTCTCATCGAGTGATTCATAATAATCTACAAACGTGTGAACAACTCCTTCTAGAATCTCTCGATATGATCAATGAGAAGCGAGATGAAGCTGACTTAAGAGCAGGTGCGCATCGAAACCAAGTCAATGGTATTACAAGGTCACGAATCATACCTTTTCGAGAATTGCGACATGGTTCTCAAATAAATTTTTCCAGACCCTAGAAACTTGGGTCCGACATGGGAAGGTTCGTACGTAATAGAGCAAAAGCTTAGAGATGGCACTTTTCAAGCTAACAACGGTTGATGGGATCTCACTCACGAGGGCATGGAATAGCAAGCACTTACGACACTATTTCACTTAGAAATAAATTTATAAAGCCATGAAATAAGACAGAACTGTCATTTTCTATCTTCAATAAATGAAATGACTTTCTGCATATGTCGGTACCTGGAAGTAGGTGCCAACCAAACTTCTATGGTCCATGATCGAATCCAAGGAGTTCAACCATTATTGGCACCTAGAAATGGATGCAAGTTAACTCTTGCCCTTTTTATGGAGGTAGGAGTATAAACCAAAATGGACATTACTTGATCATCCATCCACTTACTCTTACCCTTGATGTGCGAGCAGAAGTATAAACCAAAATGAATGTGACTTGATCGTCCACCTGCTAACTCTTTTCCTTAATATGGGGGCAGGAGTATAAACCTAACGTGGACGTGACATGACCATCCACTTATTTGCTTGCACCAAGAGTTTGGCAAAGCACTATTGCCTTGTCCAGAGGAAGGCGAGGTCAATGAACTAAAAAGGACATGATAAGACCGTCCATCCAAGAATTCATGCCCAGAGTTTGGCAGAGTGAAAATGTCTTGCTTAGAGGATGTTGATGCCTAAGATCTTTGCCTAGAGTCAGGAAAGTCTTACCTAAGTTTTGACCATCGTCCGGAGTTAGGCGTGGTCCAAAATGACAACATTTAAACCTTGTTCAGAGTAGGTAAGGCAAAATTTCCATGTTCGGAGTTGGGTAGGATCTCATCAATGAACCTTGATCAATGCCCAAAGTTTGGCATGATCATAAGCAAACATCCTAGATAAGGAAGTCCTAATCACCATCTTTGGTGGTTAAAACTTAAATAATGCCCGGAGTTTGGTACGGTCGAAACTTGAATCCTGTCGAAGGATGTTAAGCTTGCTATTTAAGGCGATTCTCTCTAGTCCATGCCCAAAGCCTAGCATGACGGAATGTTTATATCCTAGAAAAGGATACTTGACCCACTGTCCTAGGTGGTTGACCTTGATTAATGCCAAAAGTTTGGCATTGATGAAAGGTGCATCCTGGAGTAGGATACCTAACTTACTACCTAGAGAAATTCACTTTAATCGATGCCTAGGGATGGTGTGATCATCTATAAAATTCCCTTAAAGGAATGCTTAAATAACCTCACTAGGTGAATGGAGTTTGACATAATCGTGACTGGATATGGTCATGCATAGGCACTCGGAGTTTAGTGCCCTAGAAAATATTTTATGTCTGTTAAAGTAATAACGTTGGCAAATGACAAAATGTGCTAAAACTTAGTCAAATAGCGATGGTAGCGAGAAATGGATTACGAGCATATTGAATGGAAATCAAATTTCTCAAATGCTTATGTAAATACACACAAATATTAGACAAAACAAAGTGGTCGAACAACTAATCGAAGGATTTGGACAGGTACCAAGTCTTACTTTTTAAGAACAGAAGAAACAGAAAGATTGGTGATGGTTGAACAATACATGCCTACATAAGTATGTTGATATGCTTGGGATTCAACAAGGACATATACATGTATACAAGTCCATATATGTATCCAACCCTAATGACTAGGGTAAAATAAAATCAAACTCAAACTTGGAAAGTTTATGAAAGGAATCGGTTAAAAATTACAGAGTTTGGATTGATAGATCATGAGAACATACTCCGGATTTATAATACCAGATGCTGGTAAAGCATCACAACAAATAGATGTAGGCATAACTCTTTATAGAAACGATATGCGGGTAGGATAACAACCATTCAAAACATGAAGGGAGACATTCGTAGAAATCCCGACTTTTCTAGATTCAAAGCACATCATGTTTGAAATAAGATGTACTTTGGAGGGCAAGTGTTGTCCAGCCTTTTGTCCAGGCAGTATACAGACGAACTTGACAAGTCAAACTTAAAAGTTATCAAGGCAGGTAGCCCAGAGAGGTACCCATAAACTCCAAAAACTAAGAACAACCAAAGTCACAGGAGGCAAGCACAAACTGTCCTAAGGATCCACAGTTCAAATTCTAGATCGGTACCAATCCAACCACTTGGATTGTTACTGATCCACAACACTTCAATCGTTTTTACCTCAAACTTCCCATGCTCACAAGCCATGATGTTGGATATCCTTTACCAGTTTTAGAATATTGATCACAAGACGTATGCCAAGCCATCTCAAGAGTTCGAAGAGGCCAATCCAAAAATGTGTTGGATCTATACCGATCCAACATCATGGATCGATATCGATCCACGAAATCTTGTCAAAATCTACCCCCACTCGTACTACATGCTAGTTATGATCCCAGGGGCTATTTTAGGCACTACTTCATTGCTTCCATGTAATCCTCTATCGAATTCCACAAGCGCTTGAAATTGGCAACTTTACTTCTCCGTTGATCCGTTATGTGGACTTAGAAACAAGCTGGCAATGATGCAAACAAGTCTAAAATCATAAAGATAACCATGAGTCAAGCCAGGATAATAAGTTCAAAACTATCACTATGAAGAATTTATGGATCGGTACCGATCTATGAATATTGATGAGGTGTCTACCTATTTTCTTAGAGAATTGGTCTATGGCATGGAAAACGAGGTGGAGATCATGGAGGCGATATTTTTGGCTTCCTATGTCTATAAATAGAAGGGCAGGGCTCATTTTTATGGATCTTTTGACTCTTGCTCTTCTTACTCTAATTTCCTGTAATTTATATCGAAATTGCACCGACCCGTATGAACTCCTACCTTCAAGTCAAAATATAAGTAATAAAATCATTAGATGGACATAGGCCTTGATTTGCCAAACCACTATAAATTGTTGTGGGTTCTTTCTTACTCGTTTTCATTTGATTTTCTTCACTTTTTATTCTATGCTTAATCTTCTGGGTGTTTGTACCATTTTTGGCTTAAACACCCTGTATCTTGGAATCTTCTCTTTTGCCCCCATTCCTTTTCCAAATTTTCCAAGTACTATTATCGTAAGTCAATTCCTTTTTAAGTTTTTAAAATAGGTTTTATTTCAAAAATCAACTTATTAGTTAGTAATAATATATGGAGAAAATGACTTCCTAACTATAACAACTTTCTCCCTTGTTTCTAATTGTATTCTAACTTGATGCTACTTTTGCTGCACGATAAAATCTATTCTAACCAATCTGACAACTATCCTCCAACATTAAGTATGCGGCCTTTCCAAAATTAAAAAAAATTAATTGAAAAATGTTTTTATATTACATTCTAAAATTTTCATAAAAAATTCAAAAAAATTGCAAAAATATTTTATCTTTCTAAAGTATAATACGTATAGGTTTTTCAAACAAAATTTCGACATCTCAAGAAATCAGGGATTAGTCAACAATCCAAGGTTAGTTTACTTTTCTTAATTTACGTGGTAAATTCTACGTTTTAAAAACTTTTCTTTTACTCATTAATATCAATCAACATACAAATTAAATTTCTAAATTCAGTCTTCGAGGAATAAGAACATTGACCCGTGGCTCATCTTACCATAACCCTGTCCTCTGTCTACTGAAATATATATTCCAAAAAATTTCTATTCTTTTCGTAACCTAAAATTTCCATTTGCTTTTATTTAGTAGTTAGTTAAATAAAATTTTCTTAATTTATTACTTAACCTCCAGATTATACTATTTTCTTTTCCCTTGCATTAGTTAAGTGACTTTATGAAATTTCCTTATTTCTATTATTTTCTCAAGCTATTACTCTCCAAATAGTAAACACATAAAAAGGAAAATTTCCATAAACGTACACATTTTTCGTAGTGACAACTAATGCTTACAACTTATAAAAAGAAAACATACTAGAAGGAAACACAACACTACTAACTACCACCACTATTGACTAGAATGGACCTTCCTAATTGGCCATCCTACAACAATCTTCAATAACTTAACTTTGAGTCTGCCAATATCCTCCATTAGTATTTTCCACCTTTTAATCCTCTGTATTCTTTTAATGCAAATTCCTTGATGATATCCTCAAACCTTGCACTCATGTCCAAAAAGTATTTCTAGGTTCTAGCCATTATTTTTTACAATCTATGAAGTTCCTTATTACTATTTCATAGGTAATCATTGATATCTTCTTCATAGCCTTATTTTATACCATGTATTTCCTAGGTACTAATTCCTATCTACTCCATATTTTAACTTGGTTTGGTCTTTAGATTTTTTTTCCAAAAATTAGAAACTTCAAAAATTTTGAAATACTTAATCCTAAAATCTTTATCTCTAAAAAGTAGTACTTAGAAACCTTTTATTAAATTCAAAAACAATTGGTATCTTGAACTTTTAAAGCTTATAATTTAAGATTTTTGAATTTAGCTTGTTGGCAATTATAAATTTAAAAAGTTTCTTTCTTTTTCTTCAGATCAACCTTTTTCATTTTAAAGACCCTTTTAACTTTTAGTTCTTAAAAATTGGTACTTTTAGCTTAGACCATTTATTAAGTTTTTCTTTTAAAAACTCAATTGTCATACCAAACCATTTCTTTTCAAAATTGCACTTTAAAATATCCTTTATTAATTTTAAACAATAAAAACTTGAGCAGATAAGAACACTCTCATGCTATTACTCTTTCTGTCCTCACTTCCCATCTTAGGTGGAGTCTCTATTTGCATGTTAGCGAGACTTCTAAATGGTATGTGCAACAAATGTGCATGATTATAGAAATTATTCATTTTCATATGTTACTTCTAATTAGATTACTAGTCAAATTTCTTCATATGCTCTTCTATAATTTCTAGTTACTACACTTTCTATTATTATTATTATTTTTATATGCTTATGTATCCTATACATAAATACATTAGAACTACTTTCCCCATTCAAAAGGAATTGTTAACATTAAAATTTTCTATGAATTACTTAAAAAAGAATTTGTGCTTTGTGTGAAATTGCAAAGAAGTATATTTTATTTCTTTATTGAAAAAGACAGTACAAAACATGGGATGTCCTATGTTTTGTACATTTGTTTACAATTGCATTCCTTGTTGTTTCAAACAATATACCTTTATTTGTAACCTGATTGATCCATATAAAATTTTATTGTTACCCATTTTCGTTCCAATGAATTAAAATATGTGAAATACCAAGCTAATTACAATGAATTGGATCTCATTTTTACTTATACTTCATAATTTTTCCGTTATTAAACTCTTCGGCCAAAACTGCACTACTTCCGATTGTTTTCTCTAAAGTTACTATCTTCTTACTCAACTCGTTATAATATGTTCACCTATGGCTTTTCTTTAGGGTTCTAAATCTTTGTTTTTTGTATTATTTCTTTATATTCCAAATTTATACCAATTCCTATTGTTTACCCATAAAAAAAATTCATGACTTAAAATTTTCATTACAGAAAACCCATGAGCTACATTATTGCTATGCTATTTGTCTTTCAATAGAAGCAGCTTTCAACAAACTTTCCTTCATTGGAATTTTTACACTTTTAACAAATCTTCATTTCTATTAAATCTTCATATTTATATTTTTCTTTCTTACGAAGAAACTAGCGAGCTATATACATCCTATAATTCTACGAAAGAATTCACCTTCTTATTAATACCCATTTTATGGAAACATTTCAGTTTAACTTCCAGCGAAAGCATTATTATATAAATACTTTTCCAAAATCCAATATCCTGTTGTTATTTTTTCAAAATCCAATATTTGCTTCTTTACTTTCCAAATATATTAAATGTATATTTTCCATAACTATTAAAACTATTTTCTATTGGGTTGGACTCAAAATGGATTTCTAATTGTTCATCTAAGAACATTTTTACTTTAATTTACTAACTTATTCTTTTCTCAATATTGAAAATCCAATTATCTATTAAAAACTTCCACTTCTTCCACTATGGATAACATATCGATTCTTATTTTCTCTTTTATCTGGACCTATTGTACATCATAAATCAACAATCATATGGGGACCTACAATCATTGGGCTAATAAGGCCCAACAAGGGAGTAATGTATCATCTAGCCTCAGGGATTTTCCATATGTTACTAATCTATAGTTGGAATTATTAGGATTTAACATATATTATATTTATAGACAAAATAAAAATATTTTCCCTCATCATTTTCTTATTTTTTTAGGATCTACTAGCCTAGGCTCTGATACCAAATATAATAACCCACACACCATCGGGATCGGATTTTCGCTAAATCAAAAACCCTAGTCGACCAAAGTATGGATCGTTGGTTTGGTATCCTGTGAACAAAAATAAAATGCATAGCAGAGCTCTAACGAAATAACTTGCAGTGGAATAATAAAATATAATAGATTGCATAATTATTGACCAAGATTTGACACTTCAAAAGTCAAGTGTCCTTCTCAGCACCGAACACGCCAAGCACCGGTACCTATCCTTTTAACTATCTTATGGGTTGTAATGAGGAGGGGGTCAGAACAACGTTTTGGTGATTGGTAAAATTAGACACCTTGTACTTACCACTAACTTATACTAATTGTTCACTAGCTCATGTTATATTTTTCTACATATTATTAGTCGTCTCGACTCTATATTCGCATATGAACCGTTTCATCCACCTTCCATCATGGACCTAGATACTATCCCCACTAGTATTTTGCATTTAACGCCTCGTTAGGATCCATAACCACACTGTATCATGATCACCATATACTCGAGGATATCCTATAGTGCACACCAACGACCTATACTCCATTAGCCCATGTTCACTTTAGGGAGTTTTTACTTTGTCTAGTTCCTATAACGTGGACTCAGCTCCACTAACCACTCCATTCTTGTTTTGAAAGAATCTCGTTGTGGGTTATTTAGCCTTGTCATATCAAACCAACTAGAAAATAGCAGTGGTGGTGCACTTCCCAATTAAATCAACCCTTGTAGGCGGTGAAGATCAATTTGGTGTAACCCTGTCCTTCCTGTTGGCTGCAAGGGCCCGGGACCTATGCAACCCTACCCATAAAAAAATGGTACCACATATGTTGCACAATGTGTGTTCTAACCACCGTCCATTTAGATTAACTAATGCAATTAATGTAATATCCCCTTCTAACCAATTTTGAAGCAGACCTATTTTGATTGCGCGAGTCTAGCCTCGACATTCGCCTAACAATCAAAGTTCGTTATTGCTAAAGAACGTATGACTGTTTACGAAGCTTCAATTTCAAGTACAGTCCTAACCTAAGAGTATCCCTTTCTCTATGCAAGCGTATTTCATTACTTTTTGCACCCCAACCTATTCTAATGACATTTGTCATTTACTTTATATAATTTACACATTAAATTATAATAATCCACATTCGTCAAAAACACATACCGAGGAAACTCATAAACATATATCTTATATTTATATGTTCTCATGCTTTTAATTATTTTGCTTTATTGCCTTATAGTTCTTATAATTGAACCTAGATCTTATTTTATTATGCGTTTAGCTTTTCCTTTTCAATTGCATTTACCGCTTTCTTTATCAATCCTTTAATATCGTTGCCTTCTTATCTATTTGTTTCAACTTAAATTTATTTTCTAATTAATTTTCTACTTCTTATCCTTTCCCATCACTCAAACTTCCTATTTCATTACTTTCTATTTATTTGGTATTTTTATTTCATTTTTATCTTCATGTTAAACTCCTAGAATTTACTACATTTCAATATTAGATCTAAACTTTTATTCAAAATATGTTAACATGGTAAATTTGCATATCTTATCAAAAGAGGAGATGTTTGTGCGGTGTTTGTAATCACAAGGAAATGCCCTTTTAATTTTTCTGCAAATAGACAATATAAAAGAAGGAAATTTTCCTTGTCTTAAAAATCTCTTTCTTTTTATTCCATATGTGCATTCCTTGTTATTCCAAACATCACACTTTTCTTTATTTTAAACTTCATAATATATGGAAATCTACTTGCAACATTTCAAGTTCCAATACAGAATATCACAAAAACCCCAAAAGATTAAAATAGGCTCTTATTTCAATTTTGTTCATAGCGTCAAATAGAAACAAATTTCTAATCATTATGCATTCATTATGATCTCATTCAGTTTATATTTATCGAATATAAAGTAAATTTCTAATCATTACGTACTTGCAATTCTAATTCTAATCCGACATACTTGCAATTATAATTCTAATTCGACGTACTTGCAATTATAATTCTAAGCTGATGTACTTGCAATAATAATTCTAATCCGACATAGAATATAAATTTCTAATCATTAGAAATAGGAATAATTTAAAATAGATTACAACGAAATAACTCTTGTTTTATTACAAAATATGTAATTTTGCCACTCATCTTGCCTTTAGTTTTCTCCAGATCTTGACCGTTCCCTTTTTATTTGACTCCCTCTTACTTCAAATCAATAATAAAAAGGGTATACTTTTAGTAAAATTACATATCCGAGAAAGGATTGAATTTAGGTTTTAGATTAGTATTTTAGATCCAAGTTTACCTTTACTTCCACGGTCTGGATCAACGCTTTTATCCTCTTCACTTATTCTCTGTTTTCTACCTATATATGTATATATCTATTATAATAGTTTTAACATTACATTTAGAATTTGGTGGAGAAGAGAAAATGGAAGAGTTTTAGGATGCAATATATTTTGTAAATGAATTAGAGTTAGATTAGCTATTATTTTATAGATGTTAGGGATTGCTTTGGAGCGTTAGATTTATCTAGCAAATCTTTAATTTAGTCTTAGACGTAGCTCAATTACTTCATGAAGTAACACATCACATTCGTCCATTGTAGCTTAAAACCTACGTTCATTCATTGACATCAGTCGATTGATATGGACCCATGGTCTACCGCCCATGGTTGACCTAGGGAAGGTCATGGTCTACCTATGCTTTGTTTTGAACGGTAATTTTTGTCTGTTGTTTTATTTGTTAATTTTCTTCCTCTGTTCAATTGATTTTGAATTTATCTCCTCCATTAATTGATATCATTCAATTCCTACCCTTTTTATAAATTCTCAAAGATTTTTAATTAAATGTTAACAATTATTAATAGCTAATTAACCTTAATTGATTTTATTACCATATTTATGTATATAATTATTTCTGACACTAAAACTTCAAACGCTAATAACTTTTCTATTTGAACTCCGATCGGAAAACATTATATATGAAAACTGATCAGAAAATCGCTATGAACACAATGGTATAAGTTTCGTAGCCAAATTCTAAAAGTGGCAAAAATCCTATTTTTCACTATTTACTATTTATTAATCAATTCGTTTTAATTAATTAACATAAAAACGTGAATTATTACCATCTTCATTCATAGTTACCTAATGAGTAGTGATAAAGGAAAAAGCTTTCCGACCTTTCAAAAGCTACACCCCAACATACTACATCTATGCCCTCTCCCTGCTTCTTCGTTCAAGCTCGCATGCATGATTTCAAGGGGTTGATTTAGTTGTTTCTACTTCTTCCACTCCTATTTTCTCTACCTTTTCTACTTCATCTAGGTTCCCCGAATATCCTTACTTGGCATCACTAGTCTAATGTTTTTACAAAACTTAGATGAGGTCTCATCAGATTAAGAACACTTATAAAGCATCATATTTTCTCAAGTACTAGTATGAATCGTATAAGAAGGTAGAAAAGTACCTAAACCATATCAATTCTATCAGCAGGGCTTTGATTAATAACAAAAAGGGCTAGTTGAAAGAAAATAAGAAACTAATAACAAGCTAAGGTGTAGATATTGCAAATTCAAAGAAGAAAGATGAAGAAAATGAGAAAGTATGGGCTGAAGAGAAGAAGACCCTTAAAATAAAGGCTTTCGAGCGCAATCCTAGGACTGAAACTTAGGGCTAAACTTGAGTTATCTAAGGCGAAAACCAATAAGGTCCTTGGTTCAAATCGGACATCGCAAAGCTCAATTTTAATATTTTCGATCTTTAAATCGAGCTAGCATAAGCTCAAGTAGTAAAGGACACTTCCACCGAAAATGTTTAATCCATGATCTTTTGCTTCTATGGGGTGGTCTTCAGGACCAAGAGCCATCAGTAGCTTGCATAAGACTACCCCTACATCCTTGCTGATATCCATGACTAGCTAATAGAGGATGAATGGGAGGGGGTCGATAGAAAGGACTATCATTTTGTTAAATTAGACATCATCACTGATTATCTGACTTTAACGTCAGTCCTTTTGGAAGGCCATAAGAAGAAAGACGATGAATATAGGAAATGCGGATTACGGATCTTAAGGCATAATTAACACTAGATGGGGGTGAATAGTTTTTAATTAATTTTATGAATCTTTTTGAAATCTTTTCAAATTAAATCTAAACAAATGCAATTCACAAACACAAAAACAATCGTAGAATCAGAAACAGATGCAAATAGTAAATAAAAGCAGTAAAGGAAAGATGATATCGGAATCTTTTACTGGTTCGGAGTTACCTTACAATCAGTCCCATACAATTTATTATGCAGATTTCTTTTCAAATATAATATCGATATTACAACCTCGATTTCAGGACCACGAGATACACACTCCTGTCTCCGAGTCCAGGGCAAACTCTCTTGATTTAACCATGCTATAAAATTACCTAATTGATTTACGGGCTACAATCACACCTATTGATTTACAGGCCACAATCACACTGTTTTCAATCACATTTTGATAGAGAGAGACTCGATACACTTCGATCTTTTGATCTTTGATTACAAATGATCCTATAACTCTAAATAGCACTAAGATCTTTAAGAAAGAGTGGCAGAAAATCAAATTAGAGATGATCGATTTTGATTCACTTATAATTTCTGCAGAATTTTGTTAAAGCTTTTAAATTATAAGAGAATATTTAAGTGGAGAAGAAAAGGTGAAGAAATAAAGAAAAACCAACTTAAAATCCGTTGAAAACAACTGCTATTTATAGGAGAACAACGGTCATGTCCATTCGCGAAAGGTTATGACGAATAGACACTTCTTTTGAAAATTTGAAATTTGAATTCTATGGCTACCATATCGACCTGAGGGGATGAGGGATGTCAACATGTATATGTTATTTTGAAAATCGATTTTTCTTTAAAATGATTTCTATTCTAAAACTTGTCAAAACAATTTCTAAACTATGTAAACCATTTTGAATATAGTTTAAACTTATAAAAGATTTTTAGAAAGTAATCTTAAAATATATATTATATAATATAAAAGTAATATTAAAAACTAAATATAGATTTCTTTAAAATATATTAAAGCTAAAATATTAAAATCAAGAGAATTTAAAAAACAGGAGATGATTTTGAAATTAATATGATTAAAAATAGTTTTTGAATTAAGGCTAAAATAGATAGAGGTGACTTTAAAAGGATAGTTTTGAAAAAAATAAATCATTTTAAATTTTCATGGATTCTATTCCACTAAAGAAGGTCGTGGTTTCCATCCCACTAAAGAGATCGTGGGTTCCATCCCACTATTAAAGCGAGAAGGTGAATTCTATTCCACAATTAAAATCTGAATAAATATTTTAGAGCTATTATAAAGTTTTAACATAAATCTAGACTATATTACTTATCTTGATATCTTGAACTTTGATACTCATGAGTCTTTAGTCTTGATTTCTTCAATCTTGAATTCATCAGTCTCGAATCTCTATACTCAGCCTTGAATCTTTATACTGTACAGTCTTCATTCTCAGTACCTGCATATATATATATATATATATATATATATATATATATATATATATATATCCTGCATATACATATATTTATCTAGACAAGAATATTAGTATTTATATTTTATAACAAGTCTTAAGGTTGTTGTCATCAAAACCATCATCTCAGGAACTTGCAATCTCCCCCTTTTTGATGATGACAACCTATGTTTATGAAATCTACTCCAACAAACTTCGATTCTACTCCGACTCCTCCTTATTCCAATAAATCCTCCTTAATCTACTAACTCGCCCTTAATCTAAGCCTATCTAACCTATTTTATAATTCTGCCCCTTTGTCATCAACAAAAAACTAATCCTAAACTACATAACTCCCCCTTAAACTAATACTATGGAACTAAATACTAATAATGAAGTATAATAAGCAAAACATAAATCTAATTTTATTATATATGATGTTACATTACACACACACACACACATATATATGAAACATAGATACAAATATATATACAAGTACACAAAATATAAAAACATTAATGTAATAACAATATAACAAGAGTCCTTGACAATTTTGTTTTTCTCTTTTTATTTAATGTATATTACTATATCTATATTCTATATCTCAGTTATAGAACAAATACCTAGTTCTCTTCTTAGTTCAGTAAAGGTTGATTGATTCAAAGGTGTGGTCAGAGTATCAGCTATTTGATTCTTAGTGTTGATAAATTCAAGAGAAATAATCTATTTAATTATATTATCTCTGAGAAAATGATGTCTGATATCAATATAATTGGTTCTAGCATGATGAGTAGGATTTTGGATAAATTTATTGCACTTGTATTGTCATAATAAATTGGTGATTTTGAAATATTTAATCCAAAATCCTTTAGAGTCTGTTGCATATAGATAACCTGAGACCAAGCCAAAGCAGTAGAGATATATTCTGCTTCAGTTGTTGATAGTGGGACAGTATTTTGTTTTTTACCAAACCAGGAAACCAGAGAATTTCCTAAAAAGTGACAAGTTCCACCTATACTTTTTCGGTCTAATTTACAACTTGCATAGTCAACATCATAATATGAGACTAAATCAAATGAATCATTTTTAGGGTAAAATAGGCCATAGTCTAAAGCGTTTTAAACATATCTTAGGATATGTTTAATATCTTTTAAATGTGTTTCTTTGGGTTGAGATAGGTACCTTGCACAGAGACAAACACTATGCATGATATCAGGCCTACTTGCAATTATATAGAGTAGCGATCTACTCATTCCCCTGTATCGTTTTTGATCAACATCTTTTGACACATCTTCATTATTTGAAGCTTCATTGGTTGCCATGGGAGTGGGTTTTCCACTCGCAGTGGTCATACCAAACTTACTAACTAGATCCCTAGCATAATTTTCTTGACTATTGAATATACCACTACCTAATTGTTTTATTTGCAATCCTAAAAAGAAAGTAAGTTCACCCATATAACTCATCTCAAACTCTTTTGTCATTATTTCAAAAAACTCTTTGTTCATTTCATTGTTTGTTGATCCAAAAATGATATCATCTACATAAATCTGCACTAATTGGATATCATTTTTGTTTATTTTAATAAAAAGAGTATTATACACTCTACCAATTTCAAAATTTGATTGTAATATGTAAGATCTTAGTCTATCATATCAGGCCCTACGAGCTTGTTTCAAACCATATAAAGCTTTCTTTAATTTGTAAACATGATTTGGAAGCTTTTCTTCTTTAAGTAGTGGAGGTTGCTCAACATAAACATCCTCTTTAACAAACCCATTTAAAAAGGCACTTTTGACATCCATTTGAAATAATTTGAAATTGTTATGATTTGCGAAAGCAAGAAGAATTTTAATGGCTTTAAATCTTGCTACGGTTGCAGAGGTTTCATCAAAATCTATCCCTTCTTCTTGACATAACCTTGCGCGACTAACCGAGCTCACCTTGTTCATTCATTTTATTTTTATAAACCCATTTAGTTCTTATTATAGTTTTGTAGGTTTAGGAACAAGTTCCTATACATTATTTCTTCTGAATTAATTCAGTTCTTCTTGCATTGCAAGAATTCATGAATCATCAGATGATGCTTCCTTTGGAATTTTGGATTCAATAGTTGATATAAATGCTACATTACTCGTCTTGTTTAGTTGATTTCTAGTTCTAACAACAAATTCAATATTTCCTTGTATATTTTCTATAGGATGATCTTTTAAAAGCCTGATCATTTTATAAGGATGAACAGTTTCACAATTTGTTTCATTTGATTCATTATTTAAAGTAACAAAATCATCTTCATCATTTATTTGGACAAATTCTTTGAAATTTTTATCAAAAGATACATGCATTGTTTCTTTAATGGTATTATTTTTTATATTAAAAACTTTATATGTTTTACTTCTATTAGAATATCCGATAAAGATTCTTTTGTTGGAATTAGGATCAAATTTGTCCAAATTGTCCTTTGTATTTAGAATAAAGCATTTACTTCTAATAAATTTAAAATAAGACAACTTTGGTTTCTCATTGAAAAGAAGCTCATATGTTGTTTTATTGATTAGAGGTCCAATTAAAATCCTATTCAAAATGTAACAAGCCATAGTGACTGCTTCAGCCCAAAAATTTCTTGGTAATTTACTATCTGAAGGCATAGTTCTTGTGCACTCTTGAATCATCCTATTTTTATGCTCTACCACTCCATTTTGTTGTGGAGGTCTGCAAAAAGAGAAATTATGGGTTATTCCTTTTTTATAACAGAAATTCTCAAAAAAATTATTTTCATATTCTCCACCATGATCACTACGGATAGTTTTGATTTTTAAATTAAGTTGATTTTGAATTCTTTTTGCAAAAGTTTCAAATAAATCAAAGCATCACTTTTATGTTTTAAAAAAATTGTCCATGTAAATCTAGAATAATCATCTATGATTACAAAAATATATTTATTGTGATTTATTGGCTGAATTTGAGATGGACCAAGTAGATCTAAATGAAGTAACTCAAGAGGTTTTGAAGTTGGAATCATATCTTCCAATTTAAATGAACTCTTTCTAAGTTTTCCTAATTGACAAGCATCACATATACTATCTACTTTAAAATCTATTTTAGGGAGACCTCTTACTAAATCAAGTTTTGAAAGTCTAGATAAGAGTTTGAAATTCAAATTCCCAAATCTTTTATGCCAAATCGAAGGGCCACTTGTATTAGCCAAAAGACATAGGTTATCATTTGAGATTTTCATATTGATAATATAAATATTTTTCTTCGTAATTCCTTCAAAGATAATATTTGATTTATTATCTTCGATGCGACACTTATCCTTTTCAAATTTAATTTTGTACCCTTGTCACATAGTTGACTTATGCTAAGTAAGTTGTGTTTTAGATTCCTAACTAACAAAACATCAGAAATAGTAGGAGTTTTAGAGTTACCGACATTGCCAATGCCAATCACATATCCTTTTGAGTTATCTCTAAAGTTGACCTTGCTCCATTTTCATAAATTATCATTCAGTATCTCCGGATTACCAATCATGTGTCTTGAACATCCACTATCAAGTATCCATTTGTTTTTCTTGATTTGCACCATTTTTTCGTGAGTGTTGACTCTTCAACAGCCATATAACACATCTATTCCTGCACAACACAACAATTTAGTAGATACACATTGATTTTCTGTAATAACAATATGTAGACTTATGAGAGAATGATGGTTTGGATAGTTTTGAACTAGACTTAATAGAATCTCCAAAAATTGTCATTTTAAACGTTTTCAAAATTGATTATGATAACTTTGAAAACCAATGCCCTAATATCAAATGTAGGAAATGCGGATTATGGATCTTAAGGAAGAATTAACACTAGAGGGGGGTGGATAGTGTTTAATTAATTTTATGAATCTTTTTGAAATATTTTCAACTTAAATCGAAACAGATGCAACTCACAAACACAGAAATAATCATAGAATCATACATAGATGCAAATAGTAAATAAAAGCAGTAAAGGAGAGAACACACTGGAATTTTATACTAGCTCGGGGTTACCCTACATCCAGTCCCATACAATTTCTTGTGCAGATTTCTTTTCAATTATAATGTCGATATTACAACCTCGATTTCAAGGCCACGAGATACACCTTCTTGTCTCCGAATCTAGGGAAAACTTTCTTGATTTAACCAGGCTACAAGATCACCTAATTGATTTACGGGCTACAATCACACCCAATTGATTAACGGGCCATAATCACACCGTTTCAAATCACACTTTGATAGAGAGAAACTTTATACACTTTGATCTTTTGATCTTTGATTACAAAGATCCTATAACTCTGAATAGCACTAAGATCTTTGAAAGAGAGTAGCAGAGAATCAAACTAGAGATGATCGTGCTTGATTCACTTAGAATTTCAGCAGAATTTTATTAAAGCATTTGAAATATAAGAGAATATTTGAGTGGAGAAGAAGGAGTGAAGAAATGAAGAAAAAATGACTTAAAATTCGTTGAAAACAATTGGTATTTATAGGAGAATAGCGGTCATATCCATTTGGGAAAGGTTATCGCGAATAGATACTTCTTTTGAAAATTTGAAATTTGAATTCTATGGCTCCCATATCGACATGGGGGATGAGGGATGTCACATGCCTATGTTATTTTTGAATATAGATTTTGCTTTAAAATGATTTCTATTCTAAAACTTGTCAAAACAATATCTAAACTTTGTAAACCATTTTGAATATAGTTTAAACTTATAAAAGAGTTTTAGAAAGTTAAAATATATAGTCTTAATATAAAAGTAATATTAAAACTAAGTATAGATTTCTTTAAAATATATTAAAGCTAAAATATTAAAATCAAGAGATAGTTTTAAAAACAAGATATGATTTTGAAATTATTTTGATTAAAAATAGTTTTTGAAATAAGGCTAAAATATTTAAATTGATAGAGATGACTTTAAAAAAATAGCTGTAACAACCCAAATATAACCCATAATAATTAATTCATTAGTTAATTAGATAATAAAATAACTTTGTGAAATTATCGGAAATAAGCCACGAGAGTTGCACCATTATGTCCGTGGTAATTTTCTGGTCAATTTTCATATATAGAACGTCAGAAATTGAGCTAATATGAACAAGATAGGAATTAAGTAGAATAAGCTAAAATAAAAGAAGAAGAAAAAAAATTATATATAAGGCAGATCGACCGGCCAATCGACCGGCAATTTTGGGGGAGAACGAACATTCGTTTGTTCGTTCGATCGAACGATGCACAATTTTTTTAACCGACTATGACATGTTTTGCATTCTTCAAACCAATATGTTCCCTCCATCCTTGCATCCGATGGCTGCTGTTCTGCATATGACGTGGTTACATCCTATTCAAGCCCCAAATCCAACAGTTTGAGATCCACTTCTACCCCTATAAATAGGCCCCTAGATCTAACACGTTTCTCATTCTAGGTTTTCTCCAATTGGGTTCACCTTCCAGAAAGGACCCTAAATGGAATAATTTTTCCAAGGAGAAAATCATTATAATTAAATTATTTTACAACTCCAAGTGGATCCGAGAAGACTAAAGGAAAAGCTTAGGACTAGAGGTGAGTGATTGTAATTATTTTAAGATTTCTTTAAGTAATTTAAAATAATAAGGTTTTCAATAATTGTATTTTTACTACGTTTTTGGAATAGCCTTTTTATCAGTTTTAGATGTATTTTCCAGTCTATTCCTTTTTAGTTATTCTTTTTCAGTTAATTATAGTTTATTACTGTTAAGCATGGTTTTTTTATTTACAGTCTATTTATAGTATTTAAGCCTACTTACTGTTATTTATTGCTTTATTTACATCTTTTTCTACGTTTTGGATTTTATGCAAGCGTCTACTCTCTTCCTCCTCCTTTCCTTCGCATATGGACTAGAATAAATTAAGCGCGAATATGGGTTAGATAAGTGAGAATATTGAATGAAGAAAATAAGATGTAAATTATAAATAGTGAAATAAATAATGGAATAGGACTGAAATTATGCTAATTAGAATTGGACTAATTAAAGATAATTGGCATAGTTATAACTTAGAATTATGATTAAATAGAGTAAAAGATGAAAGAAGCTTATTTTCACACTTAGACCTTGGGTTATGTAATAAGCATGATTATAACGTAGGTTATAATAAGAAAAAGAATAGAATGAGACTTATTTTAAGACTTAGGATAAACTAATAAGCGTATAAAGTAGAGATGATAATAAAGCTTATTTAAATAATTTATCTAAGTTAATAAGCAAAAATGTAAGTATGACCTGTACCAAATAGCATTCCTCTATATTTTCTATGGACACGGTGTTTCATGTAACCTTAAAGTGAGGCAAGGGGCACACTTATGCTAATAGTGGTAGTAATTGGTCAATAAGTGGATGTACAAATCACGGGGGATTTGGACAAGAGGCGCTATTAAATTTTGTTTGTATGAAGGGCAGAATTCTATGTAGGGAACTATATATGTCGTCCAGTCCATAGTAACATTCTGTGTAGGGAGTTACATAGCATCTACTCCACAGTAAATTAATGCCTTCTGTGTAGGGAGCTATATATGTCATCTAGTCAACAGTAACATTCTGCGTAGGAAGTTATGTAGCATCTAGTCCATAGTAAATTAATTCCTTCTTTGTGGGGAACTATATATGTCGTCTAGTCCACAGTAACATTCTGTGTAGAGCATGTAGTCCACAGTAAATTAATGCCTTCTGTGTATGAGCTTTATATATCATCTAGTCCATAGCGAGTGCTTTGTGTATCTTTCGTAGTTACCATTAGCATTATATGTAGGGAGTTATATAACAAATAGTCCGTAGAAAAGTACTATAGAGTAGAAGACCGGTCAAATGGGTATAACTAGGGTTACAGCCTAATTAAAATATTAGGGATTCAGCCTAATCAAAGCAGCAGTCAAGGACAAGTGCAAACAATCAAAGTTAACATATCTTTTAGTTAGTCATATCTATTTCCAAATTATCTCTTTCCTATTTCCTTTGTTTCCTCTTTAAATACTAGAACTGTTATAGAGTCTATTACTTTTACTTTGCTTAAAGACTCTAGTAATTACTATTATTCACCGGACTTTTAGTCTGACCCACTCCTCTATTTTCCCCTTTCCCCCTTAGGCAATCAAGAGAGAGGATGGTAGATTGCAGTTGCTTGAAGATTTCTTCGAGGAGTTTGTTGCCATGTATTTCTTCTCTTTCTGCTTTTGTTCTTTCTATGTACTGGCTTATCATGAGGGATATTATGTACTCTGATTTTTGAGACTATAAGTTCTTGTTTCATTAGACATATTGGATTTTAGATATGTATGTGGTATTTGGTATTTGACTTATTTATGAAGCCATCATGAAGTTGTGTTTTAATTAAGTTATTAATTTAAGTTTTCGCTATTTTTATCTATTTTTGTCTTGTGAATCTTAGTCTCTGTTAGTTTTAGTTATACCTACAATGCACCACACCTTGTAATGTGTCCTTTTGGTTATATTAAGGGGTGTTTCAATAGCTTTGAAAAAATAAATCATTTTGAAAATTTCGTGGATTCCATTCCACCGGAGAAGGTCATGGGTTCCATCCCACTAAAGAGGTCGTGGGTTCCATCCCACTATTAAAGCGAGAAGGTGGATTCCATTCCATAATTAAAATCTAAATGAAGATTTTAGTGCTATTATGAAGTTTTAACATAAATCAAGACTCTGTTACTTATCTTGATATCTTAAACTCTTGAACTCTTGATACTCATGAGTCTTCGGTCTTAATTTCTTCAATCTGGAATTCGTCGGTCTTGAATCTCTATACTCAGTCTTGAATCTTTATACTATACAGTCTTCATTCTCAGTACCTACATATATATATATATATATATCCTTCATATATATATACATACATACATATATATATAGACAAGAATATTAATATTTTTTTAACAAGTCTTAAGGTTGTCGTCATCAAAACCATCATCTCAGGAACTAACAATGAATGAGAGAGGCTATTAGCCGAGGGAACCCTATTGATATTCGTTTAAAGGAGTAAATAGATTCTCTAACTAAAGAAATCTATCCTAATTGCAATAAAGTTGAGGCCACTACTCCGTTGACCAGCTCTATGGTCATGGATGTTTCTTTACCTGTTCCTCAAGCATTGAGGCTTCCTCTACTCGACATTATATTCTTTATCCTATTTCTAATCTTTTTCCTAGAGACCATCTATCATATATCATTGAGGACACGAAGACAGTTAAATATGAAGTTCAAGCCATGGAATACACTACTCCCGTAGGTACTAACTCGACTTCAACGGACAGTATACCAACACATCGTCCGCTACTTCAAAACTTAAATTGTCTTTGCTTGAAGCTTCATGTTTCATGACCTCTTAAATCTTACTTAGTTATGCATTCACATGCTTCCCCTTTTGCTAGAGCTATGATGATGACACTGCCATTTCGGGGTTCAGTCCTAGGCCTAATGCTAAGAGGATCGAAGATTTGCGTAAGGGGGATGACCTAAATCATAATCTAGAAGAAGAGGGGGAGGTCACAATTTCTCATACCTTACGAGCAGAGCCTATCCTTTCGAAGACTCTTGCCACCCAAAAGATAAAACTACAAGACGTGAAGAAAGAGAAATTGGGTGAAGTACACTCTCAATAATCTATTATTCTTCCCACTGCTTCTAAAGATCCAACTCCTCCCTCATAGCCTATGAAGTTAAAGCGCATTGCGGTTACATAGCGGTGGAGGCGCACAAAGTTATAATGGGCATATAACAAAAAAATAGCAGAGGTGCATATTCATTAGATATAAAACCAAATATTTAAAGTCAGTTTATTATTATTCTTACATCATTTGTGTAGGAAGATGAATTATTGTTTAATCTTATATAACAAAATCGGAGAACATCATGATTTATGCAGTCTAGATTTGGTGACTATAATAAATTTCTAACTTATATTGAGAACTTATGCCTTAAAATTAGGTCTTTGCCCTAAGTTTTTTGATTCAGTTCAAAAGAAAACTAGTTAAATCAACCTTTTTATACTAATTTTTCTATTGCAGATGCTAACAAGCCTTGATTTAACACGTGTAGTGAAAAATAGAAGAGCTTAAAATAGATCTATTGTATAATAGTTCTATATTTTAAAAGCGTAGCGGTCGTGGAACGCTATGGGCTATAGCGGGGATTTTGCAAGGATTTAGTGGGGCTTCTAACTACACTGCCCACAGCCACTGATCTTACAATCTCTAGAGGGGGAGAGAGATAAGAGGAGCAGAAAGAAGCATGTTATTTCTATTGACGGACATTCACTTCTTGAAGCATGTTATTACGCCGTGTGTCTTTTTTTACTTAGTTTTATTTACTATCCTTGAACTTATTCTGTTTGGCCATAGATAAAATTGTGATGTCTACTTGTTTTTGTTAAGCTTTCCACTCATGTTCATTCGAGCACCATTTTGATTTCCATTTAAGTATATATTTTCAACTTCGATTATGCATCGATATCTATCTTTCTGTACTAATCGTCGGTGCCTATCTCTGGGTATTAATTCCTAACATCACCTTTCTCCAAGGATTAATTAAGGAAATACATAAGAGAAATTTGATTAATCTTCCTTTAGTTACAATATACACCAAATAATTGATCATGATCTATAGGAATCCATCGGTACCTATCTCTTGGTACCATTAATCATTCGATTTAAAAAACACTTGATGTTTTTGCTAAGTTGTGATAACCCGGATTTTTGGGTATGGGTAATTAACGGATTTTTTTACTATTGGAAACACTAGGGTATAAGTTGAGTAAATAAATTCTGAAGAATAAATAATGATATATCTAGTTGTACATAATGAATTTGAATAATAAATCTTATAGATAATTAATAAATATATATAAATAGATTTGTGCAAACTTTATAATGTTGGAAATTTAAGTGTATACTCATACATGCATATAAGTGTGTGAATATATACATATAATTATGCCATAAAAAGTAGAACATGTGGAAGCTGTAAGGTGTGGATATATATATATATATATATATATATATATATATAAACAGTTCTAATAAATAATGTTTTCTTATTATTATAGATATATATGTACATTGTAAATAGAAAGTTTGTTTTTAATTTAATCTAATGATTTTCTAAAAAGTATTTAAAATTAAATAGAGCAAAATAGGATTTAATTAGGGTTCATATTTTCTTTAATATATATATATATATATATATATATGTTGTATATATATAAAAGGTATTAAGCATAAGAGAAACTATAATATAAAAAGATATATATATAGGTATAAAAGTAATATAAATAAGGAGTCTTTGACATTTGTAAAGTAATATAAAACATGTATTTACATGTTAAGTTTAAAGTTACATGCAAAATACAAATGGCCATCACATTTCATTAAAAAAATTGATAATAAAAAAAAATCATCAAAAGGTGAGAAACCAGGCTAATGAATAATCTCCTTTCATCCTTCTCAAAAAAAAACTAAACTGAATCAAAACTACATCAATCTTATGCAATCTTAAATATGAAGTTCAAGACAGTTCAATTTCAACTGAATCAAGCAACAAATTAAAGTTCAATTCAACAAATCGAGTTATAGTTCAAAATCCAGTTTGAATCAGAATAGGTTTTAAACATTCTGTTTTCCAATCAAAGAAGCCTGTTCCTCTGCATCTTCAAAATTGTGTGTAAACCTCTTTCTTTAAAAATTAAAAATAAGAAACTGATGCATGTGAATATCCTGGAAATGTCTGATATATGATGTCATTTGCATGGTAGTAAATGTGATTTCCTGTTTATATTGTATGAGAATGTTTGTATGAATGTCAGGGAAGATGATATATGCTCTGTCTTAGGTTTACAGTTTTAAATTTATGTTCAAAATCAAATTTCTCTTCCCTTAATTTTTTAGGGAAAGATATCTAAACAAAACTCGTTTGAAATGGCAAGATATTTAATCTAAAAATAATTTCAGATAATAATTAAGAGTAGTTTTAAACTAAAAGGAAAAGAACAGTAGGACTGTAAATTCTATCGAACATTCGACTAGAATGATTTCTAGTTTCAGGTTCATAGTTGATTTTATTTTCGAAAATTAGGATTTTTAAAGATAAATTCACGATTTTTAAATTTATATTTTGAGAGAAATCATGAGTTGAACGACATTTGGGTTTTTAGCAATTGCTGATGATTGGGTTAGTATGGAAGGTCTGAATAAATTCGAAGGAAGCTGGGATGTTAGCGAACCAGGCAAAATTGATTGGTGGATTTATCGATCACCGAGGCGTTGGCGTGGGTTGGATTTAGGGTTTTTATGGCTATGTTGGTCGACCATGGTCTTTGGGTTCGTTCGATGACCATGGTGCATTAGCCTTTGTCAGAGTGGGTGGAGTGGAAGCGTTAGACTTTGACAAAGGTCTTGCCAGGGTAGCAAGGTTTTCGGTGGCCAGAACGGGGTGGTGCGAGGCAAATTTTGGATGAACTTGATGGTGTCTGGGTGCTTCTCTTGCTCGTTTTTGTTTCTGGTGTTCATCGTGAATTCTGGAGGAGTATATGAGTTGTGGTGTTCGGAGGTGACTTGGTGGAGCCATCAAAGTTGGTCGGAGTTGCTCCGATTGTCAGTGCATGGCATCGAGGAGTATCTGTGTGCAGGGTTGTTGTTGGAAGATGGTAGCTCGAGTTTGGTCTCGGGGAGGTGGAGTTTGAGCTTGAGAGTTTGTTCAGGTTGTGCGTGTTACTAGAAAATAGTTTAAATATTATCGAAAGGAAAATTGGCTTGGGTTGAACTTGAGGCTTGACTCGAGAATCTTAAATTATGGCTCGGGTAATTTGATGCCTTGACCCAGGTAAGGTTAAGTGATAACAATGTTTTGAAATTTAATAAAACCAGTTTGCAGATTTGAATTAAACCAAGTTTTAATTATTTTTTCCTTAAACAAAGTCTTGCAAATAAATAAGTTATAGAATATTTTGATAAATGGAAGTAGTATATAGTTTTAACTTGAATGAAATTAAGTTAATACTTAAGTCCATATGAAAGAATTTAAATAGTGTATTTAAGGAACTAGAATTAAAATGGTAAGATGTTTTTAAATTATTAATCTAAGATAACCTATAAGTAAATGTGAATCAAATTTCAAGGTTATTTGAATGAGGTCTTGAAGATAAATTATTATCTTAAATAATGTTTGATTTACTTAAAGGTTTTAACTTTAATTTTAAGATTATGATAATTAAGTAATTTAAAGAAAATAAATAGGTTATCTGGAACTTAATTAAGATTGGGTAATTATAGATTAATTAGATTTATGAAGAAATTCAAGAGAAGATTAATTAATTTATAATTCGGATTATCAGTTAATTAATTAATTGGTAATTTGAGATTAATTGGTCAGTAAGTGGAGATTAATTACTTAATATAAGTAATTAAAGGAAAATTTGTTAAGAATTAATTAATTTAATTAGTAATTAAAGGTTAAATTAATTTATATTTAAGGTTAAGGATACTTAACCAATAGGATAATTACTATATGGAAGTAATTATGGAATATTAATGGGTAATTAGTGGATGATTAATTAATGGTTTGTAATTAATTAATGATTAAGTAAGAAGGATTTAAAAGGTGATTGAACTATTTAAATTAATTTGAAATTGTGTGGCAAATTAATCTTGCTTATGAATGACTGAATGATATTGTATGCCTTAAATTAGTTGATATCTCTGATATGTGATTTATGATGCTATGTGATATGTTATGTTTGGTTTAAACTATGATAATATGGTTTGCCTATTTGTGATGAATGGCTATGTAAATATGTAACTCTGGATATAAATGGAATTGTTTAAAACTTAAGCAGCTTTGTTTTTAAGATGTTATTGGATACGAAGAGACCGGGGTCGGGTATCAGTAAATACCCGAAACCACTTCGATTTGAAATCTACTATAACTCTTTAAAGATTGATATGTAAAATCAATAGGCTGGAATGGAATGAATTTAATGACTAAGTGAAGATACTTAGGGATCGATTTGTGAAAATAAGTGTTGACCAAAATAAATTGTGAACTTGTAATGAAGTACGAGTTATCGGGTTCTAAGTAAGATTTATGCAATAGTATTTCTTATTAGATGGATTTTCTCATGCTGGTTTCCAGCCTGACCCGAGTGTTACTTTGATGTAATGCTCGGGTCAGACCGAGTATTACAGATTTTTAGGTAAGGATGCTCTGGAGCTCAGGAGGCGAGCTGGATGGCAGAAACGTATGGAGTGATTATCCGTTGAGTATTATTGACTTGTATCTGGGACATGTTGTTTTACTGTCCAATTTATCTGTGATTTGTCGTAACTCTGATATATTAATGTAAATTAACTGATATAGTTTTTCTTTGTATAACTGCTATTGTATTTGATATTATATTTTGATCCATTGTGAATGTGAGAATCTGTGTTTTGGTGTTTCAGTTTCTTCTTCTTCTTCTATCTCTTTCCTTCTTTTCCTTAACTATCTGGAATTTTCGAGATCGAAAATTTCGGGTCATTACATTTGGTATCAGAGCTGAAGGTTAAGCGCGAACCTTGTCTTTGGTGGGGGATACTCATTAAGGATAGGGTCAATGGTACCCTAGAATGAGTTGAGTGTATGTGTGTGTGTATGAGAGCGTACTTGTTATTTTCTCATATAAAGGTTTTAAAAATGGTTTTAATGAATGGTTTTTATGAAAGCTTATATTATACACATAAAGCAATAATTGGTTGTTGGATATTGAAATTAAATAAGAATTTAAGTGGTAGATATATATCCAAATAGGAATTGAATAGAATGAACCATACAAATAAGGAGAATTAAAATTGGTTTCAATCCAAAATAAAATGAAATGGTTATTGTATCAAATATTGGGATGTTGTTTCCTAATAATGATAAATCAAAATGAAATGTGTTAAGGGAGTAAACTTTTAGATAAGTATGACTTGTAAATTGAAGTGGGTTTTAAATTGTGAAGTTTGAATCTTAAGATTAAAAACATTTGAAATTTGTTTTCAATTTGTTAAAAGGAATGATAAATAATATTATTCAGAATATTTCTGAAAGTAATATTATTTTAAAATAAGAAGTTGTTCGAAAACTTTAAAAGAATTTGTTTTGAATTAAAACCAAAGGTGGTTTAAATTTTAAAATTTAGCTTGGTAGGCCGAGAAGTAAATATGTATATATGTGTGGATATTCATAATATCAAAGATGATTTGAAATAAACTCTAAATTGGTGAGTTTCGTTTTTCCCTAGAGTGTGATATAAAAACCCAAAGTAACATAAGTTTTTGAATTTTAAGTGATAGAAATTTGAAATGGAGAATTCAAATTTGAGAGGGATTAATGGGATTGAATTAAATTTAACTTAGAAGAAGTTAAATAAGTTTAGAATAAACAATCTGATTTGGAAATTTCAAGAGGAAATTGAAATTTAACTTGGGAAGTTAAATGATTGACTTGAATTAGGAGTTTTTGTGATCTCAAAATGGGTTTGAGATTTGGAAATTGAAGATGGAATGTTGTTAATTGGTGTTTGGATAAATTTGAATGTTTACTTATCTTGATATCATTCTATGGATATAAATAAATTATGAAACAGAGAATTTGTTTTAAAAATGGATAATACATTAGAATCTGAAGATATAATTGTTTTTTTATTCTTATTTGAACTTTGAAATAAGTTAAGAAAAGATAATTCAAAATGGAATTTTGAAATTTGGACTTAGAATTAAATTCTTGATTCAAAAATAAAAGTTAATTTGATTTAAAGGATTAAATCAACATTTGAAAATTTAACTCGAATCTATAATTAGAGATGGTTTAAAGTTGAGATTTAAACTGAATTAGTTCAAATTGGATTTGATTTGAATTAATTGGAATTGTAATTGAAGATTGGATAAGTTTAAAATTTAATTGAAAATTTGAATTGGATTAATTTGAAAAGATTTGGAAGAGAAGTTGGTACAATTTGAAATTAGTCTAAATTAATTTAAATAATTTGGAATTGTAATTAAAGTTGAATAACTAAATTCAAATAGAATTTGATTTAAATTTGGAAAGAATCGAGGTTAATTCAACTTGAATTGGGATTAAATCAATTTCAAATGAAATTGAAGTTATTTAAATTGGAATTGTGTCAATTTAAATGGAAGTGGAAATTTAAATTGAATTGATGGGAATTGAGATTGAGAATTGAACAGTTGGGCTCTAGACTATTTTCAAAATAAATTGTTTAAATATAAACCTATTTTCCAAGCTATTTACTATATACAACCTTTCTTTTTAAACCCCAAACTATTTTATACTTATTTTATAATTATTTTTATAACTATTTTACAACTTTTTTTATGAACTAATTACTATTTTTCAACTACTTTATAACTAATTACTATTTTACAACTATTTTGCAATTATCTAAATATTTTATAACTATTTGTCTACTATATAACTACTTTGCGATTTTACAGCTATTTTAAAAACTAATAATTATTTTTTTCAGCTACCTATCTATTTTAAACTTTTAAACGATTTTCTAAATCTAAGCTGGACAGAGTTCAAATTGTTTATGATTAAATATCCAATTGAGATAAGGATTTAAGTGATAATCCAAATGGAATTGAAACAATTGTGAATAAGTGGATAGAAATTAAAGTGAATGTGAATAGAAAAGGAGATTGATTTGACTAATAATCAATAGTGATTAACACGTAGGGTGACGTATATTATTCTATTCACATAGTGATTTGATCCAGGTTCGAGCACAGAATTTCAAGATAATATATCGATCTGAGTTGGGATTTTCCACTCGACTTTCGACGGCGAACCTGGATATGGATTGTTGATTGGTTCGGATATTCTCTATGATACTGATCAAGAAACCAGATCCGAGTCTGCATTAGAAAGTCGGGTGGACGATACTAGTTCGGAAGAGAAATTGTGTGATCGAGTAAGCGATCAGATTGATATTGCATATGGATGATATGAGTACATCGTACGGGTTTGAATGAAATTGATATTAAAAATTTGTGCATAAGAACTGTAAATTATTTTTGAAATGAAAAGTATATTTTGTGAAATATATGATGAACTAAAATGGAAATTGGAAATTTCTATGATTGAAGGTTCACTTTATGAAGAAAAGTAGTGAGAAATCAAATTTGAATATTTGATTGGAATAAACAAAGTTATGTATCTTTGTTGTATATATGATAAAACTCTCCTTGTTGAATCTATAGCCAGAAGGAAAGGTTTTTGAAAATATTTGAAGTATAAAAAGGGAATTTATACAAGTTTGAAGAAATCCAAGTTTTTAAAAGTTATATATATCTATATATATAAAGGCTCTTATGAGAATGATTTTGGGAACAGGTTTTTGGAACCTTTGGATTTGGAAAGGCTTTTGATTTTTGGAAAAAATCAATTTTGGAAAGTTTGAAAGCCTAGTTTGAGAATTATCGATTTTGGGAATCGATTTTGTGTAAAGGAGATTTTGATAAAAAATCATAAAGGGTATGATTTGAAAGATAATATAAGAGTATAGTATAAAGTGTTTTGAGATTAGCTCCGGGGAAAAAGAGGCTCCCTTGAAATGAACTTCTCTGGAATGCCATAGGGTGGTACTGCCTTGAACCTAAGGAGGGGTTCTAACGTTGATCCTGTGAGGAGTCCGGACAAACTAGTTCTTGAGGATTATTGGGTAGTTAAAGTCGAGGGCGCTGATGCCTACAGAGGCATGTGGTTTATGCTGTGACGATAGTGTAACTCGATGTCACTGCGATCTATTGCAGACCATAGCGAAAGTCGTGTGTGCTGCTGAGAGCCAACAGTCTACGTTTGATTTTATATCGGTAGACTGCGACCTATGGTGACATAGCAAAAGTCGGGAGGCCATGAGAGCCTAAGGCTACATTGGGACTTGACTGATACAGTCTGCGACCTATGTGGAAGTGGAGAAGTTTCATTCTTTTGGCAGCGAAATTCGAGGGCGATGATGCCTATAGTTACTAGTCTTTTGCTGCGATGGCAACGTAACCCTGGATGTAACTGCGATTTGTAGCGGGTTCCATGGCGTAATCGAGGGAAGCGGAGTCCTACAGTTATCTATGGATTTTGTCGGGACGACAACGTAACCATTGGGGTAACCGCGACCATGGATGGGGGTGATGATTTCTAGAGCATTCTCACCAAAGATGTTTCCTCTATTTTCAAAATGTTTTCTATATTTTCAATAAAATTATTTTTCAAGTATTTTCACTGGATGTTGAAATGAGTTTACCAAGTACTTATAGATTTTCAGTCCTACGCCTAATCAACGTATGACCGAATTTCTGTGAGAATGAGGATGGACTTGTAGAAACATCGAGTTATAAAATAATATTTTATAACACTACTTTGGCAATATTATATAGATTTTAAAGTGTTTTAAAAAAATGTTCAAAAAAAAAAATTTAACTGATAAATAGTATTGTAATAAATTCTGGCTTCGTTTCTTTTCGGGGACGAAAAGATTCAAAGGGGGGAGGAATGTGATAACCCGGATTTTTGTGTATTTGTAATTAACAGATTTTTTTACTATTGGAAACACTAGGGTATAAGTTGAGTAAATAAATTCTGAAGAATAAATAATGATATATCCAGTTGTACATAATGAATTTGAATAATAAGTCTTATAGCAAATTAATAAATATATATAAATAGATTTGTGCAAATTGTATAATGTTGGAAATTTGAGTGTATACCCATACATGTATAGAAGTGTTTGAATATATACATATAAATATGCCATAAAAAGTAGCACATATGGATGTTGTAAGGTGTGGATATATATATATATATATATATATATATATATATAAACGATATATATAAACAATTCTAATAAATAATGTTTTCTTATATTATAGATATATATGTACATTGTAAATAGAAAGCTTTGTTTTGAATTTAATCTAATAATTTTCAAAAAAGTATTTAAAATTAAATAGAGCAAAATAGGATTTAATTAAGGTTCATATTTTCTTTAATATATATATACATGTTGTATATATATAAAAAGGTATTAAGCATAAAAGAAAATATAATATAAAAAGATATAAATAAGTATAAAAGTAATATAAATAAGGAGTCTTTGACATTTGTAAGGTAATAGAAAACATGTATTTCATGTGTAAGTTTAAAGTTGTATGCAAAATACAAATGGCCACCACATTTCTTTAAAAAAATTGATATTAAAAAAAATCATCAAAAGGTGAGAAACCAGGCTAATGAATAATCTCCTTTCATCCTTCTCAAAAAAAAAAAAAACTAAATTCAATCAAAACTACATCAAGCTTATGCAATCTTAAATCTGAAGTTCAACACATTTCAATTTCAACTGAATCAAGGAACAAATTAAAGTTCAATTCAATAAATCGAGTTATAGTTCAAAATCCAGTTTGAATCAGAACAGGTTTCAGACATTCTTTTTTCCAGTCAAAGAAGCCTGTTCCTCTGCATCTTCAAAATTGTGAGTAAACCTCTTTGTTTAAAAGTTAAAAATAAGAACTTGATGCATGTGAATATCCTGGAAATGTCTGATATATGATGTGATTTGCATGGTAATAAATGTGATTTCCTGTTTATGTTGTATGTGAATGTTTGTATGAATGTTTGGGAAGATGATATATGCTCTATCTTAGTTTTGCAGTTTTAAATTTATGTTCAAAATCAAATTGCTCTTCCCTTAATTTTTTTTTAGGGATTGATATCTAAACAAAACTCGTTTGAAATGGCAAGATGTTTAATCTAAAAATAATTTTCGATAATAATTAAGAGTAGTTTTAAAATAAAAGGAAAAGAATAGTAGGACTGTAAATTCTATCGAATATTCGACTAGAATGATTTCTAGTTTCAGGTTCATAAGTGATTTTATTTTCGAAATTTAGGATTTTTAAATATAAATTCACGATTTTTAAGTTTATATTTTGAGAGAAATCGTGAGTTGAACGACATTTGGGTTTTTAGCAATTACTGATGATCGGGTTGGTTTGGGAGGTCTGAATAAATGTCGGAGGAAGCTGGGATGTTAGCGATCCAGGCAAAATTGATCGGTGGATTTATTGATCACCGAGGCATTGGCGTGGGTGGGATTTAGGCTTTTTATGCTATGTTGGTCGGAGATGGTCTTTGGGTTTATTCGATAACCATGGTGCATCAGATTTTGTCAGAGTGGGTGGTGTGGAAGCGTTAGACTTTCACAAGGGTCTAGCCAGGGTAGCGAGGTTTTCGGTGGCCAGAACGGGGTGGTGCGAGGCAAATTTTGGACGAACTTGATGGTGTCTGGGTGCTTCTCTTGCTCGTTTTCGTTTCTGGTGTTCATCGTGAATTCTGGAGGAGTATATGTGTCGTGGTGTCTGGAGGCGACTTGGTGGAGCCATCAAAGTTGGTCAGAGTTGCTCCGATTGTCAGTGCATGTGCACGACATCGAGAAGTATCAGTGTGCAGGGTTGCTGTTGGAAGATGGCAGCTTGAGTTTGATCTCGGGGAGGTGGAGTTTGAGCTCAAGAGTGTGTTTGGGTTGCGCATGTTACCATAAACTAGTTTAAATATTATCAGAAGGAAAATTGGCTTGGGTTGAACTCGAGGCTTGACTCGAGAATCTTAAGTTATGGCTCGGGTAATTTGATGCCTTGACTCGGGTAAGGTTAAGTGATAACCACGTTTTGAAATTTAATAAAACCAGTTTGCAAATTTGAATTAAACCAAGTTTTAATTTTTTTTTCCCTTAAACAAATTCTTTTAAATAAATATGTTACACAATATTTTGATAAATGGAAGTTGTATATAGTTTTAACTTGAATGAAATTAAGTTAATACTTAAGTCTATTTGAAAGAATTTAAATAGCGTATTTAAGGAATTAAAATTAAAATAGTAAGATGTTTTTAAATTATTAATCTAAGATAACCTATAAGTAAATGTGAATCAAATTTCAAGGTTATTTGAATGAGGTCTTGAAGATAAATTGTTATCTTAAATAATGTTTGATTTAGTTAAAGGTTTTAAGTTTAATTTTATGATTATGATAAATAAGTAACTTAAAGAAAATAAATAGGTTATCTAGAACTTAGTTAATATTTGGGTAATTATAGATTAATTAGATTTATGAAGAAATTTAAGAGAAGATTAATTAATTTATAATTGGGTTATCAGTTAATTAATTAATTGGTAATTTGAGATTAATTGGTTAGTAAGTGGAGATTAATTACTTAAATGATAATTTATTAATATAAGTAATTAAAGGAAAATTTGTTAAAAATTAATTAATTTAATTAGTAATTAAAGGTTAAATTAATTTATATTTAAGGTTAAGGATAATTAACCAATAGGACAATTACTTTATGGAAGTAATTATGGAATATTAATGGGTAATTAATGGATGATTAATTAATGGTTTGTAATTAATTAATGATTAAGTAAGCAGGATTTAATAGGTGATTGAAGTAATTAATTTAATTCATTTAAATTAATTAGAAATGGTGTGGCAAATTAATCTTGCTTATGAATGATTGAATGATACTGTATGCCTTAAATTAGTTGATATCTATGATATGTGATTTGTGATGCTATGTGATATGATATGTTTGGGTTAAACTGTGATACTATGATTTGCCTATCTGTGATGAGTGGCTACATAAATATGCAACTCTGGATATAAATGGAATTGTTTAAAACTTAAGCAGCTTTATTTTTAAGATGCTATTGGATTCGAAGAGACTAGGGTCGGATATCAGTAAATACCCGAAACCACTTCGATTTGAAATCTACTATAACTCTTTATAGATTGATATGTAAAACAATAGGCTGGAGTGGAATGAATTTACTAACTGGACCATTTAAACTAAGTGAAGATACTTAGGGATCGATTTGTGAAAATAAGTGTTGACTATAACAAGTTGTGAACTTGTAATGAAGTACGAGTTACCAAGTTTTAAGTAAGATTTATGCAATAGTATTTCTTGTTAGATGGGTTTTCTCATGTTGGTTTCCAGCCTAGTGTTACTTTGATGTAATGCTTGGGTCAGACTGAGTATTACAGATTTACAAGGACGTTATGGAGCTCAAGAGGCGAGCTGGATGGCAGAAACGTATGGAGTGATTATCCGTTGAGTATTATTTACTTGTATCTAGACATGTTGTTTAACTGTCCAATTTATCTGTGATTTGTTGTAACTCTGATGTATTAATGTAAATTAACTGATATAGTTTTTCTTTGTATAACTGATATTTTATTTGATATTATATTTTGATCCACTGCGAATGTGAGAATATGTGTTTTGGTGTTTCTGTTTCTTCTTCTTCTTCTATCTCTTTCCTTCTTTTCCTTAACTATATGGAATTTTTGGGACCGAAAATTTCGGGTCGTTACATATGCATTCCATAACACAAATTTTATCTTAATGAACACGGTTCCATTGGTTCAAAAAGAAAACTTTATTAGAATCTCCATATTAATGCCGCTTTATTACATAGAATTGAATCATATGAGTGTCTAAATGAAAAATGCCTAATGAAATAAATCAAGTGAAATAATGGCGCATATACTCGCTATTCCATAACCGTGGAATGGATCCCCGTCTAGAGCCGATAGATTAAACGTGTTGTCTTCAACCTTTTTCCTAATCACATAGTGTCTTTTCCAGTTTGGACCATGTGCACCCATGATTGGTAATATCCATTTCATTACCAGGTCGCCAATTTGAACATATGATTCCATACCTTGGCATTGAACTTTGCACTACTCTTTGCTAATAAGCGGCTATCCTCAGATTCGTATCTTCTCATTTTTCCTCTACCAAATCGAGGGATGCTAGCGGTAGCTCCTCATTTACCTTGGGGTCATAGTGCATGCACTTATAAGAAGGGATACTAGCGATAGCTCCTCGTTCATCTTGGGGTCATAGTGCATGCACCTATTGGAAGGGGCTTCTTCAATTGGAATTATTATTTCGATTCTGTATGCCAATTTGAACGGTATTTCTCCAGTTATGGATTTTAATGTTGTTTGATAGGCCTAGAATGCCAGGGTAAATCATCAACAAAAATTCTTTTTTCGCTCTTCAAATGCTTCTTCGTGATGGATTTGATGTCTTATTCACCGCATCCACATGTTTGTTTGCTTGTTAATGTGCAACCATCGAGAAACTCTTTTGAATTCGGTATCGAGCATCAAATTTGAGAAATCATCACTCTCGAATGGAGTCATTATCAATGATGATCTTTTGAGGTACTCCAACTTGCGTAAATTTTCTAACTATGCAGTTAATCACCTTTACCAAAATGATCCTACTAGGTGGCTTTACCTTGACCCATTTTATGAAATAGCCCACTGCGATGATTGCATATTTCGCAGACCCTCATGCTATCAATTGAACTCCAACAATATTGATTCCCTAAATAAAAAATTCCAAAGGTAAATAATCCATGTAAGCTCATTAGACGGAGCTCTCAATATCTTTGCAAATCTCTAACACTGTTCACATTTTTAAGAAATTCTATCGCATCTCAATTGATAGGTCGGTAGTCTGTAGCAAAGCATTTTTTCTGGAAAAACTCCCTTATTGTGTTCTGTGCAACATCTCTGATGAGCATCATGAAGGATTTTCTTTTCTTCATCCTTACCAATACACTTTAGCATGGGGCTAATAACCCCTTTGGAATAACACACCATCTTGCATAATATGACACAACACGTTGCGTATGAGTTTCGACGTTTCATTCCTACTCTTTGAAAGAGTTCCCTTGAATTTAAACTCCTTGAACGGAGTCATCCATGACTTATTATCCTCTTCAAAATTTAGTCCATATCCACGATATTTTGAGCCTTTAATACTTCTACTGGGATAGCTTTTAACAATTGTGCAACTCTAGTGCCAGCTGACTTTGTAAAAGAATTTGCATTCATGTTATCCTCTTTGAGAATGTATGTAATCGTGTAATGTTTAATCTCATCTAGTAGTTCTATCACTTCGACTGGTAAGGGAAACTCGTGCATCCTTAGCTCGAAAATATATTTTAACTTGGAAACCATAGTTTAGGAGTCACTGAATATCTCGAATGACCATACTCCAAACTCCTTCACTTTCTTGAGTCCTGTAATCAATGCTTCTATTCTGCTCCATTTTTTTATGTCACGATACTCAAGCTTTAGTGCATTACCCGCCCACCGACCTTCTACTATTACCATGAAAACTCCCATTCTAATCATGGTCATTGGGTGCACTATCAACATACTCGTCTTGTCTTCTATTTCATCATCCCAATAGTATATTTTGCAATAAAATATGTAAATGCTTGTCCACGATTGCCTTCCTTAGATGACATGTGTAGCGACCCGACTTTCCACTCTCGGAAAATCACATCACTAATTAAGAAAGAAAGGGATAAAAGAAGAAAAGAAAGAGAAGAAAGAGAAAACAACACATCAGAATCTCACAGCGGAACGATTTAAATATAATATAGAACATATACATAGTATCATATACATCAGAGTACACCACTAAACATCTCAATTTAGACAGTTATAACACTTCTGTCTAATATACAATACAAGACATCATTCAGAAACACAACACAATGGAAAACTCTAACTATATATCTACACGCTGAAGCCTCCTGCTCCAAAACTCCTCTGGAATTCGTCAAGAGATAACCTGAATCACTTGACTACTCATACATAATATGAGTACCCAAGAGTTTAATAAAACAGAAAATAAACACTCGGGTCAGACAGAGGTCTGGTGTGAGTAAACGGTTTAAGATTGCTTAACTTTAGAAAAACCTTTGAAAGAAAAGGTATCACGTAAGACTTCCCACACATAAACATGGAAAAGTTTTTACCTTACGCTAACCAAAACATTTGATAGGAAATCCAGTGATATTATAATAGTGTCTAGGGTTTTCAAGTAAATATGAAATAGCCGAAATTGTTACATCTATTAAATTCCAGCTGCTAACCACAAAAGTGGGTAAAACAAACAAAACCGTAGGGTCTCGTAGGGAAAATGGGTTTCCATCCATGGCAGGGCTACTGGGGTACCGTCCGTCACAGTACGTGGCCTAGATCACCATATCGAGGAGTACTCCCACTCCCCTGCAACACAAGACCAGGACCATTCCTTACTGAACAGTCCCGAACAAGACCACCCCGCAGTTGGCTGCAGTTCCAACTGCCCACAAAGCCGGAAAAAAGGGACATCTAGACAGGGATGTATCTCGCTCTCTAGTGGGAGCGACCCATGAAGCCTTGCTGCACCTCCCCTGTTTTAGCCTTCTCGGTTAATGAGGCTTGAGGCTGCGATTACCTTTATAGGACCAATTATCTTAGAATGCTCATCGTCCACCTGACGATGTGCTGAAAGCATTCAATCCATACAAGTTCGTTCCGGGTTCGAACGAAACTGAAGGCACTATCTCGTTGCACTCGTTTTGGAATCACCCTCAGAGTCAACGACCATAGCCCTTGCACTCTGATTCACCATCTCGAATCTATAAGCACTATTCCGTCAAACTCATTACGGATTCACCCACAGAGTTATACTGACGTATAGCCCTTACACCTCGAGTCTTCACTTGCTCCATTTGGATTAACGACCTAACGTTTAATTGGAATCGATGTGGTTTTCGGATATCCAAATATGGAAACCCGATCCCGGGCTCATCGAAACCAAACGCCATCTTAATGTCCAAGTTATTCTTAAGGGATTTAAACAATAGATATTTCAAAAATATCACTTAACATAAATGGATGTATCTTATTACACAGATAGATAAGCATCTATTAACACATGCATCTATACATATCACAAAACAGCATATATATCACATTCAGATATAGCATATTCACATCATCATCCATCAATCAATGTCATCCAACAACAACTAATATCATTACTCATCCAATGATATATCTCATCCAATCATTAATCATTCATAAACAAGTTTGATTCAAACTTGATTAATCTAATTAATCCTTAAATTAAATTAATCCTTACTTAATCACTGGATTATCTTCAATCCAACTTCTTATTAATTAATTACAAATTAATTAACTAACATCACTTAATTACCTAACTCAATTAATCTTTCCTGATTAATTATCACTTAATTACTTTAAGTAATTATTACTTAATTACTATATTAATTAATCATCCTGATTAATTACTTCCAAATTATACTAAGTAATTTCCTCTTAATTACCTTTAAAAATTAATCAACCTTGATTAATTATCCTCTAATTATTCTGGTAATTATTCCTTAATTACCTTTAATTAATCACACTTGATTAATTACTTTTAATTAATCACACTTGATTAATTACTTTTAATTAATCACCTATGCTTAATTACTTTAATTACATTTAGTAATTAAAACTAAATTATAAATTAATTACCTTAAATTATTAATTAACAATTAATTAATTATTTTCATCAATTAATGATTACTTCATTAATTATAATCTTAATTAATTACTTAACAAGTAATTAATCATATAATAATTACTCTTAATCCTTTTATTAATTAATCATTAATCAAATAATTTAAACCTTTAACTAATTATTAATTAATTCTTTAATTAATAACTAAAGTGATTAACTCTTAATCATATTACTTAATTACCTTTCAATAATTTAATTAACTTTTACTTAATTACCTTTAGTAATTAACCACTTAATTACTTAATTACTTTCCAAAGTAATTATATTAGATTAACCCATAAGTGATTATCTTAATTAATCACAAATTAATTACTTAATTAATTATTTAACTTAATCATTTAAAATTAATTAAATGATTCTTAACTTTTAATATTATAAAACTCTTAATTAAGAAAACATTGTCTTAATTAAATCATTATATTAACCAATAACCTTAAATGGTTAATAATCTAATTATCTTAATTATTATTATTTTTAAATTTAATTATCTTTAATTAAATCAAAATTCAAAATAACTAAAGAAAATCTTTATTTTTATTTATCTCTAAATCTTTATTATTTAACTTATTAAAATAAAATACTTTAGAAATCAATTTTAACTAAAACAATTGAAACATTCAAAATTAAAAATGTTTGAACTTTCAAAGTTATTTAAGAAAATTTATTACAAACATATTATTAAAATTTCACTTATTTCAATTTAAAAACTTTTATATTTCAAAACATAAAACTTGTTTAAAACATAGCTTTGAAACAATTTTAGTTTTGAAACTAGTTTAACCTTTGTTTTAAAAACTTAATTCCTAAAATAAAATTTTCTTTGCATTAACAACTTGGACAACTCGTTCTAATCCCTGAATACTTAATACCCGAGTAAACTACACAAAAACCCTGTGACTTCCCCGAGTTTTCCTTACCTACCCCCTGCTTCGAGCCAGAACGACGAAAATACGGAGCATACTTCGAGTTTCTCCTTCTCCCCAGAACCCACTCCCTCTGATGCACGCAACCGTGCACGTCAACGTGCACGCCCACGTTCGGCCAACGTTGAACCTCCTCCAGCATCCACCAAGTCACGAATGACCTCAACAATGAAACGCGCAACGCAGCAAACCAAGCCTTGATCAAAATTGAAATTTCGATTTCAACCCCACTGCCTGAACCCAATAACCTGAAGAATCTGATCACCGCCGACGAATCGTCACTCGAGACGCCGTGCCCTCCACACTTAAACTTCACCACGACCCCCCCAACCTTCGGCAACAACCCGATCATCTCCGGTTACTTCATGTGGCCGCGAACCCAACAGAACCCATCGACCTAAAAATAGGTACTAAAATCATAATTCTTCTATTCATGATCAGCTCGATCCATAAAAAATTCAAATTCCATTTTTCCCATAATCACCATTATCCCCTACTCCTTCATGCTCAAAGACAAGATTCAATTCGCCACCGTTCGCCATGAATCGACCAATATGCCCAAAAGTCAAGTTATTGGATTTTATTTATGAAATTGTAAACTTGTTCTTTACAGATACTAAAGAAGCATTGTACAGGCAATCAAATATCATAAATTCAACATGCATTCAACATTAACTGAAGTATTCAGGTAATATCACAATATTCATTCACAAAAACAACTTGAAATCCAGGGTTTTAAACTATTTTTAAATTCATTTACTCACCTTATCAAAGAACAGAGCAGAAGACAGAAAAATGGTTTCCAGGCTTATTGAATTCCACTGCATGTTGAAATTTCTTCTGAATTATCCTTTGCATGTTGATTAATTCTCTGAATTGTTTGCAATGACTGAATTTCCAGATTTCTTCTTTCAGATTTTCAACATTTTACTTCTTTGCTTTCTGACTTCATGATTCCAGCTTACTTCTTTGTTTCAATTTTTACAGGTTTCAGATTTGTATTCATTTTTTATCTTTGTTTTGTATTTTTTTGTTGAAATGAGATAGTATTTAGCTGAAGTTTTCAAGAGTATATTTTTTTCTTTCTTATTTTACAATTTTAGATTTTAAATTAAAATGTCAAGAATATGGCATTTGTCCCTTGTATGATCTAATTTCCTTACACCTATGCTCTCTTATTTACAAATGTCCTTGCATAAATCAAAATGTTAACAAGTGTTTTAATATCTAATTAATATTTTTAAATGTTATCTTCTTATTTATAAATTTATTTAAGTTATATGTAAGTAATTATGTAATATTATGAACTTATCTTTTAATAAATATGCATGTGAATACAAATAACTTATAGTTTTGATTTATATTATATAATATATGTTTATAAACTTGAGAAATTGATTTTAACTCTTATATAAAAAATTTAAAACAAATGAACCTTTAATTTATATCTTATTTAAAGCCAAAAGCTAAAAGTATATGTAATTATGTAATGTATTTTAATGCTTAATTTTTGATTTTATTATGCAATATTTATATGATTGTAAAATGTTTTTATCTTATATAAACAAGCTTTTAGATCTTTAATAATTATTTATGTAAATTCAAATAACTTATATTTTTGATTCAATTTAAATGTTTATATGTTTGAAACATCTACTTTAATTTAACTTTTTATAAAAATTTGAATCTCAAATACTATTTTCAAAAGCATTAAATCAAATTAACATTTCAATTAACAAATAAAGTTTGAAAACACTTATTAAATTCTAATTAATAAAATTCCTATTTCAAATATATATACAAATATATGTACACATTTCAAATAGAAAAACATTTTGTCATTAAATTTGAAAATTACTGTATTAAATTTTAAAACAAATCTCAAATCACAATATATACATTCATATATATTACAATTTGAATATAAAGTTTTATTACATTAAAAACTTCTTATTTACCAAAATAAATGTTTCCAAATCAAAATGTTATAAATTTTCAAAAGAATTAAACTTACTAATCTATACTTTGTTAAGAAAATTATTGATAGATATTTACAAATTATTATTTTCAGCTTTTGAAATAATTTTAACTAATCAATTTATAATGTAAAATGATCAAATAAATTTAATTATTAACAAAGATTATTAAATTGATATTGCTAAAATTCCGGGTCGTCACAACATGTTATCTCGTACAGACTTATCTTATTATTCCATTTTAATAATCACGCTGAAATCTTAGGACAATGTAATACTTGCTTAATTGGTCAATTGGTCAATGCTCTCGTTGGTTGTACCCAAAAGTAAGGTTGTAACTTTGTTGATGTTATTAATAAGCAGTAGGCAAGCTTCTTTAGTTCGAGATAATGCTATTCCATGCTTGCAAACTACTTATTGATATAACATACTGACTATTGGATCTTCGCTTCCTCACATACCAATGCTGAACTTAATGCATGAGTTGATACTGCTAAGTAGATGAACAAATCTCTCCTTCCAAAGTCTTCGATAATACTGGTGGTTTTCGAAGATGTTCCAACAGTTGTTAAAATGCAACCTCGCAGTCATATCTCGGTTGGAGCTAGCCTTTTTCCTTGATAAGGGTATTAAAGGAATGGTATACACATCCATTTTCTTTTGGGATGAACCTACTCAATGTGGCTACCTTTCCGAGATCCATATTTTTCTCCTAGTACCTAGGGTTGTAACTTGTTTTAGTTCTTCAATTTTCTTTGGATTAGTTTATATTCCCTTATAATTCATGATGGGCACTAAAAACTTCCCCTATGCAACTTTGAAATAGCACTTCAAAGGGTATAAACTTCATTTCGAACTTTCGAAGTACAACAAAGAATATTGATAAGTGCTCCAAGAAATTTGTTGATCTACTTGAGTTTATCAACATATCATCCGCATACACCTCTATTATCCATCCAATTTGTTCGAAAACATCTTGATAACCAACCACTGATGTGTAGCTCCAACATTATTCAAACCAAGTGGCATTACCTTGTAACCACACAACCCTAACTCTGTGATAAAACTCATATACTCCTGACCGAAAACTTGTATTGAAATTTGGTTGTAGTTGGATAAGCATTTCTGGTTATTCTATCCATAATCTATTCTATTCACCGAAGTAGAAATCAATTCTTCGAGCATGATTTATTCACATGTAACTAGTCTATACATGATTGCAAAATTTCATGTGTTTTCCTAACCATCACAGGATTTGCTATCCAATCACTGTAGAGCGATCCACTATTTAAGATATTCATTAAAACTTATTCACTTCTTTCTTTAGCGCATCGGATCTCTCCAGTTCCATGCCACATATTTCTTCTTCATATGAGGAAAGGCTAGGTTCATATTCATTGTGTGTCATGCAACTTTAGGTGCAAACCCACATATAATAGAATGAGTCCACGTGAATACACCATGGTTCACCCTAAAAAGCTTGTCAATTCCTTCTTCATCATTAATCTGAGTTGATAACCAATCTTGACCACCTTCACAGGTTGACTCGATAAATATGTGTTTTGTCTATCAGCTCAATCAGCCTTACCCATGTCTTAGCTAGTTCTTTTTGTGTTTATAGCTTCATATTTGTCGCTATTGGACCTAACCCGAGGCTTAGACGATAATTTTTATGACTTTTGTGATTCTATACGGAGAGAATTCTCTGCATTCTTTCTCTTCTTTCCACTTTCACTTCCCAAAGCTCCTGGTTGTAGCATTTTTGTAACACCCCATATTTTTGGTAACATTATTTAGGATATTTAATTAGCTAAATAAAATAAAATAATATGTTGATTAGGGGATTAATATTTGACTTTAATTTAGGGGTAGCCATGCCATTTGACCAATGAATTAAAAGAAGAGTTAAAATGATATAGAGGAGGGGTAAAATAGGAAAAAAGCCATTCTTATACCCTAAACCTTGGCCATGTACTCTCATCAACATTCATTTCATTTGATAGATTTTAAAACATCTAACCGACCACCATTAACAAGAGCAAGTGGAGGAGATAAAGACAAGCTAAGGAAGAGACTTAATCAAATCGAATCCATTCACATCTCAATCAGTTTAATCTCTAAAGCTAAGGTGAATAATATTTACATCTCATATTTCTCATTGTCTTCGGGTTTAAGATGAATTCAAACTTATTTACAATGATTGTCCATGTTTTTGAATGATGGAATGATTATATACGCTTATTGACGATCTATGCATGTTCATATTGATTTTATGATATGTTGTAAGGTGAAAACCATATTAAATGACATCCAAATATTTATATAGACTAGAAATGATATTTTGGAGATGATTTTCAATCTTTAGAATTTTCAAAATTTATATGGAATTTATATAAATTTTCTAGTGAGGAAAATGTTATTTTAGGTTAAAAATATTATTTATGGTTAAATAATTAATGGTTTGGGTCTAAAATTTATATTTGTTAGAAAACATACAAAAAATTATTTTTTGGAATTTTTATAGAATTTTCCAACGTGTTTAATGGATACATAAAATTATTTAAGCTATGAGACTTAAATGTTTTATATGTTTATAAAAAGGAGAAGAAGTATTTTGTAAAATCTTTCAATTTGTTATTTCTGGAAATTGGCAATACTTCTAGAAAATAGAAACTTGTAACCAATCACAATTTGACAAACAAGGCAGGTTATGTACAAAGAAATAGTTTAAAAGGACAAATATACATGTTTTTCACTGTTTCGATGCTCTCAGCACCAGGCTTTCGCCTCCTTGCCTTCACCTCTGACACCATCAAAACCAATGCATATGGTATTAGGTAACTGTTATATAGTGAATTGGACAAGAGGCGGAAGGCATTGAGTCGACATCAAGGGTTCCGAAAGGATCGGAGCGCTACTTTACTTTTTAATGGAAATGCGACTGCTTGCTTTCGACCGAATAGCTTTGATTAGGTTGGTTTTCGACCAGGTCAAATGGTTTTAAAGAAATGGTTTCGATTGGATTGCACCTTTGTATTTAAATAAATGCTTTCAACTAGGTCGAAACCCCTGATTACCACTTTTTACCTTTCGATCTAGATTTGTTTCGAAAGGGTTGCTTTGCTTTTGAAACTTGACCACTTCTCCAATGCTTTCGAAGGGATGGTTTCAACATCATCACTTCTTTACTTAGGAATGCTTTCAAAAGAATGGCTTTCGACGTAAAAGGTTTTAAAAGTTCTCTGAATTGAAGTATAACCCAAATGGTTTCGAAAGAGACAGTTTTAATGGTTTCGAAAGGAGCTTCCACATGTTTTAAATCGAATCCAAGTACTTTCGAAAGGGTAGAGTTTCAACGCTTTCGAAATGCTTTAATGAATGGTTTCGAAGGGGTGGTTCCCCAAAGGTTTCGAAAGGTTTGAAAGGACAAGTTTTTCCTATTTTTTCAAAAGTAAATGCTTAAAGGTTTTAAAGAAGGATGTCTAATGTTTTAAAGCTTTCGAAAGGAAGGTTTTTCAATGCTTTTGAAAGGAAAATTTTGAATGGTTTTGAAAGGAAGGATTTGGCCTTTTGGCCTAGGTTAAGTAAAGGGTTTACTTGGTTTTGAAAAGGGTACTTTCAATGGTTTCGAAAGGGTTGTTTAAAGGATTTAAACAAAGGTTTCGAATGTATTAACTAGACAATATAGCCTAAGTGTTTTTAAATTAAAAAGGGTTTTAACTTGTTTTGGGAGGGTAGGTAATCTCCATTAATTTTCATCAACATTATTTTAAGTATATATAACATGTAAAAATAGCTTAGAGTAAAGCTAAAGATATATTTTCCTTGCATAAGTATGAAATAAAAAGTTAAATCATTTTGAAAAGGTTTTTCAAGGAAAAGATGAAGGGTAGTTAACCCTAAGAAAATGGCTCATATTAGAAAACTAGATAGGACTTGTGCAGGGTCGCGCCGTATACTCATTAGCTATTAGCCCCTAGCTAGTTTAGTCCAGAACTCCAGTGTGTAGGGTTTAATCACAAGTAAGACTAAAATGATCGTTACACATAGAAAGGAATATTTATGTACTAAGATAGGTTATTGGTTAGCCCACAAAACCATTGGGATCAGTTGACTCTTGAAGAAGTAAGTTAAAGACTGACTATCCAGAATTTTTATCTAACAAATATTTAGGCCGTTTGATATTTTATCTGATAGGCCTGAGTCAGCCAAAAGAACAACTAGTCCAGATTGCAGGCAGTTAGCCCAGTTTTCGGACAAATGGTACATTTATTACCTATTTTTAGCATAAAGGATATTGCTATTATTGATATAATCAGTTTGATTAACCTATTTAGTTGCAGAAAAGATTTGTAATTTATATGTTTTGAAAAGGATATTAGTGGGGGGAAACCCATTTTGCTAAACGGCATAGTCTCACGTAACGTCAGTAAACCGAGATGTAACAGTATTATTCACACCAGGCTTTATGTCTGCCTCGAAATTTTTGTTTCCCCTTAAACTCTCGGGTGCTAAAAATTGATTTGAGTAGGCTGAGGGTTGAGGTTTTCGGGTTTTAGTAATTTTGGCGTATAAAGCTTCGGGAGACGAGTAGGCGGTTGACGGATAGCTAATTAGACGTTATAGTTTATTTTTCTTTGATTCCGCTATGTATATTAAGTCAGATATGGCAAATCAACTCTGATCAAATAAGGGGCATCGTCATATGTCGCTATTGGCGTATTTTGTAATTGATATATTTAATCTTTACCTGGGAAATGATGATGGGATTATGTAACATAGATATGAATTATTGCTTTGAAATGTAATCGGTAGAATGTTGTTTTGAAATATATGATTTTGTTCATATTCATATGCTTCTGATATTATGAATACCATTAGCATTACCGTATTTTGTCACCAAAAGTTAATAATATAGATGACTGCAACATCTATAGCGCTTAGCTTTTGGCCTCAAGATACGGGATGTTACAACTTGGTATCGAAGCATAGGTTTATGAAAAACTTTAACCTAAAAATGATTTTGAAAACATAATCCTAAGGAATTAGAGTAAGATTGGGGTATGGGATAACCCTATGGTAACGTACTTGTATTTGCTATATATAAGTATACGCTTTATCCCTAGTCTGCTATCTTCGTTAGGGTTATTTTTTTGTATCTCATGAGGTTTGAGTATAAATATGGATGGTAGAAGAGGAAGAGTTAACCCAGAAGAGGAAGGCACCGATGGGGATACCAGACCCAATACGAGGAGAAACCAAGATGAGGCACAAGCAAAGAATATGGGTGTCGGAGTCCTGTAAGTTGGAATGGAAGCTATGTATCAGTTTTTCATGAATATGATGCAAGCGGGTGTTGCTGCTTGAGTAATGGGAGGAGGAGTTCATGAAGCTCCAGTTGTCGATGATTATGCTAAGCTGAGTGGAGATTATACTAAGCCCGGAGGGAACCCTTTATTGGAATAGAAGATGCCATTGATGTGGAGAATTAGGTTCTGCATTGGGAGAGAATCTATGCAGACTTGGTGCCCAATGATGAGCGGAAGAGGATGCTTGCTTCGAGACGGCTTCAAGGAGTTGCTTTGTTTTGATGGAACAGTGTGACAGCTGGTGCGGATGAGGAAACCTTGACATGGGCAGATTTCAAGGGGAGGTTCATGTTTGTGATGGCATAGTTTGCTTTGATCAGAAAGTTTGCTAAGTTAGAGCAGGGAGAGATGTCTATTTTGGAGTATGCCTTTAGGTTTGTGGAGTTGGTCAGATATGGGTATGCACTGGTGGATGCTGCGCTGAAGAGAAATGAGAAATTCATCAGGGGGTTGAAGCCTGAGTTGGCAATGCCAATATTGCCTCATATCAGAGACCCTTGTGATGTTGTAGTTGAGATAGATTTAAGGCATGAGGAGATACTTGATTCTCTAGAGAAGAGTAAGGCCAAGGTAGTCCGGAGTGGACAGGGTCAGAAGAGGATGTTTTTTCTAAGAAAGGTTCTCAGAAGGGTGGAGCAGCTAAGAAAGGGAAGTCTGAGATTGTTTGCTTCAAGTGCAACAAGAAGGAGCATTTTGCTAATGAGTATCGCGTTGGAAAGGCAAAGTAAGTGACCGGGAAGATGAATGTCAGGTGATTCAATTTGGACTAGATTGGCCATTATAAGAACCAATGCAAGGAGCCCGCTAAGGATGGAAAGGGCAAGGTGTATGCATTGGAGCCTATTACTTCGAAGCCTACAGCTCAGAAGAAATGAAGGGCAGTTTTAGGAGGTACGCTTCAGATCCATGGTATATCTGTTAGCGTTTTAGTTGATATTGGTGCATCACATTCTGTTATATCTATATGTTTGGTAGATAAGCTTCACCTACATCCCACACATTTAGTTACTTGCTTACGGGTTGCAAATCCAATAGGAGGGTATGAAACTCTAGGATTGAGATGTGACCAGTTAGATTTGACTTGTTAGGTCATATTTTTGTTTGCAGTTTGCATGTGTTTGATTTTTTGGGGTTCGAAATTATTCTTGGGATGGATTGGTTAAGTGAGTACGATGCTAGGATATTTGCCATGATAGGAAAATATCTCTTAGACACCTTGACTATAGCAACAAGATAGTTTATATCGTAGAAGGCCCTAGTAGTTAGGTGAATGCCTTGTTGGATGTGGTAGAGTTGGAAGAATTCATGGATGTTTTTAAGCCTGTAGTAGGATTGCCACCGTAACGTGCCATTGAGTTTCAAATAGATTTGGTTCCAGGAGCAAAACCAGTGAGTAGGCCGCCAAGCAGGATGACCCCTACAGAGATGAGGGAGTGGAAGGTGCAGTTGGTGTATTTGGATGGCAAGAGCTTTATCAGGCCGAGTAGTTCGCCTTGGTAGTAGCCGCGGTGTTTGCTAAGAAGTCGGACAGATTGTTAAGGATATGTATCGATTATCGTAAGTTGAATGAGAGGACGATAAAGAATCGATATCCATTGCCGAGAATTGATGAATTGTTCAACCAGTTGAGTGGAGCCAAGGTATTTTCACAGTTATATTTGGAAACATATTTCCATCAGCTCAGAGTAGCAGAGGATGGTATACCTTTAATGATGTTTAGAACCAGATATGGATCGTATGAACGGTTAGTTATGCCATTCTGAATGACTGATGCGCCCACATTCTTTGTGGATTTGATGAACCGAGCTATCCAAGAGCACTTGGATAGGTTCGTATTGGTTTTCAAAGATGATATCTTGATATACTCTAAGGATGAAAGAGAGAATGAAGTTCATCTTAGAGTGGTGCTTGAGATGCTGAGACAACATCAGTTGCAGGCGATGTTTTTGAAGTGACATTTTTGGAAGAAGGAAGTGAAGTTTCTTAGTCTGTTGGTCATGTAGTCTTAGAGAAAGGGTTATGAGTAGATCTGATAAAAATTAAAGCGGTGCTAATTGGAAGATTCTTGAGATAGTGACTGAGATAAAGAGTTTGCTTAGATTAGGTAGTTATTATCGGAGATTCATTAAGGATTTTTCACGGATAGCAGCACTGATGACCAAGTTAACAAGAAAGGATGTTAAGTTTGTGTGGACCGATAAGTGTGAGGAAGCGTTCTAGAGCTTGAAATACTTATTTAACCATGCATCGGTGTTGGTTGTTCCGAAAGGGAATCAGGAGTTGGTGGTTTATACATATGTGTGTGAAATAGGATTAGGAGCTGTGCTAATGCAGAGAGGTAAAGTGACTGCCTATGTTTTAGATAGCTTAGACCGCATGAGGTTAAATATCCGACACGTGACATAGAATTAGCTGCGATGATTTTTTCAGTGAAGATGTGGAGACATTACAATTTGGGAGAGTGATTTGAGTTATATATAGATCAAAATTCGCTGAAGTATTTGTTCTCTCAGAAGGAGCTGAACATGAGACGACAGAGGTGGTTAGAGTTTATTGCCACTTATGATTTTAGGATCGAGCATACACTGGGGAAAGGCAACGAAGTTGCAGATTCACTTAGCAAAAAGCATCATAATGCATTGATAGCAATGATTGCCGAGTGGAAAGATTTGGAAGAATTGGCAGATTACAGAGTGCTGCAGAGATCCGAGGCTGGGTCTAGCGGAAAAATCGTAATGTTATCGTGTTTTGAAGTTCGACTAGTGATGATTGAAAATATTGCTTCTAAACAGGCGGAGGATCCAGTATTAGCTGAATAGATCAAGAAGTTGAGAGATGGAACCAGAGCGATGACTTGAAAGATTTTTAGTCTTAACCAGAAGGGTGGTTGGGAAAGAAAGGAAGATTATGTGTTCCGAGTATAGGAAACATAAGGAAAGAAGTCTTGGAGGAATGCCATCGTTCGAAGTTCATTGTTCATCCACGAGGAACTAAAATGTAACAGGATGAAGAGAAGCTTCTTCTAGTAAGGTATAAAGAGGTATGTTGGCTTATGAGTAAAGCAGTGCTGGAATTACCAACAGGCAAACCCAAACACCAGGAGCCATGTGGATTGCTTCAGCCATTGGACATTCCGGTATGAAAGTGAGATTCTATTTCCACAGATTTTATTGACGGGTTTCCAAGGTGGAACAGAGGAAATGAAAGTATATGGGTCATAGTGGAAAGTTTGACCAAGAGTGCCCATTTCGTTCCTGTTAATATACCAGAACGACACCTGTTTTGGCGAAGTTGTTTACGAAGGTTGTGATTAGACTGCATGGAATTCCTAGTAGTATAGTAAGTGATAGAAATTCCTTATTCACTAGCAAGTTCTGGAAGAGTCTATAGGAAGTTTTGGGAACCAAGTTCAAGATGAGTACCTCTTACCATCCATAGATAGATGGGCAAACAGAGAGAGTTAACAGAGTCTTAGAAGACTTGTTAAGAGCTTGTATGCTAGATTTCGGGGGACATGTTAAGACTAGTCAATTTTTCGTATAAAAAAGTTAACAAACTAGTATTGGGATGGCACCATTTGAAGCTTTGTATGGAAGGCCATGCAAATCTCCCGTTTGTTGGTTGGAGATCAGGGATAGGTTGGTTCTTAGTCCAGACTCAGTTAGAGGATCTGCAAAAAAGATTGAGGTCGTTTGGGCTAGAATGAAGGAGGCTCAGTCTAAGCAGAAGAGTTATGCAGATAGTAGAAGGAAAGACTTAAAGTTCTCTCTCGGAGTTAAGGTATTTGTTAAGGTGTCATCGATGAAGGGTGTGCTCAGAATTGGAAGATCAGGGAAGTTGGCACTGAGGTTCGTTGGACATTTTCCTATTGTTGAGACGATCGAGATATTCACGTGTAGGGTTGAGTTACTGAGCAGTTTGGCAAGAGTCCATGATGTTTTCAATGTTTCTCATCTCAGAAAATGTATTGGAGACCCGAAGACTACTATTACACCGACTATGTTAGATGATTTAGTAGTAGAACCGAACTTGACTATAGTGAGAAAGTCGATTCGTGTTGTTACGAGACATGAGAAGAGGCTTATAACCAAGACAGTCAGATTAGTTAAAGTCTAGTGGAGGGACGATGAAAGGGATTGTACTTGGGAGGTTGAGAGCATGATTAGTGATACTTATCATGACTTGTTTGGTGGTATGTTTTACCTTCTGATTGATTTGTTGTGTGCCTTACCATAATCTTGAGGACGAAATTCTTTAAGGAGGGGAGTTTATAAACCCCATATTTTTGGTAACATTATTTAGGATATTTAATTAGCTAAATTAAATAAAATAATTTGTTAATTAGGGGATCGAGATTTGATTTTAATTAAGAGGTAGCCATGCCATTTGACCAACGAATTAAAAGAAGAGTTTAAATGAAATAGAGGAGGGGTAAAATAGGAAATAGGCCATTCTTATACCCTAAATCTTGGCCATGTATTCTCATACACATTCATTTCATTTGATAAATTTTAAGACTTAAGACCGGCTACTATTAACAAGAGCAAGGGGAAAAGATAAAGACAATCTAAGGAAGAAGCTTAATCAAATCAAATCCATTCACATCTCAATTTCTTTAATCTCTAAAGCTGTGGTGAATAATGATTACATCTCATATTTCTTATTATCTTCGGTTTTAAGATGAATCGGAACTTATTTGCAATGATTTGCCATGTTGTTGAATGATGGAATGATTATATATAATTGTTGATGATTTATGTTTGTTCATGTTGATTTTATTATATGTTTTAAGATAAAAACGATATTAAATGACATCCAAATGCCTTGCAAATTTTAAATAAACCAAAAATGATATTTTAGAGATGGGTATCAATTTTCTGAATTTATGTGGAATTTATATAAATTTTCTAGCGGGAAAATGTTGTTTTAGGTTAAAAAATTTATTTACAGTTAAATGATTAATGGTTTGGGTCTGAATTTTATATATGTTAGAAACCATATAAAAAATGATTTTCTAGAATTTTGTAGAATTTTTCTAAGTTTTTTAATGGGAATATAAAATTATTTAAGGTATGAGACTTAAATGTCTTATATATTTATAAAAAGGAAAGGGTATTTAGAAAAATAATTCAATTTGTTATTTATAGAATTGGAAGTACTTTTAGAAAAGAGAAACTTGCAACCAATCACAATTTGACAAACAAAGCACATTAGGTACAAAGAAATAGTTTAGAAGGACAAATATACATGTTTTTCACTGTTTCAATGCTCTCGACACTAGTTTTCGCCTCTGACACCATCGAAACTGTACGAATGTAGCACGTGGCGAATACGGGTCGATCCACAGGGAATTGATGATTTTAAAATTCTATTCAATCAAATTATACCGAAGTCGAGAGTGAATAGTTAGAAATGTAAGAAACTAACAAAAACTAGCAAAAGAAAATGATAAAAATATGAGAGTCAAAAGAACAATTTAGAGATAAATCCACTCTCTAGATCATATAAATCAACAAAATGAAGTTATGATCTCTCTTTTCTTTTCATTAGTGTAATTAGTTGATGTGTTTATCATAAGTATAATATATTTGTGCTATTAATTAGCCCAATATAAACCATCAAACTATAACACAACCACTAATACACACTTAACTCTCATGAAATATGACAACAAAGTTGAAATAAAAATCTATTTTAAGCATAGCCTATTAACTATTGTTTAGAAATATAGGCTATCAAAATTCAATTTCAACATTGACTTCTTTGCCATAATCATATGTAGATGAAGAGACAATTTGTGTTTTGTTTGTTTAAGCATAGCCTATTTATTATAAACAACATAGACTATCGAATTCAAAGCTAAACAACATCATTAAACCACTTCATTCATTCTCATTAAGCATAAAAAGAGAGCATAAACATCAAATTAAGTTGAAGCTACATGATTAGAGAGCTTCATTACCCCTAAATTGAAGGGGTTTAGCCTCTCATGTTTGTCATCATATGAACAAATGTAGCTAACAACATGAAAGGAAAATGAAGAGGAAAAAGAGAGCAAAATGAAAAGATAAGCTAATTAACTTGCATAAAAGAAAAGAGATCTACACTACAATATAAAAAAAAGGCATGTAAAAGGAAAGAGCATGTATTAATAGCATAAAAAAAGGAAAATTACATGAAAATAAAAATGGCTAAGTAGCCATGAAAAGAGAAAAAGAGCTTTCTTTTATTTTCTAAACTAAAACTAACTAACTAAGAGGAAGATGGCTACATGAAACATAAGGGGTATTTATACAAGTTAGAAACCCTAATGCATATTTTTGGGGAGTACCCAAAATGCCCTTGGAGAAAGTGTGGTGGCCAAGTTATCATTAGCTTTAATAATCCCCCACTTAAATGTACATGAAGCTTTAAATGTCTTTTACATGTGCATTAGCCTTTAATTTGTACATTAGGCAGTGGGTAGGTGGGGTCCTCCATGTTCTTCACTTTGAATTATTTCCATCTTCATTCCTTTGTATTCATTTTTTGCATGCATATTCCTTCATGAACCCACTTGTAATTGAGTGTAATTTCCTACAAAATAATATAAAAATTTCCAATTAAGTGTTCTCAAATTAATATATGCATAAAATGACCATTTTGCCCCTGGATGAAGATGAATATGTGACAATTTCAAATAATATGAATTTTTGTTTAAACAAGTTAAAATACCCAATATGATCATTTATTTAATTTAAAAAGAATAAATATGGTGGTTAAATTATGCACATTTACACGCACATCAGAACCAATGCACATGGTATCAAGTAACTGGTACATAGTGAATTGGACAAGAGGCGGAAGGCATTGAGTCGAAACCAGGGGTTCCGAAGGGGTCGAAGCACTACTTTTCTTTTAAATGGAAATGCACCTGCTTGCTTTCAACCGAATAGCTTTCGAGGCCGAATAGCTTTCGACTAAAATGATGGTTACACACAGAGAGGAATATTTATATGCCGAGATAGGTTATTGGTTATCCCACAAAACCATTAGGACCAGTTGACCCTTGGAGAAGCAAGTTAAGGACAGACCATCCAGAAGTTTGTCTAACAAATGTTTAGACTATTTAATATTTTATCTGGTAATCCCGAGTCTGCCAAAGGAACAGTTAGTCCAGTTTGCGGGCAGTTAGCCTAGTTTTCGGACAGATGGTCCATTTATTACCTGTTTTTAGCATAAAGGATATTGCTATTATTAATGTAATCGGTTTGATTAACCTGTTTGGTTGCAGGAAAAGATTTGCAATTTATATATTTTGAAAAGGATATTAGTGAGGGGAAACCCATTCTGCTAAGTGGCATTTGGATAAACCCTATAAGCAATAATCACAAGGAAACAAATTGTTTTCATTCAATTGCATTTCATTAAAAGCCTTCTTAAATAGAATGTCCACCAAGCTTTCACAGTCTACCAGCACTCGATGAATAATAACCGATCCAATCTTGGTCATTATCACCATCGGGCCAAAAAACGTTGCCTCGATCACATTGGCATCCCTATTTTGAAACACTATATCATTATCCATCATCTTCGATTTCTTTATAGAAGTGTCAACTTCGATTGCGTAACATGTCCCCTATATGACATGCTTCAAGGAACTCCTACATCATGCCATTTCATTACATCTGCTCTCCACGTGATGTAGGTTTGCAAAAACTATATTTACTATCAAATAACCTCTGAGTGAACGGGGATAACCTTGCTTATACCTTTTCCGTTAACCTGAGCTAGCTTCATAGGGCATGATTATTCCTCTATCCGACTACCTTTGAGTTATTCACATATTGTTACAATTCTTTCTAATAAGCTTTTCAATCATGTTCTTTAGACACTAGACTCATTCGTATTGTGCCTATGAGTTTTATGCAAGTGACAATACTTTCTATACCATTCTTCCAATGTAGCATCTTTCGCAGTTGGCTTCCAATATATAATTTCGTTTTTGGTTATAAAGTAAAGATTTTCCTTAGAGTCAATCAATTCAATATATTTCTCATTCCACATGAATCGAAAATGTTTTCCAAGGCCTTTTTTCTTACCCCCAGACTAATCGTGCTTCCTTTTATTGTTAGGGTTATAACTCTCGATGTTACCATCCTTTTTTCAACCACATTGCTTTTTTCTAAACTACTTGGTTTTGATGCTCCCACAACATTCAGCCTCATTTCTATTTATTCCTCTTCCAAGCCTAGAAATTGATTCATCTTCTTATAAAATTCTTCAATATATACAACATCTTTATAGCCAATGACTTTATGATTGATCACAAGGCTACTTTATGGATTCTTACTTCAGTAACAACACCATTAAATGTCTTTGGACTGTTCTTTAATGATTTTGATATCCTTTGCTTTACATTAGCCAACGAAATAGCATCCTTATTTGCATAGAGTGTACCTTGAGTTGGCAGTAAAAAAAATTTCAAATTGATCACAAGATGTAATGGATCCTCGCTCAAGCCTGTAGAACCACATAGTCATCAAACATGCCAAATGCAAGGGGAAACTCCTATAGTTGAAAAAATCATCAACACTTGCACCATCCATATTCCAGCCATACCTACGAAAATTTTGATGACTGCCCTATACCACCAATACCAATAGAATACAAAAATGCACTGATATCATGCCCGATTGATGTAGGACGATCATCCGAGTTGTAAAATGAGACCAATGCATCGTATAACCTGTTGTATATCTCACAGTGCATGGATAAAATATAATATCACATATATAACAAAAGAGACAGTAATTACAATGTGAACTAATCATCAGAGTATAAGATACACGTAGTTATACATCAAATGTAATGAACCTAACTCAACAACTATCCTAAATACAAGAAAATAAGCAAACATTGCTAAGGCTCCTCAGTGTTACACAGCGAAATAAGCAAAGAAATCCACATAGGTACATAATAAGAGATAGCTCCATCTGGTTCATCCTCCGCTCGGCTACTGCGTCACCTAGACGTGTTGTCTAGTCTACTCATTTAAGAGTACCCAAGATAATAAGAATCTAAGCATAAATCTTGGGTTAGACAATAGTATGGTGTGATCGATAAATGAATTTCAAATACTATACATGTAAAAATGGTAAGGAACAAGAATACACGAACAATACCTAACATGTCCTTGCAACCAAAGAGTTAACACATAATACTATAATATGCTACTCTACAATATTATAAAGGTACTGTACAGAATAACATGGTGGATGTCCAGATATCCCTATCTCTAGTACCTACACCCAATGTTTCCCCGAGTGATAGCCCACTAAATAAAGCAGCAAAAGCAACCATAGCATATATCAAGCAATACTCACTATCACCCCTTCATTTGCCTTAAGTATATGATACATCGTATGGTTCCCATGTCAGGGACTAATGAAATTTACAATTTTCATTATACTCTCGTATCACAAAACCTAAAGCTCGATACGTGTCCCTTAGCCCAAGCTAAACACTAGACCCAAAGCTATTGGTCTAGGGTATATAGATCCAACAATTGACCTATGGGCATCCCCACTTATAATTACCCTACTTCGAGTACAACATAAAACACTCCGAGTATTAACGATTCCTTAGCATATATACATCTGAGCTCTCCTCTTGCTCAATCCAGTTTCCATTATCCATGAAATCCCACATTCCTCATCTACAGCTCTCTCCTTTATTGAGCCGCTATCTTTAGTATCTACTCCCCTACGAGTCACAAACCAAAGACACATAGATTTCATCATGTTGTTACATCACCATCCAACCTAATGCGAACGAGCCAGCATCTCCGGGATGACCTACAACTATGTAGTTAAAGCCCCGCAAAATTCCTGCTATAGCAAATAGTGCTCCTCGACCGCTACGCTATTGCAATTGAGCGCTATTAAATAGTAGATCTGCTTTAAGCCCTGCTATTTTTTCGCTACACCCGCTAAATTAAGGCTTTTTAGCACCAACTTGTCTGCTTGAGGAATTTGGATGTGCAATTTGAACCCCAAGCTCTCCCTATAATCTACTGCCTCCCCTCTGTGTTTCATCTAATTCTGATCATCTTTGCCTTCAATTTACCAACTTATCTTCCTAAACATGCAAAACACTAGCAAACAACATCAAAGCACAACGAACAAACATAGAATGACATGCATATACATCCATTTCAATAAGCAATACATAAGAATGTGATAAACGAACCAATTCTAATCTAGATATATATATTACACGCGCATATAAACATGAAATAAGAAGAATTACTCAATTATTTTTGAAAACCATTTCAAAGATTCACAATTTAGGTCATAAGCATGTGGTAACATGTAATTTAAAGTTAGAAAAGGTTTTATGATCAAAAATCATGTTAAAAACATGTAATTCTACAATATAAACATGCATATGATAGTGATAAGGCATAAACCACTCACCAATTATCAAATTCAACCGATTTTGAATCTCGATCCAAAGTGGATAGCAATGAAAAGCAATTCGAATTAATCAAAATAATGATCTCTACCTTTTAACCAATGATCTATTCACTAATCTTCAATTCGTTTTTGTTTAGAGAGTAATTTGAGTGACTCTAGATGAATCTAGGGTTAGTGGGGGTTTATATCTGATTTGGGAGAGAGGGAAAAACTTTTAATTTGACTACTACTGCCCCTATGTATAGTAATTTCAAATTGGACTAATAGGCCTAATCATGGGCTTAATTAATTACACACTAATTTTAGTCAGTAGTTGTCTAAACTTAAAACAGACATAACTTCCTAATCATAGGTTTGTTTTTCTATTATGACCACTCTAAGGAATGAGAAGCCATCATCCCAGAGAATTAAAACTGATTTGAGATCCGAATTCGACTCTTATTAAAAGTTATAGCCCAAACAAGATTTTTCAGGGTCAAAGTGGTCGCATAGAAATTCGAAAAATATCATAGGTGTGTAAAATGTCCCTAAGAGTGATATTCCAAAATTATTAAATCATACAACCTCGTATAAATAAAATTAAATTATTTTATGATCCTTCGATACGTAAAATACAAGTCGTTGCATCCTTCCTCCTTTAGTAATTTCATCCCCAAAATCCCTAAACAAGCCAAAGTAGAAGAAACCATAGTTATCCCACTTGCCTACCAATCATAAGAAATCATTAAACATCTCAAACAAGTGCAATCAATAGTATATGTGACCTTACCCTAGCACGTAGAATACTAATTTATCAAATATAATATACAATGGTGAAAGTAGGTACGATAAACGGTGGATCTTACCATTCAAAGAGCTTGGAACACATAGTCCTCGTGTTCTCCTCAATCTCCCGTATACAATCGTCATCACTTCCACTCCATTGTACCTTCACTAGCTTGATCGACTTTTCCTGAGCAGTTTTGTATCATACCCAACAATACGAAGCGGCTCATAAGATCTAGAAACTTTTGGTTCTACCTCAACATCTTCGAGCTGATCCGGTGTAATCAACACGCCCGAGTCATGCACAAACTTCCGTAAATAAGAGACATGAAAATAGTTGTGCATAGCCACCATCCTCTGAGGTAAGTCGACCCTATATGCTAGCTTTCCAATCCTCTCACTATTAGAAAAGGACACATGAATCTCGATGCCAACTTCCTTTTTCTACCGAATCGAACTGCATTTTTCAGAGGAGAAACCTTTACAGATACCATATCTTCAACATAAAATTCCTAGTCTTTATGTCTTTTATCGGTGTAGGTCTTCTATCGATCCTGAGCAGCTTTCATTCGTCGTCGAATGATCTCAGTCTTTTCTGAAGTGTCTCTAATCATATCTGCCCCAAATATTAGTTTCTTGCCTGCTTCCTACCGAGAAGGAGAATTACAGGTCATCCATACAATGATTCATAAGGAGCCTACTAATAGTCTATTGGTAGCTGTTGTTGTATGCAAACTCCACTAGATATAGATGGTCATCCCATGATCCTACAAAATCTACAATGCATGCTCACAAGAGATCTTCTAATATACAATTTATTCTTTCAGTTTTCCCATCCATTTGCAGGTGGTATGCTATACTGAGGTGTAGTTCGGTCCCTACTGCCTCTTGGAAGCTCTTCCAAAACCCACTACTGAACAACGGGTCTCGATCGCTCACAATGCTCTTTGGCACACCATGAAATCGTACTGTCCACTTTACATATAACTCTTCAGCATGGATGTCATTCTATCCAACTTTATGGGTATAAAGCTAGCACTCTTAATCAATCGATTAACCACAACCCAAATGTTACTGTACCATGCCTGAGTCCTCGACGGTCCATCAAAAAATCCATCGATACTTGCTCCCATTTCCACTCAGGAATCTCTAATGGTTGTAGCAATCCACTAAGTTTCTTCTGCTCTGTCTTTACCAGTTGGCAGTTCATACACTTCAAGATGAATGCCCCTACACTCTTCTTCATGCCTTCCCAATAATAAATTCATTTCATATCACAGTACATATTATTACCACCAGGTTGAATAGTCAACTTAGAATGATAACACTCTCGTAACACTTCATCTCGTAATCCATCAACATCGGGAATAAGTAATCTTCTATTCTTACGAAGCCAACCTTCTCGGTCTAGATCGTATTACTTCATGTCTTTAGATTCTACTTCTCATTCCATCCTTGTTATATTCTCCGCTAGCCTTGCATCCAGCTTCTGACTAGTACCAATCCTTTCGATTAGAGTATGTATGATCGACAAACTTACCAACATATCTAGTTCCAACTCATAATGGGGCCTGAATCATATCCAGCATTGTATTCAATCTGCTTCTATTGCAAGAACATTGCTCCCAAAGTAGCCATTGGCGACTGCGACCCATTATCCTGGTGTATAGGAAATGTTAAAATCATAATAGGCGAAGAACTAACCACTGTTGCCGACGAAGGTTAAGATCCTTCTGAGAGAAAAGGTATTTCAAGGATTTATGGTCCGTAAACTGCTCAAACCTTTCTCCTAGCAGATAATGTCTCCACATCTTCAAAGGAAAACTATCCTCGCCAATTCCAAATCATGAGTCAGATCTTTCCTTTAATGCAGATTTAGCTATCGACTAGCATATGCAGCAACTTTTCCCTTTTGCATCAATACCGCACCCAATTCAGTACCACATGCATCTATGTATACTGTCAACTCGTCAATACTGGTGCGCACATTAACCTTTCTTTTAGAATCACATGTGCATGTTCAAACCTTGCATTCTAGACAAAAGTCTTATTCTTCTTTGTCAAATTAGTCAACGATGCTGCTATTTTCCAAAAGTCCTTGATGAAACATTTTTAGTATCCGGCCAATCCTAGAAACTTCTTACATCCATAGCATTCTTTGGTCGATTCCAACCTTGGACCATGCCACCTTTGCAGGATCCACTGTTATGCCATGTCCTAAAACGACATGACCCAAGAATCTCACTTCTCCCGTCTAAAAGTGACACTTAGAGAACTTCGCTCTCAACTTGTGCCTCCTCAATATCTTAGCACAATCCTCATGTGCGTCTTATGCACCTCTTCAATTCAAGAATAGATCAGAATATCATGCATGAACTTATTCAGCTAATCTCTAAATACCCAATTAATGAGTTCCACAAAGTATGCCAGAGCATTGATCAACCCGATTGACATCACCAACTACTCATAAAAACCAAATAGCTTACAAAATGCAATAATAGGCATACTCTTCTTCGCCACTCTCAACAGGTGAAATCCCATTGCCAAATCAATTTGAGAGAGCACCTTTTCCCTAGGAAACTGATCAAACAAGTCATCGATTCATGGAAGTAGGTACTTATTTTTCTTCATTACTTTATTCAGCTCACGATAATCTACACGCAACCTCAAAGAGCAATTTTCCTTAGTTGCGAGTGCTATAAGTGTGCCCCACTCAGATATACTCCTTTGAATGTACCCTCTTCTTAATAGGTAATTCACTTGCACCTCTAATTCCATCTGCTCTCTGGGTGCCAAAAGCCTTAAAAGGTATAACTATTAGTCCGACTTCCTTCACTAAATCTAATTGAAACTCAATTTCTCTATGCGACAACATTCCGATCACTTCCTCAAATACATCCAGATACTCCCTAGTGATAGGCACATATGACAACCCTTCATATGGAACCCTATCGAATAAAGAAAACTAACCATCACCCACATCTTCTTGTAGGCAACCAATCATTATCATCCACCCTTCCACATCTCCGATTGTCACCTATAGCTTCTTGCAATCCACTCTTGCTGCATACTTCTTAAGTCCTCTATTCCCAAGATAATCCCAAACCCAACAAAATTCAAGATAGAGCAATCATAAACAAAAAAGCATCCATGATTCAGTAACATTTGGCCATGAAAAACATACAAAGGCTAGTAGAGCCTCCAACAAGGTTCACTACAATCAAAGGTCGACCTACTATCTCGGGTTCCAATCCCAGTCTGTCTACTAGGTCACTACATATGAATAAATGTGAAGCTTCAGTATCAAACAAAACTTGTATAGGAATATCACTAATAGAAAGCATACCTTGAATAACGACTCCCTTTCCCTTATCCTTTACCAAGGGAGCACTTGACGAAGTTGAGACTGCATCCAAAGCATATGCTTACACAACCTTCTTATCCTTTATCGGTTTTGGGCAATCCTACTTCAAATGCCCATGTTTATCACAATTATAGTACTTCCTCTTATCGCTCACTTAGTAGTCTTTAATCAAGTGACCCTTCTCCTTACACCCATAGCAAGTAGGTTCCCATTTACCCTTTTTCTGACTATTTTTTCCTTGAGATTGCTTCCTCTTTTGTTCCACTTCTTCTTGCCTCCACCATTTTGTTGTTGTTTTGGCCCTTCCTTCTCAGTGGAAATAACCACAGCCGCCATAGCGTTAGGATACAGATTCACACGATGAAGTTCTTTTTCAACAAGCTTTTAAAATGATTCATCAATGTGGTCTACCAATTTCTCCATAATATAGTCATCTAAACCAATGATAAACTTCACATTCTTTCTTAATGGAGTGTCGATGAATGACATCCCATACTTTGATAAAGCATCAAATTCTACAACATACTCTAAAATTGACATCTCTCCTTGCCTATCAGCAACTTGCTAAACATCACCAATTTCTGAAAACTTGAAATAAACTTCTCTTCAAACCTTGCTCTGAACTGGTCCTAAGTAAATTGATCTTCTGGGATAGTAATGGTAATAGCATTCCACCAATTCATAGTCCCCCTTGGGGATGTCTAGAGGCCAGCTTTCTCTTCATAGCATCATCCACTTCCATATCCCAAAAGATGGGCTCACAAGTATCAATCCAATCTTGCACTTCTATAGATGATTATGTTTCATCGAATGGCTTTCCTTCTAGAGAAGAATAATCTTTGATCAACTTGGAAAAATCAACCCTAGGCACTTGCACGGGAGCACCTCTACCAACGGCCATGCTAAGAACATTCCCTATCATATTCGCCATCACAGCATTGAACATAGCCTGAATATCAGGCGCAGCACTCTTGATCATGCTCCTTCTTCAACCTCTAAAGCAAAATTCCTTACAATAATCCTCATGTGTCATCTCATTCTTATCTATAACAAGAATGATCAGTCTCTTATAAATAAAACTGTGTCTATGGTGCTCATGTGCATGCGACTTATACTATATAATATATTCCTATATGGCGTTGTAAACCAAAACATATAATAAGTATGCACTCTCTCGTATACACACACACACTCTAGATCCTGTCTAAGGCGATAACTCCTTCCTTATCTCTACTGGATTAAGTTATCAACTCAGGTTAATCACGTAACCAATGCTCTGATACCAAATTTGAAAACCACCCTATACCACTAGCACCAACTGTATACAAATCGTATGCTGCTGTCGTAAAGAGACGACATAAGTAGATCATCAAAGTTGAAAAATGAAACCAATGCAATGTATAACTTTTGTATATCTCACAACTCACGTATAAAATATAATACCTTAGATATAACAAAAGAAACAGTAATTACGATGTGAACTAATCATCAGAGTATAAGATCTACATAGTTATACATTAAGTGTACTAGAGTTGATACAATGGAAAGAAGCTCAACAACTATCTCAAATACAAGGAAATAAGTAGTGTCCACTAAGGCTTCCCAGTGCTGCATGGTGGAATAAGCATAGAAATCCATATAGGTATATAATACGAGATAACTCCATCCAACTCACCGTCCACACACCTACTACGTCACCAAAACGTTTAATCTAGTCTACTCATTTAAGAGTACCCAAGATAATAAGAAGCACGACATAAAATCTTGGGTTGGACAATAGTCTAGTGTGAGCGGTAAATGAATCTCAAAATAATATACTGGTAAATATGATAAGGAACAAGAGTACACGAACCATACTTGACCTGTCCCTGCAACCATAGAGTTAATATATGACACTATAATATGTTAATCTATAATATCATAAAGGTACTGTACAAAATAAAATGGTAGATGTCTAGATATCCCTATCTCCGGTACCTACGCCTAATGATTTCACCAGTGATAGTCCACTAAATAAAGAAACCAAAGCAACCATATCATCCTTCTAGCAATACTAACTATCACTCCTTTCTATGCCCTGAATATACGATAAATTGTATGGCCCCCATGTCAGGGACTTATGGAAATCCCAATTTCATTATATTCTCTTATCACGCAGCCTAAATCTTGATATGTGTCCCATAGCCTAAGTCAGACACTAGACCCAAAGCCATTGTTCCAAGGTATATAGATCCCTCAATTGACCCATGGGCATCCCACTTCAACTATAACAGAAAACATTTCGAGTATCAATGATTCCTTAAAACAAATACGTCCGAGCTCTCCTCTTGCTCAATCCAATATCCAAGAACTCCCACGTTCCCATTCTATATCTCTCTCCTTTATCAAGCCGCTATCTTCGGTACCTACTCCCCTTATGAGTCACAAACCGAAGATACATAACTTTCATCAGGCTATACATCACCATCTAACCTAATTTGAATGACCCAACATCTCCAATACGATCTACAAAATAGCAACACCCTTAATTTTGATTAACATTAATTAGGATATTTAATTTGGTAAATAAAATAAAAAATGTTAGGTTACCAGGAGAATGAGATTTGATAATTAAAATGGGTCGTGCCTTAATCAATGAGTTAATAGGATTGATTATAACTTAAATAAGAAAGAGGAATTCATGTGAAGGGCAAAATAGGAATATTCCATATTTCCTAAACATAAACCCTTACATTTTCTTCTTCCACATTCACATTCATTCACACAAATTAAAAGAAACACAAGGCCGACCATTACTAAAGAGCTCAAAGAGGAAGAAAAGTTAGGAAATCAGGATTTAGCTTAGGAAAATCAATTCTAAACTCAAATCCAATCATTCTTTAACAAATCAAGGTGAATAATGATTACCCATCTCAAGTATGCTTATTTATTTTTGGTTTTAAGATTCAACCTGAATCTTATTTGTGTTATTATGCTATAATGTGAACGATCGATGATTATATGCTTACTGATGATTTTGTTGGATTTATTTATGAAATTAGATAATATATTTAAGTGTGAAAACCTATCACATGACACCTAAATGACTTGAAATTTAGATATGACGTTAGAAACATTATTTTAGAAGTGATTCTTTAATTTCACGAATTTCCAATCATGTATGAATATTTTATGAATTTCCTAAGTAAGAAAAATGATTTATTTTATGTTTTAATTATAAAAAATAACTAAATAATGTTTTTTGGACTCAAAATATTTATATTTTAAAGAATATGATGAATTTTATTAATTATGAGTTTTGGAGATTTTTCCATGTTTTTGCGATTTATTATGAATTTATTAGGCTAGAAAGCCCAATAATTATATTAAAATATTAATATAAAATTAAGCATTGCAAAAAATATTCTGGGAATGTAATTTCTGGTCCATAGTAGATTTCTAAAAAGAAAATTGTAATGTATGTTCTAATAAATAACAATTTGATAAAGAATAAGAGTTGATAAAAAGAAATTACTTCTATAGCAAATTTACAATTTTTATAATGATTACAGGAATTGTCATTGCTATGTCATTGATGCCGCAACCCATCTATGCTACACCTATGCTTTCAAACACTAACCAATGGTGATGCATACAATATCAAACCAGGTTGGTCTACAATGAATCAACATTGGTTGAAGTGGGAAGTATTGGCTCAATGTCGACATTAATGCCAGCAACATTGGTTATCCTGCAAGTTTTCAATGACAACTCCTTATACTATGATGCCACACCTACCTATGTTGGCATTAATGTTCATAGCGGCAACGGTGCCATTTATCTTCATTATTACTTCAAGGCAGCAATGCTACTACTATATATTTTGACATTCTTTTCTTTAAGGAAATGATACCACTAATGCAGTATAGTGATAATGTGTGTTTTGGACATAATGCCGCTATAGGTCATTTTCAACATTGATTTTCTTATGGCAATAATGCCGCCTTGCCTTTTGACATTCCCATAACACTAAATTATAAATCTTTATACTATGCAAAACAAATAACTATGCCGCTTATAGTGGGCAATCATATATATTTATGATATGTGACATAAATGGTTTTGGCCTTATGCCTTATGCTTTATAAATCAAATGCTTTAACATGGTTTCGATATAAAAGGGTGCAACAATCGCATAGCATTTATGTCATTGCTGGATTTTATCAATTCGAATGGTTTTATTATATACTTCATAGTCGAAGGTTTTGAGGTGCAACAATCTCTAAGCGATTTCAAAATTCATCGATGTTATTTTATGAAAGCATATATAACTTGGCATAATATTTTTGGATAATGTAATGGGCCAACTTTTCCATGCTTTGAGTATGATTTCAAGAGTTAAATCAATTATAAAGACGTATGTTTTCAAGTAAATAAAAAGGGTATTTAGCCCAGAACTTTAATAAAGAGATTATTGTTCTTGTCTCCTTTGGATAAATTATGATATGATAGATTGACTCAATGTTTAGAGAATAGAAAACAAGATAATGGAAATCCTGTAGGGTAGCACCCTATACTTCAACTGATAGCCCTAGTTGGTATTCGTCCACAATTCCAATGTGTAGAGTTTTATTAAGGGTAAAAGTAGGTTTATATATAGAAAGGAATACATAACTTATATAGGTTATTAGTTGCCCTGCAAAAACATTAGGTTCATATTGAGTCTAGCAAAAGTATGAGATAGACAGAAAAGTTAGGATAACACTAAGATAATTATGTTTAGATAGACAGCCTAGTTTTCTCCTAAATGGTAAGTTGGAGAATTTTGGTATATTTGGTAGGCCCGAGTCACCATATGTTTGTACCAACCTAAGAAAACTATGAAGTAGAGCAGATTAGTCAGGTTTATCCATTTAATATGCATGCATATGATTGTTTTATGTTTATATAACCATTGTGAATGCAAAAGCATGATTGTGATTGACATATTTTAAGAAGATATTAGTGAGGGGAAAACTCGTTCCGCTCAGTTGCTGGTCTCACTAGATATCTATTATCGAGATAGCATATTATTATTTATACTAGACTTTTTATCTAACCCAATGTATTTGTTTTCCCCTTTAACTCTCGGGCGCTCATTTGAATAGTTTGAGAGCAAGGTTTCTAAGTTCTTGGTGAATAAAGCTTCAAAAGATGTGCAAGTGGTAGAGCTAGCTATTTAGAAGTCTATTTATGTCTGTTATGTTGTTATCATTATGTTTGAACGTATTAATGGCAGAAATTATATCTGTCCAGTAGTAAAATTTAATTAACTTAGGGGGCATCCTTCTATGTTGCTCTTGGAGTATTTTGTAATAGTTATATTTTATCTGAACCTGGGCACTGTTTTTGGGAATATGTAATGAATATGGAAATTATTAAAGAAATGTGTTTTGAAAAATTTCGTATTCCTATAGTTCTGATGTTAATGATACTATTAACTGAACTCATTTTGTCAGTGGAGAATAATAGCATTGATGACTGCAGCATCAATAGAGCTTATTTCCGAAATGGGTGACGTTACAACTTGGTATTAGAGCAAAGGTTTGTGTAAAACTAAAAGAATTTTGAACTTTAAAAGAGTTTTGAAAACATAACACAAATAAATCAGAGAATAAAATTGGGGTATGGGATAAAGCTATAGTAACGTATTTGTATTTGCTATATATAAGTATATATCCTATCGTTATTCTTTCCTCTCTCTTAGACCGTTCTTTTATATCTTACTAAGTTTCGAATGCAGATTTAAGGAAAATAAGACATGGAGGCATTAAACTGAAGAGTGAATATCGGTGGAGGAAGCACCACAACCAATGGATATTTCAGGCCAATATTAGGAGGAATCCATGTTGACAAACAATTGCATGTAGGAGTTGAAACCCCATCGGTGAATATGGGAGCTATGTATCAGTTCTTTGTCCACATGATGCACGCAAAAGATGAAACAAGATTAGTTTGTGGTAATGCTGAAGGAGCAAATCCTGAAGTTTTGATTGTCAACAACTATGCTATTTTGAGTTATGTAAGAGTTGGAGGAAAGCCATTTATTGGACTGAGGATGCTATTGAAATAGAGAATCAAGTACTTCATTGTGAAAGGATTTTTCCTGATTTAGGTCTGAATGACGAGAAGAAGAGGGGAATAGCTTCTAGATAATTGCAAGGAGGTGCATTGTACTGGCGGAACAGTGTAACTGAGAACTTGACTTGGGAAGAGTTCAAAAGGTTATTCGAGGAAAGATTCATGTCTGAAACAGCCATGTCTGCTTTGCTAAGAAAGTTTTCTGAGTTGGAGCAAGAAGATATGACAGTGCTTGAGTATGCGACTAGATTTGAGAAGTTGTCCAAATGTGGATATGCAATCATGGATAATGTGATTAAGAGGAATGAGAAGTTCAGTAGAAGATTGAAACTAGAGCTTGCCATAGCAACATTATTGCATCTTAGAGACCCTTATGATGTAGTAGTGGAGATGGTATTAAGGAGTATAGATATGCTTGTGTTGTTTAGTAATAACAAGCCGGTAGAGGCTCAGGGCAGTCAAAGTTAGAAAATAAAGTTCTTTCAGAAAAAGAAGCTCGAAAGGGTAGAGCTGCCAAGAAAGGAAAAGCTAATGTTGTTTGCTTTATATGTGACAAGAAAGGGCACTTTGCCAATGAGTATCGTTCTAGTGATGGAAAGAAGGTCATTGGAAGGAAGAACATCAAGTGTTTCAATTGTGACCATATAGGTCATTGCTAGAATTAGCGCAAAGAACCAGCTAAAGTTGAGAAAGGAAATTTTTTTGCTTTGGAACCATCAACTTCGAGACCAATAGAAGAGGAGATGAGAAATGCTACGATGGAAGGTACGTTTTTTGATTCATGGCATATGTGTTAGAGTATTGTTTGATACCGGCGTATCACATTCTTTTATCTCTCCTTATTTGGTAGATAAGATTAGTTTAGAACCATCATGCCTTGTTACTTCCTTAAGGGTTGCGAGTCCAATATGAGGGTATGCAACTTTTGAAATGAGATGTGCCCATTTAGAGTTTGAGGTGTTAGTTTATATGTTTGCCTACAGTTTACATGTGTTTGATTCTGCAGGCTTTGGAATTTTATTGGGTATGGATTGATTACTTAAATATGATGCTAGGATATTTTTCCAAGATAGAAAATATTACGAAGACACTGTAATGCCGCCTTTTCGATCCTTAGAAGTCGACACTAATACATCTATGGTATTCACATGTCAAGCATCAAAGTGTCGAAAAGATGGACTGTTAGGAGGAAATGAAAGAAAAGACATAGCAGAATCTCATATCATGATGAGTAATATATAATATACAATAGATATCTACAAAAAGAAAAATGGTAATATATGTAAAGAAAATCAGAGTACACTAATCTATCATCGACCTAGAAATTATAACAACCTGTCCTCACAATTGCTAGCAAATACAACCATCACATGTAGCAGAAAATAAAATATATGTGAGTATGTTTGGGAGGCCTCAAGCTCGTCCCCAGAAGCTCCAAGCATCCAAAGCTAAATCTGAAAATATGCTTGGTCTGACCCGAGCATTATAAGAAAAATAACGTCCAGATCAGTCTAGTAAACTAGCATTAGAAAAACACACCACAAATGGATTTTTATATTATAAAACCCTTTAAATTAAAGGTATCCCATAAGACTATGCTGTATATAATTATGGATGTGCTTTTATCTTACGATATCCAATCCATTTCAAATAAAGAATCCAGTGATATTATAATAATGTCTAGGGTTGAAAATAAATATATAAAATAGCTGGAATGCTTGCATCTCACATTCTAGCATAGTTGAGCATAACTACTCTGTACGGTGCTTATCGAAGAGTGGATTCCATATAATAACAAGGCTATTAGGGTATCACCTACCATAGTACACCTCTAGAAAAATGTACCGAGGGCCTCACATGGACTCCCTGCAAATCAAGATTGGCATACCCCTTATAGGATAATACCAAATATTTCATCACCTCAGTTGCTTTGCAACCTATCTTGAGAACTCTCATCCATAACCAAATTCATAAATATATATACGTAGAAGTGTATTATGGCAATACCCCGATGGATGCGACCCACATAGCCCTAAAGCATATCACATGTTCTAGTCATTCCCAGTTGTTGAGGGATAAGACTACACTTTTACCTTTTTGATGGCGATCCCACTTGGAATACTAACACTGCCCTTCAGGAAGTAATGCAGTACCAGTATTCGTCCATACATGTTGTTTGGGATATGAGCAAACCAAAGGCACTGCTACTTGTACTACATCCTTTTAAGAATCACCCTCAGTATTAGCAGCAAGTAGCCCTTGCACTTCAAAGAACTTCGATTTCATTATCTTCAAGAAGTATTCAATTCGAATGCTTATGCTGGTTCAAAGTGGTTTTCAGATAATATATCTGATCCCGATCTGTCTGAAATGGCAATGATAAAATGGGCCAACATTTGATAGTTGGTTATTTAACTAATGAGCAATTCAACCAGAAATTTAACCAAGCATGGTTAAGCATAAAGCAACCACTAAGCCTCTTTAATTAACCTTTCCATTAATTTAGACCACTTTGTAAATACTTATGTTAAAATACCTTTACAAAGATATACACAATTCCCCTCCACACTTTTCAGTTCTTGAAAATATTTGGTATACTATTCTCAACTGCATAAGTATATTCACAAAACACTACACTTTTGAAACTTAGGAAAACTTTTCTATATACTTATATCAACAATATATGCATATTAACCAAATGATACATTTCCTATACTTAGAAAACGTACCCATATACTTATCTCAATGGTATAGTATATTCACAATCTTATGGAATTCATTTCCAAAGCCATACTTATTTTGGTTAAACTAATGTAACTTAAACATTGACAATAATAATATATCCAAAACATTTCTCTTTTAGCGAAAGTAAATAGATCGTATAGAAATTGGCCCAAATATATTTATCACCACTTCTAGATTTCAAATAGTATCTCTTGATTAACAATGAGATCGGACAAATCAGAAAACTAATTTAGCCTCGATACACATTCTTAGTTCTCAAAATAGAGACATGTTTCCATACCTCGGAATTTGGTGTTAAATAAAGAATACTTTCCATACTAGCATTTTTTTTTTAAATTTCCAAATTTATTTAATAACTCCTTTATAAATATCCTTTATATTATTTATAAAATTCTTTTTATAAAACATCTTTTATAACATATTATTCATAAAACTCATTTTATAAATTCCTAAATTCATTTATAAAACTCCTTTTATAAATTGCTAAATAAAATTATAAAGCTCCTTTTTATAAACAAAAACCAAATATAAAAACCAAACCTAAATATAAAACAAACTCCAAAATATAATTATAAAACTCATACACTTTCCATAACACAACCATTCCATTTATTTCAATAAATTCACAACTGTGATTTATTTCTCAAATTTATCAAATGAAAATATTTTCTCTTTTATAAAATACTCGGTATAAGTCTGTTCTTTTATTATAACATTTTATATAAAATGTTTCACAAATATTTATTCTAAAATATTTCTATATTTTTTTACAAACAAAATCACTCTAAAATAAAAGGTCCTTTTTATTTCCCTTAAACTAAACATTCCTTATATAATAACTTCGTATAAAGATAAATACTTTCCAAAATGATTTTTAAAACATTCACACACACACACACACACATATATATATGTTAGAAAAAATGATAGAAGAAGTTGAAGTAAAATAGAGAAGTATAAAAACTATTATTTAATATAATATCATAAAAAATACAAAAGGCAGATTCAAATCATTTCTAGAATCAAACGAAATTAAGTATATTCTTAAAAAAATGTATTGAGCCCATTTGTCATTGTAGCACTTAAAAATGATATTTTTACCATTTTCTCTAAAAATATTCAACTTTTAATATATGTCAGTGCAAAATCCAATATGGCTAAACTACCCAATTTTAACAATTACAATCTATATACAACTGAAATAAAAATAACAGGAACATTACCAAAAATTCAAAAAAAACAAAGTCGAGAAATCCAGATTTCTCTATTAAATTACTATACCTCCAATTTAAATGTCAATCGCTTTTCAAAAGTGGATATCTAACCAAATCAACCAAATATTCATCTAAATACAAACAGTAAATTTTATCTACTATATATTATATCGATTATTAAAAAAGGTGAGTTTAACTCACCAAAATTCCTATGGATGCTTAGGCGTTCCAGTTTGAACTAAAATCGAATGACGTTCGATTTTATCTAAATCGCTCCAAACAAAACTAATTCCATCGCATAGCTATCGCGATTACGAATGCAATGCAAAAGACCTGTGTCTCGATTGGACCTGGTATGAGAGATTATTAAAATTATAAGATTGGAGATTAAATTGTGCAATAAATTACTAATTACATTTTTAAACCTTCAATTACCATTTTAAAACCATCCCTCCAACTACCTAATTGTCAAATTCCTGTGCAAGATTGTCGTGCATAAAAAACCCACCATGGCAGTCATCCCTTTCTTCCTCACCCCCTCCATTCTCGAGGAAACCAAGACAGGTCAACTCTGTTCAACTCTACTATCCATCCTATCTCCGGCCGCCACCACCATGGTATGTTCGACCCCCTTACACGAAACATGTCTGCAACCCTTGTATGCAACCTCCATAATTTTGCAACTCCCAAACCATGGTTGCACATCACAAAACTCGACTTATATACGCTAATCCCTTCCACGAACCCAAATCCAACATCAATTTGACCAATCTTCGCCTAAATCAAGAGCTAATCCATACCCTAGTCTCTAACACTCACGCCACTCACTGCTTCTCACTACCGCACCTCCAACCTATTACCGAACTCATCTAGTCACATATCAAAGCAAAGATCTAGGCTCAACGAGATCAAACAAACTTGTTTTAGAATTTTCATCAAGTATGTGGTGAGATTTTGATTTTTGAAGCTTGCTTTTTTTCTTGGTTTTTGGTTTTGATGGAACGGTAGAAAGTGAAGATGAAGCATGCGGAAATGCTTTTGCCTAAGTATTGAGTCATACTTATCCCGCAATTTCCGACATCTCAGCGCACAGATTTTCGCCTACGTACAAACTGTGAATGAAAAAACAAAAATACGATCACGTTCAAACATCGAGGTGACCTCAAAATAATAATAATAATATACGCTGGTTAACTGATTTCATAAAATCACAAAAATACCGTCGTTTGTCAAGTCGTCAAACGATTAACTTAAATATTTTTTAAATTAAAAATTATGAAAAAAATTAAATTAATTAAATTAAAAATATGTCAATAAAAATAAAGTCGTTATAATAAGAATAAATTTTCCTATTAATTATTTTTGCAAATAAATTTACAAAATGAGTTCACCGTTATTATTTATTAATAAAAGGAAGTTAAATAAACCAATAAATCCGTTTAATTAATTTTCAATTCAAAATCTGGATATTTTGAATCACTGCTCTAATATTAAATTCACAATTCAAATATGTAAATAATCCACATACATGAATTCAAGTTTTCAAACTTTAGAAACGGATTATTTCAATATTTAAAATTAAATTAAATATTCAACATCAAACGGTGAAATTACGGGTTATCGCATTCTCCTTCCCCTTAAAAGAATTTCGTCTCTAAATTCCAAAAGTAAGAAAAATGTCTCTTAACCCTTAAGCTTTCCCGATAAATTAGTTGAAATGGTTTATTAAATTTCCAAGTCTCTTAAAGTCATGGAAATTTTGACAGCAGTTCCATTACACGGCTCGATTCGAAAAACTACAACTTGCCTCAAAGGGCCCAAACTAAGAAAACAAAACAAAAACCAATTGGCCTATCATATCTCGGTCATAAAACTATCAACAATAAAACAATAATATAAACATGTACCTGTTAGTCGAGCAATTAAACTATACTTATAAAACCAAAAGCATCAAACTATCCCTTTGCTTTCATAAACATGTATCTTACTTACAAATGATATCAGCCATATAATTTGCATTTTCAAATGTTAACAACCTATAGTTTATTAAAGCACGTACGTTGTACATATACCATCCGTAGGCAATATCATATTCGATCATCCGCTCAATCACACAAATCTTATTCCTAAACTAGTATCGCTCACTCGACCACTCTATTGCATACACAGATCTGGTTCCTTGATTTAAAACTTCCGTGCTCCTTGCATAGCTGTATACTACGATAGAAAACTTTAAAATCAAATCAGAAATCTGTATCAAGTGTTCGCAATCAAGTCTCAAGTGAAAATCCAAACTCAGACTGGTGTAAATCATCTTGAAATCATGTACTCGAATCTGGATCAGAAACAGTTATGCAGATAAAATGATCTATGTACAACTTATGTATTTATTCAATTGATCTAACTTGCATATTTATTCAATTGGTCTCTTAACTATACCAATATTTTTTTTCCAATTCAAATTCATTTACACATCTAGTATATTTCCTTTTATACTAAGATACTTACAAACGAATTCATAAAAAATTGCTTAAATTTGTAATCATCTTATAAAACAGAACTTTGGTTTATCAACACTTTCGAACTTAAATTCATATTTGTATAACACTCTTCTACATCCTAAGAGTATATATATAATTCCAGATTTGTTTTACTTTGCCAAGATACCCAACAAATATAAAATTTTGTTTCAACTTACTATTCCATCAAATTTATAAGTTATAAAAAACTTGTCCTTTTATATTTTCACAAAACGCTTAGCTAAATTTATATCAACTCGGAAGTTTTCTTCTGTCCAAAATCATTGAAAATTCCATTTCATTTTTAACAGATGAGAATTACTAAATAATAAATCAAAATGAGATGCACCAAACCAATGTATCCTAATCAACAGGATACATAAGTCTATAATATTGCTTAACTGAAAATTTTAAGAACTAAACACTAGGTTTTTTTATTTCAAAACATTTTGAAATAATAAAAATATACATATCTCCTTTTCATATATCAAATCATAATTTCAAAATTTCAAAAAAAAATTATTTTAACAAAACATTTCTATAGCAAACAACTTTGGTAGCAATCCATCACGATGATGCTGCAGTCATCACCAGCCGATGATGCTGCAGTCATCACCGAAATTATTTTTTAGCGACTGAACTGAGTTCAGTGTTTCCTTATCTCCTTTATAACCCTTTTAGAATTCTCTATTCAAAAATACTTTTAAATAATAATTATTGTCATTTTTCCAAAATTTTGAAAGACAATTTTTCAAATTATCGGGATTTAAGTTCTCAAATTCTTAGCTCAAATCATTTTAATTTATAAGCTCTATTTATAAATCATACTTATAACAATTTGCTTTCTTATATAAACGTTCAACAATTGTTTATCTTTGTATAGATTATAATAAATAACCCTTATTAAAATTAAATTTAAACCCAACATTATCACTTACACCTTATAGAAAAATTGTGAAACTGAATTCATAAGGTGTTCATAAATAATTTAACCAAACAAAAAAAATGCCCATAAACTATCTAGGCACCACTAATCAACAATAAATGATAATAATTGAATATTATACTTTACTAACAAACAAACACATCTCCACTTACTATAACTATTTCTGAAAATTATTCCTTCATATATAAAATATAATCTAGGTAAAATTACTTCGTTTACCCATTTTCAAAACAATACTATTTCAATTTTCCATGTTTAATTGTTTAGAAACCCCCATCAATACCATGGCATTCTACGTACCGATTAGAATTCATAAAACACTGAATAGATAATTCAACATAATATAAAACGTTTTATACCACTCACAAATACGCACTTATATATAATACACTTACTCATTCTAGGGTGTCACTTACCCTATCTCTAATGAGTCTACCTCACCAAAGCCTAGGTGTTCACTTAGCCTAAGCTCTGATAACACATGTAACAACCAGCCTTTTCGATTCTCAAAGTCAACACTAATACATCCACGGTATTTACATGCTGATCATCTAAGTACCAAAAAGACAGATTGTTGGGGGAAAAGAAAGAAAAGATAGAATAGAATCTCACATCATGATGAGTAATATATAATATACAACAGATCTTTACAAAATAAAACTATAATATGCATACAACAAATTAGAGTACACTACTCTATCGTCTGTCTGGACTGTTATAACAATCTGTCCTCACAATTGTTGACAAATATAACCATTTCATGTAGTGGAAAGTACAATATTTGTGAGTACGTCATGGAGGCCTCAACTTATCCCTTCAAGCTCCAAGCATCCAACGTTAAATATGAAAATATGCTCGGTCTGACCGGAACATCATAAGAAATGCTCGGATCAGTCTGTTAAACCAACATAAGAAAAACACACCAAAAATTGATTTTTATGCTACAAAAACCTTTCAAATTAAAGGTATCCTGTAAAACCACGCCGCACATAAATACGGATGGGTTTTTCCCTTTTGATAACCAAAACATTTCAAATAGAAAATCCAGTAATATTATAATAATATCTCGGGTTGAAAACAAATATATAAAATAGCTGGAATGCTTGTATCTCACGTTCCATCATAGTTGAGTACAACTAAGTCCGTACGGCTCTTATTTGAGAATGGATTCTATACATTGACAAGGCTACGGGGGTACCGCCTGCCATAGTACACCTCAAGAAAAATATACCGAGCGCCTCACATGGATCCTTGCAAATCAGGACCCGCCTATTCCTTACTGGATAGTACCGAATATTTCATCACCACGGTTGCTTTACAACCTTTCTCAAGAGCTATGATGCATAACCAAATCCATATATATATATATATATATATATATATATAAGTGTGATGACAATACCCTAATGAGTGCGACCATATGGCCTTGAAGCATATCCTCTATTTTATTCATTCTTGATTGTTGAGGCTTGAGGCTACACTTTTACCTTGATAGCAATCTCACTAGGAATGCTAACGCTACCCTCCAAGCAGCAATGCAGTTCCAGCATTCATCCATACAAGTTGTTCAGGATATGAACAAACCGAAGGCACTACTCCTATTACATCCTTTTTGGAATCACCCTCAAGATTAGTAGCAAGTATCCCTTACACTTCAAAGAACTCCATCTTCGATTTCATCATCTTCAAGATGTCTTCAATTTGAACGCTTATGCCAGTTCAAAGTGGTTTTCGAATAATATATTTGATCTCGAATTCTGCAAACCGACAACGATAGTTTTAAAAATGGGCCAACTTTTGATATCGATTATCTAGCAATCAAATAAACAAACAATTCAACCATAGATTTAACCAAGCGTGGTTAAGTACAAAGCAATCACTAAGCCTCTTTAATTAATCTTTCCATTAATTAAAACTACTTTGCAAATACTTGTATTAAAATACCTTTACAAAGATATATTTACAAATCCCTTCTACTCTTTTCAATAATCGAAAATATTTGATATATTTATCTCAACTACATAAGTATATTCATAAAAAACTACAGTTTCAAAACTTAGGAAAACTTTTCCATATAGTTACCTCAACAGTATAAATATATTCATAATCTTATAAAGGATTTCATTTCCAAATCCATACTTATTTGGGTTAAAAAAATGTAACTTAAACATTAACAATAATAATAAACCCAAAACATTTCTCTTTTGGCGAAAGTAAATAGATCGCATAGAAATTGGACCAATATACTTACCACCACTTTTCGATTTCAAACAATACTGTCTCTCGATTAATAATGAGATATAACAAGTCAAAAAGCTAAATTTGCCTCGATACACTTTCTTAATTCTCAAGATAGAGACGAGATTCCATACCTTGGAATTTGGTGTTAAGTATAGAAAGAATACTTTCCATATCACCGTAATTTTTTTAAATGATCGTTTATGTAAATCTAAACTCAGCCATTTTATAAATCCCAATTTATGAAACGCCTTTATAAAAAACCTTATTTTTACAAACTCCTTTTATAAAAATAATATTTATAAATTCCTTTATACATATTTAACCATAATTATAACCTCCATTTTATAATTTTCCAAATTTATTTAATAACTCCTTTATAAACATCCTCTATATTATTTATAATACTCTTTTATAAAACTTCATTTAAAAAATATTATTTATAAAACTCAATTTATAAATCTCGTACTCATTTATAAAACTCCTTTTATAAATTTTTAAATATAATTACTAAACTCCTTTTTATAAGCAAAACTCCAAATATAAAACCAAAACCCAAATATAAAACAAACTCCAAAATATAATAATAAAACTCATATACATTCCATAATACGATCATTCCATATATTCTAATAAATTAACCGCTGTGATTTTTTTCTCAAATTTATCAAATGAACATGTTTTATCTTTTATAAAATACTCTTTATAAATCTGTTCTTTGACTATAACATTTTATATAAAATGCTCCATAATTATTTATCCTAAAATATTTCTATATTCTTTTAAAAACAAAAATCACTTTAAAATAAAAGGCAACCCCTTTTTATTTCCTTTAAAAGTAAACATTCCTTATATAATAACTTTCCTATGTAGATAAATAATTTAAAAAATGAGTTTTATAACATTCACATGTATACATATATTAAAAAGAATAGCAGAAGAAGTTAAAGTAAAATAGAGAAGTATACAAACATATTCACATATATACATATATTATTAAATTCCTATAACTTCAATTTAAATGTCAATCGCTTTTCAAAGTGGATATTTAACCATATCAACCAAAAATTCATCGAAACAAAAATAGTAAATTTTATCTACTATATATCATACAAATTATCTAAAAAGGTGAGTTTAACTCAACAAAATTCCAGTGGACGCTTAGGCATTCCAATTGGAACTAAAATCGAACGATTTTAGCCAAAATTTCACTTGCTTTAAATTCAACCAAACAAATTACATCAGGTAGCTATCTCTATTACGAGTGCAATGCAAAAGGTCGTGTCTCGATTGGACCTCGTATGGGAGAGTTATTCAAATTATAAGATTTGGAGATTAAATTATATAATAAATTACCAATTACATTTTTAAACCTTTAATTACCAATTTAAACCTTTCCCTCCTAATTCCTAATTATCTGATGCCTATATAAGAATGTTGTGCACAAGATCTACCATGGCATTCACCTCACTCCTCCTCACTCCCTCTAAGCTCGATGAAACCAAGATCCGTCGACTCTGTTCAACTCCATTGCCCATCCTCTCTCCGACCATCACCACCATCATACATCTGAATTCATCACGCGAAACGCATCCACAGTCCTTGTACGTGACCTTCGTAATGATGCAGCTCCCAAACCACGGTCGCACTTCACGAAACTCAGTCTATAGGTGCTACTCCCTCCACGAACCCAAATCCAACATCAATTTAGCCAACCGTTGCTTGGATCAAGAGCTAACCGAAACCCTAGTCTCTAACACTCAGGCCACTCACTGCTCCGCACAGGCGCACTTCCAACCCATCACTGAACCCATCAAGTTGCATACCAAAATGAAGATCTAGGCTCAATGAGATCAAAGAAACTTATTTAAGAATTTTTCATTGAGTATATGGTAAGATTTTGATTTTTGAAGCTTGCTATTTTTCTTAGTTTCTGATTTTGATGGAACAGTAGAAAGTGAAGAGGAAATGTATGGAAATGCCTTTTCCTAAGTATTGAGTTATACTTAATTCACAATTTTTGGCATCTCGCCGCTTAGCTTTTGGTCTATGTACGAACCGCTAACGACAAAACAATAATACAATCATGCTCAAAACAATGACGTGACCTCAAAACAATAATAATATACATTGATTAACTGATTTTGTAAAATCCTAAAATTACCGTCGTTTGTAGAAAAATCATCAAAAGATTAACTTAAATATTTTTCAAATTAAAAATTATAGAAAAATCGAATAAATTAAATACATCAATAAAAATCAAGTCCTTATAATAAGAATGGATTTTCTTATTATTTATTATTGCACATAAATTTACAACATGAATTCAATGTTATTATTAATTTTTTAGCAAAGCTAGAGAGGTGGGCTGGTCCCCTACCAGTTTTTATTGCGACAAACAATAAAAAATGGACATGAAACAAGATTCATGACCAAGATAACAACAGGAAAAAGAAAAACAAAATAGGCACACTAGGACAGATAAGCTCCCACTACACATTACCATAACAAGAGCATATAGAATGCATAGTGGACACAAAGAAAGAAAAAACATGCACACGAAATAAAAGACAAACACTAGGCCAAGACTAGAGGCCAACATCATGTGTAGAGAAACCATGCACACTATCATGAACCCATAAGCAATTGCATACATGAGCCTATTCCATAATACAAGACCATTCAAGCTCTGTCCTTTAAAACATCAATTATTCCTCTCCTCCCATAACGCCGTCATATATTACTTAACAACCAAAAATACGATATCCTACCGTCTCACGTTCCACCTACTAGCCTTACGAAGGATATGGAATTCAGATGTAGTGATGCCTATGATGCCATTGACCCCACACTTATGCATCATAGCAGACCATATGCCCCGAAGAAACTCACAGCCAAAAAAAAGATGCTCAAAATCTTCAGTAGCCATAGTACAAAGCCACGCCCAGTGTCAACTTTCATACCAAAAGATAGGAGCTTTCTTTTGGTTAGAAGAGCTTTGTTAATAACTTTCCCGGCATCAAATTGTCCATGCTAGAAGAATGTGAAGCCCTAAAATTTTACACCATGGAAAAGTAGTCATAGCTTCAGTTTTGTGGATGAGACTATAGACCAACCCAGTACTATGAGTGCCCAAACAACTGTTAGCTGAGCTAAACTATACTAAACGATATTAACCACCTTATTACTAGATATGGGAGCCTGTAGCTTTCCATTCGATACAAAATTCACTGCTCTAGCATTCAGACCAATCCCGGATTGTTGTATTTCTTGAGACAAAAACCTAGATAGAACAAGGACATAGTCATACCATGGATCATTCCAAAAGCTGACCTGTCTTGAAGATGATATGTTGTGTTTGATAAGAGGCAAAATTGTCCTTCTAAGTATGGTAATTATTTATTAATAAAAAGGAGTTAAATAAGAACATTGAACCCATTTAATTAATATTCAATTTAAAATCCAGATATTTTAAATCACTATTCAAATATTAAATTCATAATTCAAATACTAAAATAATCCCTATAATTGAATTCAAGTTTTAAACTTTAAAAACCAATTATCTCAATATTTAAATTTAAAATAAATATCCAAAATCACATGACAAAATTCTAGGTTATTACAAACACCCTAATAATAGCGATCGAATTATATACTTAGTAGAGAACTCAAATTTTGATGAATGTGCTTTATTGGGTGTAGTGGAGGAGGAAGACGAGTTGAATCGAGTTTTTTAGTAAGATAATTTGTAGATGTCTTTGAGCCAGTGACAGGACTACCGTCGAAACGAGGTATTGAGTTTTGAATTGATCTTATGCTTGGATTTGAATCCATAAGTAGCCTAGCAGAATGACATCTATTGAGATGAAAGAGTTAAAGGTGTCGTTGGTGGACTTAGAAGGAAAGAGTTTCATTAGACCAAGTATTTTGCCTTAGGGAGCTGCCATGGTATTTGCAAAGAAACCAGATGGGTCATTGAGATTATGTATCAATTATCGTAAGTTGAATGAATATATGATAAAGAATTGATAACCTTTTTCGAGAACAAATGATTTATTTGATCATTTGATTAGAGCCGAAGTATTTTGCCAATTGGATTCGGCGACAAATCCCATCAACTAAGGTTGGCGGAGGACAACATTCCATTCACAACGTTTCGAACAAGATATGGTTCGTGCAAGTGGTTAGTAATGCCATTCAGTAACTAATGCACTTGCTTTCCTTGTAGACTTAATGAGTTAAATTTTTCAAGAGCACCAGGATAGGTTTATGGTGGTATTCATTGATGACATTTTGACATATTATAAGAATGAGCAAGATCATGAGACTCACCTTATAATAGTGCTTCTGATATATTGAAATAGCATCAGTTGAAAGCCAAGTCTTCGAAGTGTCACTTTTGAAAAAGAGAAGTGAAGTTTCTTGTTCGTGTAGTTTTCGAGAAGGGGTTATTAGTAGATCTGGCTAAGATCGAAGCTGGTAGTAATTGAAAGAGACCCAGGACAATGATTGAGATAAACATTTTTCTTGGATTAGCTGGCTATTACCGGAGATTCATCAAGGATTTCTCACGTATAGCAGCACCGATGGCGAAAATAATAAGGAAGGATATGAAGTATTTTGGACTAACAAATATGAGAAGGAATTCTTGAAGCTGAAACATTTATTGACAAATGCGCCCGTATTAGTAGTTTTAGATGGGAATCAAGATCTGGTGGTATATGTTGATACATGCGGAACAGGATTAGGAATTTTGTTGATGCAAAGAGGTAAATTGATTTCCTATGCTTCTTAACCGCTTAGACCGCATGAAGTTAGATATCCGACTCATGATTTGGAATTAGCAGTTTTAATCTTTGTTTTAAAGGTGTTGAGACATGTCTTTTGGGATAAAGATTGGAGTTGTTTACGAATCGTAGGTCTTTGATATATTTATTCTCTTAGAACGAGTTGAATATGAGACAGCAGAGATGGTTAGAGTTTATAGTCGCTTATGATTTTGAAATTAAGTATACACCAGGGAGAAAAATAAAGTCGCAGATGCACTTAGTAGGAAACACCAGAATGTGGTATTAGCTATGTTAGTGGAGTGGAAAAATTAGAAGCATTGACTACTTGTAGTATCTAATTAAGATCGATGCTAGTTCTAATTATAATACTCCTATGTTAACTTGCTTCGATGTTCAACTAGAATTGGTCGAAAGGATTGCTTCTAAGCAAAGAGATTATTCATTATTAGCTGAAATAATTAAGAGGCTTGAAGGAGGAACTGAAATTAATGATTTAAAGGATTTCAGTCTTGACCAAAACAGATAGTTAAGGAAGAAAGGGTGATTGTGTGTTCCAGGAGTTAGAGACCTAGGGAAAGAGTCCTTAAGGGGTGTCATCAATCAAAGTTTATTATTCATCCTGGAGGAAATACGATGTATTAGGATATGAAGAGAAGTTTCTTCTACGAAGGTATGAAAAGGAATGTAGGCTTGTGGGTAAAGCAAGGTTTGAATTGCCAACAAGTAAAAGCAAAAAATCAAAAGCCAAGTGGATTGCTTCAACCTTTAGATAGACCAATATGAAAATAGGATTCTATATCTATGGCTTTCATTGATGGATTTCCAAGGTCGAATACGGAAAATGCGAGTATTTGGGTTATAGTGTATAGAGTGACTAAGACTGCACATTTCATTCCCGTTGAGCCGATAAGGACATTGCTTGTTTTGACTAAGTTATTTATAAAGAATATTGTTAGACTGCATGAAATTCCTGGTACTATTATCAATGACAAAGATTATTTATTTACTAGCGAATTCTGGAAGAGCCCGTAAGTGTTTTTTGGTACCAAGCTGAGAATGAGTACCGTTTATCCGCAAACAGAAGGAAAAACGGAAAGAGTTAACAAAGTCTTGGAAAATTTGTTAAGAGCTTGTGTGCTAAATTTTGGAGCATCGTTAGAAAATCACCTACATTTAGGTGAGTTTTCCTATAATAATAGTTATCATACTAGCATAGGGTGGAACCTTTTAAGCTTTTTGTGGAAGACCATGCAAATCACCCATATGTTAGTTAAAGACCGGATATAGATTAATTCTTTATCTAGATTTAGTAAGAGAACCCGTAGAAAAGGTTGAGTTGATCCTAGTTAGGATGAAGGATGCTCAGTCTAGGCAGAAAGGTTATGCAGATAGGAGATGAAAATATTTAGAATTCTCACTGGGAGATCATGTCTTCGTCAAAGTATCACCGATAAAAGGCGTAGCAAGATTCAAAAAGTCAGGGAAATCGGAACCTCGATTCATTGGACCGTTTCCTATTATGGAAAGGAACAGAACTCGCTTACAGGATAGATTTACCGAGCAATTTGGGAGGAGTCCACAATGTTTTTCATGTTTTTTATATAAGGAAGTGTGTTCGTGATCCAGAAACTACTATCGCTCTGACTACATTAGATGGTTTAGTGGTGGAACCGGATATGATTATTGTTAGGCAACCAGTTTGTTATTGTGTCTAGGGATAAGAAGAAGCTAAGTAACAAGACAGTCAGATTAGTAAAGGTCTTGGAGCAATAATGAGAGAAACTGTACTCGAAAGATAGAGGACATGATTAGGGACACTTATCCTGAGTTTTTGATGGTACGTTTTACCTCTGTGTTATATAATTTTTTATGCACCTTGTTGTAATTTCGAGGACGAAATTCTCTAAGGAGGGGAGTCTGTAACACCCTTAAGTTTGGTTAACGTTAATTAGGATATTCAATTAGATAAATAAAATAAAATAATGTAGGATGATAAATATAATGAGATTTGATCATTAGAATTGTTCATGCCTTAAGTAATGAGTTAATAAGATTGATTATAACTTAAATTAGAAGGAGGAATTCATGTGAAGGGTAAAATGGGAATAAGCCCTATTTTTGAAACATAAACCCTTACATTTTCTTCTCCCTTATTCACATTCATTTCAAAAAAACTAAAGCAAACACATGGTCGACCTTTACTGAGGAGCTCTAAAAGGAAGAAAAACAAGGAAATGAAGATTTAGCTTGGGGTAATCAATTTTAACTCAATCTCATCCTTCTTTATCAAATCAAAGTGAATAATGATTACCCAACTCAAGTATGCTTGATAATTTTCAGTTTTATGATTAAACCCAAATTTTATGTGTGTTATTATACCATGTTGTGAATAATTGACGATTATATGCTATTGATGATTTATTGGATTTACTTATGAAATTAGATAATAAGTTTAAGTGGGGAAACTTATTATATGACACCTAAATGAATTGAAATTTGATATCATGTTAGAAACAATATTTTAGAAGTGGGTTTTTAATTTCATACTTTTCCAATCAAGTATGAATATTTTATGAATTTCTAAGTGAGAAAAATGATTTATTTTGGGTTTTACTTATTGAAAATATTTAAATAACGTTTTTGATCCTGAAATTTTTATAGGTTAAAGAATACAATGAATCTGATTTATTATGAGTTTTGGGGATTTTTTTCATGTTTTTATGATTTATAATGAATTTATTAGGTTAGAAAAGCTTAATAATTAAGATATAAATATAAAATTCCTATTTGCAAAAAATAGTTTATGAATGTAATTTTTGGTCCATAGCATATTTCTAAAAAGAAAACTTATAAAGTATGTTCCAACCAATAATAATTTGACAAAGAATAGGAGTTGGTAAAAAAATACACTTTATATAGCAAATTTATAAATTTTATAATACTTACGGGAATTGCCATTGCTTGTCATTAATATTGCAACACATCTATGTCACTCCTATGCTTTTCGACACCAACCAATGGTGATGCATACAATATCAACCCAGTTTGGCTTGCAATGAATCAACACTGGTTGAAGAAGGAAGCGTTGCTTCAATGTCAACATTGATGCCTGAGACATTAGTTACCCGCAAGTTATCAATGACAATTCTTTATACTATAATGCCGCACCTACCTGTGTCAGCATTAATGTTCATAGCGACAACGATGTTGCATATCTTCATTTTACTTCAAGGTAGCAATGCCGCTACTATATATTTTCAACATGAACTGTGTTACGGAATTGATGCCACATAGCTTAATTTTAACATTCTTTTCTTTAAGAAAATGTTGTTGCTAATGTCGTATAGTGATAATGAGAGTTTTGGCCATAATGCTGATATAGGTCATTTTCGACATTGGTTTTCCTGCGACAATCACGTTGCCTAGCCTTAATTTCGACATTCCTATAGCACCAAATTCTAAAGCTTTATACTAAGCAAACCAATAATGATGCCACTTATAGTAGGCAATATATATATTTATGATATGCGACATAAATGATTTTAGCCTTATCTTATGTTTTATAAATCTGATGCTTTGACATTGTTTTGATATAGAGGGATGTGACAATCCCATAGCGGTTAAATCAATGTCGCACTTTATTAATTCAGGTGGTTTTATTATATATGGCTTAATAGCCTAAGGTTTTTGAGGTGCGACAAGCTTTAAGTGATTTCGAAATTCATCAGTGCTATTTTATAAAAGCATATATATCTTGGCATAATATTTTGGATAAAGTAAAGGACTGTATTTTTCTTTTTTTGAGTATGATTTCAAGGTCAATTATAAATATTTATGTTTTCAAGGAAATAAAAATGGTATTTCGCCATGAATTTTACTGAAGAGATTATTGTTCTTATCACCTTTAAATAAATTATGATAGGATAAATCGACTCAAGGATTAGAGAATAGAAAACCAGATAGTGGGACTGGTGTAGGGTAGTGCCCTATACTTCAACCGTTAGCCCATAGTCGACATTAGTTCACTTTTCTAGTGCGTAGGGCTTTATTAAGAACAAAACTAAAAGTAGGTTTGCACACATAAAGGAATATGTAACTTTGATAGGTTATTGGTTGACCTGCAAAACTATTAGTTCATAATGAGGCTAGCAAAACTATGAGATAGATAGATAGTTGGGATAATGTTAAGATGATTGTGTTTGGATGGATAGTCCAGTTTCCTCCATACGGTAAGTTAGAGAATTTTGGTATATTTGGTAGGCCCAAGTCAGCCATCGGTTTGTAGTAACCTTGGGAAAACTATGAAGTAGAGACAAACGGTCAATTAATTGAGACAGATTGGTCAGGTTTACCTATTTAGCATGCATACATATGATTATTTTATGCTTATATAACCATTGTGAATGAAGAAGTATGATTGTAATTGACATATTTTCAGAAGATACTAGTGAAACTCATTCCACTTAGCAGCATGGTCTCACTAGGTATCTATTATCGAGATGGCATATTATTATTCACACCATAATTTTTGTCCGACTCGAAGTTTTTTTACCTTTAACACCCAGGGGATCGTTTGAGTAGTTCGAAAGTAAGGTTTCCAGATTTTTAGGTTTTTTGGTAAATAAAGCTTCTGAAGATGTGTAGGAGGTAGAGCTAGCTATTTAGGAGTCTATTCACGTACAGTGTAGTTATCATTTTGCTTGAATGTATGTAGTGGCCGAAATTATATATGTCTAGTAGTAAACTCTGATCAACCAAAAGGCATCTTCATATGTCTCTCTTGGAGTATTTTATGATAATTATATTTTATCTGAAACTAGACATCATTTTTAGGTTTATGTAATGAATATGGATATTGTTAATGAAATATGTTTTGAATATTTTTTTGCTTCTGATGTTAATAATACTATTAACTGAAATCATTTTGTCACCAAAGAATAATATTATTGATGACTCCAACATCAGTAGCGCTTATTTTTGGACCTCGGAATGGGAGACGTCAAAGAACTTCTACTCCATTCCCTTGAAGTTCCACCATCATTGGACCCATCAAAACAACTCGGTACCGACTTAAACAAGTCAACACTGACTTGTTTGCTTAGCTAGTTATTGGCTAACTCCTCTTCCTTGCTTCTAGTATTTCCTTCCTAGACGCTCTAGACCCTGATCCATTCTTCAAAACAACTCAGTTCCATCCCATAGCATCTAATTTCATGTTTTTTAGGAACAACTCGACATATTCTCAAGCACTTAACAAATTTCTTGAACCTTATCATGGACGATCTCTTTTAGCTATGCTCTATCACCCCATGCCAACAGCTGACCTATTTGACCCATACAAACAAGTCGGTATCGACATAAATAAGTTGGTACTTACCTGTCTACTTAAGGAATTTGGATGTGCGACTTGAACCCTAAGCTCTTCTCATACTCATAGCCTCCCCTTCAAGTTTGTTCCAATTTCGATCATCTTTGCCTCTGATTTGCCAAACTCACCAACTTATCTTCCTACACATTCAAAACATTAGCACACAACATCAAAGCATAACAAACAACCATAGAATAACATGTGTATACATCAATTTTAACAAGCAATACAAAAAAATGTGATAAACAAACCAATTATAATCTAGATCTATATAGTACATGCAAATATCAACATGAAATAAGAAGAATTGCACAATTATTTTTTAAAACCATTTCAAGGATTCAAAATTTAGGTCATAAGCATGTTATAAAATGTAATTTAAAGTTATAAAAGATTTTATGGCCATAAATCATGTTAAAAATATGTAATTCTACCATATAAACATGCATAGCATGGTGAGAAGGCATAAATCACTCACCAATTATCAAATTCAGTCGATTTGAATCTCGATCCAAAGTGGGCAGCAATGAAAAGCAATTCAAATCAACCAAAATGATTATCTCTATCGTCTGATCAACGTTCTATTCACTAATCTTCAATTTGGTTTGACTTAAAGAGTATTTTGGGTGATTTTGGATGAATCTAGGGTTAATAGAGGTTTAAATCTTATTTGGAAGAGAGGAAAAGCCTTTTAATTTGACTACTACGACCCCTATTTATATTAATCTCAAATTAGAATAGTGGGCTTAACAATGAGCTTAATAGATTTCACATTAATTATGGCTATAGTTGTCTAAACTTAAAAAAACATAATTTTTCTAGTCGTTTTTTCTCATATGATCACTCTACGGAATGTGAAACCATCATCCCAAAGCAATGAAAATAGTTTGAGACCCTAATTTGATTCCTATCAGAAGTTATAGTCAAAATAAAAAATTTAGGGTCAAAATGGTCACAGAGAAATTCGGGAAAAATTATTGGTGTGTAAAATGTCTTTAAGAGTCATATCCCAAAATTATAGAATCGTATGACCTTATATAAATAAAATAAAAATATTTTATAATCCTCCAGTAAGTAAAATACGGATCATTACACTATTGATACATAGGGTCAAGCAGTCTGTTGTACATGGATAAGGATGGTGATGCAAATTTCACGTCACTTTAATCTCCATAAAAAGTAGTTTCCCAATCATCTTCTTAGTTCTCACTCTAAAGCAACCATCGTATAACATCATTGAATATTTCATCATTTACTTCCATCCACCATCGATGACGATAGTCAATTACAACAACATGTTCTCGTCCCCACGGATGACTATAACGGTTGCTGCTCGAGTGCTCACTGTTAGCAGTCCAATGACTAGGAGCCTCTGGTTTCGGGGAGTCCATTCATCTTGGACTTGCAGCTCTATCACATTTTATTTCCTGACTACGTCCTTCAGATTGCTCTCTTCCTTGAGTGTCTCTTTCAACATTACTTCCCATTCTTCCATCAACATGGCTTACATCACAGTCCATGTCTTTACCATTGTCATGATATCGTTCACTACCATGCTTATATCGATCGGTACCCATCGATCTACCTTAATAAGCTGCTCTAAGTAAATCATTTCCTTCCCATATTTTTTCTTGATTTTCTTTAGACATTCTTGCAGAACTTCATTCATCACACCTGGTTAGAAAAATCCTTCTACCTTCATAATCTCTAGCGCGATATCCTTACCCTTGAGTGGTTTGCTTTATCATGTCATACTTTTGCTAACTCTGCCACCGACATCATCTGCGTCGCCTCCATTCATTGGTTAACTATGATTATCATACCTTCTAATTCTTTCCTTTTTATCAGATTCGTTGGAGGTTGTGTCATTCCTTCTCTTCCACTATGACTCTTAGCACTTCCTCAATCATATGCTCCTCTAACTTGATTTCCACAGTTCTTCTTAGGTCCCATTTGATCCGATTTCATTTTATATTTTATCCAAATCCTAGTAACAATAGAGATCCAACCTGATCTTCAAATTATCAATGAAAGCACCAAAAATTGTTAGTCCAAAAATAGGTTTAACAACCCCTAATTAAACAATTTCTCGAATATGATGACCACAAATCAGTATATCAGATGAAACAACAACAGTCAAGAGATAGAATGAAAAAATATGAAGAAGATAAGAGAAATAGCAAGAGATGAGATTTATAGTGGTTCAATTATGCTTACACCATTTTAACAATTCTTTTTTATTGATTACACACTAGATCTGGAAGAAATAACGATTAGTATCTCAAAATCATATTCAAATTGCAATCATAGCACTTTCCCTAAGATGAATAAGAGTTTTCAATAGTCCCTCTTCTCTTACATATAGACACATATTTATAGATGTGTTCAACTATTATATACCAAAGAGTCATAAAATTGCATCGACAGTCAAAAAATATGTCAGATATCAAGGTCTTAAAGATTAGGAGGAAGAACAACCAAAATTAACCAAGTTGATGGATCGGTACCAGTCCATAGAAAATCTTCACATATCTGATTTCTTTAATATATGTTGCCTCCTTAATGTATTTATCCATTCTTGATGCTCCTTAGCTTGATATTCCAAATATTCATTGGGAATGGTGGAAAAATGGAGGAAAATGGTGGATCGGTATTGATCCATCTATGGATCGGTACTGATCCACAAACTTAACCAATTCTCTTGGTTTCTATTCTAGTTATTCTTTGTGCTCGATCGTCTTTGAGTATAGCCTGCATTCCTTTTTTGAGGTCCGGTATTATTGTATTGTAGCCCATAAATAATCCTAGATAACAACTATATATATATATATGCATTCTTATTGTTATAATTCATTGTTATTCTTTATTTTTAAATTCACATTGTTATTTTATTTTTTTCTCGTATTTATTAATATTAATGGAAACATTTGAAAATACATTGTTATTATTGCTAATAAAATTTATAATTAAGAATTATAACCGATAAAAATATAAATAAATTAATATAACTACAAATAAATAAGGTCACTGGATTCGAGCAAGGGTTTTGTTTGAAATTGTAATGTAAAAAAAGGACTTAAAGGAACATGTAAAGATTTTTTTAAAATGAACTATATAATTTAAAACATATTAATTTATAAATTTATAATAAATAGTGGGTAATAAAAATATTATGAAATATCTTTGCTAGGATTGTGGCCTTTAACATTAAATATCTATAAAAAATGTAAAAATATATTTAACATTAAAATAACAAAGTGTCGCATAATCAAAGGATGTGATTAAGCTATTATTATTATATAATAATAAATGGGAATATTCTCTTCTCATTGTATGAAGATGGGAAATATACATGATAAATAAAGTAGAAAAGTAACAAAAATTACTAATAATATATTCCAGTTTTTTAGTGTGATGTTTCTTCTTAATATCATTTCTACAAATACTATATAGATTACAACAAGTTACTTCCTAATACCAATTCATAAAAGCCTCTAAATAACAATGCTTATGGTTGTATACAGCCGAACGATGTTCATTAACACAGAAAATAATCCTATTAGTTGTTAAACACCACATGGTGCTTCTTGATCCGACTCTAATTCATTTTTATGGTAATGTCTTACTGAACGACAATTCATGACTCAGTGTATAAACAAAAATTATGGCATTTATAGGAACAAAAATTAATTCAATTTTATTAAAAAAATTATGGCATTAGAAAGAAGGAATAACGATGCCCTTAGCATTACACTTTTTTATTAGATTTCACTTAGTCTTCATTTTGCCAATTTTTATTTCACTATTTCATATTACTCAACATAAAAAGCTAATATCTGAACCACTCGATGAAAATTTACTAGTTGGTACTATGACGTTGAAGGAATACATTATCTTCTTCTCTGGTATTGCCAGAGTTGCCTTATTTTTTAGGGAGGGTATATTATTAATCAATTATACTAACCAACTGGATAATATGAAATTACATATTGTCAAAATGAATACATTATGTGGTTCATTTAGCACTTAAACCATTTTTTGTTAGACATCCTTATAGAATATTTAAAAGGTAAAGGCACATGCCTGACATATGAAAAAGTTTTTTGAATGTAAGTCTTACATATGCAATTATCAACCATCAATAAACTGGTGAAAAATGTATGGTTCAAGAAAGATGTAAGATTTACTTTGGACATAAGGCTTAGCTATTGGGGGAAAGATTTTATTTGCTAAATTTTTTACTTATAAATAGTGGTTTTTCTTTACATTCAATGAAAATAAACAAAAAACATATTAGTTAATATAAATCGTTCCACGTATCTCTGTCCACCTCCAATGACAAAATAAGCATCCAAGTAAATAATGGTTGCAGTGTTAAACCAAAGCATTTGTTTAAGCTTATTGCAAGTTACAAAAAATTAAAATAATTGATATACCAAAAAAATTATGCTGGTGTACGAAGTTAGCTCGAAGAAAGTAGTGGTCAGCACATAGAGCAAAACATCTTACTGAATAAATTTGATAACCCCACTAAATAGTACATAGAATTTCATAAACTACTAATGATTGTATAGATAGGATGAAATCTCATTTTGCGAGTTATTACCAATGATGCCCGTTTTTTAGTGGAGGCACATAAGTAAATTAAATATACTCGATCATTCAGAAAATTACCACCCTACAAATGGCAACCGATCCACTTCATGTAAGAGGGCATAATGCCAACTAGGGAGTGCTCATGTACTAATGCCATTGAGTTCAGCATGTAAGAGAAATCCTTATACATAAAAGTATAAATGATGACTCATTATAAGATCTCAATGGACACCTCAAAGACATAGAAGGGGCCACTTAAAAGTTGCAGCAATTTGTATTTTGATATGCTTTAAATCAAAACAAAGATATTAATTAAAATGATTGGTAAGATGATATGATAATGAATTAATATTGGTTGAGATTTTAAGTTAAGATATGTATAATTAATTATAAATGATATAATTAATTAGGATTGGTAGGGAATAAGTTGATTGAATAAAGAGATGAACATAGGGATTTATTTCTTAATGGACCATGTGACTGATTACCATTTACCTCCACATTACATCATATTTTGATTTCATATTCATTGTTATTATTCTCGCTATCACAAAAAAAATCTTAAAAAGAATGTTAATGGCATCTGTTACACCCCAAAAATTCTTAAAGAAAAGATCGAATAAGTTTGAGAAAGCACGACCAAAAGGAGGTGCACCTAAGTTGTTGTGTTATTAGGAAGTGATATAGAGGAGCCCTCATGTAGTAACTCCAACGGCCATCGTGATTTGATACGAAGAAGACATCATGTCAGAGTTCTTGTGGCTACCGTAGATTGATATACATGAGCTATCATGAATAATTACCTAAAACAATGGAGAAGGAAAGGGATTAGCTATCGTGAAATGACATTAGAAAACATCGCGATAAGATTTCTAAGGCTATCATAGAATGATAGATAAGAGCCTTCGTGTATGTCGGCCATCATCAAATAAACCTTGATGATACCAAGTCCATCATGTAGTAACTTCCATGGTCATCTTAAAGAGATTTCTAAAGCTATTGCAAAATGGATCCTTGAAGCCATCATGAGATGACGAATAAAAGCCCTCTTGTGGTTGTAGAATAACTTCGAAAGCTTATAGAAGGTGAATAAATAGAGTTATCCTATATGGTTGAAAGATAGCATCTATAAAAGCCCTCGTGGGTCATTCATCAAAGCCATCATGTGGCATCAAAACCATTGCGAAACAAGAATTTAAGGCCATCGTGGAATAAGATATCAAGGACATCGTAGGATATTGGAACCATCGTAAAATAAGGCACTATAGCCATTGTGGAGAAAGATATCAAAGCAACATGGAGTATTTAGGAGGCTTCATGAGATAACTCATCAAAAGGACTATCATGAAGAAACCCTTAAATCCATCGTGAAAAGCCCCTTATAGCCATCATGATGAATTCCTCAAGGTCGTTGCAAAGTGTATATTAAAACCGACAAAGCTATCGTGAAAGATCTCTCAAATCATCACAAAATATTTTTTTAAAGCCAAATGAAATATATTTCAAAACTATCGTGAAGAACTTCTTACGGGTGTCTTGAAGTGTCCTCAAGGTCATCATAAGTTAAAAATTAGAATGACTAGGTCTTCATGAAGCAAGATAATGCAAGCCATCATGATAAAAACACAAGGATCCATACATGAAACCAGATCTCGACTATTCATCTACACCAGGTGACACATGGCACAAATTTGTAGGTTGGAGTTTTCTACAAATCGAGTGTACCCCTAGAAAGGGGCGATACTTTCGATTGTATCTTCTTTCTCATTTTCTTTTTTTTTTGGAATAAATAATACGAAGGTCACTAATGATCGATTGGTCAAATTAATTTCATGGATTAATAAACAAGGACTCAAACAAATGATAATTTGCATAATGACTCTCTTTTCCCTCCTTTTTGAAAGTGCGGTGTGTACAAATGCACGTGCTAATATTGTACACACGGATCGTGTAATATGGAATATAATATAGACGCGGAAATAGATAATAGTAGCAAAGTAAAATAAAAATAGAAAAATCACACCAGAGATTTTTATACTGGTTCGGAGCACCGTCCTACGTCCAGTCCCAGACTTCTATCTGGATTTTCACTATTAACTACCTCGCTTCACCCGGAGGAACAGGTTTACAACACCCGAGCAAACGAACGGGATTTCACGCCTCTAATATACTGAGCACTTCAACACTTGCCTCTTACAACACCGAGGACTTCAACAAAGATGAATATAATTGTTTGTTGACGGTATGTGTTCTTGCTAACACAGTTTTGTCACTTGTAGTACAAATTTCCTATAATCTTATCCTCAAAAATATGTGAACGATGTTTTGTGAAGATTAAGGGAAATATCTTACTTATTGAATCAAAAGATATTAAATAATTTCAATGATTCAATAAGCAATTAAAATAATTGAGAGCTTTTAGAATGCAGGAGTATTTAGAAAGTAAGATCAAAAATTAGAGTAAAAAATGTATGTAATCATCGTTATTGAATCAATGATTTAGATGAGTTTATATAGAGAAGAATGGTTGTAACTCTTTGTGAACAGTAGCCATTAATAGATATGATCATTGATGAAAGGTAAGAGATGCAACCATTGGAGAAAGAAATGTCTTTTGGAAAAGGTTTCTCTCTGTTTAAAAACGGTCGACAGGTCAAAAATTTGCCAGTAGACAGGATTTCAAATATATAGTCGTTATGTGCATGTGTGCACGTTCATGTGCATTTTACACAGAAACGGTCGACCGCCGAATTTATGACCGGTCGACCGGTCTCTGTTAATTTGCTCAACAAATGTGCAAATGCTTTTTTAAACATATATATATCGATTATATTGAGATGTATGATTATTTGAGGATAGATTTTAACAAGTTTACCACTATTACAATATCAAATAATCAACCTATAATCTAGAGTACCATATGTAGCTCTTTTGTGCCTCTTTATAGCCATGATGTCTTTGTTTTGTCGATCGTCTTTATTTCTTTGTCAGAAATCAAAACCTTCATAGAACCTGTGACTCAACACTTTTTGCATCACTTGACCATGAATTCTATCTTACTCAGGTTCCTTAATTCTCTTGAAGTTAAGAGGGTTGGTTTGGCGCAAGTTTAGCACCAAAATTAAGTGGTGTTTTCATTGAGTGTTGAACTTAGGGACTATTATTGAACTTGCCAACAATCATTCTTACACAATGGTAAATCATCTAAGAAAGAGAATTTTCAAGTTCAAGAGGAAGCAATACATCATGTCAACCTTGAAGACAATATAACTCCCCAATTAAATATAGAGAATGCAAAAGCAGGCAAATATCCACTCTAATGGAAATGCCCAAGGAAGAAAATAAACTCGAAGTTTAAAAAAGGAAGTCGAAAACTATGCATGAATTTATCAAATAGTTGGTCTCTCAGGAATCTTCAAAAATGTTAAAGAGGAAAAAAGAAGCGGGAGAGGAAAAGTTAAGTCATATAAAGGAGAGAAAAAGAATCGAACTCGAAAAGTAAAAAAGGTTGGAAAGAGTGCTTTGGGCTATAGAGAAAGGATAAAAATTGCTTGACTCGGAGACAAAACAGGAGTTCAAGCTCACCATTAGAACAGTTTACAAGCTGTGATTCACAGAAACAGTATAAGCCAAAATAGGAAAGTTACGAAGGTGATGAAGCATATTTGAGAGATCTAGCTAACAAGATGACAAGAGATAAAGCAAAATTAAAAGGAAAAAGACGATAGATCCTAAGGTTAATAACAACTTTAGGGAATGTCGTTTATATACCTTTACTATCTTATATTCAAATGCAATCTATCCGGTATGATGGCATAAGTAATCTGGATGATCATCTAATGGCTTTTGAAAGCCAAATAGACCGTATAATTCCCTAGAGGCTATGCGATGTAGATTGTTTCTAAAGATGATCTTTGGAGCCGCAGCGAATAGGCACTATAGGGAAAAAATGATATATTCTTAGGATTGGTTTGCATATGAATTTTAGATATAATTTTGTACTTCGAATGTAACAAACGAGAAATTTTCGACTTTCGAAAATTCAACATCGATACTCACTTTATCGACTGCCGAGAAATCGAAGGCCGGAAAAACTGAAATGTTATGGGTTTTAGAAAGAAGAAAAGAAAAAGAAGAAGAGAGAAAGAAAAACAGAAGGAAAGGAAAATAGAACAGAACAGAACAACTATAGAAACAACATCAGAATCTCACAATTCGCAGCGGAACAACATATAATAATAAATGAATAATCTTTAAACAAAGAACTATATCAGTTATTACATCACATTATATTACATTACATCAAATTATCAGAGTGTACAACAACATACAATAAACAGCGGAAAAGAAATACTATATACTAGTAATACGCCATGCCATCCAGCTTGCCTCCAGCAACTCCTGAATATCCAGAATATCCTGATAAACCTTAACTCTTGACTGCCCGTGTGGAAATTGGTGGGCACCCAGAGTTTAGGAAGGAAAACAATAAACTCCGAGTCAGTCATGTGACTGGTGCGAGAACTAAAAAATAGTTTATTTATCTTTAAAATCAAAATAGAGGAATATTTTTATTTCAATTCGCAATGCTTTTTAAAAATGAGACTACCATAAGGCCTCCCGCACACACACACACATGCAAACGCAGAATCGGAGGAGATTTCTCCTTATGATAGTCAAAGATGCTTGATACGCATTAAAAAGAAACATTTGATATTATTATTAGTGCATAGTGTAGGAAATTATTTCGAAAATAAAGATATAAATCTTAGCCAACATACGACCATTATCGTATGCCTACTATAGCTAACTATGTTCAATAGCAGGTTACCGCCACATTCCATAGCAGGTTCTACAACTAAAACCGTACAAGTTTCGTACTGTTTCTTTGGATTTCCAACAAATGGTCAGGCCAAGAAACTTCCCATTGCCACATGAGAATGCCTCTGGATGGACATCCCCGAGAACCAAACCGGATCTCTACCAACACAAGGCCGTGTTACTCCTAACTGAGTAACAACTGACCGAATATGCCATCCCCCGGTCCTTTGGGACCTTTCAACCGAGCGCTCGTAATCAATTCACACAATCATAAAGTGTTTTCAACATGAGTAAGTATCTGGGCTCCATACCATGATACCACCCTTTTCCAGAAGGAAATGCACATATCCTAAAGGGCGCTACCCCTCATAACCTTGCCGCATCTTTCCTGTTTTGACCATTCCGGGATGTGAGGCTCGACGAAGTCACGTCCACAAAAACATACTTTATACAAAAGCCATGCTTTGGGTCAGCAAATGATCAACACAATGATCACCAAGATAGACGATCAAACAAATGATCCTATCATAAATAATCAACACAATGATCATTTCAGCATCACTCAGCATGTCACATTACCAAATTGGGAATATATCGCTGATAACTTCAACTATATAACCTCTGAGCACGTACGTCTCAGAGAAGGGTGTTAAGCTAAGAGAATAAATTCTCCGCCACCAACAGAAATATATTTGAAAGAAATCGGCTTTATATCTCAACTTGTAATGTCAGGCATACTATCCATACAAGTCTGTTCCGGGCTCGAACAGAACCGAAGGTACTTACAAAGAAGTCCTTGCAATCCGAAAAATCTCTAATAACGTTCGGATTTCCCATCACATATGGAGATCTCTATACCGGGGATCAGCCAGTGCAGAGACAATCAACAAGAAACCCTTTCGTTTTCGAAAATATCCGGTCTTCAACACCGTTCTTCGAATGCAATTCATAACGACGTATCACATATTCGGAATGGGTTATACGACCCCAAGGTCCTTTCCCGGTTAACCCGAATAGTGAGCGCTTATTTTTAAAAAAAATAAGTGTGGCATCCAATTTCAAACAAATCACAACAAATACCTATTTAAAGGTAAATATTGATAGTCGGTTATTGAACTATCAATAGATATGCCAACATCACCAGAATCCAAATAATTTTCCAATTTTTTTTATTTCCCAAAAATATCTTTAGAAGATATAAACTTTCCATACTTCAAAAATAAATCAATATTTATTTTTAAACCCATTTCCCAATTTCATTTATAAATTCCATATTGAATTTATATTTCCAAAATATTTATGAATATATGATTTCAAATATTCATTTTCAATTTATCTTCAAAAAGATAAATTCTCAACATATTCACTTTATATTGGAAAACATTTCCATACTTATTAAATAAGTAATTCACAAGTCTTTTTATTTTCTACGCTTAGAAAATATTTAATATACTCTAATCGAAATTAAATATATATTTCATTCTTTAAGGAAATCATTCTCTTAAACATATTTATTTGGGCCAAAACGAATGTTGCGTAAAACATCGTTACGACAACCCAAAATCACTAGTATAGGGATTCGAAATTAAAGTAGATATATAAATCCCAATACTATATAAAACATTTCCTTTCGGAAATCATCTATTATAACAACAGTGTTATAATCTATTATTTCCTTCTATTTCTCGAAAACATCTATTTCAACAATAAATGTTGAAATCTATGGTTTCGAATCTCAACATATTTTAAAACATCGTTAGATCGTTTTAATTCTATTTAAAACATCACATTTCAAAATAATTTCTTTAACATATTATTCACTGTTCAAAAACGTGAATATACCTTGTTAATAAATTTCATCACTTCTATTCATTTTATTTTAAGGAATTATTCACTGTCTAAACATGAATATAACTCCATTAACAAATTTCAACAATTTACTTATCAAGATAAGTCTTTGCGGATTTATAAAACAATGTTTATAAATTCTATTTCTATTTATTTTATAACAACTTCCTTTTATAAATTTCCTTAATTAACCTATCTCAATTCATATCACAATGATATATTAAAAATTCATATTATAAGTCAAATACTTATAATTTATTTATTTATAAAATTGTTTCTTTGAACTTCCCAAATTTATAAATCTTATAACTTATAAGATTCATTTATTTATCCAAACTCATTCCTTTAATAACTTTATAAATTTTATAAACTTACTGCTTATAAAATTTTATTTATAACTTCACTGTTATAATTCTATAATTCCAATTTATGAAATTCATTTACAATTCTTTCTAACACTTAGAAAAGTTCGTTTTACACTTCTAATATTTTTAATTTATAAATATCAATTTATCAATCTTTTAATATAAAACAATTTATATTACTATTTTTAAAATGTCTTTAAACCCCTTTATAATCTCATCATTTGATTTATAAAAATAATCCAATTTTATAAATCCTATTTTTTAAACTTTTTATAAAAAATTCAAAAATCCCAGTTTAAACTATTTTATAAAATCATCAATCCCATATTTTCAAAAATCAACTTTTAACTATATTTCTCAAAAATAAAATTTTTATAACATTAAGATTATAACGTTTATTTATTTATAATGGATCAATACCAAAAATATTTTATAAACGTATATTTCCAAAAATCTCTTTAGAAATTAAATCGTTGTTTTTAAACTTCAAAATTGGATCCGGTGATGTAACACATCAAATAGTCAATCACGACTTTCAAACATCATATATCATCCACGATAAACAATCAAATATCACAATATATGAAATCAAATAAATATTTGTGAGGAATCCAGTTGGATCCCTCCAATCTGTTTCCCTGCATCCACAGACATTAGCACAATACCAATTCCGTTTCAAGACGGAATATCGCGGTATATGGGATTTTATAAATATATATCCGCTTACTAACGGCGCATAGGGTCTCATCCGCTAAAAGAAAATGCGAGAAATCAATCAACTGCAATATATACATATGCCAATATATATATATTGCTATATATATAATATAATACCAATTCCACTTCAAGGTGGAATATCGCGGTATATGTGTGTAATAAATAACCTCCGCTTACTAACGGCGTATAGGGTCTATTCACATCCAATATATATATATAACAATCATCATTCAATCATTCAATCAACATAGTCAAACAATTTTAAATCTAACTATTTAAAATTTAAATAAACAACAAAATTCCTTTTGAGTGAGAAGTTCTCACCTTTGCTTTTATTAGCAATCCATTTCCAATTTCGGCTTGATTTTCTTCATTTATACCTTGTATAAATATTTACACAATTTATTAATATTCGAATCAATCGAATAATAAATTTTCATTTTTGATTGTTTTAATTATTCAATGGTTTTATTCTAAACCAATTTCTTTAATAACTTTATAAATTTTCCTTTTATAAATTAAATCAACTAACAAATTTTGGTTTTAACTATTAAATTTGTTATAAAATAAATTTTCCTTTTAAATAATTCTATTCAACTACAATTTAATTTTAAACTAAATTTTCTTCTTTAAATAAATTTGATTAACAAATTCTTTTACTTTAAATAAATATCTTTAAATCAATTTCTTTCAATAAAATTATCTAATCGAAAAATTTAAATTTTAAACTAGAATTCCTTTACGAAATTTAAATTATCCAATTCTGTTTAATAAATTTATCTAACTAAAATTTATATTAAATAATTAAATTTCCTTTAATAAGTCATTTCACCCAATAAATTAAATTTTAAACCAATTTTTTCTTTTTTTCTTTTCCAAAAATCTATCTAACCCAGATTTTATTTTAAAATTAATATATTTATTTCAAATGAATTTTCTTTTAATAAATTCACTTAACTAAATTCTTCCTTTACATAAATAACCTATATATATAATATAATATATTTTTTCCAATTATTGAATTAAATTTCTTTTAATAAATTTTCTTAACTGTCTATTTATTTTCTTTAAGTTAATAACTCGGTTTCAGCCTAATAATTTATTAACTAACAATTTCTAATCTTACATATGCATACACATATATATTTTTGAATTAAATTTAAATTAAGAAATCGAAAAATCTTACTGTAAATCATTCGATCCCCCCCTTTTCCAGTCGCATCCCCTCGTCGCAGTTCCATTGTGAAACTTCGCGTCGAACCCAAGCCCTAGCTTGACAGTGCCGCCATCACGTCGCCGCCATAGCTCCCAATCGCCCCATCATCACGCGTGCGGCCACCGTGCCCTTCGAATCGCGCACGCGATGCCGTGCTCGACTTCCCACCAATCGCGACTCCACCTTGCTCGAGGCCACGAGCTCCCTTCGCCTCAAACCGCATGCATGCACCACCAGGCCGTCGCGAGCTCGAGAACCCACTGCCTCGCGCGAGCGCGCGCCGCCAACATGAGCTTCCTCCATCGCCTCGACTTGCTTGCCGCCGCGACTTCAATTTGGGCTTCGGCCATTATTCTTTTTTTTTTTTTAACTGAAGTGGGTTTTGATTTCAAATGAAACAAGAAGAAATCGCGACCATGGCTTCGGCCATTATTTGTTTTATTTTTGTTCGAATGATTTTTGAACTGAAGGGAAGATGGCATTTTAAAATCGTGAAGAACATGGGCATCACGTTCACCTTCGTGATCTCAGGCGAGATTTTAGGCGTGAGGAAAGGGAGAACGTGTACTGATGTTGACAAATTTTAATTTAAATTCAAATTGAATATTGAATTCGTTTTAAAATTTCAATGCGTTTACTCACCGTGTGCTCACATATAAACTCTGAAAAATACGAAATTTGAAATCCGGCAATAATTCAATATTACGGACCCAATGGAACTGGTTTCGTCGAATTCCGAGACTGTGCCTCGGACGGCTATTTTAAATATCGATTCGAACGATTAAATTTCAAAACTGAACAATTCACTTTCAAATTCAATTCTGAAGCTTCTAAAATTTTCCATATTATCAATATGAATTTTACAAGCCTTTGAAATATTTTTAATCGGCTTAAAATTGAAGATTCAAATTTTTATTCAACTCTCAATAGATTAAATTCTATAATTTAATCGCTATATTCAAAGTTATATTGAAAATTCAATCCAAACCATCATTCAAATATTTAAAATTAATTAAATATTTTCAATTTAAATTGTTAAAATTTCTGGGTCGTTACATCGAATGAACCAACAATTGATGCGAATATGCTGATAACATCAAATATAAACTTAGGGAACTTTTAAGGGATTACTTGAAGTGGTTTAATGTAGAAGTTAATAAGGCTAAGAGTGTAAATGATAGGGAAAAGCTGATGGCCGTGAAGTCTGAATTAATAGAGAAGACACCTTTCTAAAAAGAATTATATATTCATGGATGGAAAGACTTACAAGATTTTCACTTTCAAGTAGATAAGTTTGTGCGGATGGATGAGGTATTTCACAATAAGAGGAATCAATGAGAAAAAGGAAACTTTGCAATTCCAAATAAGAAAGGAAAGTCGGATGAATTCACTAAGGCAAACTCTATAGAACTAAGACACCTCCAAAATTTGGACTTAGTGATAACCGCGAAAGAACTAAGAGGAGTCAAGCACCCCCATAATGATCCCCTTATGATAACTGCTTAAATTAGGCTTTCACTCGTATCCAAGGCACCGGTAGTGTGGTAAATGTCACTTTTAAGAATTCCTTTGAACATATAGGGATTCCAGTAGAGAAGCTCGAGCCAAGCCTAGAACCGATCTTTGGATTCAACAATAATGGATATACATTGTTCGACCAAATAAAGTCATTCGCTCAAATTGACACACCACATGCTTAAGGATGTTTAAAATCCATTTCATGAGCATAGATCAACCCGCGTACAACAATGCATTGTTCGGGAGACCAACCCCGGATGAAATTGATGCCTTCGTTTGACCAAACCGTCCATTAGTTAAATTTCTTTGTAAATCCAGATGGAGGACCGTTTTTGGTGAGAAATTTAGCTCATGCAAAATGTATTTTGCAACACTTGAATAATATAATAAAGTGAGGGAATCTTGTTATGGACCCGAATTTAATAACTATGACCAAAATAAAACGCCCTTGGATATTGGTCCTTAGGAACTGATGTACAAGGCAAACAAGTCATCAATTTAACTAAAGGCAAATCGAGTGCCTAGCAGGGAGTCCAAATTCAGAACTAGGAAAAGAAAGTGTGAAGAATTGAACCAAGTTATTCAAGACGAAAGTGAAATCTTAGAAGAAATAGAGTCAGACATGGATTAAGGGATATAAGGGAGAATAAATGATAAATGGAAATCTTAAAAGAGATAAAGTTAGACCTACGAGATTCTACCAAGATTATGAAAATAGGTAAGGGAACAAACAAAGAAACAAGAGGGAGATTGATTTCATTTTTACAAATAAACACAAGTGTATTTGCATGGACCCATGTCGACATAGAGGGGATTGACCCAGCTATAATGACTCATGAACTGAACATTGTTCCTAAATTTTTTCTAATGAGATAAAAGAAGAGGCTGTTTGACAAAACTCAAACTATGAAACTAAAGGAAGAGGTAAAGAGGTGCTAGAGAATGGATTCATTAGGGAAGTCTTTTACCTATATTAGTTGGAAAATCTAGTGTTAGTTAGGAAGTCTAATGAAAAATGGAGAACATGCATTGATTACATAGACCTAAAAAAGTATGTCCAAAGGATTGCTATCCACTTCCTAGAAAAATAATTGATGCAACTACTGGTCATAAATTTCCATCTTTTGTGGACGCCTATTCAGGTTGCAACAAAATTACGATGTTTAAGCCAGATGAGGAGCATGCTTCTTTCATGAGGATTGGGAAATTTATTGGTATAAAGTGATGCCATTTGGAGTGAAGAATGCAAGAGCAGCATATCAACGACTTGTGAATTGAATGTTTAGAGACCAGATTAAGAGGAATATGGAAGTTTAATTGGATGACATGTTGGTAAAATCCAAAAAGAAAAGCGGTCACATGGAAGATTTAAGGGAAATGTCTGACATATTATGAAAGTACAAGATGAAATTGAACCCATAGAAATGCTCTTTTGGAATTCAGTCTGGTAAATTTACGGGGTACATTGTAAGCACAAGAGGAATTGAAGCTAATCCTAGCAAGATAAAGGCCATTAGGGATATGGCACCACCAAATATGTGCAGTGAGGCAATAGGACTAAACGAGACTAAACAGACGGATTGCATCCCTCTGTCTATTATATCCAAGGCAAGGGACATGTGTATTCTTTTCTTTGATGAGATCTAGAAAAAGAAAACCTTTGAATGGATAGAAGAATGCTAAAAAGCTTTTCTAGAATTAAAAGATTATCTAGATATGCCATCGATACATTCAAGCCCTGTGGAAGGAGAACAATTATTCTTGTATATGGTCATTTCACAACATGGGATTAGCTCAGTCTTGATGAGAGAAGAAAGCGGAATTCAATTCTCGGTTTACTACACAAGCAAAAGGTTAAAAGATGCCGAGACAAGGTACCCAACTATAAAGAAGCTAGCATATTGTCTGTTTTTGACAACATAAAAGCTAAGGTCGTATTTTCAAACACATCCGACAAAGATTTTGACCAATTAATGTTAAGATGCGACCTTAGAAAAGTATACAGAAGATAGGTATGGAGCTTGGTTAATATGACATTGATTATTTACCCAAGATGACGATCAAAGCATAAGCCTTAGTAGACTTTGCTATGGAATGCATGGGATTTATCAAAGAACAACTAGAAATGGAAAGGAAACTCGAACCAAATTGGCAACTGTATGTGGATGGGGCATCAAACAAACAAGGTGCGGGAGCAGGCTATGTTGTGATTACTCCCAATGGACGTAGGCTACATTATGCCATGAAATTGGGGTTCTCAACAGCCAACAATGCAGCCAAACAAGAGTTCATGATAGCCGGAAAAACTCTAGCATAACAACTCAAAATCCAAAGGAATGAAATATTTAGTGATTCACAGCTAATCGTTAATCAGTTAAATAAGACATTCCAAACCAAAGAGGTTCGCCCGACCCGATATGTCAAAAGAACCCACGAAATCCTAGTCTGTTCGAGGATTTTTCCATATGTCAAATATAAAGAACAAGAAATGCACAAGAAAACTCTTTGGCAAAATTAGTAAGCTTCCAGGGAGCGCCTGAGGTCAAAATCATCCCAATGGGATTCCAACAGAATCCCAACATCTCACTTAAGGAAATACGAGCACGATCTAGAGACTGCCATCAAACCAACTATTTTGTAAGATTTACTGGTAGAGCCTGATATAACTATCATTAGTCAACCTATTCATATATTTGATAAAGAAAAGGATGAGATTAAAAATAAAACAATCAAGCTAGTGAAGGTCTGGTGGAGTGGCGATGAACGAGACTATACTTGAGAGAATTAGAAAGATTTATCCTGAGTTATTCTAGTTGTATAATCTATATTGTCGTATAAATTTTTTCCTAACAGTTATTCTAGTATTGTTGACTGTATGCGCTTATGACTCATATCTGCATGATTGATATGCTTGTTGTTTTCCTTGTTAGAATTTCGAGGATGAAATTCTTTAAGAAGAGGAGCCTATAACATCCCTAATTTTGGTTACACATTGTACGAGATATTTAAATAGGAAATAATTAAATAAATAATTTGGGAGAATATAAATATATAGTTTTAATTTCAAACTTTAAATGGACAAATGGTTTAGGAGGAAAGGAATTAAAGACTTTAATTAATAGGAGAGAAATAAGAAAATAAAGATAACTCATATAATTTATTTCCCCTAACACACTTCCTCGCCCTCTCATATAATTTTGGCCTCATAACATAAGCAAAAAAAAACCTCACCAAACTTCATCAAAGTTCATTCAGCATAGAAGAAGAAAAAAGGAAAGCTTAAGGGAAGAAACCAAGACAATTATCTTTGCATGTGACTCCTTTAGACTAACAATGATACATATCTCATATATCAGTAATACTTACCATTGATGTACATAGTCTCGATACAAAACAATAAACATGTGTGCCTCCAAGGCAAATAATACACAGTCACAGTTGATATTAATATCGGATTAAGAACGTACAAATAAAATATAATGTATAACATACATATAGTACATAGTTCAGTAGGCTACAAAATGATAGTCGGTAGCTCAATACATCATACATCACCATATACATAAACTAAATACAGCGAGGTTACAAAATAAGTAGGGAATGTATCATCTTATCTCTTCTACTAGCCTCCCAAAAGCCCATATCCCGCCCTACATTCATTGAGTACCTACACCTAAAATCTCTTGGATTTGACCCGAGTATTATAAATAACACAGGGTCAGACTATGTTTGATATAACATCAAGTGATATAATGATAATAAAAATATCCATTATAGAATGAAAATATCATATAAATCAGGATATAAAGTGAGATAGCCCATTAAATCATCTAAATAATAACTAACATCGTATATATCACAACGATAAATCAACAATAATCTAGTCCATAACAATAAACAGAGGCTGTCTCTAAAATACTAAATTATCAAAAAGTATGAATATAATGGATATTGACTACACTTAGACACAATATCTCTAGTATAGCCAGACTCATCATGGAATATAAATAGTACATGCCGATCCACCACACACACAACGAAACCAGATGGGAGACTGCTAACACGTCTGCTTACTCCAAGAGCCATATGTTTATCTGTTTGACACAACTCCTATAGTAATCGGTTACCATTACCTCTCCCTTTGGTGTCATGACGGTGATCCACCAATAGCTCGACTACGTGTAGCCTCTTCGACCATGATCCAACATATGCCCATATGGTAACTGACTGGTGGCCTATGTGACACATGGGCAACCACACAGCAACTGCTAATAATATAAGAGTGTCACGAATCTGAAGCGCGACCCTGCAAACAGGCTACCAGAGTGGATATTGGCCAATCTAGTTCACTCCCGAAACATAAGGAGAGCTAGATAAAAGGTGGTCATACATATTTACTCATAGCCAATAGCCATCAATATCTCAATCATACATCGATGAATGGCTCTACATATCAGTTAATATATGGCTATAATATACTCACTGTGGGAAGTATCATCACACACAAGAGTATTTCTCATTTGAGTGGCATTTACTTACAATGAGTAATCAAAAAAATAACATAATGGCGTCCCTTACAACCGTATGTTATTCGAATAATTATTCAACGCTCAAAACTACAATGGATCTACACTAGATATCTCTATGTAACAAGTCCGATGAATAACCGAAAAAGTGTTATTGAATGGTATCACTAATCCATTTATTCAATTTTCTCGTCACATAGAAATGAAAATCATACATAGAACCAAATATAATTATTTTAGAAATACAAAAGTATACACAACAAGTATAAATATTAATATTTGAAACTATAATAGTGTAATTAAAGAAGTGATATATATTTATACTTATATAAGCTTTAAACATCATAATAGCTCTCAGATAGACTATAAACTATAATATAATGTAGAATAAACATCAATAATAAATAATTAAATATAAATAAATAATATAAAATATACAAAAATAAATATTTGCAAAAATCCAAAATATATAGGTTCAATCGACTGAAACATTACCTCAGTATACTGATCCAAGTCGACTGAGACCATAAAGGAGTCAATTGAAATAAGGTGTTGCTCTCGGGTCGGGATTTTGTACTAGTTCAATTGACTGTATGCCATGCTTAGTCGACTGAATATGGTTTCAGTCGAACAAATATACCCTTCAGTCGACTGAATTACTAAAGGTCAAAAATGGTTTTATGTCTTCTACACTTCAATTCTACTAGACTTCACACTCTTGTTAGCATTATTCTCCTATGTTCTCTTATACTTCTATTACTATAATAATCATTTATAGTCAATTATACCAATGAAGCTCAATTCACATATACAGAGGTGTGATCACTAAACTACCAATGTGTAACTTGACCATTGACTTATGATCACTAAATCAATTCAAACATAGTTGTGAGTAGGAGAACTCATCTTGAATTGAAGATAACTCTAGCTTCTACTCCTTCCTGGATCCTTTCTTCTTGCCCTCTCTACAATAATTCTTTAATGCAAAATAGTTTATCATCTTGTGCTTCACCTGATTGGCTGATGTATAATACTATCAAGAAGCTTGGATTTCAATGTATGATCTATTGGGATTTAATGTTAATTTATTTCAGTTTTTAAAAATGATAGAATTTTGGTGGGAAGTTCAGATTTTCATATCAAATTAAGGGGATTGCGTCATATTTATAGAAGTGGGTGAAATCTCTAGAATTGGAAAACTCTAGAACCCATTCTCATGAAACAAATTTATTTATTTTTAGTTTTGGGTCTTAACTAAATTGGGCTTGTTCAATTTATTTACATTTCTTTTCTTATCCTATTTTCATGAATACAATATCAACACATACTAAACCTTCATCATTTACTTAAAACAATATTGGGTTTGGGCTTGTGTAGTAGTGGCTTTGTTTTATGAAATAAAGAAATTTCTTTCTTTTTCATTTAAAAATCATTTTTAAATGAATTTCAAACTTTTCTAGCACTAAATTAATTCCAACATATTTATTTTTAACATTATCCACTGTAAGATTTTGTTTTATCATTTTATTTCATATGATTAATTCATAACTTTACATTTAAAATAATCTAATAAATTATTAAGTTATATTCATTCCAAATTAAATACTTATCATTTTAACAAAAAATTTCCATTAAATTATCAAATCACCTCTTAAACTTCATACTAATTTATTCAAATCCCATCGACCAGAATAATAATTATTATTTCATTATTAATTAATAGCTTCTCGACAATGAGTTGTTACAGATTCCCCCTTAAGAAAATTATGTTCTCACAATTCTTACTTAAGGAGAATCTATAACTAGCTAGACAGACTCTAGCTCTCTACACCATTAATTGATATATAACACATAAGATAAGAATTACATACCTGACTCATGTGCATCTGTAAAAACTTAAGATAAGTCTGTGTCATCTGCTCCTCAATCTCTCAGGTACAATCTAATGGGTGGTCATTCACTCCACCTTCACTAATGGAACCTTCTTGCTCCTAAGCCGACAGACTTCTGAGTCGACTATACGAATCAAATGTTGCATAAGTCAAGTTAGCAGATATTTCGATCTTTGGAATGTCCCTAGATTCAATAACTATCTTTATGTCTCTTAAACACTTCACTAACCGTGACACGTGAAAAACATTGTGAATCACATAGAAATTATTAGGCAATGTTACCATGTATACCATTTGTCCAATATGTTCAATAACCAAATTTGAGCCCACATAACAAGGTGTCAACTTCCTCGATTTGCTTAACCTCATCATTCCTTTTGGTGGAGATATCTTCACGTAGACCAAATCTCTAGCTGCAAATGTTAATTCCTTCATTCTTCAAACAACGTATGATTTCTGACGATCTTGTGCTCTTTCATTCTTCGTCTGATTAACTCAATCTTCTCTGTTGCTTCTCTAATAGAATCAGGACCCCCAAAAAAATTATCACTAGTTTAGAACCAACCGGAAGGTGATCGATAATGCCTTCAATACAAAGCTTCAAACGGAGTCATTCCAATGCTTGACTAGTAGATATTGTTATAAGCTAACTCAATTAAACAAAGGTAATCTTCCCAATTACCACCAAAATCAAGCACACAACCTTGAAGTAAGTCTTAAAGAATTTGATTCACTCACTTAGTGAGGCCATCGATCTATGGGTAATATTTTGCACTAAAATTCAACTTTGTTCCCAAAGTTGATTGAAGAATTTTCCATAATTTACTAGAAAAAAGGGATCACGGTCATAAATAATAAAACTAGGAACTCCATGGATTCTAACCGCTTCTTTCACATAAATATTTTCTAAATATGGTGCGGTTATGTTTGACTTCACTGGTATGAAATGAGCTGATTTAGTCAATCGACCAAATATCACCCATACACTATTGTGCTCGCTTCGCGAACGAGGTAACCCATTAGCGAAACCTATGGATACCTGAAAACATAAAATATGTCCATAGGAATTCATATAAATAGATTATATTTATCTAATACCGAGTTCACTTGTACCCGATCCCATTTCCATTACAGAAATTCTAGTAGTTGAAGTAAGGCGCTAGGTTTATAATGTTTAGGTTTTACTAGCTGACAAGTATTACATTCCTTTACATATCTTAAAATATCATGTTTCATTCCTTCCCAATAGTTGAGACGTTTCTTATCCATATACATTTTACTGCCACCCGGGTGAACGACATAATGAAATCGATGGTTGTAATCTGTTACTTCTCGACGATGATCATCTACATTAGGGATAACTAATCTGTTTCTCTTTCATAAACAACTATAAGAATCAAGAGAATACTTATATAAATCTTCGCCCTCGTCTCTACCATCCAACTTCTAAATTAGTTTAAGTATTGCTCGATCTTTCCTTTGAGCTTCAACAATCCGATCAGCCGAAGATTTTTTAGCTACTAGACTCGCCAACATTGCTCCCGAATTCGCCATAGAATCTTTTTCTCAAATTTTGCACATAGAAAGTGTGTCAAGGTCCTACCATTCGGCAGTCATCATCGAAACCGCTACTTGATGCTTCCTACTTGTGCATCGTATGTGATTACCTTCCCGAAGCATATATTAGATCTCAAAATCATATGTTGTTAGAAATTCCAGCCATTGTTCTTATCTCGTATTCGGGTTTTTTTGAGTAAATAAATAGTTAAGTGATTGGTGATCTATGTATATCACAAATTGCTCTACAAGTAAGTAGTGTTGCCTTATCTTTGACACGGACACTTTAGCTGCTAACTTGAAGTCATGTGTAGCATATCCGACTTTGTGAGGTCCTAGCTATCTTGATGCATATGTTATAACTCTTATCAATATTACACACAAGCTAAGCCACAAGCATCAATATAAACTTCCAAATCCTAGTTGCCTTCAGGTACTATCAACACAGATGCATTCATAAGAAGCTCCTTCAATTTCTTATAAGCTTCTTTACACTTGTCCATCCATATAAACTTTACTTCTTTTCCTCGTAAGGTTGGTCAATGGTTATACTGTCTTTAAGAAGTCCTTAATGACTCGTCGATAGTAGCCGACTAATCCCATGAAACTTCTTATCTCTAAAATTGTCTCTGGCCTTTCCAATTCTGTATCGCATCGACCTTAGCTAAGTCTATTGTGGTACCCTCTTCAAAAACAACATGGCTAAGAAATTTCACTTGCCTCTACCAAAAATGGCATTTGGAGAACTTGGCTTTAAATTTATTCTGCCTTAGAGTCTCCAATAATATCCGGAGGTGTTTTTCGTGTTCCTACTTGGACTTAGAGTATACTAAAATATCATTAACTAATACCAAGATGAGCTTATCCAAATATTCTCTGAAGGTTCTATTCATTAGGTCCATGAAATAAGCAGGAGCATTCATCCAACCAAATGGCATCACAACCATTCAAGCTAGCCATATCGAGTACTGAATGTTGTCAATGGGATGATGTCTTCAGTAATCCAAAGCTGATGGAATCTAGTAGCTAACTCCAACCGAGGAAAGATCTTGGCTCCATTCAGCTGATCGAAAAAATCATTGATCCTAAGAAGTAAATATTTATTCTTAATGGTTAACTCATTAAGCTTCCAATTAATCAACACACAACTGAAGAGAACCGTCCTTCTTCTTTACAAATACTATTGTAGCTCCCTAGGGTGAACTGCTCGATCTATTGAAATGCTTGTTCTAGTTCTATCAGCCGCATCTTATATTCCTCACCATCTCTGACATTCTAGTCGGAGGTTTACTTATTGGTTGAGCTCTAGGAACTGGGTCTATTTGGAACTCTATTGCTCATTTATAAGGTAAACCTATAATCGGATCAAAGATATCAATGTATTCCTTAACCAATGAAATCTAAGAGATATCTTCCACATCTCGAGCTTCAGTAACAAACAAAGATCCTCCTGAATCTTTGCTAATGCTTCCAAGGGTTATGCTAATTTTCTCATTTGAATCAGGATGGCATAGAGTCACAAATCTTTCAGGACATAAAAGATGTTCCTCATAACAGTCAAGCTAATCCATGTCAAGTATAATTCCAAAACCCTTGTTTTCAAATATTTGTAAGTCGGAATTGTAGGATCGATTTCACCCTAGAGGGGGGTGAATAGGGTGATACGATCAATTATAAAAATTTAATGCGGAAGAATATTTTCAACATAGATCACAGCAGAATAATAGCAGCACAGATGATAGCAGAATATAAAACGCAGAACACACAGATTTACCCAGCTTCGGCAAAACCCTGCCTACGTGTTGCCCCTAATGTTACTACTAGAAATTTAAGTAGTCAGATGCTTATACACGTAAACTCGCGACACCCGCTACCGACTAAACCTAACAATATGCTCAAAACCCTACCACAACTCAGCCACTGAGTCGCGAATTCTCAAACTACGCCACGTAGTTTGTCCCCTAGTCACACGACTAGTAATTACAGATGTTTAAAGAAGAAAATACAAATTCAAAACAATTAATAAAATGAAACCTTAATTTTAATTAATTTGAAGCCCACAAGCACTATTTTAAGTCGGCCCAAACTAAAATTAAAAGAGCGTCCCTTTTTCAAAATAATTATCACTTTGGCCCGTATCTCTTTTATTCGCATGTCTCCCTTATTTCTTTCGTTCGTTCCTCAATCTGAAATTAGGGCTTCTGGATGAAGTCGCCTCTTTGTTGAATTGATTGCTGATGCTTCGACTCCTTTCTTCGATCGATTATATGTACGTGGTAGTTTCAACCAAGTCGAGTTTGAATGTTGCGTGAATCGGTATGTTCGTTCCTTTTTCGATTTGTATTATACTCGACTTTGATTCGAGTTGAATGATTATTCTTATCTGTTGTTTCTTAAACTCAAATGCTTTTCACAGCCGATGATGATTGGGTTTATATAGGAATTGAATTCTTATGATTTCGTTCATTTGAATTTGTCATTTATTTTGTTCCGGCTGTTTGATGTTGCTTGGATGTTTATGATGATTTCTGACTTGTTCAAATTCACGATTTTCGTTGCTTGATTACTTGATACCCACAGTGTTGATTTCTGACTTTGTTCGATTTCTTGGATATCATGGCTTTGTGAATTTGCTGATTTGTTCAACTTCGGCACTGACTTAATTTGACTTGTTCCATTTCAAATTCCTGATGCAATTTTTAACCTAATGCTTGTGTACACGCTTACTGCTTCCTTATACTTCATGTTGTCCGGTCTTGCTTGCATTGTTGGTTCATCACTTGTGTCCACTGCTAACATGTACATATATGCACTGTATGTATATATTTGATTTCATTTGTGTGATCGTATATAAATGTATGTGTGTTTGAGCTTTGCCTCTATTTTCTAGATGTCTACATGTTGTATGGTTAGCTTGTCACTGTGTTGCATTAAACTTTGTTGACATGTGCATTAAGTTAGCTCTGAATCGATATCGTATATGTGAGTGCACTTGGTCATCTCTATTGACATCGGCCTTGACTTTGAATTGATTTCTACTGTGACTTTGGCTTGTCTGTTATTTTCTCTGTTGGCATTGGCTCTTGATATTTTTGGGATGAAACTATTGATCCATTATTAGTTTGAACTTGTTGTATATCATTAGTTTGGAACTGCTACATGATGCTTGTATTCATTTGGAAGTTTTGCGTTGCTTTGTCTTTGACATTGCCTTATATGCATACATTTTGTAGCTGAAGTTTGCACGTAAGTTTTGCTTCGAGTTTTATTGATGTATGTGTGTGTCACACTGTTTTCATTTGAATCTGTAGTGTCATCTCGAAGTCTGGTCTGGGGATATCATTACTCTGATGCATTCCATTTTCACCATCCCTGATTATTCTTGTGTGCCTGCATATGTGTACTTGAGTCTGATCATGTAGTCTTGCTTCCATACTGCTATGATGTATTGTGTTGTCATGTTGTCTGATCTTTGTTGCCTTTGATATTACTTTCAAGTTAACCTGTCTTGTGCAGTTGCTCATTGGAGTTGCTGTGTGATTCAATGCACCTGTATATTTTCGTTATTTGTACTTGAAACGACCCAGACTCGACCTTCGAAAATCGACACCGAATACGATACTCGTATTCAAATACCACAGATCCAAACGTCGAATCTGGTTCGTCGGAGCTTATAACACATCAAGTATAACAACACAGCGGAAGAAATGAATATCATTGATATACAACATTCGATACAACAATGATACAATATGAAACAATATCAGAGATACAAGATAACAATGCTACAGTGGAATAACAATATGATATAGCAACGGAACCAAAAAAATTTCCAAACAGCAGCAGCAACTCTAACTCCAAAGCATTAATCCAGAAATAGCTCGAACCACCATCACGTTGCACCTAGATGAGCAAGTCCAGTCCATGAATCCAAAGACTCCAATATCCAATATCTCCAAAGAATTACAAAGAGAAAGATGAAAGCTACTGGATCGGTATCTATATCTACTATCTGAAAAACCCAACTCTAGACTGCCCGTGTGGAAAATTATGGGCACCTAGAGTTTAGGAAGGGAACAATAAACTCCAGGTCAGTCATGGGACTGGTATGAGCAAACAAAAACATTTTATCTTTAAAAACAAACAAAAGAATTTAAATTTGAAATCCGCAATGCTTTTTGGAAAATGAAACTACCATAAGGCCTCCCGGTACACACACAATGCAATCACACACTTAGGGGAGATTTCTCCTTATGATAGTCAAACATGCTTGATACGCGAAAACCATTGGATATTATTATTAGTGCATGGTGGAAAACATTTTGAAAGTATAATATTAATCTTAGCCAGCATACGTACCATTATAGTATGCCTACTATAGCTACCATGTTAGATGGCAGGTTCTACAACTAAAACCGTACAAGGCGCGTATTGGTAATTGGATTTCCAACAAATGGTTAGGCCAAGGAACTTCCCATTGCCACATGGGTACGCCTCTGGAGGGACGCCCGAGAACCTAACCGGATCTCTGCCAACACAAGGCCGAGTTACCTCTGTAACTAGGTAACTACTACACGAGTATGCCATCCCCCGGTCGTAACCAACCTTTATCCCAGGATTCACCAACAACCACAAAGCAATAAATTTGCAGCAACCACATAGGTTAAGTATCTGGGCTCCATACCATGATACCACCTCTATCCAGAAGGAAATGAACATACCCTCAGAGGGCGCTACCCCCAAATAACCTTGCCGCATTCTTCCTGTTTCGACCATTCCGGGTTGTAAGGTTCGACAAAGTCTCGTCCACAAAGCTACGCTTTTCAAAAAAGCCATGCTTTGATCAACAAATGATCAGCAGCACTTCGTATGCCACATTACCAAATTGGGAATGTATCACTAGTAACCATCAACTACATAACCTTCGAGCTCGTACGTCTCAGAGAAGAGTGTTAAGCTAAGAGAATAAATCTCCGCCACCAAATAGAAATGTATTTGATAGAAACTGGTTTTACATCTTAAAGTATAATGTCAAACACACATCCATACAAGTCTGTTCCAGGTTCAAACAGAACCGAAGGCACTACTAAAAAAGTCCTTGCAAATCCGGATAATATCTAATCATGTCCGGACTTCCCATCACAATGGGTGCTCGAATCTCTATACCGGGGATCAGCCGATGCAGAGACATTCGACAAGAAACCCTTCCGTTTTCAAAAATATTCGGTCTTCACCACCGGTCTTTAATTGCTATCCATAACATCGTATCACTATTCGGAATGGGTTATATGACACAAAGGTCCTCTCTGGCTAAACTGAATAACGAGCGCAATATTAAAAATCATATGGATATTTGGGTCTCTGTTAAATCACAGCTTAAAGCTCAAATCCTTTTATTCAAATGGTTAAAACAAATTACCATTTCCAATCTTTTAAACAAAAAGATTTATTTCAACAACCTTCAATGGTTTAAACAATTTCCACACTTTTATTCTTTTAAACGAAAGATTTAATTCACAAAGTTCACCCCGTTCATAAAGATCCATTCATGGATTTCAACAATTTCCATTTCAATTGGATTAACTCGTTAAATCTTTAAATCAAGATTTAACTTATAGCTTTCAAAATTTGTTTCCAAAGATTCATTCATAGCCTTTCAAAACATTTCAATTCCATTTCAAACTTGAAACCTTTCAACATAATTTGGAAATCCTTTCTTTAAATGAAAACTATTATTATTTGAAAACAAATAGGTTTCGTTTTTGGGAAAAACTGATTATAATTACATCAATTAAAATAATTCAAGTATAAAACTTGGATTTAAATTTAAATTTCCCAAACCATACTTTTAAATGGTGAAAAACCCATATAAACATCTTTATAACTTGTAAAATCTTTAGATCAAAATTTCTAAATTATTGAATTCAGTTTCAGATATTGAATTCAAATTTAAATCAATTATTTAAATTTCAAGTTTTATTAAGTTATTTAAAATTACGTTTTTTTTTGAAAACTATTTCAAAAGCTTTCAATTCAAATTCCAAACTATTTTGGATTCAATATTCATTCTTTAAAATTGGTAAAAATCTGTGATTTAACCGATTTCCTCGTGAAATCCATATTTGTGTGTGTAGGGTGTAGTCCAGGGGTTTTACACACAATAGTGCAACATCATTCAATCATCACAGATTCAAATACAGAAATATGGTTGATAAGCGGTATAAGTTATAACGCTTATCCCTCATACACAGATATATATATATATATATATATATATATATATATATCACAGATAATTAATTACATTCATCCCAGATAAATAAATTACAGATCACGTACAAATCAGGATATATTATAAATCATTACATATCAGGGATATCAAACAATTCAACACTCAATATAATCCAAACGTCCATAAGTAGGATTAATTAAATTATCTGATTTATTTAAATCAGATAAATTTCTATGAATAAATTTGCTAGTCATGATAAATTAATAATCAATTAATTACAAAACATTAAATAAATTATCCTTTAATTAATCATTAATTAACTCATAATGAATAATTTATCCTTAATTAATTAGTTTTAATTAATTATAATGGGCAATTAATTTCCTAATTTCTTCCCTGAGGTAATTACACTTACACAATTTCATAAATGATTATCATTGATTAATTAATCTAATTAATTGTTAAAATTAATCACATTGATTAATTTATTAAATAATCTTAGTTAATGACCTTCATTAACTATTAACAATTCTTTAATTACTTTGCTAAAGAAATTTACTTATATTAATCATTATTGATTATCAATTGATTAACCATTAAGAACTCATTAACTAATCTTAATTTTTTGAATTAATTAAGTGTCAACTGTAACTTAATGAATTCTTAATTAAAATTTAATTATTCCTTAATTAAATTAACTTAACTTTAATTAATAAATTTAAACTTAAAATTACAAAGGTAATTAACACAAAACATTAATTATTCTATTCTCATTTACTTAATAATTAACGTATATAAATCATTATTACTTAAGGTAGACTCATTTTTATTAACAATTTAATTATCACTTATAAATATGTTTGGAAACAGTCATTTCCAAATTTACATTTAAAACTTTGATTTAAAAATCCAAATTTCCTTTTAAAACTTAAAGATTCAAAGTCCCATTTGAATCTAACTTAAATTTGATTTAAACTTTATTTAAAAATGCAGTTTAAATTTTAAAAACAGTTTTAAAATTAAACTGACAGGTTTAAAGAAAGCCTGTAACAGATCTAAGTATACCCTAGGTCAACTTAAGTTACTTCGAGTCAGAACCCTTGCTGCTTCGGGTAACACACGCAACTGCTCGAGAAAAACTCGAGTACTCCCATCTACTAAATCCAACAAAATTAACATCACCAGAAATGTGCACAGTGCACATGCATCGACCATCCACCCATCTTTGATCTATCATGATGACCTGAACTAGTCATCGATCACCATCACTCCCATTACGATCATCAGATCGTAACAACACACTCGCGATCAAATTTGAACCCCACGACCAAACCTGAAACAGGTAACAGGAAATACCACCAAGCCTGTCAACGCACCATTCTCGACGCCTCAACCACCGGAGGTGCTGAAACTCCGGTCACGACCTCGTCAACTCACCCACTTCCATCCACCAAAAGCACGCGACACTCGATCAATCACAGGCGGAGAACGAATCGAACTACCTGATCTTGCTAAAACTAGGTTAAAATTTTTCAAAACCTTGCCGCCGCTTCAACGTCGAACTGGAGCCCTTCCCCCATTTTTCTCCGGCACACAGTACTTCCCTCTACCTTCACACGAAACCCCGAGGTGCCTTAATGACGAGATCATACTAATTCATCAAAACAAAGAAGTTCGAACAAACTAAAACTGCTCTTGATTTTTGATCTAAAAATTATAAATCTTGCTTGAAAAAATCATATTAAAGTATAATAATCCCATTTATACACCTGAATTCAATAATTATGAAGTTTGAATTTCTTGCTTATTTGCAGGTAGCTGTGTTGTCTTGCTTTCCAGAGAAAGTTAAACATTGTTTTAACTTATATAAATTTTTAATCTCACGTTTATACTATAACAACCAGTTTTCTTTTTGATTCTAAGTCCATACTATAAATAGATTGATAGAAAAAGAATTTTTTAATCAAAAAAAAGTTTGTTTATGAACTTAAAACAGAGACATATTCAAATATCAGTCTGCACACAAAATCCATCACAAAGAATCCACATATAGATATAGATGCAAACTTACGTATTTACAGACATATAGGTGCAATAGATTTTTATACCTTTCAATTCAAATTGTTTTAAAGTAGTGTTACTCACAATGGTTTGAGGCTGAACAGAGCTTTTTTATGTAGAAACAAGCTTGAATTCTTGCTAATTGAAGCTTCTTTGATCTCTGGTTGCATGGATTTGTTTGAAACTTTATTTCTGAGTTGTCCTTACTGCTTTGATTTTCAGATTTTTCAAATTTCCAGTTTTCTTTTATGCTTGCTTTTGCTTCAGAATTTATTTTGCAGTTTTTTTAATCTTCTGTTTTCAATTTTGATTTGTTTTCTTTGATCTTGTTTCAGGTTGAAGTTTGATTCAATTTTTTTTCTTCAGGTTTCTGGTTTACAAGTTTTTGAAATGAGAAGAATTGAAATTGTCTTCTCTTTTAATATATTTTAATTAAATTTTTAGTTTATAATAAACATGCATGTGCCACTTGTAATGCTAGGTCATATTTACCTTATATTTGTTTGTAAATATGAACACTTGTAAAAAATAAAAATAAAAATTATTAAATTTATGTTTAAGTCCCTTTCCATTTATTTTATAGTGTAAACCCTTACTTTTATAAATTATTTAATCTTTATATTTACATATTTTATTTTCAAAAGATAATTTCAATTACTTATACTTATATATCAAAATGCATATTCACAAAAAATTAGAAAATAAGATTTCATTAGTTTCAAATATAAAATTTTCTTCAAGTCCAATTAATTTAAATATATTAACATTTGAATTTCAAATTCACATTTTCAGATTGTAATCTGTTTATAAAATATTCACTTTTGAACTTCAAATAAAAGTATTTATTTAATATAAATTGGAAAACAAATCTTTATTAATTGAAAATATATTGTTTTCAAACCCAAAATATTTATAAGATTTTTAATTTTGAATTTTAATTCCAAGATTTAATTTAAAATAAATTTAAAAGTATAAATATAAATAAATAACAGCACATATCTTTTATAAATCTTTAAACTTTCAAATTATATCCAAAAAAATTATTTATTCTAAAAAATTTCTAATTATTTCACAATTATATTCACAAATTAATTTCAAAAATTTAAATTAGTTATCAAATTATCTTAACTAAAATTTCAGGGATGTTACAGTACTCGAGTATTGCCTCTGTTCATTGTGATTTTCTTGAGTCCGATTTCAAGACTTGTTTGCAGTCTTGTGTCATATGCATGTTGTATCATTGAGTATGTACATTCATTTTATATGCATTCTGTCGAATTTTGGTTTCACTTAAACCTGGTTTGTATTGGGTTGATGTGCACTGTGTTTCCAGTCATCATTTCTGGATTTAGTAGTTCGCATTGATTTCCACGTGTATACATACATACAGTTACGTGTGTATATAGGTGTGTGCATATGGAGTCTTTGGATAGTTGCTGTGCACTTTGGTTTTATGATGTACGACTTGAAATTTGGTCTGCACTTGTGTTGAATCTAGCTTATAGCTCGGGTTTGACCTTGTGCTCACCTGCCCCTGTAGATTTATCAAGTGTATATTGGTGTGCATGGCTTTGTAGCATGTACAGTGATACACTGTGCATGTCACAAACTGTTCGTGTATGATGAATTCAAATTTAAATGATGACGAACAACCCAAATAACTAAGGCACATAATATTTTCAAAAATACATTTTATTTTACACTGCAAAAATATTTTCTTTTCAGTTTTACCGTGTTAGTATTTATTTTTGCAGATTACTCAGATGTTGGATTCAATTTGGAATAGAGTTGAAGATAAAATACGAGTGAATGAGCGATATGTAGTGAGGACAGTTGTATAAAATGAAATGTATTATAATTGAAATTTTGTATATATAGTGAGAGCTTGAATTTGTACTATTCAAAAATTGTAATAGATGTTTGTTTGAATAATATCTATTTGAATTTAAACTCCGTGTTATTTATTTTGTTCAACAAATATTTATTTAATTAGTGAAAATAAAATAGTATATTAACAAATACATTTAAATGAATATATATATATATATGTTTATTATCATCAAACAAAAATCATATACTTGTATATTCAACAATCTCCCCCTTTTGATGATAACAAACATATATTTAAGATTTTGAATATAATAAATGTATTTGATCATTGATAGACTCTATTTGCTCCCCCTATTTAAATGCTCTCTCTCTACACAAAGCTCCCCCGTCTTATATGCATACAATTAAAAATATGCAAATGAGCCTAAATGCAAATAGAAAATATTTGACCTTTACTTTCTTTTATTTGACAAAATCTTAACTTTTCTCTCCCCCTTTTGTTATCAGCAAAAGAGCAATAGTGTTAGAAAAATAAAGATAATGTGATAGATATTAATGCAACATTAAAAATCAATTGAATATAAATATTAAATTTTAATAAAAATTCAAACAATAATCATAAATACTCTGTTAGGCGCATATTCCACTTTTAGAATGATGGGAATGAAGTCATCATATAAAACCATATGGTTGTTTCTATTTGTGGTATATTTATATCAGGAATTTGAATATCTACCAACCATGCATAACCGTTAGGACTTTTAAATGAGATGAGTAGTATTCCAATTTTATTTTTAAAAAATGAATACAAGTGTCTTCTAACCATGCATAACCATGAGGACTTTTAAATGGGATTAGAATCAACTTGTTCATTTAATAAATCAATTTTGATATGCTTTCCATACATGCATAACTGTGAGGACTTTTAAATGAGCATGGAAGCACATAATCAAATATTCCAAGTAGTTCACCCATGCATAACCGTGAGGACGTTTAAATAAGAGTGAATACTTTGGATTATTTATTTATTTATTATTATTACTATTTATTTTATATTTTAAAAAATAAAATGAAAAACGAATGAAATCACCACATATTGTATATTGGATTATGATGAGTGTTGGTCGATAGAAAATGATAGAAACAGAAATGATCATGGAATTTTTACCAACAAAAAGTGTTTATAACTCTTGTTTAAATTTCTAAAGAAATTTATTAAATATACTATCTCAAGTAATAATATATGATTAATATCAACACTCGTCACTTTTTCAATCACTATTTATCTTTTTGATAATTAGTAGGGAGTCAGATTAGTCAATGTAGTCATTTAAGCTCAAATTCAAAAATAATTATCAAATCAAATTTTCAAAATGACTAATCTGAGACAAGGTCAAAAAAATGATTTTCTAGAAGGGGTTTTATAAGAAAAATGTCTGTTTTTTGAAAATTATTTGAAATGAAAAATATGCAGATGTTTTCTTTGAAAAACGATGCAGTTACTAAATGTCTCAATATAAATCACTTTCCACTACTAATTTTTCTATCAACTAGATTACCAGTGTAATCTGCATCTGAATTTTTTTTCACTCAAACTTATTATAAGTTGAATGCTATAGACCAGATCATGAGTTGTGCAACAAAATATCTCAAAATCATTTTTAACAACTTTTTAAATGAAATTCTCTTGAATTTGAATTGAAGCCGTGTAAATAATCAAAAACCATGAATATAGAGTTAGCAGTAAAATAACTAACTGTATTATCATCCAATAAAATGCTATTATTAGTTCAAACTAATATATATGAAGTAATTCAAAAACTCTAGAGTTTTTTATAGTATTCTTGGCATAAGAATATAATTGGCCAACAATTTTGAATAAGTCAGAATCAAAATCATCATTTATTTCATCATCACATTATTGGCTGATTTAATTCAGACTACGATGTAGATTATCACATTTAATATATCGTTCAAAATATAACATTACCTGTTTTACCTTTACGATAATTTTTTGTTGTGACCCATTGTGATTCCGTCACCTTTGTACTAGGCTAAGGAACTTTGCTTTGTCGCCAGTTGTCTCCCTAGAACAGCGAGAATCCAAGTAACACTGTTGTTGTTCCTTAGCATGCCACCACACCTACACGTTAAAAGATTTTTGTGACCTATTTGTTTTTATAGGTCCATGGTTGTTAGTGGCAATTTATTTTGAAAAATAATTTTGTGGAGACCCATAACTATTTATATATGTTCCTTTTGGCGCCCAAATTTGTTTGACTTTGAGAGATTTTATATTTGTGCCTTTTGGAACCCAAATTGGAATGGTTTTTACGTGTTTGGGTCTATACCAACAATTATTTTGATTATGTCCAAATTTTCTACAAATTGTGCACATTAAATTGACTTGATTAGTTTTATTTCTAACATTTTCAGACTGATTATATCCAAGTCCTTGTCAAACTGTATTAACAATTTGCTTCCCTAATAGCATATTCAACGATTTTTCACTTTTGGAAAATTTATCTAAAGTCAGTAACAATTGTTGGACTTGTGCTTTGAGAGATTCATTTTTGTTTAATAATATGTGCACTTTATAATAGAATTTTCTCTTCTTGTATTTTCACTCTCTTTCAAAATCAGAATTTCATTTTCAAGCAATTTAATTTTGATTTCTGATTTTTTAATCTCTTCTTCGAATGTTGGACACATATCACACTTAGGGCACTTGTTTTAATAGTTTTTAACTAATTGTTCAAGCTGTTCATTTACTTCTATCAAACTATCTCTTTGTGATTCAATTTTAGCATATTTCTCCCTAAGTCGTTCAAAACAGCCATTAACTTCGTGGAAATATATAAGCAATTCTGAGTGAGTGGGTTTTGATACCTCGCTTGGCTCGTCATCATCGCTATCAGTTATATTACATTGAAGGCACATATCTGCTTTCTCCCTTTCACTGCTAGTACTTTTATTATCTTTATCACTTGTATTCCACGTGGCTGTAAAATTTCTCCTTTTTGATTTATTTTCAAAGTCGTGTCGATTTTGAGGACAATTGGGCTTGATGTGTCTGGGTTGGTTGCACTTACGACAGATGATTTCTTGTTGTTCTGTGTTATCTAGAAATTTGATTATTCTGCTTTCTAATTTTTGATTTAGAACTGGATTTCTATATTTGCGGTTCCAGTTTTTTAATCTCTTTATTACCATTTCCAACTCTGCTGCTCCATCATCATCATCACTTTTAGTTGTTCCTTTGAGAGCTATTGATTTCTTTCGAGTATCTCCTCCTTCACGCTCTTCCTTGAATTTCATTTCTAGCTCATAAGTGGTGAGATTTCTGATGAGTTCTTCAACTTTGATTTGTTTTAAATCTTTCGATTCTTGAATGGCAGTCACTTTTCCTTCAAAACTTCGTGGAAGGACTCTGAGGATTTTTCGGACAATTTCCAATTCCGTGTATGATTTTCCGAGAACTTTTGATTTATATGTTGGAAAGTCGTCCATACATCTCTTTAACATTTTCTTCCTTAGCCATTGTAAAATTCTCGCTATTCGCTACTCAGCACGGCAAGGCGAGATTCCTTGACAAAAGATGTTCCTCCGTGAGTCACTTCTAGTGTGTGCCATATTTCCTACACAATTAGACAATGTGAGACATGATTAAATTCAAACTGATCTAATGAACAAATAATCGAATTCATAGCTTTGGCATTAGTATTCTGTTACTTATTTTCAAGATCTGTCCATTGATCCTTTAATTTATTTATTTCCTGATTATTTACAATTATAGTTGGTGCTCTATACCCTGTCTCAACAATATCCCAAGCATCAATTGTTTTCAGAAACATTTCCATCCTATTTTTCCAGTAAGCATATTCACCATTGAACATTGGTGGTCTAACTATGGACTGAACCTCCGCAAAAGCATTATTAAAAGAAGCAATTTTTAAAATTAAATTTTAAAAAAAAATTGGTTTTTGAAAAATCAAACTTTTTTAAACAAAAATGGCTTTTGTTCCTAGCTCCGATACCACTTGTAGGATCGATTTCACCCTAGAGGGGGGTGAATAGGGTGATACTGTCAATTATAAAAATTTAATGCGGACGAATATTTTCAACACAGATCACAGCAGAATAATAGCAGCACAGATAATAGAATAATATAAAAAGCAAACACACAGATTTAGCTAGCTTCGGCAAAACCCTGCCTACGTGCTGCCCCCAAGGTTTCTACTAGAAATTAAGTAGTCAGTTGCTTACACATGTAAACTTGCAACACCCGCTACCGACTAAACCTAACTCTACGCTCAAAACCCTGCCACAACTCAGCCATTGAGTTGCGAATTCTCAAACTATACCATGTAGTTTGTCTCCTAGTCACACGACTAGTAATTACAGATATTTAAAGAAGAAAATACAAATTCAAAACAAAATGAAACCCTAATTTTAAATAATTTAAAGCCCACAAACACTATTTTAAGTTGGCCCAAACTAAAATTAAAAAAGCGTCCCTTTTTCAAAATAATTATCACTTTGGCCCGTATCTCTTTTATTTACCTGTCTCTCTTATTTCTTTTGTTCGTTCCTCAATATGAAATTAGGGCTTCTGGATGAAGTCGCCTCTTTGTCGAATTGATTGATGATGCTTCGATTCCTTTCTTCGATCGATTATATGTACGCGGCAGCTTCAACCAAGTCGAGTTTAAATGTTGCGTGAATCGGTATGTTCTTTCCTTTTTCGATTTGTACTATACTTGACTTTGATTCGAGTTGAATGATTATTCTTATCTGTTGTTGCTTAAACTCGAATTCTTTTCACAGCCAATGATGACTGGGTTTATATAGGAATTGAATTCCTATGATTTCGCTAATTTGAATTTGTCATTTAATTTGTTCCGGTCGTTTGATGTTGCTTGGATGTTTATGATGATTTCTGACTTGTTTAAATTCGTGACTTTCGTTTCTTGATTAGTTGATACCCACGTTGTTGATTTCTGACTTTGTTCGATTTCTTGGATATCACGTCTTTGTGAATTTGCCGATTTGTTCAACTTCGGCACTAACTTAATTTAACTTGTTCCATTTCAAATTCCTGATGCAATTTTTGACCTGATGCTTGTGTACACGCTTACTACTTTCCTGTACTTCATGTGTCCGGTCTTGTTTGCATTGTTGGTTCATCACTTGTGTGCACTACTAACATGTACATATATGCACTGTATGTATATATCTGATTTCATTTGTGTGATCGTATATAAATGTATGTATGTTTGAGCTTTGCCTCTATTTGCTAGATGTCTACATGCTGTCTGCTTAGATTGTCACTGTGTTGCATTAAACTCTGTGGACATGTGCATTAAGTTAGCTTTGAATCGATATCGTATATGTGAGTGCACTTGCTCATCTCTATTGACATCGGCCTTGACTTTGAATTGATTTCTACTGTACCTTTTGCTTGTCTGTTATTTTCTCTGTTGGCATCGGCTCTTGATATTTTTGGGATGAAACTATTGATCCTTGATTAGTTCGAACTTGATATATATCATTAGTTTGGAACTGCTACATGATGCTTGTATTCATCTGAAGTTTTGCGTTGCTTTGTCTTTGACATTGCCTTATATGCATACATTTTGTGGCTGAAGTTTGCACGTGAGTATTGCTTCGAGTTTTATTGATGTATGTGTGTGTCACACTGTTTTCATTTGAATCTGTAGTGTCATCTCGAAGTCTGGTCTGGGCATATCATTACTCTGATGCATTCCATTTTCACCATCCCTGATTATTCTTGTGTGTCTGCACATGTGTACTTGAGTCTGATTCATGTAGTCTTGCTTCCATACTGCTATGATGTATTGTGTTGTCTTGTTGCCTGATCTTTGTTGCCTTTGATATTACTTTCAAGTTAACCTGTCTTGTGCAGTTGCTCGTTGGAGCTGCTGTGTGATTCAATGCACCTGTATATTTTCATTATTTGTACTCGAGTATTGCCTCTGTTCATTGTGATTTTCTTGAGTCTAATTTCAAGACTTGTTTGCAGTCTTGTGTCATATGCATGTTGTATCATTAAGTCTGTATATTCATTTTATATGCATTCTGTTGAATTTTGGTTTCACTTAAACCTGGTTTGTATTGGGTTGATGTGCACTGTGTTTCCGGTTATCATTTCTAGATTTAGTAGTTCGCATTGATTTCCACTTGTATACATACATACAGTTATGTGTATATATGGGTGTGTGCATATGGAGTCTTTGGATAGTTGTTGTGCACTTTGGTTTCATGAAGTGCGACTTAAAATTTGGTCTGCACTTGTGTTGAATCCAGCTTATAGCTCGGGTTTGACCTTGTGTTCACCTTTCCCTATAGATTTATCAAGTGTATATTGGTATGCACGGCCTTGTAGCATGTACAGTGATACACTGTGCATGTCACAAGCTATTCGTATATGATGAATTCAAATTTAAATGATGACGAACAACCCAAATAACTGAGGCAAATAATATATTCAAAAATACATTTTATTTTACGCTACAAAAATATTTTCTTTTCAATTTTACTGTGTTAGTATTTATTTTTGCAGATTGCTCAGATGCTGGATTCAATCTGGAATAGAGTTGAAGATAAAATACGAGTGAATGAGCGATATGTAGTGAGGAAAGTTGTATAAATGAAATGTATTGTAATTGAAATTTTGTATATATAGTGAGAGCTTGAATTTGTACTATTCAAAAATTGTAATAAATATTTGTTTGAATAAAATATCTGTTTGAATTTAAACTCTGTGTTATTTATTTTGTTCAACAAATATTTATTTAATCTGTGAAAATAAAATAGTATATTAACAAATACATTTAAATAAATATATATATGTTTATTATCAATAAACAAAAATCATACACTTGCATATTCAACAGGAATAGAAACAGTATTCACCCAAGAACAATTCAATGTCCTTGCATAACATCTTGAGGGTCACGTTTCCTCCAATAGGATTAGCAATCCTCAGTGATGTAACTAGATAAACTATGTCAAGATAAAACTTATATGCTAGTTCTTTCAAAAGGAATGAGGGTAATGCACCCATATCTAGCAGAACTCTAATAGGTAAATATGTAAATAGAGTCATACCTTCAAGGACTGTAGGCATCTTCCCTTCGCCTTAAGAGGTACTCCAAACTATCTTAAGAATATTGAGTTTCCCTGTCTTCTTCTCAACTACTGGATAGGTGTAACTAAGGTATCCTTCCTTGTTGCAGATCTTGCACTTCTTTGGAAATGAAAAGGAGCACAGTTTGGTACACTCCCTCAAATAATGACCTTTCTTCCCAAAATTAAAGCACTTGCTAGCAACTTTGCTTTGAATTCTTGATTTAGGAATGCCAACCTCACTTGCTTCTTTCCTTAAAATCTAGACTTCTACATCTTAAAAGGAAATCAACACTTTTGACCAACAGTTACTCTGCTCTTTTGCTCTTCCTCTTCACTGCTACTTTTCTCTTATTGTTCGATCCTTAATGATGCATCTACAAGCTTCTCAAAAGTGGTTTCCAACTAAATAAGGACGGGTTTCCTTAGAGTTTTCCTTATGCCATATACAAACTTTGGATTTTTCTTCAAGGGTGTATTAATGAATACCATTCCATACTTTGACAAAGTTTCATTTTCGGCCCTGGACATGGTACACTGCTTCAAATCAATGATTTTTTGTGCCATTGCTACTTTCTCTACTTTCGAAAGGAACTTTCTCTCAAATTGTCTTTTGAAATCCTCATAAGTCATCTATGATTCATCAATCTCAGCCACTGGTAGTTCATAGCAATCAAGAGCTCTCTCTTGCAGTTAGTTGGAAGAGATATAGACATCTTCTAGCTGGAGATGCCCATACATGTGAAAATGCGCTCACGCATTTTCAACCAGATTTGAACACCAATCACACCTTTGGTTCCTTAGAGGCCTTGCCTCCAAAGCTAGCGTAATCATTGCACAATCTTACAAAATCAAAATGCAAAGTGGGTGGGTTTGGAGTAGTGGAAGCACTTGATTGCTAGATGCTCCTCACCAGCTCTATGGGTTGCTTAATGGTCATGTAAACTCCACCAGAACCAGTGCCAGAAGACTGACCCGGTTCTCCTCAACCTAAGCGTGCTCCAGCCATATCTCACTACTACATATATGTAAGATACATGTTAAGAATATTCAAAGATATTTATATGTAATATATATACAACCACAAATAACAAATACAAACCCAGATATCTACATCCAGTAATCACCATGTACCTAGTTAATATTTAGTTCATCTACCTAATACCCTAAGTAGCAAGGTCCCCTAAGTTCATCTAGGCCAATGACTCGTGTCTCTTTATGATCTGTAGTGTTCTAGCCCACTTTGATACCAATTTGTGATGACCCCACCCCTATTTGAGTAATATCCAAGAGTATTAACAAGTACTACTATTGGATAATGAAAAGAATGAGGTAATATAAGATACACATGTGAATACTCCCTTGGACCAACACCGATACATATTTCATATATCAGTAATACTTACCACTTATGTACACAACAATAAACACATATGCCATTGGGATGAACAATAACAGTCACGGATGATATTAATATCAAAGTCAGAAGCAGCAAATAAAACATAATATATAACATACATATAATACATAGCAATGGTCTACAAAATAATAGTCACTAGCCCAATACATCATATATTACTAAATACATAAACTAAATACAATGAGGCTACAAAATGAGTAACAACACATATTTTTAGGCTACTCTGAATATTTAAATTTTGGATATTTAAATATTTAACTATTTTATTTTATCAATGAGATGAAAACTCGATTCTTGTACACAGACTTTTTAGGACTCGGGATTATTTTCATTAGATTTGAATGGCCCGAGTGAACCAGAATGAGTACAAGCATCAATATATTCCAAATGTTCGGTTTCGAGTTAGAAGGTCGGGCTCGGTTCATAAATCGAGCGACTCGAAAAGCTAACTTTAGTATATGTTGGAATTGGGTCTCAGAAATAGTTCCATTATGTTCTAAATAAGGGTATTTAGCTAGGAACACTAGTGAGAAAGCCTCGATTAGAGTACGTAAATTTTCGAGTGTGAATAGTATTGATTGGTTTCCTATATAACACAACTCCTCTCTTTCTTCCCTAAACCAGAATAAACTCTAGCCGCTATAATTATACCCTTATCCCATGGCCTATGATGATCGGAGCCACTTGTGGCATTTTCAAGCGAGGGGTCCAACTAGAAAGTCGTTCGACTAGAGGAGGGGAAGGTGATGGACGGTTGGATCGTCCCAGATCGGCATACGGTGGCGGTAATTCTAGTTCAATG